>JAVKLA010000001.1:37322268-37333490 GCA_034782735.1 Sagittarius serpentarius
CAACTGAAACCATCAGGGTGTTATCAACATTCTTCTCATACTAACCCAAAACACAGCGCTGTACCAGCTACTAGGAAAACAATTAACTGTATCCCAGCCGAAACCAGGACACCTTGTCCTTCCCCTCTTTCTCCATCTCGTCCACTTCCTCCCTTATGTCAGCCCTTAAGGCTGGCTCTGCAGGCTTGATTTTCTTCAGTCCAACCCCAGATCTCCTTCTGTCTCCTGGACCTCTGTAATTGAATGCTCTGGCATCAGCTCAGATTTCTTGTACGCAACATTTTACTCCATGTCCATCTTTTTTCTGCCTGCCTCTTGTGCTAGCACTGTCACTTGGGGCATTAACCCTACCCTCAACTTGAGCTTCTTTCCTCTGACTTCCCAGATGTGTATTCATGTTGTGCCCAGATCTTCATTTGCTTTCTTTTGGGTTGCACAGACACTTGCTCAGATCCTCATTTCTTGCCTTCATTTCTGTCATCCCTTCTTCTCCACCTTCCCAGCACAGGCATTGCCCTGCTTCAGTTGAGACAAAACCAAGGTGTGAAGATCACTTCTTTGACTGGTATTTTGATGGAAGAAGTGGTTTCCCTGAGAACTTCCACGTGCATCTCCCTTCCCGCCAGTGAGTGTTCCCTGTCCTTACCCAGGTAGATCCTGTGTAGCTTTTTACTCCAGTTCCCAGTCTGCGGATGGATCTGATGAAGACAAAACATACAGCATTGGCACGCAGGATTCCTGCTGACACTTCACCCACATCTCATCAGCACCTACCCTGGCAATTTCATGCAGGCAATGAACTAAAGCTCAAAGGATGGTTTGCACTTTCTGCAAGTACAGGGCCATGGGCTAAACCTGCCCCTCCAAACACCCCAGCACTTTTAGTTGTGTCAGGTCTTCTTCTCAGCCTGTCTGATATCCTGCATGACTTTGCCCTGTCTGATGAATGAAGCACTTTCCCTTTTCTTTTCTCCTTGTTGAGTGTGCTAGGACCTGCCAGGATTAAAGGTGCTGGAGAAGTACAAGGAGATTATTATCCCATTCCAATTGATATTAAAAGAACATTAAGACGGATCAGATGAGCATTCAAGAAAAGTAGATAATAATAATAAAATACTGTATCAGAGAGAAACAGCAGTTAAGTACTTAAGAGAGTTTGCACAAGAGACAGAAGTAAGTTACGGGTGCTTCTGGCCTCTAGACCGTTCTTTATTTTAATACTGCGGTAACCTTTAGAGGATGTCAGTATGTCAAGCATTGCACCAAGAAGTGAAGCAAAGGCTTTTCTTGCCCTAAAGAGTTCACATTTTAGGACATAAAAACCCAACATTTCCTTAACATTGAAGAGAGGTGAATTCTTACAAGATTTAGGGCCGGAGGGGGTTTTTGGTCTAGTCTAGTCTGAACCTCTCTATAACAGCAGTGAAATAAGTTCCCTCAATGAAATTCCCACTTGAAGGTTAATAGCTGTGCAAGGACTGGAGAAGAAATATCTCATCTTGATTTTAATGTCTGCAACAATGGGAAATAGTTGCAGTGCCCAAGGAGAAAATCTGGGGAAACAGAGAACTGAAACTGTCTTTGCACGTGAACTTTTGTCTTTTCTGTCACAGAAAGGACTGTGTACTGTGCGCATCCTTAGAAACCAGCTTCAGAAACCCTTGGGCTGGCTGGCAGAGAAGATTTCCCTCATGGAAAAAGTTCTGTGGTTGAAGACTCTTTTATTCCACATGAGATTGAAAGCAAGAAACTTTCAGCCTGGGAAAACATGCATGGGATTCAGCTAGTTAGGAAAAACCAGTTCATAGCCTCCTCTGACATATGAGAGAAGAAGTGCTGTCACCTACATTTAACCCACATTTGGAAAATTTTCTTCATAGACAGGATGGCTACATCATTTCTAAGAAAAACATTTCTACAGCCCCCATAGCCTGCAGTGAGGACTCCTACATAAATTTAATCCAGCTTGCTAAACTGCCATAACGTGGCCCAGCTGCCGTCGTTATTCTCTTTCCCAGTCCTTATGGATTTATTTCTTGCCCTTCTTGCAGACATCCGAAAATCTGCAGGAGAGCCCCTGGCCTTCCCATCCTGCAGCTCTTCACGAGATTTCTTCTCTCACCTTTTTCTTGGTGTTGCCAGATAAGAGCTTCATCTCTTTGGAAGTGTGCTCAGGCATGTGATGCAAATTTCAGGTGAAGGTGACAATTCTGAGTGTTATAGCTCAGCTCAAACAAAATCACACAACCCCAGAGTTATTTAGAATGCAGGGACCTCTGGAGGTCAGCTTGTCCTACTCAAGCAGATCCAACGAGATCAGGTTGCTCTGGGCCTTGTGCAGCTGAGAGCTGGGTATCCCCATGGACAGTTAATCCTCTCACCTCTCTGGACCCCTGGTCCATTGTTTGACCTCCCTCACGGTGAAAATGTTTTTTTTCTGATTTCTAATCAGAATTTCTTGTGTTCCAAATTGTGTCTGTTGCCTCTTGTCTTATAACCATGCACCTTCGAGAAGAGTCTAGCTCTCTTTGCTGTACCTTTCCACGAGGTGGCTGAAGACAGCAATAAGATCTCCCCTTAGCCTTTACAGTGATTTTAGGAGGAGCTGTGCAAAAGGTAGGATTAAATATCTGCTTTAGGTCCCCAGAGTGGATTTGGACAGGGGCTGAGATTTTTGTAATGGTAGTCGGGAAAATAGCCACCCAGCCATAGACTGAAGAATGAGAACAAACATTGCTAATAATAGTAAAGGCTTAGATATTTCTTTGTCATAGCCAAGACAATTCTTGATCCAATAATCACTAAACCTCCAAGAGGTGATACTATTTCAAATCTGAGTCTTAGAGAAATACTGGTTGTAGAAAAGCTTGATTGAACAAGAACTGTTTCTGTTTAAATTGAACAGAGGGATAAGCAAAAAGAGATCTGTAACTGAGGTTTTCAACTTTGCAAAAGCAGATTTTGAAAAATTAGGAATCTTTAAAAATATGCAATGTAGCAGAAATGTATTACACATTGTCTAATGACTACCAAAACAGCCATTAGTCTCTTTATAACAAACAAAAGCATTCTGTTACAATTGCTGCTTTCTGGAAGCTCACACTCATTCTCCCTTCTACAGGCTATTTTTGCTTTTTGCCTTCAATTAATTTGTCCTGAAAGCTGTTCAAAACCTGTCCCAAGATGTATTTTAATAAAAATGAAAAATATTCTTTCCTCTCTTTCTAGCTTGCTTTCCTAAGCAACAGTACTTGTCCCTGTAAGTTCTGTTTGTAAGTCCATGAGATACACTCGGTGACATTTAAACTTCTTTGCCAAATTCAGCCACCTTTGATAAATAAAGGCTGCAGAATTCTTAAGCTTTCATGAGTTGCATGAAAATATGTGGCCAAGTGGGGCATACCGCCTGCATTGGGTTTGTGATGCCATGGAGGAGAACTGTCATAAGAGGTCCACCCCTATTAGCATCAAAGAAGCCGCCTTACTCCCAGGTACAAATTGGGGAAACCTATACTTTGTTTGGCTCCATTGCTCTGAGGACTTTTGGGTTTGATTTTTTGTTCTCCGTTCTGTTTAAAAAAGGCAAGATCCATCTGCCAGCGGAGGCTGAGCACAGCAAGTTTGAATGCAATACCAAGTATTTCAGAAAACTATACATTTAGGAAAACTTGAGTAACCGCATAGTAAAAGTTTTGGAGTCTTCTCCACTGATGATAGTCCAGGATCTCTTGCTTCACACAGCCTCTTCCAAGGACACTTCACAACAGGGCAGTCACATCCAGCCAGACGATGGTGTTTGCCCTTCAGGCAGCACGGGCATGGAGGGGGTCGATGTAGAGCTGCCTAGGATGGCCTGAAAGCCTGAACCAGCATCTTTGGTAGTTGGCTGATGGCAGCTCCTCTTTCCCAAGCCTGCAGAGCCCTGCGTGTCAGTTGATCATTATAGCAAACCCAACTGGAGTGAAGAGCCAGGTGATCGGGGGAGCGACTGCAGACCAGTTAAGTGAGCGTGAACAGTGGGGAGAATATCGGAAATAATTCTGTGCAACTTAGTGAGAGGAGAAGCTTCGATCAGAGGCAGCCAACGTGCGTCTGTCAGTGGAGCGAACTAACCTGCTGGGATGCTTCAGAAGTTGTTATTGTCGTGGTAAGCCAAGGGGTTGCAGAGACGGCTACAGGTTTATGGATTTCCAGAGAGCCGTCCAAGAGGCTCCACATCAGAGGTTATTTGCAAATGCAAGGTGTAAAAATGTGTGTGTGCATGTAACTGAGCTGCTCTGTGTGTGTTTAGGAGGATCAGAAACATACAGGGCAAATGTTGCAGTCTCCTCTGAGGCTGGCAGGAGGTTTGCTACCATAGCATGGCTCTGTTTTCTGTTTGGGTTGGATCCAGTTATTTTTCCCTGTAATGGATGTGAGGAGGCCACTGAGATAGGGTTTCTCTGATGAAACAGAAGGTGCAGGAGGATTATCTCGGGAGAGAAGAAGCTGGAAAACATGTGCTCTGCTTCTCTGATCAGCACAAGGTTGTGTTGCACCTGATGGAGCCTCACTCGTTCATTCCTGCAGGCAATTCCACTGCTACCAAAACACCCCAGTGACATTCATCTGCTCCTTGCTTCTTCGCATCACTCCCAGCTCTGCCTTTCCCCACTTGCATATCTCCTTCCATAGGATTTATAACTTCATCCCTCTCCAGGTGATATCTCTCCAACAGGAGAATGTAACTCTCTGCCTTTTCTCACCAGATAATCCTCTGCCCCTAAGTGCTGTGATCGGAGCAGCAATACCAGCCCTCCTAGGCTACAGGGGAGGTTTTCACCCTCTCTAACTACATCCTGAATGTTCCCAATTTTTTCAGAATGCTCTGCATTTTGGCCTGATTAGGCTATTTGTTCTGTTGTATTGCAGAGACAAGGAGTGGTGCTTAGGCACAAGACAGTATGTTCTCTCTGTATCCTGTAAAATAAGAGAAAATTTGCTCAGCTGGAAATGAAGCAACCTGGAGTTCAAAACTCAATTCCACTGACAGCTGTTTTGCATTTTCATACGCTTAGCAGCCATCAGTACTGGCCAAGGTCTCTACCCCTACCGATGAGTCAAAAGGAGCCTGTACAAACACATGGAGATTGGGAAAACCATCCTGATCCCTGCCGTTCAGCCTGCTTTAACTATATATGGGGCAAATGCCCATACCCTGAGTCCCCTTTCTCAGACTGCCCTGTGGTATTTGGTTTCCAGGAGTGAGATAAAACCCACAAGTCCTCCTGGTTGACACTTTGGTAACCCTCTGACACAGCTTCAGGTGTAATGGGTGGGCCACAGGATGAATAATAGCCCTTCCCATGATTTATATCCTGTCAGAGGGGAGGGAAGGATTTTTTGCCAGATATCCATCTACCTATAAATGCGTATGGCATAACTGCTGGGACACAGCTGCATTCACGTGTCTGTCTTTAATCTGTTTCCTGTTAAATCACTGTGTCTACGTTGCCTTGAGCTGTTTTTCTTCCCTCCTGAAATGTGCACGGCAGCATCAGAGATGGGTACCCTCGGTGCATTGCTCCACTCCCGGACTGCACACCCTCCGGGGCTTTCATGAGATGGTCAGAGGACCATGGAGGTCAGGAACCTGGGTTCCCACTAACACACTCCCTGACCCCTCTGTCTTTGGAGGATCGGCATGATTTCCAAGCAGCAGCCAGCCATCACGCACTGCTGCAGCGTGTGCTGATCCCAGCACTCACTATTAGGCAGGGATTGGCTGTGCGCTTATTTGCAGCAGTGTGGTGGAAGGCAGATGCCACGTGGCTGAGCCAAATTGGATAGAGAAGGAGATTAAGTGGTCACTTGTGGGTCAGCTTTTCTTGCAGAGGGTAGCTTGGTGCCGTGGTGCACATCTGGGCTGTTAAGCAGATGCAGCAGAGTTTCAGGCTGCTGCAAGGTGCTTTCCTGGAGGTCTCTCCTGAGCTAACTGCAGGATTGGAGACACAACACACCAGCCAAGAGCTCCCCCAGCCAGGGATGTTCCTGTGCAGAAAGTGGTCCTTTGCAAGGTGACTACTCTTTACTGTTACTCGTAGATCAGCACTTTGGCTGTTTTTCCCAGTAGCACGTGCATGGCATATCCAGTGCAGCATGGTGATTTGCAGTGTATCATGACTGGGCTGAATCACTGTGGCCCACAGATCAGGTCTGTGTGTCTTTTGTTTTTTCAGTCCCCATACCAGTGCTCTGTGTTGACCCACTGAAAAAGATCTTTCCATCTGGCTGGTCAGCTATGAGGTTTACCAGGTCATGAAAGTAGGCTGACCTGGGAAGGTACGAGGATGTTTCAGAACTTAGGCTTGGTTTAGGCTTGAGCACTTTAGACACTGGGATGTCAGGGCTGTGACTGTGAAATAGTAGTGAGCCCTTGCTGAACAGTACAAGTGGTAAAGAAAACTTCCCGGTCAGGGCAGTATTTAACCCATGTTAGAAGACCTCTAAGCAAACAGCATACTGTGGTATAGAGGAAAACCACGTGGCCTGCCTCCGTGAGTGCCCGGAGAGGGTCACTTCTGCTTTCTGCAAGAGCCAGGGTTTGCCTTTCTGGTAGAGAAAAAGATATAGACTGAAGGATGTGGGGAAGTGAGCAGCAAACAGTCCTCTGAGATGAGAGTTACTCTAAAGATCAGTATTAGCAAATCCCAGGTTTTAGAGTCAAGGTGGCAGCTCTGTCACTGGATAACAAACAGGCCCCAACCTAGGTGGAGGGTTGCTCACTGGCTTTAAGAGGACGCACTTAATGTAGCTCCCCCGTGGTGTCCAGCTTGGCTAGAGGAGATTCCTCTTCCAGTTCAAGCAGGCAAAGGAAGATGAGCAGCAACCCAAGGATTTCAGCTTCTCCTCTGAAACAAGCTGTGATCCTGAGCACATCACTGAGGCGGGATGCAGCTCCAGATTGCAGACACCTCAATGCAAGTGTCGCAACGTAGGTGTCTGCATGTGGACTGGGTGTCTAGGCAGTGAAAAATCAAGAGCTTGACTCATGCCCACACAATGATTTCTTAGTGGAAAACATCTCGAGGTAGGTAATTGTGCCCCTAGTCAATACAGTCAGTGGAACTGGAGAGCTAGACACCTACATTTGCTCAGCTGACTCACTCCCGGGGCTCCACTGTCAACATTGACTAGACCTCCATCGATTATATGGGAACACAGATACCCAGTGCGCATATAGCTGCTACATCTAGATATAGTCTGTCTGGATCTGGATTCACTTGTAGTGATACATAGGCCCTTTCATGCCGCCATAAAGCAGGACTAGAAATCTTCACTTCCTCCTGGGAAAGCTGTAAGGGATCCTTGCTTGACTATAAAACACCTAAACCACTTCAAAGCTAGGTGCTCTGCAAATGCTGAGCATTCGCATTATTATTACTAAGCAGCAATTCGGAAATGCACGCACAACACTGAAGAGTAGTAAACAGATGGGAGAAGTTGCCAAGTAAGGCCACGCTGAAGCGAAGAGCAAAAATAAGTGTTAGAGACAGTCTGACATTTTTATAGCAAGACAGACGCAGCCAGGATTTGAAGCATATAGCAATGAAATGGGGTCAAGGAGGTGAGCTGCCTTTTTGTGGCCAAGTTCTTCTCCTGTCGAGCAGTCCCTTCTGTGCTTAGACAGCAAGCGCTCCTTGTTGCTGGCCTGGCTGTGAGTTTTCAAGATAATCACGGCGCAACACAGCTCCAGTGGACAAGGCAGGAAAAGCGATATTGTTTATGATGAGCTGCTCTGTAGGACAAAAGAGATTTTAAACACAGCCTTGAAGTCACTGGGTTACACCATCACTGGGCTGAGTTGAACTGACAACTACTAATTACTGAGAGAAAAATGACTCACTGAACCCCAATAGTAATTGTCTAACATCTAATTAAAATGGTTGATTTACAGTCAAATAGAAAACTACAGTTCTGGCACGGGGGACATGCAGAATGTGATGGACAGCCTGCAGCCCTGCCTATCTTTTGTAGAAACAGTTCAAAAGTTGTCCAAGACATACTATATTTTAATTAACAGAAGCCCAGAGAAGCTGTTCTGCAAACCTAGGCGGAAACTGCCCATGAGGACACCGTTCTGGCAAAACACTGAAAGTTCAGTCTGATGCTGCTAACAGTAAAACTCCTCTGGCTTCCAAGGAGTCAATATTTTCCCCTTTCCAGTATCCAACTGGAATTGCTGGTGGAAACTCTCCCGTGGGGAGGGGAGAGCATCAGTAGAGAGGGTCTCCACAGAGAAATAGTGAGAGGGAGAAATTCTTGAGGACTGACATAGTAAATATGTGACAGGCACTTCTGAAAATTCATGTGTCTGTCAGAGACGTTAAAACTATTTCCTGTTGGTGTGATAAGAACGTATGAAATATTTGTCAGGGTTTACACAAGCGTGGATTATAAGAAAAGCTCTTGTATTTTAAGGGATTACATACTTTATTACAGTATATGCTACCTAAGTAGTACTGAGAACAGTTCTTGTATGTGTGCATGCTAGAAGGGAACAGTAAGCAAAAGACAAATAGTTGTTGGTGGTCTTAGGTGTAATTTGGATGAACAGGCATGGTTTTCCTCTTTTTGGCATCCAGAATGATCTTTTCACCTCCATAAAGCGACCTGAAGTCAGTCTGAAAACTGTGCTGGTGTTGAGGCTGTCCTCGTTTGACTGTAAATGGCTCCACCACACTTCTTTGACATCGGAGCTCAGGGGATCTGTCTCTGCTTCCCAGCTTACTTTTTTACCTTGAGCAGGTTGTTTCCAGTCTCTTTTTTGGGAGGGACAGCTCAGCAGACCTTGCCTCTGAATTTCAGGCTGCTGGGCTTACTCAGCAGATGGAGATGTCTGCTGGAGAACAAGGCAGTCAGCATCTCTGGAAACGGCACCATCAGTTCAATGTCATTTTTATTTAAGAAAAAGTTGGCCTTTGCGTTACTGTTACCTTCCCATGCGTATGTTGATAATACCCTTTTTACTGGGTCATTTCTGTTTGTAAAGCACTTTAAATACAGTTCAACACCAGGGTGGGACATGCTATTCCCTAAGATGGTGGTGGCCTCCCATTCGCCTCCCCTTCTCTTTTTCTCTCTCTCTTGCAATTGCTTGAAAGTTCCCTGGAGCCCTTGCTTAGATGGTTCAGCCTGGACTCAAAATAGTAACAGCCTCTAATCCAGGGGACTTCTCTAATCCTGGGGTCGGGCTGGGAGGCATGAGTGATGGCTCTGAGCAGCAAACCCATTTACGCAAAGTGTTTCACTCTCCGAGCAGCATCGTTGGGGAAGGATAAGATTAGAAGGATATCACTGGCAAAGTGACTAAGAGATTTATCTTATTCATAGGCTTGGCTTGTACTTAAGGAATTTACATTATTGGGATTTTTCAAAATCTGAGCTGGCTGAATCTATCCTTCTTCCAGCAGTGTCACAGATATTGAAGGCTTGTTGTTTCCTTTCTAGTTCGTAGATTCCAGCACCAACACATTGCTCCCATTGCTTTCTCTGTTGCTTTTCCACACTTGTTTTCGAATGCCAGGAGTACCACAGCCTCCCCCAAGTCCCTAAGAGATTATCATAAGGTGATTCAGTGTGAAGACATTTTCCCAGGTATTCAGCCTGTTTTTTCTTTTGCTTAATTAATTTCTTCCTGATTTGTCGAGTTAATACCATTGGGAAGGATTAAGAGGGATGCATCTCCCTCTGACACTGACACGTCCAGATATTTATAATAAAGAAGAGCTAGATCTCCTTGAAACTTCTAGGGCAGAGATCCTCTCTAGAGAGGGAGCTGGGCCGGGTTGTAGGATGGAGATAGATATTTCTGTGCATCTGTCCTAAGAGAAGACCCTCAGGAGGACAGACCTCAGGGAGCCCTTACCCCAGTGGAGGACAGGGATGCTGGCCACGAGACCCCCCGCTCGCAACACTGAGGGAAGTCCTGGAGTGCCTTTGCTCCACGAGGACTGTGTATTCAGCCAGACTACTTGGGAAATGGTATCAGCAAAACCCCACACTCCTCTGCTAATGAAGACTGACACCTTGCTGGGGGCTTTGGAGAGGTGACAGGGCTGAGCTGGATGAAGAGTGGGGATGGCTGTGCGGGGATGGCACAAATGAGTTGCTCTGGGGAAAGGCTGCATGGAACAAGACATGCAGTGCTGGAAGGCAAAACATCCACAGTGAGCAAAGTCAGGCTAAAGTCAGCTCAGAAACTGTATCCTCCCAGCACAGTGTCTCCCTGCTCAGCAACTGAGCCAGGAGCAGCAGGGACATTCCCAAGGGGAAAAAAAAATGGCATCACAGAAGTTGAAGGAGGGAAGGTGGGTGTCGCTAAAAGAAGGTAAAGTCTAACCTACAGACCTTTTCTCAGCATAAGGATGACTTTCTGGTCTCTTGGTGGTGTGTGTTCATGCACAAGCTGAGCCAATCTAAGCCCGTGCAGCTATAGTGAGCAGCAACCTCAGCATTTCCACCCTTTCTGAGCTCTAGCACCACTGACCATATAGCCAGGGACTTGATCCAACAAGAATCAACTTTTTTAAAATTTTGATTAGCTTTCAGTTGGATCAGCTCCCCAATCTGACCACCCGGTCACCAACACAGTACCGGTGAAGGGGCAGGGCAGCACACCCAGGAGGGCAAGGGGAAGGGGGAGGTGGCAGCACAGACTTAGGCATAAGCTGTGCATGGAATTGCATCCCAGTACCAAGAATTTAGCAACTCCCTTCTAGCAACAATGAAGTATAAGGCATTTGAATATATAGCACAGCAATTTCAAAGGGATTATTCTAAATTCAGCCCAGTGAGATAAAGCATACTTTGGGCCCAGCTCTTCAAGAAAACAAGCTCCCTACCTGGCCTGACATCTGAATATCTGTCCCAGGAGGAAGTCCCTTTCACCACTTGTATTGGGTTTAAGTGGCAATGTTTTGGTAGCGGGGGGGGGCGCGCAACAGGGGTGGCTTTTCTGAAAAGCTGCTAGAAGCTTCCCCCATGTCCTATACAGCCAATGCCAACCGGCTCCAAGACAGACCCACCACTGGCCAAGGCCAAGCCCATCAGCGACAGTGGTAGCGCCTCTACGATAACATATTTAAGACAGGAAACAAAACTTGCTGGGGCTCAGAAACTGCAGCTCGAGAGAGGAGTGAGAACACGTGAGAGAAACAGCCCTGCAGACCCCCGGGTCAGGG
>JAVKLA010000001.1:37333590-37366812 GCA_034782735.1 Sagittarius serpentarius
CGTGGGAGGGACCCCACGCTGGAGCAGGGGAAGAGTGTGAGGAGTCCTGCCCCTGAGGAGGAAGGAGCAGCAGAGACGACGTGTGATGAACTGACCCCAACCCCCATTTCCCGTCCCCCTGTGCTGCTCGGGCGGGGGGTAGGTAGAGAATTTGGGAGTGAAGCTGTGCCTGGGAAGAAGGGAGGGGTGGGGGGAAGGTGTTTTAAGATTTGAGTTTATTTCTCATTACCCTACCCTGGTTTAATTGGCAGTAAACTAAGTTAATTTTCCCCAAGTTGAGTCTGCTTTGCCTGTGACAGTAATTGGTGAGTGATCTCTCCCTGTCCGTATCTTGACCCATGAGCCTTTTGTTACATTCTCTCTCCCCTGTCCAGCTGAGGAGGGAGATTGATAGAGCGGCTTTAGTGGGCACCTGGTGTCCAGCCAGGGTCAACCCACCACACCTCTGTAAAAGGTAAAAGAAGACCAGTGGCACTTTTAGGCATGGAGCCATGCCATTTTTATTCTCATATTTTGCAGTTTTTCCCAAAGTGACACTGAAGTTGTTCCCAGATTAGGGATGCAATGTCTTCTGGCCAACTTGGGAAGAAGGGCTACACTACGTCTGTGTTAGGTGGTTGCAGGCTTCAGTTTCAGAGATTTCTTTCTTAGTGCCCAAAGACCCCCCCAGTACAAAAGAGAGATTGATGATCTGGGCTAGTCCAATGGGGGCTGCTAAAATGATGAAGGGGCAGAAGCATGTTATGTGTGAGGAGAGGTGGAGGGAGTTGGACTTGTTCAGTCTGGCAACAAGAAGATGAAAGGGGAAAGCTGCTGCCTCCTGCTACTTGAAGTCAGATTATAGAGGCCACAGAGCCAGAGGGGCACAGCAAAGGACAAGAGGCAATAACACAAATTGCAGCAAAGGAAATGTTTGTTGGACATACAGGAACAAACTTTCACAGTGAAAGTGGTGCAGCCCTGAGACAAGGGCCCAGAGATATGGTAGGATCTCAGTCCTCGAAGATCGCCAAGGTTCAGATAAACAAAGCCCTGAGCAACCTTGAAGCTAGCCCTGGTTTGAGCAGGAGGTTGGACTAAAGAAATCTAGAGACCTTTCCCAACCTAAATTCTGTGACTCTAGGCAAACCACAGGGTGAGGGGACTGAGAAGTGGTTGCAATGTCACTGCTCACAGGATTTAGACTTTCTTGTTGTGGAGGGGGGGGGGGGGGCGGGCAGAAGATTTTTATACATGCAGAGATGTGCACCCACCGGCTTGTTTGCCTTCAGATGCGAATGTGCCTGCAGCTGTCTCAGTGGTGTCCCAACTTCTGTCTTACTGACCTTTAAACAGCTGAGCTAGCCCAGCATGGGAGCCTGCCCGAATGAACACAGCAAAGCCACGGCCTCTTGAACTGATGGCAGCAGTCGGTGCATCACTGGTGCCTAGGAGGTGCCTGCACCCAGCTTCGCCTCACGTTGGGGGGATTGCTGCTGCCGTCCTTCACCTGCTGCACTTCTAAGATCAAATTAATGTAGAACCAGTGAAAACTGGAGCTGGAAAGGGCTGGATAGACCTGCTGTGTGCCCACCACCTGCCTTACCTGTACCTCTAACATGGCCCCCGCCCTATCCCCTCCATACCTCCCAATCTCCCGTATCATCCTGCTTCTTTCCACCCCATGGCCCCTAGCTGATTCCCCGCTACTCACTTTTCTCTTTGTTTCCAAGCATGGCTCTCCTGCCTTTTCCCTCCTCTCTCCCTCAGACCTGGTGCTCTGACCTGGACAGAAGGTCCCTTCTGTCCTTCCTGGGGATGGCAGCAGAGTGGGACTGGTGACAGAACCACACTCGGAGGTCTGCTTAGCTCCCATGGTGAGACCACCCTCTGGTGAGCGTGAGGCTAGGTTTGGTGCTTCTCTCTCCAGATCCCGTCCCTCCCAGAAGAGGTGGAAATGGTTTCCTCCAAGCCTGTCTCACTTAGGGGACCGTGGAGTGCCTGGAAAAACTGCCTGCACCAACACTGCTGCTGCCCTTTCTCCATCAGGGAGCAAGGAGGGGAAAGTAGCCAGGAACAAGAAAGCACTTCTTTGACCAACCTGGTTTACTGCAGGTTAGCCCAGGTCCCTTCCAGTGTAACATCAGACCTCTGCTCCCCAGGTCATCAAGCCCTTTACTTCCAATATTTTTTCCCCAGCCCATCTTGCTGGGGCATCCCAGTAGCTCATCCCCAGTGACTGTCACCTCAGAGCGATGCTTAGCAGCACCTCTCTTACACCCCTGTTTCCCAGAGCCCTTCCAAGCTCAGTACTGCCAACTCATCACACTTGTGACTGTTCTCACACAGGGCTCTTTCCCTTCTGGCACATCCTCATCACTTGCACATCCCCCTGCCTCTCCCAGTAGCTCTCCCAGCCCAGCCTCCAGAAATGGTCCTTCCAGTTGCTCTCCATCTTCACCTTCCTCCCTGGCAGGAGCGTGGAAGGAGAAGGCAGGCAAAACCTCTCCCCGTAGAGTGGGTGTGCTTAATTTGGTGTTTGTTTTCAGTGCCGTCTGCTCAGTCACTGCTTAATGGAGTTCATTTGTGATGTTCAAAAAAAGAGAAAAAGAGATATATCCCTGCCTCACTGCAGCACCCTTTTTCAAGGGAAAATACCTTCCCTGCTTGCCCATGGATGATGGTTTCTGTCTGTGAGGTTCAGCTACCAAAAGGCTTGAGTGTGGTCACCTGAAGCGTGCTTTGAAATGCTGCTTATTTTCTCCCTCAAGGGAGCAGGTGAAGGTTTTAAACCTGGTCCTGTTCTGCCAAGGGAGAAAGCAATGCCAAAACGCAGCCTGCCCCAGCGGAGGAGCCGGGCAAGAGGATGGCTCTGGAAAGGCAGCGTGGGCTTACCCGGCCAGGTCCCACCGTCACAGGCAACGTCCGTATCTCCTGAGCATACCCAGCACCAGAAGACAGGGAGTTTCTTCCCCACCTGCTTTTGCTGGGGACAGACCCTGAGCATCCCTGCGCTGGGGATGGGCAGGAAATCTTGACTGATTTCTAGCCTGCCTGCAAGTCCAGGCTACTTGAGACCTATTTGGCTTTGTGTCCACAAAGTCCTTTATTTAACCAAAGTCAGGCCTTCAGCCTCCAGAATTGTGAAATAGTTGATTCATATTCCTTTAAATTGCTATTAATTTCCTCTTCTAAAATTTCCCTCCCATTCTCCTACACTATCTGAGTTTGGATTAGGTGCTGCAACCAGCCTGTTTGTCCCTGGAGAGGGGCGGCTTTCCTGGCCTCCGCACGGGGTTTGTTACCAGACCACTGGCTTGCAGAGGAGCCATTTTCCTGATTGCGGCGTGGGCTTCGACTCTGACCCAGGCTGCTGTGAAAGGAGGGGCACTAGGGAACGGCTGTGAGGTCTCTGGAGAGCCAGACCCAAGCAGAAGCGTGAAATGTTACTGTGCCGGCGGGTGAGAAGGAAGAAAGTGTGTTAATGCTTTCAAGAAGCACCGTCAGGCCACAGACTTCATTTCTCAGCCATTCACCTCACCACCCTATTCGGCAAACCACAAATAGTAACACCTCCCTCCACCCTTCCCCCCCTCCTTCCCTCCCTCCCTCCCGGGACCTGGGAGGCAAAATGAACTATTGCATGAAACAAAGAGTCCAAAGTGTCTATGAAAAAGCCTTTTCACGATACAAATTCTCACTCGTGATGTATTTTAGGCTTTTCACAGAATTAAAAATAAAGCGAGACAAGCCTCCTCCCAGCGCTCGGAGCTGGGTATGTGTGCAAGGCGGATTTTGGCTCAGAGCAGGCGCTGCTCTCCGCAGCATGAGTGACTTGAAGGAGCGAGCCCGGCCTTGCATTGTGCTTTTAGCACAAAAGGATGGATTTTGAGGCTCACTGCAAAGGAGTAGCACTGCCTTCCCCCGCCACCATGCTCCCACCTTCATTACAGCAGAGCGCGCTGCTAGGAGCAATTAGGCAGAACGAGTTTTGTTCTCTCCGAGAGCAAGAGCTCTCTCATGGCGAGGTCGCTTCTCGCTGCTAAAACATGGCTTAGCTCAGCAATTTGCCATGGGTTTTGGAGGGGTGTTGGCAGGCGGGGTAGGACCAACGCGTTTCATTAGAAAGAGAATGAATGCAAAGCCAGGGAGGGGCATGCAGGCTGGTTAAAGGAAGGAGGGATGGTGCCGAGATGAAACCTCTCGCCTGGCACTTGGAAGCCCGTGGTGTTAATCCCTGCTCCGCTGGAGACCTCCTGTGTGTCCTCCAGCGAGTCTCTGCCTACGCACCAGCTCCCGCCTGGGCGCTGGGGACACCGTGCTGTCCCTTCTCCCTGGGGAGACCGTCAAGGTAAAGGCATGGACAATTACATAGCCCTCAGACAGTATGAAAAAAGGAGACACACATGCAGATGCCCAAGATAGCCACTATTAACCTTGCCTCATTTTATATATTTTTACAGCTGCAGCAGATGTCTCTGTGTCTCCCTGGAGGGACGTTAGGTACTTACAGCCCTTTCAGTGCAGACAGAGTGGCCCAGAGGAGCTGACGGCTTTGGCCCCGGCTCCACGAGGCTCCCTCCTTGCGGGCAGACTGATTGAAGTTGGTCGAATCGTCCCTGCCCTGAAAGGGACTTGTCTGTGAGAGCGCGGCTGGGTTTCAGCAGCTGGGTCAGTGCCGGCAGCCGCTCGCCCAGATCTAATTGCAAGCTTGGGACGTAAATAAGACAGAGGATAAATAAGAAAGGATGTGCTGGGAAGCCCCACAAGAGGAAATAAGGATATTATTATTGATTAATAAAGATAATAACAATAGTAGTTATCGACTCGATCTTGCAGCATCGGCCGCACCAGCCATGTTGTGCTAATGCAGGAGAAGCAAGACATGCGGCAACCCCTGCATGCCAGTCACGCAGCTCGTTTGCCCTCGCTGAGCTGAACCGGAGAGAGCACGTTTGTAAAATGTAGCCTGAATATCATAAGCTAAAGTGACCTGTAGGATTTTCCCACGACAGTCACCCGGGGAGCTGTTGGCAGCAGTAGCCCAGAAATATTTTTCTGTGGCTCTAGCCCAGAGGGCGGTGGCATTGCTGAGAAATGTGCTGAATTTGGGGAGCTTTGGAGCTGGCTGGAAGAGTCTTGCGGAAGGTGGAGAGGAATTGGGTTTTCGTGTCAGAGCAGTGCTGCCTCCCAGTCCTAGGCTCTGTAGCAAACTGGTCTCCCCTTAAGCACCCCACAAAGGAGAGCTGGGTGCAGAGAAACCCATCACCCACCCTCCTGGTGAGCTCTGCGCATATTCATGGGGTGGAAGGAAACACCTATGATTTTCACTTGTGGTGTAGCCATCTCTGCTGTGGCGCAAAGCGATTATTTTTCTTCCCGTTAAAGATTACTTACCCATTCCTTCCTAGCTGCCTGCTGCTTGCCCGGCCCTGGCCAGGGTTCTCCCTCTGCAGCGCATCGCTGATGTCTGAGCATCGCACCTCTGGGCACCCTGGGTGGTGGGTTAGCCTGGCTTTGAGTGGGGACTTGAAGCAGGCAGGAGCGGGACATCCTGACGGGCAGCTCCATCACCCCCTTGCCCTGCTCTCCATCCCACGCACGGCCCCAGCACGGGCTGCCCAGCCCCAGTCCTGCCTCTCTGCTCTGCCTCCCCATGTCCTCCCTGGCTTGGCTTCCAAAATGCTGGCAAGTACATGGAGATCGCCTTGTAAAGGGGCATTTCCCAGCTTCTGGGGTTGCTTAATAGGGCGGGTTTGGTTGCTGGAGAGGCAGTGTCCCTGCCACATCCCATCTCTCTGCAGTTTCCAGCTGCTCCCTTTGCCCTGCTTGTACCTCGTTTTCCCCATATATGAAGTTCAAATGAGAGTAGCCAGTTCTGGTAGGTACTAGGACGCTTAATGTACTAAAGATTGCACAGCACCTGGATAGGCTTGCATGAAGCACATGGAAAACGGCTCCACATTTTTATTAAATGCATTTTCTACCATTCATTCTGTGGTGCCTCCCCAAAGCCACTGAGTCCCCTGCAGATGAGGCAGAAATCTCGTACTGAGGAGCCAAGCCGGACGCAGGGACCTGCTGGTGGCAGAGCCATCCCTGGGCTCACCGTAGTTCCCTCAGCTCAGGGCTGGCACAGCCATCCCCAGAAATGCTGCGTGGTGCGACGTATCCCTCCCGCCCCGGCTCAGCGCGCGTAGCTGGACCCCCAGCCTTAGTGCCAAGGCAGGGGATGCTCTCCACGGAGCTAAACACTAAACGTATTTGCTGTCCTCTGCTTTGTGGCCCCCCAGCCACTTCTCCACCTGGCCCTTTTGCAAGACAGGTAGCTTTTAATTGGGGAAAGGACCACCAGGACGCTGCAGCAGCTGCTGGCTTGGAAAACAAGTTACAAATGGCCTGAGTGAGAAAATGCAGCGCTCAGGTAACCCTCACCCACAGGGACTGTGGGTTGGACGCAGCCCTGACCTCGGTAAGAGGCTTCTGTATGTTACGGCAAGTGCATGTTGCGCTGTACAGGAGCAGCCTGTGTTTACTTTGTCCTCTCACCCCCTAAATCTGAATTAGGGTGACCCCATCTGTGAGGAAACCCCTTATTTCCCATTCGTTCAGTCTGTTTCGAATCACCCTGCTGGCCACCCTGCTAGTGTGTGGATGTGTGTGTGTGTGTGCGTGTGCGTGCGTAGGGGTGTTAAGCCCTTTAGAGCATGAAATGTGATAGCTTTCCCTGCACACAGCGAACTGGGGCTGTGAAGGGAGATGCAATTAATTGCACCAGCAGTAGAAGCTGATTGACAGTCAGCGTCGTGGTGGGGAGGTGAGTCTTGCAGAGGGGTGAGATTTATCAAAAAGCTGGGAATCGGCTTAATCGGGAGGGGTTTTCTTCAGCTGGCAGCTGGGCAGAAAACACGTCTGTTGGCGTTAGTGCCTGAAGGCACCCGCCGGGTTGGAGGTGTGTGGCAGGGGAACATGGCAGCCGCTTGGGTGCCAGCCTGGGCCCCCCGAGGGTGCAGGGAAGGGCTCGCGGGAGAGCAGACGGGATGTGCTGCATGAGAAACCTCGTTTGACGTGACCATAGTGAAGGGGCCACAGACAAATCCCTAGGATATGGGCTGTAAGTGAGGGCTTGGGACTGATCTGAAATACCTGATTTAAAAGTGAATTTTGGAGGTAGCAATTTTCAGAATTGGCTGCCCCTGGCAGCTGAGTTGGAGGA
This sequence comes from Sagittarius serpentarius, assembly GCA_034782735.1. Classification (NCBI taxonomy): domain Eukaryota; kingdom Metazoa; phylum Chordata; class Aves; order Accipitriformes; family Sagittariidae; genus Sagittarius; species Sagittarius serpentarius. The sequence continues at coordinate 37,340,786 of JAVKLA010000001.1, forward strand.
TAAGGGACATGTGGCTGCTCATCCTGTGTGAGATTCAGCCTGGCATTTCTGGTCCCAGAGCATGGAGCTACCATGAACCCACTGTGCCAGGGCAGGGTAAAGCACATTGCCAGTCAAAGCTGTTTTTACTGTGCTGTAGGCAACACTGACAGCTAATCTCCAACCCCCTAGGTTGCTGTGGAAGACTTTATTAAACATCTCCATAACCCCAAAACCACCTTGTACGACATACTGATTCAGGGTCCTCGCTAGGGCCAGATCTTCAGTGACTCCAGCTTGGTGTCTTTCCTTCTTCGGTGCTGCGGAGAGGTTTCATTGCATGCGTCGGAGATACGACCACCTAGGCTGATCGGTCCAAGGCTGATAGTCACCATAATGACAAAATACCCCATGGCTATGCCTTTTGTTACAGGGCTATTGCCACCATGTCCATGACATACAGATGAATCATTCTGCCCAGCGGTAACGCGCAGCCTCCTCCAGAGTGGCTGCTGGTTACTCATGCACAGCAGCAATACGTGCTGGCTTACTGCTCCAGGAGCGTCATCTCCAGCTGCCGCTTCAAAATGCAAGAAGGGGTTGATTTTAGACCTGTCCCATGCTGTAGCTGAGTGGGGCTGAGCCCCTAGGTGTGCAAAAAGAGGGGCAGGAAATTGTCCCTGTCCCTCTACGGAGAGCATAGTTGCTCAGAGTCTCTACTGAGCATAAGGAAGAGCCAGGATTTCCACCCTGGCATAAAGTCATTTGAGCTGATCTCAGTGAGAGGCAGGACTGGGCAGCAGTGCCCCTGAGCCCAGCATTCAGCTCATGGCTGATACGCTGCCTGAGACGGGAAAATGAACTAGGCCTTGTCTGCACCAGAGAATTTCCCCCCTGCGCTAATCTGGTCTGGCAGGGGAGGCAGAATGAGATGCCAAAATGCTTTTTTTTTTTTTTTTCCTTTTCCTTTTCATCCTCTTTTTAAGTAGCAGTTCAGCTGATGGGCAAAACACGGTCTAGAGTAGCATTTCAGGCAGCAGAAAATTAGTTCAGCTTTTACCCTCATTAGCTGATTGCCAGTAATTAACATTTTGTCATTAACTACAGATGTTTATGGCCTGGAAGAGAAGTTTGGGTGTCTCCACATATAGCTCGCAGAAATGCACTGATTATCTCCATTTAATTGGCTGCCTGTGCCTCAGTTTCCTTATCTGATAAGGGGAAAAAAAACAGTTTTAATGACTCACCCCCATCCTCTATTTTACATCCCAGCCTATAAGGGCTTTCAAAGGAGAACATGCTGCCTTTAGATATGGGTCTTTTTAGGAAGTCCAGCTTCAGGAAATGCAGTTTTTCACTCTCCCTAGCTTGCCAGCCCTTCCCTGTAATGAGCCTCATTGTCCAATAGATCATAATCTCCTTGGCATTAAGTGACTCTTCATTGCGTCCTGGAGCTTTATTCAAACTGTTCCTCTTCCAATAAGCATGGATGCCTGCAAGTGCATTCATGCCTGGTTTTTGATGGCACCTGGTTCTTTTGCAGCTGATTATGCTAACGTGTCTTAAAGAACCGTAGCTGGGGCTGAGATGGACGATCCCATCCTGAAGACCCTGCTCCTGGTCTGAAAAAGCAGGTATAGCCCAGCACTTGGGTCCCAAATCCAGCAGCAACTGGGGATGGCTAGCACTCATTCATGTCATCCTCCTGCCTTCTCCCTCTTTGACAAGCTTCTGTATCTCCCTGGGTTTCAGAACAAATCCTTCCATAGTGCTTGTTTTCTCATTAAAATATAAATTCATTTATGTAGCAACCTCTTCTGGAGGAGTAACCCCACAGCAGCCTGGCGTTTCAGAGCGTTGATGTAATGGGAAATAAAGCCAGCTGGATTTTCATCAGGAGAGCTAAAAAGAGAGCTCCCCATCCCCGCTCCTCCTGCCTGGGGCACTGAGCACAGCCCCAGCAACATGCAGTGGTTGTGGCTCTCCTCCCCTCCTATTCCCACTGCTGCTGCCGTGGCCCCAGGAAACATGAAAGGCAGCAGCAGTCGGTACAGAAATGTGTTTCCAGGAGGCTGCTGTAAGTGTCACTGACTGAACAGGGATCCTGGGTAGGCAGGAAGAACTGGGAAATCATGCACAATACCCTGCCAGTTTCCCTTTGAAAGTCATTCCTGTTTATCTCCCCAGCACACCCCTCTCCCGTTCCTCCTGCTGCTGCTGGGAGCCTCAGCGCTCTCTGCTTACCAGCCGTTTCTCCTCCTTTGCCTACGTAGCAATCGCCACCTTTTGATGCTCTTTCTCCGAGCGGAGAAAGCAGAGATTGACAACGGCCCTGGGGATCAAGCGGTGCCACTTGCTCGTTGCTGCAGTGACTCCGAGTCTCTTTCTGGTGGCTCCATGTACAGGGTTGTACACCAGTGCCTCTCCCAGGTATAGCTACGGTCTCTGCAGGCTGAGACAAAGGCTCTGGCTGTATCTGAAGATAGTGGCAGTCTTCGATAGGAGGGAATATAGGTTTTCAGCAGAGCTAAAGGCTGCTGGGTGGTTTCTGGTTCACACAGCAGGCCCAGAGCTCAGCTGCTCTCTGCACGGGCAGAGCGAGTTTGCATGTGCTAGCAAAATGCACATCAATGCAGTCTCACACACCAACCCCTCCCGTACAGCAGCTTTGGCTGCCGATGTGGTCCCCGCTTATTTCTATCCCAGCAGTGCCTGAGCCATGCTGTTAATAGGTCTCAGCATCAGCACAAGCAGATTTGACGGTCCCCAGGGAGAGCTCGGTTAAGGATAGGGACATGAGGGCATTGCAGTATCCAGGCTGGGGCTGCTCAAGCACAGGATGGGAGTATTGGTCTTGGAGTCTGGGGACAGGCTGTTGTGCTGAGGGCAGGAGGCAGGAGAAACGGGGTTCATGCAGTAATGCCGAGCACTTAGGTTTTCTTGCCCTTGCACCTGCTTAGTTTCCTCTCCTCCTGTGAGGATGTCACCTGCTGAGTCTTTGGCCCTGCTTTTCTGTGTGGCATGCCCCAGCTTTGCACAGCTTAAACCCAAGCATGGCTGAAAACCCCTGGGGCAGCACTGGGAAAGCACAACAGCCGAGACGGGAGAATTACTGGGCATCTGGATGAATCCAAGGAGGAGCCCCAAGGACTGGCCTCAAGCAGGGCCAGTGTGTGGCCAGAAGCCATGTCACAACCACAGGTAACACCAGGCCATTACAAAGGAACAGGACCCCAGTGGCTGTCCAGGCTGTGCAGAGCATGTTTGTACGCAGTTGGGAGCTGCGTGACTTGGAGCGCTCTGTGCTCTCCGCATCCCAGTCAGGCTGGGGGCATGGTACAGTCACACCTGATCTAGTGTCAGAGCAGTGACCCCGTTGGGATGACTTATAAGTCCCAGTGGCTGTATTAGCTCTTGCTGGACCCATGGCTCGGCTCTCCAGCTCTGCCCTGCACGCGCTGTCCCGCTGGGGTGGCTTTGCACAAGGCAGGAATCCCCAGTCCCTGGATTTCCCTCTGCTCTTGGCAGATGGGCTTTCCTTACGTAGTAAAGCCTCCAAACACCTACGGGATCCCTGTGGAGGGAAAACTCCCAGTCTCTCTTTTGGTGAAGCCTCTGCCTGCTCTGCTCCTCAGCACAGCACCCAGTCGCCCAGGGTGACCTACCTGCTTTGCAGGCAGACAGGGAACTCCAGAGGAGCCTGGAAAATGTGCTCTACCTGCTTGTTAGATGTCCGCAAGATGGGAGGATCCTCCACCAACAGCCTCAGGAAACATTGTCTCCGGTGCTGGCACCCTGGTCCTAGCTCCGTGGTTTCCAGGAGGAAAAGACCTTGAATCTTCAGTGGAGGTCTTGAAGAAAAGGGTGGATCAAGGCTGATCAAGACTGCTTTCCTCTGTGCCTTGCAGTCAAATTCGCTGGTGCTTAATCATGTGAACTGGAGCAATTTCCAGCATACCAGGGAGGTTCTGACACTTCTCTGTGTTCTCTCCATCTTGCATTCCTCTATTTTCAGGAAACATAAGCAAATTTATTTTCTGAAAATATCTGCAAATTTATTATCAGACAGACTGAAAGAGTTGGGGTTGTTCAGCCTGGAGAAGAGAAGGCTCCGGGGAGACCTTATTGCAGCCTTCCAATACTTAAAGGGGGCCTGTAAGAAAGATGGGGAGAAACTTTTCAGCAGTGCCTGTAGCGACAGGACTAGGGGAAATGGCTTTAAACTAAAAGAGGGCAGATTTATACTGGATATAAGGAAGAAATGTTTTACAACGAGGGTGGTGAAACACTGGCACAGGCTGCCCAGAGAGGTGATAGAAGCCCCATCCCTGGAAACATCCAAGGCCAGGCTGGACGGGGCTCTGAGCAACCTGACCTAGTGGAAGGTGTCCCTGCTCACCGCAGCGGGGTTGGACTAGATGGCCTTTGATGGTCCCTCCCAACCCAAGCCGTTCTATGATTCTATGATCTTGGAGCCCTCCAGTCCTTGTCAAATTTACCTGAAAGTGGCCATGACTTAAAAATGAGTTATTGGGTGGAATACACAGACCCACATGTTACCAGCAACATGGTCTCATAAGCCCCATTCCCCTTACAAACCATGCTAAAAAGGTGAAGAACAAAACCTGGTGGGACTCTCTGATATCTGATGAGATGAGGAAAGTCATGATGGGGGGAGATGCGACACTGTAGAGATGGCAGTGATGACAGAGCAGGGGTGGGGTAGCCCTGACTGCAGGAGAGAGGGAAGAATTCAATTCAACAGTGCTGTGGAAATGATGGGATATATCTGACATACGCTGGCCAAAGTGTGTGCTGGGATAATCCAAAAGACTGCAGTTCTAGCTGAAGGCTGATACTTCAGGTGTGACTGAGCCCTGGTTTGAATGCCTCCATTTCAAGATCTTGTGGATTTCCCAGAGCTCAAGCTAGAGAACTGAACAGACCATTGGTGGTCACTGGGAAGATTGAGGCAGGGCAGGAACTGGTGCATGCATTTCTGCCCACATTAGTGCACAAGCATGTTGTGCCCTGGGGAAGGGCTTCAGGGCTGGACCGCCAAAGTGTCTCAAAGGGTTAGGACAAGAAGGTCTCTGGCAAATGCTCAGTGTGCCAATGAGAATGGAGAAAGCCCATGAGACATGTCATTGCCATGACTGCGGTAACTAGGAGACAAAGTCCTTGATTCTGTCGACAGCACCCGTGTGGCCCTTTGGTCACCAGATGGATGCCAGCAAGACCATTTTGCTTGTGGGAACTTTTTCAGTTATTCAGAGTGTAGCGGCTTGGCCGGAATAACTGCTTCCAGGTGGGGACTAGAGAGGCATCTGGGATTCGGTGTGAGCCTGAGCAGCACAGAGATCCTCCTCATGCCCCAGCAAGCATGAAAACGGGGAGAAACACGTTCCAAACTGGGAGACAGATGTTCTGTCTGGGTTGAGGTGCATTTGCAGCCTCTGAGCGGATCCAGGGGAGAGGCAGGGAACGTCTGCCCAAGTGATGCAGGAAGAAAACAGTGCAAGAAGAGAGCATGGGGGTGGGCTGCAAGAAGAGGCAGGTTATTTGGGTCATGTGTAGGTGTGGAGCAGAGGTCACAGTTACCATAGGGCCCTCGAAAACTGAAGCGGGAGAGGAATATGTGCAAGTGATTAAGAGCCTGATTAACGTTCTCCCGTGGAGGACGTGTGTAACTGCATGATGCACAACTCATGGCTGGAAGGCAACAGCTATTAAACAGACATTCAGAAGCCTTCAGGAAGCAAAGGTAAATTAATGTTGTTTTTTTTTAAGTGGGTTTTTTATCAACCAGCTATTCTGGTTTCTCTGTGGTATGAAATTGGAGGTAAAAGAACATTTCTTAACTTCCCCAACTTATAGCAGCTCCTTTCTGCATCTGGCAGTCGTTGCGTTAATCTTGCACTTGGAAGTTTACTGATTTGCAGAAATGTACTGTTTATTTCTTGTGTACACTTTGTTAAGGGTAGGCCCATATGTCCTGTCTGCTCATCTAGCATGAAGAGGATTGACACAAACGAATGGTGCCATCCACAGCCTGATCATACTTGGCATCCTTGCATTTGGCAGAGGTTGTGGAGCTAGTTTTAAAAAAGAAGAAAGAAGAAAAAAACTGTAAGAAGCTGTCAACTCTGCTTTCCTAAAGGGCTTATTAGAAAGTATGTTGTAAGAAACTGCTCAGCACTTTTGTGATTTGATCAAGAGTACCCAGGAGGGATGAGTGAAGCAATCTGGAAGGAGTAAGAATTGATTCAAAGCTCAGCCTGAAACTGATTGGAAGCGTGTAAGTTTGAGCAGCTTCATGTAACTGTTCCCATTGCTACTTTCATGAGCTCCTACCTTGAAAACACTGGGACCAGGGTCCTGAATAACAGAACTGCTCTAAAGCCAGGACGTGTCCTGCCTGAAGAGGCATGCCACGTCTTGAAGAGGATCTCTGCCTCTGGATTTCTGGCCAAGCTACACTCCTCAATCGCGTGTTCCTCCCTCGGTGTAAACGCACGGTTTCTCATCCTGGCAGTCTGAGGACGTGCTGTCATTGCTGCCACCCAGGAGCAGTGGGTGGGATAGCCTCTGAGCTGGGGACTGAAAGATGTCCAAGCCCATATCTTTGCATGCTGTTTGTGATGTTGTCTGTGAAACATGAACCGCTTACTAGCTGATTTGGTTTAATGCACTCAGGTCGTTTTGTGTCAGGTCCCCAAAGCCTTTCCCATCCTCTTCTCTGTGGTTTGTGAAGAGTCAGGAAAGGGATGTCCAGCTGACCAAACTGTGCCAAGGACTGAAGAGTCCTCAAAACTCGGAAGTCCTTAAGATGACACAGAAAGTTTTAGTGGGGGAGAACACTAAGCAGAAAAAACCTCTAAGCTTCAGGTGGGTAGAAAGAAGAGTAATTGTTGGAAGTGATCCCAGTGTCACCACAAAGGGTCTGCCTGCTGGTTGGGGACCCTTGCAGTCCAGACCCAACAGACTGCCTGGAGCAGTGTTACTGAGTTAAGGAGATATCTCCCACCTGTCCCCGGTCCCCAGTGTGATGTTGGGGCTTGTGTTTGTCTTAAGAAGCTTGCTTTCAGTTGGAACAGCAGTGCCTGTTCCCACTGGCAGGTGTGAAAGTTCTCATGGTGCTCTTGGAAAGGGCATCCAAACAACAGCGTCCTGGCGAAAGGACATCTGGGCCACTTGCCAGGCTGGGGAAATCACTGCTCCTGCAGTCTGCCTGGATCTCTCCTTAGAGTTATTAAATTGTGGTAGGCCTGCCAACACTAGTGGCATTGAGGGTAAATTACTACTTTTAGTGGCAGTCTACTGCCTCCCTGCTTTGGGCCCTAATCTCCCACATTTCCAGTTACCTACCTCCATGTGTCAAGTAGGTGAGTTGTACACTGAGCAGTAAATTTGATGCTTTCAGGTGACACTGGACTTCCCAGAGCAAGTGAGCTTTTCCAGAGGAAGAATCTGCTTTCCCAGGAGGTGATATGGTGATGGTTGGGTGGCAGCCCAGGAAATGGCTCCAGCGCGTCACACCATGTGATGGAGAAGTGGTTGCGGGTTTTCACGCCTAGTGAAGCTTAGCAGATACAAGGGTGCATGTTAATCGTGGAGTTGTGCAAACACTCTGTGCATAACGGGGACCCAGTTCCCTTTCTGTCCTGTTAGTACAGCAGAAGTGAAAGGTCTTAGGTAGCAGATACACTCAGTTACAATGTTCAGACTAAAAATAATTAATCCTTATGAATGCTAAGAAAGAGTTTAAGGAGCCACCTGCCTGCCTGGTTATGAATCCCAACTAAATGCGTTTACCACAGTCAGTCAAACACGTAACTTAACACTGACTAAATTTCTTAGTAAGCAAGGCAATTACTAGCTGTCTGGGCAGGAAGAGTGGATCAGAGTCCTGATCCTTAGAAGTCAGTGCCCCTGTGGTGGATAAAACATCCCCTCTGTGTCCCCCTGAGCTTCCACAAAACACACGGGATAGGATGTTTAACTACACGTACTTAAGGTCATGGGTGATAACTTCAAGCCTCAGGGGACCTGCGAACACCAAACCCACTAAGACTACAGAAGGGACTGTTCAGCACTGAGGAAATCTCCCATGCAAAGATCCTTCTCCATGCAGCAATCATGGGTGTTCACAAGTGTATACAGGTATGGATTCACGTTCCTTTTTGCACCTTAAAGACAAAGAACATGAGAAGGTTGGGAAAACACAAGGTGTAAAAATAAAAGATAAGAAAAAAGGAAACGAAAACAAAATGACGTGTAACAGAAAGAGAGCTGCAACCTCTCCAGCTTTCTCCATCTCTGGACACTTCCAGAATAAGCACCAGAACTGCAGTCCCTAGACTGCTAGCACAGCCCGAGCCATGGCTGCTGGCATGGTGGTTTTTGCTTATCAGGTTTCCCGCGGGGCAGGGAAAGCCTGATTGAAGGACAGAGTGGCTTGGTGGGCTTTTACAGGAATGTGCTAATGAAATCTGCTGATGACGTGAAGTTCAGAGGCGTCGGCCGTGGAGAGGAGAATGAGAGTCTCAGCTGTGGATTACTCTGGGTAATAGAAAGGACATGAAGTGGAGTAGGGCTACAGGGAATAACAGCCTGGACTTCCAGTGTTGCAGCCGGAAAGGGCAATGCTGAACCTAGCAGGCCGGGTGTTCCCTTCAGAGGCAGGAAAATCATGGCCATGGCATTGGCAAGGCCTCCTGGGGAGGCCTAGGCAGAGGAGGGTTTCTGGGATGGCCACAGGCGTGGAGACCCCATCGGACAAGAGGAAGACACCAGCCTAAGCTGTTTAGCCTAAGAAAGCAAAGTCTGAAGGAGAAATGCTGGGCTGTTCTAGCTCTGCTGGAGGTGGGAGACCACAGCGTGAAAGAGCGACGTACACTAGCGGTCAGCACTGGTTCTCAAACGAGAGAAGTTCAGAAACAGCCTCTCAATAGGAATAACAAAAAGAGGAAAACTACTTGTAAGAGGGGCCTGAGTTCTTTATTTGGGATTGAGGCTTGCCTTGGAGTCATGCGACTCAATCTACTCACGTTCAAAGTCTTCCCTATAACAACAGTCAGTTCAGAAAAGTCTTGCATAAATCACCCACCATTTTATGTCCCAGAGTCTGTAACCCTGCTGTTCTTCACACACCCAGCACCCGTTTGCCAAAAATAATAAATAAGGTGGCTACAGGTAAGAAGAAGGTGGCATGAAGTTTTAGCTGGGAGAGAAGGATTTGAGATTCCAACATTAGGTATGCAATTCTATACTTCCAGCTGGTTAATCCCGGCTGGATGTGTTTGTTTTAGTCATTTGAGACTCATCCACTAGCAAAAATAAAAATAACTTCAAACTTATGACTATTTCATCAACTCTGGTTTCTTCTCCCTGATCAAAAACGAGAGCTATAAATCAGACAGTTCATCTTTGTAATCTACATTTAGTTAAAGAAATGTTATCCTAGCCTCCTTTGAACACAGAATATTAAATTTGGGAAAGGTCTAGAACTCCACACACACTCTTCATCCCCCCTAAGAAGCCAGGTCTGCTGTCACGCGTAACAACCTGATTTACTCTGGTCCAGCTCCTGCTCTCATAAACAAGGGCACAGCAGTCACAGACAGCAAGACCTTGTCTCGGCTTTGTCTCAGCTCTCATGGCTTTGTAAAGAGCGATAAGATGCCAGTTGTTCAGGTCAGTATTTAAACGTTCGCTCACTGTCCAGCTAGTGGTCTGTCAAGGCATGGCTGTCTGAGGACAAGCCCAGCTGATCAGAAGGCAACTGGGTTTGGCATTAGCTGTAGATAATTACGGGTAGCTAATTACTTGTAGCTAGTGCAGGCTCTTCAGAGGTAGCCTCTCGTGCCAGGCCCGTTGTACCTCAGCCATCTGTGCAAGGCAGTGCAACCTCTCCAGCACCCGAAGTTAGGAACGTACCTAATGCTGGCTGCTAGGAAAAAAAACACTCCCAGGAGTCAAGCTAAGCTCCCTTCCTGGGCCTGGCTGAGGGGCAGCAGGCTTTCCAGCTGGTGTTCAGAGGACTCACGGAGATTGTGGTTTTCCACTGGGAAACCGCAAGGTCCACTTTAACCTGGTAGCTTCAGCTTTCCTGAGATCCCACGGGAATACGGGGAAAGTACAAGCTGAGGCGGTCCCTGGGGTGGCAGGTCTCTGTGGGAAGCGGTCTCCTGTTGCCCCACACAGTGTGGCAGACCCTGCCACCTAGAAGGACCTCAAGGCACCTCACAGCCCTACAAATCAGGGGCCAAAAAAGGTGGCAGGAGGGGGGCTGAGCAAGGGGAAGTCTGACCACGCTTGCTGGTTCATCCCAGAGCGACCGCTTTGCATTTCTCCTTCGCTCGGAGGAGGTTGCCGGCCTTCGTCAGCCCCAAAGCAAACTTTGTATGCAATTATTCCTTCAGCCTTCGCATGTCGTAGGAGGTAACATGGACTTTTCGAATGCCCCTCACTCAGTGTTCTCCTGTAACATCCTTTCTCCCGGTCCTATTTACACCCTGTGCATAAGACCCCCCAGCTCCTGCTGGGCCTCTCCAGCCCTGCTCCTGCCTGGCTGGCACTGCCTTCCCAGGGCACAGGCTGCTTTGTTCACCATCAAAAAAACAGTTCCCGACCTGCTTTGTCACGGCCCCAGTGCAGGTAGAAAACCTCCCCTCCGGCCTGAGTGGGCCTGGGAAAGGGCCTTTCGTTCTTCACGGCTGAATACGTGGTGGGCTTGAACACACTCTGCCTGAGCAACCTGCCCCGAGACCGTGCTGTGGAGAGGCATAAATTACCCAGCTCCCGCCGGCTGCACGGAGAACATTAAATGACTCACTAGGCTTTTCTGCCAGTTTGTTGGTTTTTTTTACTTTTTTTTGTTATTATTATTTAGCCTCCAAAAGCATTTTTCATATCCTCTCATCTGCTTTTAATGGAATGCATTTGGTTTTCTTTTTTTTTTTTTACCCAAGATTAAGCCATGATTTTCTGTTTTGAAACCTGGGCTGGTCATTATCTCTGGCAAAGTTTTTGGTATGTCTGGGGTCTCTTTTCCGTGTGCATTAGGGAGAGCAGGACTTGAAGCAAGAATAGACATCTTACATTTATTCACTGTGCCTGCCATGAAAACTGTTGCTGTTTGAAACAAGGTCTTGTTATCTCAGGATGCCTCTTACTTCTGCGGTGGCAGCTACCAAAGAAAACGCATTACCCTTCCAGCTTGTGCAGGGGGTTGTGGCTGTGTGTGTGTGGGAGGGGAGGAGTGGTTTTTTTCTGGAAGGACCCTTTACCCAAGTGCAGATGCCCGTCCAGCACAAAATTCTTGCTCCTGGGATGAGGGACACCAGGAGAAGATGGAGTTTGCTCCTCAGGAAAACATGGGAAGAGCAATTGAGATGAATGGTGTGAGCGTGTTGCATTTTTAGGCAGTCTCTAACATCACTCAGCTCTGGCGAAGGCCGACGTGCTTTTCTGGTGGAGCAGAGGACCTCCGAGAGGAGCAGCAGAGCTCTCGCTGCCCACCTACACAACAGCACATCGAGGTCTCATACCCAGCCTTTCCCGAAGCCTTCGCCAGCCCTGGAGATGGAGGCGTGTGTGGATGAGATGGGTGCCTCTCAGAGCAGCTCTCCAAATTATGTCACTGGAGAAAAACAAGGAATATAGGCAGGGCACAGGGAAGAGGGAGGGAGGCAAACTAGAAGGGTGGACCCAGAAGCAGGCAGGGGGGGAGGAGAAGAGCAGAACCCCAGAAGCAGAGGCAAAAAGAAGGCTCGATGCTATCATCAATCCAGGAGGATCAGGCGAAAAGCATGGGCGTCCCGAGGACTCTGTGTGGCTGTGCTGGGACGTGTGGGTGTATTTGCATCTGGCAGAGATTGCACAGCATCTTCATCATCCCTGTCTAATATAGTGATAGTGATTAATGCTGTTACACGGCGTATCTGATTAATTAACAATGGCTTCCCACTTGTGACTGTTCCTAGCCCAGCAAGTGCATCAGCTCTCGCCTGGCCGATGCTGGCACTGGTGGTGTTGGTCCCAACAGTGGGGCTCCCCACGGCCCACCCGGGGAGCACGGTGGCCAGGGCACCAACAAAAGGGCTGGAGGAGACATGCGAAAGCACCATGTTGGTGGCAGACCCAGCTTTGTCACAGGAAGAGCAGGGTGGCCCATTGTGCCAGCAGAAAAGACAGCAAAGGGGAGGATGTTCATCTGGTCAGATGGAGCAGGAGGCTTGGAGAAGTCAGAGTTGCCCCTATGCAGGGTCTTCATCCTCCTCACAGCCTCAGTTCCCAACCACCAGACTGTAGGCTTTGATCTCCCTCCAGATGGAGGGCTCGGCACTATTTGGACAGGAGGGTTTGAGGCTCGTCATTGCCTCACATCTCCTCCTTTGGCATCAGCTGGTTTTTCTCCCCTGTAACGTTCTCCAGCCTTGCCAGGGAAAAGGCACTACGGGAGCCTCCTCGCCCTGACCTCCATGGCAGGGGAAATCAGGAGCCTGCGTGTCTACATCTCCTCTCTCCTGTGCTCAAAAGCCATCTTGATCTGCTGCCTGTTGGCACCTGCACGGGAACCAAAGGAGGGTGATGTTTTTGCAGCCTCTTCTACCTGGAGGACAGCTCTCCTCCTGCCTTACCCCTCATCCAGGGGCAAAGCCCCCCTTTGGCATCCCCTCCTCTGCTGTGCGTCCACCCTCTCCCTGCCCCAGTTGCCATCTCTCCTTGCGATATCTTTTTTGTGGATGGTTTTTGATAGCTGATAACCTGTTACCATGACAACCGGCCTCTGTTGTGACTTCGGTCTTGAAACAAGCACAGGCTGATGGTTTTCAAAGTTCCCGCATGTCTCAAGCGGTCAGAGGGCTGCCTTTGTGCCCCCCGTTTGTCCCCAGCACGCCTCCAAGGCCGAGAGGAGGAGGGTAAAGTTTCCCTCTAATGAGGGCGGTGGGTGCCTGGCTACATTTTTATGTATTAGTGAGCCAGAGAGAGATTAAAGGAAAGAGGCTCCACTAAAGGATTAGCAGATTTGGGTATTCAACTATCTCTTTAAATTATTATCCCTAATTATGAGTATGATGAAAGTCCACTTGGCGAGGGATTAGAAAAGAGTCAGATGCAGCTCTTGGGACTCTTGTGCTAGCGCCTGGCTCCGGGGAAGATCTCCACGTTGTGCTTTTGTGTGCTCCACTCTGCTCTTTCTCGTTCGGGTGTAGAACAACTCATTTAAAGGCGGGGGGCGGGGGTGTGAGGTCCTGTTTTTCCTTTCCTCCCCTGTGAACACAGTGAGATGTCGCAGGTGTAAAAGACAAAGGTGAGCAGGACCCCCGTCCCCTTCCTGGCTCCTCACCGTCTCCCTTTGCTTCCATTTCTGATTGGACATAGTTTCTTTGTCTTCCCACATCACGACATGATCAGAGCCTCGCCATCGTTTGCAGAACCCTTTGGGGTCCTCGCATATGCTCCAGACAGAAAAATTGTTTAGTATTTAAAACCCACTCAGTCTTTGCTTTGCTCAGACTTTTCGCATCTGCTTCCTTATTTTCCACTTAAGCGGTTCCAAAGCAGTTTGCAAGGACAAGACTTGGGTTTCTGTTGCTGACGGGACTTGTGGTGGGAGGGAAGAAGATGACTGTCACCAAAGACACAACAGCTCAAACAGAGCCAGACACTGGACGTGCTCGGGAAAGAGGTGAGCCGAAGGACAGGAACTTCTTCCTAGGAAGAAAGCTGAAATTTGGGCAGGAGATAGGGACTAACCCTCCTATGCCTGCAAAGTGCACACAGAGAGGTGTTAAGTCATTTGGGTCATAATTTTGGGGGTGCTGAACCCCCATTTTCCTGGCAAGCCAGTACACTCCTTCCTGGCAGCCAGTGGCATCTGGAGTGAGAGTCAACCATGATGCAGAGCTGAGTGTTGGGGACCAGAAAGGGGTCTAAGCTCAGGGGTTGAACTAATTAAGCTCCAACACCCTCCGGGGAAGGGTGAGGCTGAGCAGGACTGGGGAGGGGACGAAGCAGCTGGCATCCGTGAGCCTGGGTTTTGTCAGAGCCTTGGTGGTACTAATGCCGTGGGAAGAGCAGACCTTGCCGGCAGCTGGGAGAAGGACCCTCCAGCCCCGCGTGAACCGCGCCTTGGGACAGCTCTTCAGGAGCCCCAAGCCCAGCTGCAGCAGCCTGGGCTCCCTTGTGGCTGCGGTGTCACAATACAGATTTGACTGAATAATTTCTTTTTTGGGTGTTGGGTGTTTGGGGGTGGGGGAGGGTAAAGCACTAGCAAGAATTCGAAACACAGCAATTAATAGGATTAAAGTGTCATGTTTTACAGGACTGTGTACACAATTTACAATGATGGGAATTGTAATTATAAGTTCTCCCAACTGACGGGGAAGGCGCAGCTTTGCGAGTCAGAGTGCCTTACTCAGCACACCACAGCATCTCTTTGGGATGGGGAAGAAATGAGCAGCAGTGCTTGGGAACGGCATCGTTTTGGGGGAGGAGTTGTTATATAGGCTTGTAGAGGAAACCTGAGTGGTCCCAGGTGGGGAATGGAAACCACATCCAAACCAAACATCGTCATCACTGTCAGGGCTGCAGAGCTCCAAGTTATGTCCTGGTAAGCACAGCAGTATTGCCTCCAAACAGTGACAGCCATGGCTTTGCTGAGCTTCTTGATGACGAGAGGGGAGGAGGAGATCAGAGAGGAGGTGAGAAACCACATTTTGATCACTATGGCTCAGCAGAGATATATGGTCTGCCAGTTTCTCTACAGTGATGACCTGAGGTTTGTGTATCTGGTGGAATAAGATTGAATGATGTGCAACGAGTTCTACATAGCGGGGGGTGGCAGTGTGGTGGGTTGAAAGGGCTCCTTGTAACAGGGCTAGCTGGGGCCAGTGCCCCAGACATCTGCCCACCTCTGTCACTGCCCTGTCTGCAAGGCATGGTGGCTCCATGGTCCGTGTCTCAAAGAGAAAGTCTTTAGTGCATGTTTGGGGTGGTTAATTACTATCATCATAATCATGAGCCAAGAGGTGTCAGTAATTGGACCCAGCCACTTCATTTCATCTGCAACACATACATCTGAGGTTTCCCAGCGCAGGGAGATCGATGCCAAGCAGGGCTGGATTTTTGCAGGGTTTCTATATTGGGGACCTCTCTGAGGTCGGCTGCAACATGAGCTCCTCTTGGACCCCCGCGTGTGGCTGGCACCCAGGACTGTTTATCCTGCACTCCCATGGCCATGGGCTCAGCTGCTTCCCAGCAGGCAGGAGGAGACCCAGGCTCTGCGTCATTACCTGGGTAAATGGCGCATCCTGAGCAATGGTGTGTTGTCCCCAGCCTGGCTGGTGGGGGAAGCACCAGCGGGGTAAATAAACTAAGAAGCCTGACAGAGGTCATCTGACCACTGCTTCTACAAGCTTCATCTCACACCATTAACAACAGAAGCTGAATTTTACCTGTTAGTTTGCAGTCTTAGGGGCTGGTTTTGCAGTGCTGTCGTGTAGTGGCAGGTTCGGATTCAGCTGGGCTGACTGAACCAAGCCCCTGTGCTCCACAGCATCATGATGGCTTAGACCGGCGCCAATGTCAGCGATGTGGAAGCAAGCACAGTCAGGTGCGATCTGCCACTTTTCTTTGTCTGCCAGAAATCAGTGGAGCTTCCCATAAATTGTTCCCTCACTACCACGTAGGTATAGTCCAAAAAGGTCTCACTTTTCCAGGAAAGAAGCCAGGATTAGATTCCCCGTAAAGATCAGCCTTGGCATCACCAGGTCTCCAGCTGAAAATAGGGTCAAGCCGGTCTCTACATTGTCCGTTACACCAGAGCTCTGACCTCTGGATCAATAGTTCCCAAATTAGGGGTCCTCTTTAGCCAGTGGGGTTACAAACTCCTTGGAAATGCATTCCTAGAAATAGGGCTATGAAATGAACCCAGTGGTGTTCTAGGAAGTGGATCATCCGTGAGAAAGTCTGGATGCAACAGGGCTAGAAACTGCCCCCACAAAGAAGGCTGAGATTGTCACGGAGGGGGAACAGGTCCCGTCAGCAGGGGAGGTGGCACAAAATCCATTTCCTTTAATTTCCATGGGAGACAGCCACTGTAGACAGGAGCAAAAAATGTGGTTTTCGCCTGACACTAATCAGCAGTTACCAGGATCTTTATGTAAAGATGTACACAAAGTCACTGCATATTTGGGGGATACCAAGGGCAGAGGGTGGGCTAGATTTACTCAAATCCAATTTAGGAGAGATTTTTGTATGTGTTGACTGAAATTCACAGCGAGGACAGAACAAAGCTCATGCAACACGAAGGCCTCACAGGAAAAAAACCAAGCGAGCAGCTCAGCATGGCGGGGTTAATTCCCTATTGTCAAGGAAAGCTGGAAAGCAAACCTCCTCCAGCTCGTGGTGTGCCCATCTTCCTGCCAGGCTGGTTTGTAAAATCTCTGCCCGTAGCCAAGACTCCTCCTAGCTCCGTGCAGTTATTGCTCCTGCACCGTTTCAACCTGGACCTTTTATGTTGTGTTTACAAGGTGCTGATGGAAACCCTATTCATAGCTCTCAGATGAGGAGCTGGGTCTGTGCTTGGTGAAAAGCAAGAGTTAGGAGCAAAAGTTGCCTTGGACAAGATCAGCTGTTACAGGTTTGCATTTTTTTTCAGCTAGATCTATACCCCTGTCCAACCCTACTCCCTGTCTGGGGGTTACTGCTGCAAATAATTAATAAGTAAGTGAAAAGCTGGGCTGAGATTCCTGCATTTAAGCAGAAACCCACCCCCTTTGGGGCTAGTTTTCTGATGGCCAGCAAGGAACAGAACAACTCCAAACTCCCTGTCCCTTTAGCTGAAGGCTTTTCCACGATGTTTCAGTAACAGCATTCAAAGTCACCCTGTTGCTGATTTAAATGTTGCACAGCTTGCAGGGCCTTAAATGAGTAGTGTATTATGAACAATAAATTACATCACAGCATGTGCAATTGGGTTCAGCCTAAACATGAAACACTGTTTTTCCTGAGTCCGCGAGTTTTCCCAGGTAACTTTTAAGGCCGTTTGTGTTTAAATGTCATCTGCGCAGAGGATCTGGGACCTGTCTCTTTGAGTGCAGAGGTCAATAACTGCCTACTGAATGCCAGCAAGAGCAATAAGGATTTTAGTTATCCACACTCCTTTTGCCAGGGAGATTGTTGCTTTGTTCACAGAAGTTGTGTGTGGCTGGGGGTATTATAGGGGATTGCAAAATATGCCAGGAGGTTGCAGTGTTTGATGGCTGGAGCTCTGTACTGGGTCTTGAGTCCTGTGTTTGACTCTTAAGTCCGTATTTAGTCCCCTGAGGCATCTGCCCTTCCCATGCCTCAGTTTCCCCAGCAGTAAACTGGAGACAGTGGCTCCCCCTCCCTGTAAAGTGCTATGAAGTAATCCTGAAAAGCAACTCGTGTGAGAGGGGTTATATTTTCAATACAGTACTAATAAATACTGCAGTACGAATCATTTGGTAGCCTTACAAAGAATTATATACCCTCCTTAATTATTGAACACATGCTTTAATAAAACATGCAACAAATATTTCAAAATCTATTCAAGGAAAAAGATGTGCAAAAATTCTTCCTGTAAATATGTACAAAAAATAATTTTTGTATTGTTTAAAAATCAGAGCAGTCCTTTGCTCTATCTATAGAGAATAATTGAATAGAAAAATATTGAAGTTAGTAAACAGCAAATTAATAATTCACATAGTATTTACAGTCACAGTACACCATATTTTCCACCAAGTGCATGTTCTCTTTTTGCCAGTTGACCAAAAAGATGCTGCAGTCTAAGGCACTTGTGTCTGGGCACTTTTGTGAGCCGTTTTGTGACTGGGGGTTGCTGCTCTGAGTGACTTGTCACGTTGTCCAGCTGACATTGGGGCTGATGAAAACCTGCCAAGATGGAAAGCCAGCCCCCGACTAGAGGTCTGCAACATTTCAGCTCCAGCATCCGGAGCACTGTACAACCCCTGCTTCATGTGAGGACTAATGATCTCATTTGCATGCTCTGCATCCTGGTCCCGTTATCACAGACTGCATCCAGTTTATGGCACACAAAGAAATTGATTTTAAATTATTTTCCTTGCTCCTAGGTCTGCAATGGTCAGTTTTGGAAGTGATTTTCCTATGTTAACATTTATTCTTCTCTGGAATTGTCTGAAAATCTATTGCTTGGCCGTACCAAAATCTGTGTGTTGCTCAGGAGAAATAAGAAGTCATTCAGGGTTCTTGTTTAAAGAGGAAAGGAGGGGTAGAAACCAAATTTTGCCACAGACCTCCTGTGGGATCTTGGTGAATCACTCAGAGCCAACCTGAAACTGTCACTACAGTGTGCAAATTTGGGGGCAAAAGGAAAATTTGGGTCACCTGCTCTCCTGAGCCCCCCTGCCTGGCCCCCCGGGGGGCAATGCCGAGAGGTGTGTACCCTCAGTACCCGAATATTGGGCGCTCAGGGCTCCTCGGCATTGAATCAGCACCGCTACAGGGGTGGTTTGAAAGCAACTGCTCACTGTGGAAAGGAGATGGTGTCTCTGGAGCAGCTTGCAGACAGCCAGGTTGTACCGCCAAAGGCAGCCCCATCCGGCCGCGGGGGCATCACCTCTCCCTCCCTGTCCCCAGGTGTGACACGGGGGAAGGTGTCCTCACACCTGGCACACACAGCGGTGCAGGAGGAGACATCCCAAGGGCCGTGCTGGGCCAACCTCCGCAGGCAGCTGTGACCCAGCTGCCAGACACCAGGCTGGAGATATTTGCACCTGCCTGCCCCCACACCCCCCCCCCCCCCCGTTAAATCAAACCCCCGCAGCTGCTGCCGAGGAGGTATATGGGTCAGACCTTTGCTTTCAGCTCCCATCCCTACAAGAGGCTGAAGCCCAAGAGTCAGACAGATTTAGTGTGGGCAGCCTTCCAGGCAGGGTTTCAGATCGAACTCAGCAGCTTTTGGGCCACTTCGGTTCAGGTTGGGTCCAACCTTCCACTTTTTCTAACGACACTGCCCAGGGCATGTCTCTATAGAGTTCAGTACATTTAAAAGCTTTTTCTTTTTTGGTGCTAAACCTTGAGGGAGAAGGCCTTTTCAGAGGCTCTTTGAACAGATTTTTTCTAAGATCTAGATTTCTATTGTGTCCCTTCCCTTTCTTCAGATCTGAAAATTAAGTGCTGCCTGACTTCTCCAGAAGTTTATCCCCAGAGTGGTCAGATTTTGCTTCCTTTCTGAAAACCCGGAGCATTCACAGTATCCGTGAGCTCAGGGGACTGGAATCGGGAAAAATAAGTGGTTTTTTCCTTTCTAGCTTGCTAGTCTAAATCCTGGTCAGCGAATGCCCACATGGCGTGGTCCTGTCAGAAGAAGAGCTGAACCTTGTTTCTTGTCCTGAGCCCTGGCCGGGGTGGTTTTGAAGGAACGAGATGCCAAGATGTGCTCACAGCTACATGTTAGTGGAGCTGGGATGGAGTGGGGGAGCTTTTGGGGGAGTTGGGAGTTTTGGTGAAAGGGGAGCACGTGGTAGGGGGCTCTCCAGCATGGGCCGTGCTCAAGGAGAGGCCCCGAGCAAGGGAACAAGCCTTCAGCCAGGAGTTGAGAGTGCTAAACCCAAAGGGTGGAGATGTCTGTGCTGAGCAGAGAGAGAAGGAGCCACGGCAGCGTGTGCGTGACTTGGAGACATCAGCCCTCAGGGGTGCATCTGGATCCGCTGATGAGGGTGGGGAGGGGAGTCACCGGAGATCTGCATTGGGGGTTATTTCTTCAGTCAGGTTCCTCTTGCATTTCCTCCTGGGAGCCCCTGACTGACAGCTCTCCAGCAGGGATTCGTGCAGCGCTGTCAGTCATTCATTACTGCCAGAGATGTTACGTGCTGACGGCAGCCACTGATGGGACCACAAAGGAGCGGGAGGTGTCTGAGGGACAGGAGGTACATTTTACTCCATCTATCATTTCCCTTCCTTGCTGGGGCTCATGTGACTTCATATCTGACAAAGACAGGGGTATTATCTTCAGCTCTGTGACCAGATTTTAATGAGGCACGTCTTTTATTTCTGCTTTACATTCATTGAATGCCTGGATGCAGAGAGGAGGCATTGCACAAGGATTAGACCATTATCAAACCTGCCAGCAACGGCAAGCCGGAGCTGCCGTCCACTCTTCCTGTCCCATATCTCCCACAGTGGCTGTGATGGCCACCTTGCCTCAACCCACAGTCAGGAATTTCAGCAGGGGACGGTCAGGTGGTTTGGGGTGAAGGTTACTCATGAAAACCAACATCTTACCCTTCAGGGTTAAGACTGTAAGACCATGGAGCATAAAAGGCAGCCATGGGTTTCACAAATGTTGCCCTGCCAGCCCAACAGGTGAAGGGTCTGGGTAGAGGTTATGACCGGAGACTCCACTGGAGGCTCTTACGTGGTGGGGGCTGGTGGGGCCAAGTGTAGAGATGTGGTCAAGCACCCTCTGATGCCAGCAGGGACTGGCCCTGGACTGCCTCAGATGAGACCAGGGAACATGGGTTATCCTGAGGATGCAGTGTGGGTGCACGTCAGGTACATCCTGGCCAAAATGACCCCTTTGGTTCATCTCTTTTCATGCATTTTCTTGGACACTCACAGCCACATTAGGGAAAGCAGAGGAAAGTGAAATGATGTGATCCACATGGCAACATCTGCTATTTTCACTTCTCCGTGCTCTCCCACGTTTTTTGGTTCCCAGTCATCTATAACTGCCTGCTTGGGTGAGGTCCTCAGTCACAATCTTGCCTTGGTCACAGAGCAGTGCCTGGAGAGACGTGCTGCAGGTTTTGTGTGGTTTGTCTCTCCTGGCACCCCTGCAGGTGTCCACTCATGGGTGCAGTCCTGGCACTGTCCCACTCCTTGGGTCCCATGTTGGCAGGTGTCTAAAGTTAGGGGCTGGCTGTTCTGGCAGCAATATCTGTTCTACCATCCAGGTGGGACCTTCCCTTTTTTCAAGGGGATGTTCTGCTCCTTCGTAGTTTTATCACTGGAGATAGACCCCGTTGCTACCATGAGTAAGGACCCTTTTCTGGGCCTTTGGCATGTATTTAATACATTTAGCATCTGCTTCATGCTAATGCTGCTGTTTTCTTTTGCTCATAAGAACACCAAAAGAACTGAAGTGAGATGTAGATGATTTTCTTCTTTGTTCTCCAAAAAATATAAAGGGCATTATTCGCAGTAAAGATATATTTAAATCAACTTAAACAGAAAGTCTGTCTCCCCCTCTATATACTTACAATGTAATTTCGACTACAATTTAAAAATGAGGAAAGTTATCCCTATAAAAGCTAATTATATTCAAAGACAATTAGTGTAAATGAGATGTCAAATGATCAAAAATATTTTTGCATTTATAAAAAATTTAAATTCTAGTCAGCCTGATTGTACAGGAAGAAAACTAAAAATATCGCATCTCGGATTTCTTGAGACAGAATTTCTGCCATTGAGATCGAAGAAGGGAAGGTTCCAGGTGTGCAGGGGAAGCTGAGCACACTGCACCCTATATATCTCCAGAAATAGCTAGAAACCAAGCGCTATCCCCATGGATTAATAATGGATATGGTACAGTGAGGAAGTGTCAAGACCAACTCGTTGGTCATGGCTGGTTAATGGTTACTGCTATGGCTCCCAGCCTGAGAGTCTTACTTAACATTGGTGTTCACACATCAAAAAGCAGGTGTCCACATCTGCCTCGGCCTCCATCAGAGACAGTGGGCTGTAGGGCAGGCATCATCTCACCCAAAATAAGCCAAACAAACCTTGCCCTCTCTCACCTGTGTTGACTAGCCCTTAAACCAGGAGCCCAGGGAGACAACCTCAGATGGAAATGTCTGCATGGGAGCACTTCACATTAAATGTGATAAATCCTAGCCTCAGTCAAAGTGTTTCTCTTTCTGTCAGTGCTTTTCTCAATGTTTCTCTCGATTTCAGGTTTTAAAAAAGGTTGATGTTGCTGCTATCTGTAGGTTATGCCAATGAAACAACAATTTTTTTCCCCCAAAGATACACCAAATTCCTTTGCTATGTTTCTAGATAGGAAGAAGCTAAATAACTAGCTCACCTTGGCTTGGCAAAGGAATGATGTTGGGGATTATAGGGTAGAAATCTATAAAACCCAGGATGGAGTGGAGGACAAGAACAGGGAACAATTAATTATTGACTGCTTCTTCCAGTCCAGGAACAAAAGGGTGCCCAGTTACCAGATAACAGGTCAAAAATCAGCAAAAGGAAGGTATTCCCACACAATGCATCAGCTGGGCAGCTCATTTCCTCAGGATGTTGCAGGAAGAAAAAGAGTAAAACATCTGAAAAAGGGATTAAGTTATTAAACTCAGTGGTCCAAAAGTGACCTCTTTCAATGAACCTTTGGTCTGACACTGTTCTTATGAAGACTGCTGGTGCGAAACATTAATCCCAACCACTGTTGCAACCCCAGGAGGAATACTAATTAAAACACAGTTGTCCAGTCCAGGGCAGACAGTGCCCAAAGGTCATGGGAGGAGATTCAACAGATATTGGTGGCTTTAGAGGCAATATCACCTTCTGTCAACAAGCAAAGGAGCCCAGCTGGATTCTAGGAAATGGGAAGCTGATCTGCTGCATGGCCTCAGGCAAACCATTTCCTTGATATTGCTCCTGACCCTGGTCTGTCTTACTAATATGATGGTCATCCCTGTAGGGCAGGAGCAATCTTCTACTATTTGTCTGTTCAGTTCTCCAGAGAAATCAGCCCATCTCGGTCAGTGCCTCTCATTGTGCTTGCAAGAGATGCCCAAATTGGCAATAATTATGTCTATTATGGAAAAAAAAAATCCATTCCACTGTGTATTTTACTCTGCATATTCAAAGCTGTTCCATTTACAGACACCCTCCATGTGTCATTCCACTTACGGACTCTGATGCAGATGGTCCAATTATTTATTAATCTGGTTTTAAAATATCCTCAGAGTGTTTCAGCAGGAGACACTTTCTTCAAGGTCCCAGTTTCAGCAGTCAATAAGAATTTTGCTGTTGAGTTTGCTGGAGAGCAGGATTGAGGCTTTTTTTGTCCTTTCTGACCTTCCCTTTCACATACTACCAACATCTTAGACCTGGGAGAGGCAGTTACTCTTGTGGTACATTCATATTTTTAAAATGTCTGAAATAGAAGGGATTACATCTTAAATCTTTGCTTGCATCCCTAGAGTGCCTTCATACTCTCACAAGCCATGGCAGCATGGATAAGAAAAAAGCATAAAAATTTCTGTGAGTTAAGTGTTAGAGCTAGTGGTTGTTTTTTTTTTTTCTTTCTGCCACATGTCCTAGAAGATTCAGGACATCTGGGATGTTGGCTGCAGGCCTGAATGAACCGGTTTTAGGGGCAGCTCACTGGATTTTGCTCCCCTTCTTTACGAGTAGGTGAAGCCAACCAGGTGATTCATCCAACCCAGGCACCACAGCTGAATCGGGCATCACCATGACTCAAGCTTTTCCCTTGCCGTGACATGGAAGATGTCTCACCGCACAATAAGCACGGTCAGCTGACCTCCGTTAGCCAGCCATCGAGCTAGCCACCAGCTGCATTTGTGGGCTAGGACACAGGGGCTGCACTGGAACCCAAGGGCCAAATTCACCCAAACCATGGGGGACTTCAAACGTCAGCTTGGGGATTGTGCCCTTCCTCTGCAAAAACAGAGGAAGAAAAGTGCTAGGAAACACATTAACCACCTTGTTGCTTTTCCAGCACCAGTAGTTGAGCACCGTTGCTGATGTGCTCGTGGGGGGCCATACACCAAAGGGGTCCAGAAAGCACTCTGAGACCTGGGCCTGCAGCCTTCCCCTGGCTTCACAGGATGAGGTGTGAAAATAACCACGGCCTTCAAAAGATCACGGCAGAAAATAACGCACACAAGACTCCCCTTGTGCATCCTGTGAGCCTGAGGTTGTGGTACAACACTGCTATAGCCACAGCCAGCCTGAGCATCGCTGGGAGAAGGGGTGCCTTGTACTCAGTGGCACTGAGTGTATTTTAGAGGTCTGAACCTCTGCCTTCAGTTCAGTGCTCTGCCCCATATGCAGGAACAGCTGGAGAAGCATAGAGGAACAGGGCAGCAGGTTTCCCCAGAATGGGTCCTTATTTGGCCTTATATTCTGACCTGCCTCTCAAAAGTACCTGTCAGTCAAATCCCATGATTGCAAGGTTAAGATCCCTTTTGTTGCACCGAGTAAATTTAGAAACAGTTAGTTAATCAGTGCATTTGTCTTATGCCCATTAAATTACAGTGCAGCAAAAAAAGGTTTCCTGGAAATAAAAGTTACTGTGGAAAATGAAAGAAGCTGTTTAATTCCCTTTTGTAATGAATTGTTCGGACAATGCAACATTTGAACCGATGAGCAGGAAAGGAAGGAATTCTGCCATTAAAGAGAAGTGGAAGCCCTCCCAGCGCTGCTGCTGGCAGGGCAGTCCTCCCCCTCCCAGCTTTGAGCATCAAAGTACTCACTGTGCCCCAGGTCTCACAGGCAAACGCAGACAAGAGGGACACCAAGGGGGGGTTTTTTGCTGCTGTGCCCCTTTGTGTTTTTCCTCCGTGTTTTTTGGCTTTTTGTAGACAGGCATTTCTGTCATTTAGAGACCCTTTGGCTTTAGGAGTAGCTCAGATCTTTACCTTGCTGCTAAAGCAAGCGGGATGTGAGGGAGCAACACAGGGTTTAGTCCCAGATGAGACCTGGGCAGGTCTGGAGCTGATCTAGCGTGGAGCTAATGCTAAAGGTGTGGCATCCTGCTATAAAATCTCTCAGTCCCTAATGCACAAATATCAGAAATTTGATAAACCTGTGAGGCTTCCACCTCAAACAGGCTGGTCTCACAAGGCTCCAGTGTATGTCTTCTGGTACAAACAGTGTTCCTGCACTTGCTGCTGTGAAGTCCTGCACACACTGAAAGAAGATGTATGTTTGCTTGTGTCTGACATTTCTGCTCATAGAGAGAAGGTAACTGAGTTTCTCAAGGAAGTCAGGTATCTGTGTGTCTGTAACAAAGACTTGGTGTTGTCACTGAACATACGGTGATTTTGAATGACCAGGGTGCTTCTGGGCTAAAGAAGATAAATGTGATCCTGCAACACTGGGGAAAACAGCCTCCACACCACCTCTCGTGCAATATTGGTACCCCTGTCTCTGGCTGCAGGGAGGGCTGGGCTAGGGTAGCATGAGGAGCAGAACACACATGCTTAAAGGGGAGCCTTCAACCCAGAAGCAGCACAAAACCAGGCCACACACATAACCCCAATGAGGTGGTCTCATGAGCAGGAGCTCAGGAGTCCAGGAAAAAGAAACAGCTGACAGGGCTCCTGGTTTATTCCTGTAAATACACAAGACGGCAAACTCTGGGGAGTGAAAAAGAGCTGTTCAAGCCCCCAGAATTATATTAAATATTCCTGCAGCAAAATAGATAGAGCTGGAATGATTTTAGGGTGAAAATCATAAGCGATTTTCTAAGTGACCAAGTAGGGAGGTTTGGAAGGAGCTTTCCAGAAGGAGCTGGGGCATTAAATTGAACTGATTTTATAATGGAGCAGAGCACATTTGCAAGCAAATTTATATGACATGCAATAACAGGAGGCTGAGGCTGGCTGCTGAAGCGATCTCTTCAATCTTACAGCTGTCTGTTCAAAGCAGGCTCCAATTTCTTAACATAAAGGCATTTACCTCAGTTAGCAAGGGTAGATGTGTGGCTGGCTGCTGGCCCGCAGGCCTCTCCCTGTAGCTCAGATGTGCTTCCCCATGGTCTGCTCTCTGTGGTTGCACTGGAGGCTTGCAGTTCTTGGTCTAAGGAGACACCATCAAGCTACAGTGCAAGGCTACAAAAACTTCTGCAGCAAAGAAACTCCTTCCTCTAAAGTTGTCGTGGTTTAACCCCAACCAGCAGCTCAGCACCACGCAGCCGCTCACTCACTCCCCCCCCACCCAGTGGGATGGGGGAGAGAATCGGAAAATAAAGTAAAGCTCGTGGGTTGAGATAAGAACAGTTT
>JAVKLA010000001.1:37366912-37408309 GCA_034782735.1 Sagittarius serpentarius
CTTTCCTGTGCCCCTCCAGCCTTCTTGCTGGCTGGGCATGAGAAGCTGAAAAGTCCTTGACTGAGTCTAAACACGACATCAGGGTGTTATCAACATTCTTCTCATACTAAACCCAAAACACAGCACTGTACCAGCTCCTAGGAAAAGAATTAACTCTATCCCAGCCGAAACCAGGACAAAAGTCAACCCCAGTTGTGCTCTCTTTCCGGAAGAGCCTCTCCTAAATGCTTTTAAGCTTTTTTATCTGGCTGCAAGGGTAAAGGTGCATTATTCCTAATACAGAAGCAATCCAGAAGAGGCAGCCACAGAATGGTAGAAACATTGTGGCTCCTGACACATGAAGGCTAGAACAAAATCAATGCAAGGGGAAGACCCTTCCCAGCCCAGGAGAGCATCATCCAGGCTAATGTGGACCCTTGTCACATGGGGGATTTTTGTTGATCCTCTCCCATTGCTTCTCCTTGAACTTTGCTAGTAATCATTCTCCCTCTCTGATACTACAGCTTTCAGCAGGCCATATGCACAGTGGGGCTACCTGCCCCTCTCCAGCCTTTTTGCTGACTTACAGCATGGGTATTCCCCTGTGCTAAACCCCCTCTGGTTTTTGTGAATCTGAATCAGGACAAGCAATCCTTGAATCAGCCACAATCACTGAAAGCAACCAGCTCCAAACTCACACACACAGAGATGAGGGAACAAGTAAATCTCAAATTCGTAAACAGCTTATTGCTCATTTAACATTATCGCTCAGCAAAGCTCCCAGTTTACTAATACACCTGGGTGATCTTGTTACAATTACTGTTGAATTGCGGAGGAGCATCCTCCAAAATAATTCCAGCTAGATAGCGCTTGCCTGGCAGACAGGTCTGAGTGTCTCCCAAGTGAAATAAGTACTGTTTCCACCTAAATAGGATCTAACGAGCCATTCAGAGGAACAGGAAAAAAAGCGCCTTTGCCCTGAGGAAAAGCATCCCAAAGAACTCAACATCATCTCCAGCCTGCTGCTGGCAGCCCTCATCTCTCAGATGGGGTTCATAATTGTTTCCAACAGTCTCGGTCTTCAGTTTCACAATATCTTATCCTGTCCTTGATGAGAGGGTGGGCTTAGGTGTTTTCTGGTCACCGCAGGCTGCCAGGTGACTTTTTTTTCTTCCCCATGACAACAGCTGTGATTTAAGAATAAAGTTGGTTTGTATTTTGTTATTAAACACAAAATACGTGCCTGGGAACCAGCTCACAGAGCACATGCAGGCACTGCATGCCCACTCAGAGACAAGCAGAGGAGACAGGGGAAGGGGAGGCTGAGAAAAATCAACGGTACCTGCTCTCCATGGGACCACAAGATCAGCGAGCCAGTCCTCCCAGGAGGGAGGTGCAGACTAACATTGTCGCTCTACCAGCCAAGCCAATCCTGCATGACTCGGAGTAACACATCATAACCCACTGAAGCCAAGTCAAGGCCGTAACATCGCTGCCTAAAAGGGAGTACAGCCTCCTTCTGCCCTGCTTCCCAGGACAGGTTCCCTTCTATGTATCTGTCCTCTCCCTGGCCCCACCAAAGACTTCAGTTTTTCCCAGGTTGGTTTTCAGCCAGATCGGCAGAGCTGGCCAAGTGCACGGCCATCCAAGTGCTAGCAGCTGCACAAGAGAGCCAGCAAAACTTCCCAGATGTCTGAGACCCATAGCAAGCTGATGCCCAGCCACCTCGCTGCTTTAATAGAGGCTTAAAAAGTACCTCCTCACTACTGCTCTGAGAAGCAGTTCAGCAATGGAGACTTCTCTCCTGAGCACCCTGGGATTGATTCCTGGGAAAGTAGCCTGAGATTGCCCAAGAGGAGACCCTGCTGCCTCATCCAGACCCTGAACCAGCCTTGCTTTCCGCTCTTAAAGGACATACACAGCGTACTCGGCTGTGTCTGATAACGAGGCACAGGACTGTGGAGATGAGCCCAATGGCTTTCCGCAGGTGTCTTTAATAACCAAGTTAAAGAGAAGGCTTGGGCAGGAGAAGTCCAGGGAGGCCTTTTGGAACGGTGCAGTGCTGCAGCAGCTGCAGGTAGGCTGGGTTGCTGCATGCTCCCCGCTGAGGAGGTCTGAGCCGGAGAAGCCCCAGGTTCTTCCCAGACTGTATTTTAGAAAGTTGGGCTCCTGGAAATGTTTTCTACTTTAGCCAGGATGCTTTTAGTTTTAATTCAATATTAATGCTTCAAGAGAAAGGCTGTAATAGGACTGTTTCATGTTCTACGGCACTTTAGGATCCTCTCCCCGCTGCCCGGTGGGAACAGGGAAGCTTTTCTATGTGTGACAATCTCCATAACTGAGTATCAATGTGCAAAAAGCCTGGGTACACCCACACAGATGATGGATAACGGCGTTTCCCTTGTAGGCCCTTGCTCCCTGTGTCTGTCCCCAGATATTGCCGCCCATCGTCTTTCACAGCTATACCATATGATGTTTCTCCCGAGAGAACAGTGCAGGTGGACGTGACATGGTAGCCGTCTATTGCCATCTCCTGAGAGCCTGGGATGAAAAAGGAGAAATCAGTGTATGTGAAGAGCAGATAGGGAGGAAAGGAAAGGTTATGGCAGTCAGGCAGGCAGGTTCGAGTGACTGCCTTTGCGTATCGGAGCTTGTTTCATAGCTCGTGCAGGGAAGATACCGGGTTTGCTTCTGGAAGACAATGTGCAAGGGTCTGTACAAAGCTGGGGACAGTGCAAAGCCCTGCTCTGAAGGCCTTGTGCCCCAGCACGATGAGCAGGTAATCAGCCCTGAGGTCCCCCTGCCCGAAATCCCAAGGCCTGAAGCAGATAGGCGAAGCATCACCCAGGTCAAGGCAGCACCGGATCTGCTGGCAGTCTCGAGGCGGAGTGACTTTAACACATTCAGTCCTAACAGTGGTTTATCCCTGCCTCATAGGGAAAACCAAATAACAAATCTCCCCGGGTTGCTGCCTCGCTGTTTCTGCACAGCCGGCAGCGTTACTGACTGCGGCCAGCGTGCAGGCAGCACCAGGCAGGGCTCGGCGCGTGCTGCCAGCCGTGTTTGCTCCTCGCACCACAGCGCTCCGTGTCTCCGTTTCCTTTGCAGTTTCACACCTCGCTCCCTTTCATCGCATTACGCCGAGGTGACCGCTTTCCCTCTGCCTTCCCTCTTGTGCGCTCCAGCCCAGGCGCTGAGCGTTGCCTTCGCATGCCCGAGTTACCTGCAGGCTGTGCAAATAAAATCATTCCCGTGGTGACAAACGTGCCTGTATTTCTGGCTCACCTTGGGGAAACTCACTCAGCTTATGTCCCTGTTGCCTTGCAATCTAATTAGCTAAGGGGGGAGGCGAGCTCCCCTCTGTAAGAATTGGCAGATCTAATAGTCGCAGGCTTGGATTATTTTTTTTTTTTCCTATTAAGCAATGAATTTAACCAGAAAACAAGCTGGTCAGGAGCGACGTGGACACCCTGTTCTCTGTAATATAGCCAGCCCTGAAACAGGCGGCAGTGCAGCAGAGCATGTTTCAAGACCTGCCCCCTGCGTGCTCACGTTCATCAGCGCCGTTACCAGGCAGACTTTCATCCCTGACATCTCCAAAGAAATAAAAGAAAATAAATTAAATTAAAAATTCAAAACCTGTTGCTCTCCTCCCAGCAGCAGGAGGGCAAAATTGCTGGAGATCCTGGACAGTGAAGCCCAGGACACGGGTCCCACCCAGAGATCCCACTCAGCTTCCTCGGCTGCTGGCAGAGCCCAGGGATGGTGGCCACGCACAAGAAGGAAAGGGTCCGGAGGACGCAGAAGGAGCGTTTCTGCCTGCCAGGCCCTGGGGCTGTCAGAAGTCCTCCAACTTCTCGGGATGATTGCAAGTACCCTTGCCGACAGGCACCACTGGTTTCATTTCCCGCTCACTGTCCCTCAAAAATAAACTTCGAGTGAGTTTACCGCCTGTGGAAATGCGTGGATACAAGAGATGAAGGCAGACATGGTTTGGGCAGGAGCCATGGATGCAGGCGCCCTGTCTCCGCCAAAGCACCTCGCCCCTGCTCTGCCATCCCTGAAGCCGGGACCTCACTGAGCACCAGCGCTTCACAGAGGCTTGCATGGTAGCTGGAGGTGCTCGTTTTGGAAAGGAAGTTCAAAAAAAATCATCTCCCACTGCCCATTCCTTTCAGCAAGGACACAGAAGTCAGACTGAGGATTTGTGTGTAAACATATTGAATAAGAGAAGCCCCCTGACTAGGTGGATATCGGTAGTAGGATAATTTCTTTTCCTTCAAAGGCTCAGTTTGCTTCCACATAATGCTGGCAGGGGGCTCCGAAGGATGCCTTCCACTTAAACACCCCTGTGGGTGGACAGGGCTGCCGCAAGGGACGGGACCTTCCTCCAGAGCAGACGTGGGCTGCCCCAGTGCTCCCGGCTGGGACGCGCTCCAACTGCCAGAGCAGCAAAGGCACACCAGTGAAGATCAATGTCCATGCAGACAGGTGGCCAGCCACGTTTAATCATTTGCTCTTCAACAGCCTTGTTTATTCAAGATCTTAAAGCCCTCGACAAATGGAGATAAATGAAGTCTCCGGCTGGCCATGTGCGGTGGATAAGAGTCATTACCCTGATACACAGAGCAAAGATCCCGGCGTGGAGGTTGCCCCAAACCCAACAGCGGAGCTGCGGGAAGGAGAGCCAAGGCTGTGACCTGCTCTGCCCATGCCAACCTCAGCCGGCTGTGCTTTCCAGTGCGCTGCAGCCCACGAGGAACATCTGCGGCTGCCGCAGACATTTGCCATTCCTGGAGCATCGCCGTGAAGGGTGATGGCTGGGTAATGAGTTTCTTTAGTCTTGCCTGAATGCTTTCGGCTCTGCAGACACAAATTCTCAGCATTCGGCACCAAAGAGCAGATGAGTAGCTGATTACACACTAGCCTGCCCTGAACACAAATCTCAACAATTAGTGGGACTTCTTCCAGGTAATACGAATCTGTGAACAGCGATCATTTCTGTGCTCATCTCTCTACCAATCCCCGTTCTGCAAAGGAAGAAAAAAACCCAGGAACTTTCAAAACCCTCTTAAAATCTTCCTGGCATATCAAAGCCGAGGAGTGCCACGCTGAAAGATCTCAGCTCTTGGGACTTCCAGCCCTGACCACTTTACACCCATGACACTGAGGGCAAAGCAATGAGAACAGCATCCCTCTTTCCTCTTCTCTCTCTGATGGCCCAGCTGGTGACCCTTTTGCATCCCAGCTGCTTGCAGCATGAACGATAGTGAAGGAGTAACTAGTCCTGCCAGAATTCAGCAGGTCATCATCGGGGAAGTGGGCTGGCCAAGCAACACATTCCCGTGTTGCTCTTAGCTTGGTGCACTGGAAGTGGAGTAGAGCAGCTGGATGGATGTAAAGGACAATCCCATCCTAAAAGCTGACTGCAGATTAGAAAGACGATAAAATCTCCACCGCTGGAGAGAGTGGTGGAGCGGTGTCTCTGTGCAGCTCGAGTGTCTGAAACCTGTGGTCAGTGCACACCAATTTTTTGTTTCCCAACACTGCCCAAGAGCAGGTCGAGCACCAGTTTCGTTGCTTGCGCCTTTGGCTTCATTACCAGGGCAAAAGAAAAGCCCGGCCAGTAACAGGCACTTACTTGACCCTTCCTGTGCAGAGACACAACTTGCTAAGGGAAGCGTACGTTGTTACAGAGGACATGGGTTGCTTCAGAGGAAGGCAGCCTACCCCCTAGCTAAAGGAGGATGCTGGAAGATGTGTCACAGCCCAGTCTGACTGGACGTAGTTCACCAAGTAAAATAACCTAATCCAGGTGTGGTAGGAGGAACCTGACGTGGCAGAAAAAGGTTCCGTATCTGCTAGAGCAAATCCCATGGGGAGGGAGCAGGAGAAGCAATCTGACAAAGCACAATAAAGACCAACAACAGAGAGGGTAATAATTCGTATTTCAACAGGGCATCTACAAATGATTTGGCCACTGTTTGAAATTCAGCCACCTCTGGAGTGGAACAGTGCATAACATCTGATATTGCCTCAGTGTTGATGTATTTGTCAATATGCAAATTGCCAATCAGTATATCTTCAAAAGGTTATTGCAGAGTCAGATAATAAATCGGCCCTATGTAATGTTTAATATCTTTACACTGACAGTGCTGAAACTTCAGAGCCCTGGCACTGTTTATGTATACACGTCTCTGTGTGTGTATTTCACTCTTACACACACAATAAACCTGATATTGTTCTTGTACAAAAGGAAGACCAAAAGAAAAAAGAGAAAATGGCCCCTGTAGCCCACTTTACTGATGTTACAGCTATTCTTACATTTATTTCTACCTTTTCTCCTCTCTATTTTATACTCTGCCTGCGAAAGGGAAAGCTGGATTCCCCAGCTGGAGCAGGAAAACACAACAAGGCTTTTCACCAGGAGGTATATGCAGGAAAAGACTGAACCACATGGATTCATGCAGCTTCTTATACAGGAGGCCTTTGGCCGGGGCAGCATTGAAAACTCAGAATTAATGTTGTGCAGCTTCCCTCGGGGACAGTGCAGCCAGCGCCGCCGGTACCTTCGGCTCTATCCTCTTGAGCTGCTCTTTGCTGGAAAGTTGTCATGCAAGGCAAAGGGATTTGGGGATTAAGCTGCCTGTTCTCTTTTCCCATGGTTTATTTTTACTGCACTTCAACTAAGCGGACCTATGGGTTTATGAGCTCTGGACCACACTCCCGCAGTGAGGGGAGAGGGGGGTGCTGAAAGTCAGCAAGAGTGCGTTCGCCCGCCCGCCTCCTAATCCCAGCCTTTCCCCAGGGGACTTCACCTACTTTTCCAGCACTCAGGATGCCTTGAAAGTAGAAAGCAATTGAAGGGGCAACATGACCGTTCTTGCCATGGCCAAGTGGTTTGAGACTCCCTGCTTTTATCCCCTCCTTTATCCCATCACTTGCTCCGGCTGCTCTATGCTGCTGCTGGCTCTCCCATCTAATTCGCAGCCCCCCTGACTCTCCCAGGCGTGACCCTGAGCTGCCAGCCCTGCAGACACCTTCCACCTCAGCCCTGGGGGTCCTTCCCCAGATCCCGTTGGAGAAGCATTATTGGTGGTGGTCGGTTTGGCCCGTTGGGGTTCCTGCGCGGCATCTGGCATCGCTGCACGACTGCATCCTGCAGGCAGCTGCCTTGCTGCCGCTCCACCCGCCGGCTCGGCAGATACCTGCTGAAGAAACACGTTATGTTTATGGCTGGTTTTTAGCTCACTGCCAGTAAAGGCAGTTCAGCCTCACTCTGTAACTGCGTCATTTCCAAAGGAGGCGCCTCTGCCTCCTATGCACGTTTGTGCCAGCAAGCATTTTGACTTTCAGCCAAACATTTAAGTGACCTTATGGCAGGATTGGAAGGCAAGGCTCCGGAGCTCCACCACCCGCGGTCCCTGAGGACCTCTATTCTCCCCTCCGCTGCCTCCTTCGTATATTTTTGTTCAGCATCTCTGCTTGCAGGGTTGCCTGAGATGTTAAAAAGAAATGCCTTCCCCACTAAGACAGTCTGTAGTAATAAGGAACTTGATCTCACATAAATTGGGATGTTCGGAGAACCATTTTAATTTCTGCTAATCGGCAGATGAAAAATGAATTACTTCAGCTGTCATGTCGTACTGCACGAGTCTTATAAGGTTTGGAAAAGCCGTAACAGAGTTACCCAGTAATTGAAGGGCTCTACATGAGTGAACTTTGTAATTGCGTATTCTTCTCTTCGAGTCTGGGAAGCAGAAAGGAAAAGCAGATCAGGCCACGTCTTAATGAAGCAGCTCAGTCCGGCAGCGCTACTGAAGCTAAAAGTAAACAAACGGCACTCAGTATTTTATATCGCGGCTCCCCGGCCACCGCAGCAGCCCTGTGTGTGATGTGCTGTCTCCCACTTCACTGCCCCTCCACCGCTTCTGCTTTCAACCCCACGCCAGGCTGCCCTCGGCCCCGCCGGCAGCCTTCATCCCCACCTGCACCCGAGGCCAGCGGCTGCCCCCGTCCCAGCGCTACCCCACGTGGCAGGAGCCACAAGTGGCTTTGGAGACACAAAGACATGGCTTTGGAGGGTTTTCGTCTCTGAGCTGCCAGTCCTGACCGGCCCGGGTGGAGCAGGAAAAGCCCCTGTGTAACCATCCCTATCCAGACCTGTTGGGACAGCCCCTCCTGCCAAATCCCCGTCTCCGCTCCCAGCTGGGAAACGCTGCCTTTGAGTACTGAAGATGTGCTCTGCGTTTCTGTCTGCACCTTATTATTGGCTTCCACTTACTGAACGTGCACGCAGCTCCCCCAGTTCCCCACCCCGCTGCCCTCGGTGCTGGTTGGGCATCGCTTGAGGGTACTATGGCAAACGGGAACCCCCAAAACCTGCGCTACTGTCGTTTTCCGCTCCCCTCCATTGATGAGCTGATGGTACCAGCACCAAGCGGCTCTTGAGCAGTTGCTGCAGTTTTGGATGAAGCATCTCACTGCTGTAAGGCTGCCAATAGCACCTGGCCATTTTCTCGTTTGTGAAGAAAGTGGGAAGATGAGGCAAATATTACAGAATAAAGATTTTCTCAGCTCTTATGTTGAAGGGGTTTTCAGCTTTCTCAGGGAAAAAAAAGAAAAAAGAAGATAAGTCTATTGCTCTGTTTGTTTCACTGTCTTTAAAAGTGGGATCTATCATCTGGAGAGGTAAACCAGCATCCATTTCTGTGGATTTTCCATGGCTGCTCCTCAGCGGCTGATGGCATAACGTTTTCTGAAATGGCCATTAGCCGAGTATCTTTATGAACAGCTTCCCAGGGAAGTAGCTGCAAAGTTCAATTTGCTGAATTATGAGCACATCTCTGATAAGAATTACATTATATGGTACTTGCATGCTGAAAGCATTAACTTTATACTTTGAACTTTTAAAATACGCATTGATGGATCTGATGAGGACTGAAGAAGTAGAAAGGTGAAGGTCTCCAAGGATTAGAGATAATCAGGAATAATTGCTATCTTTTTTACCCTTGAAAAAGAAGTGGTATATTTAGAATTCTATTTATCTGAGGCTTTTTCACTAGAAAAAGCCATTTGTACCAAAAAAAAAAAAATTAATGGAAAACCTCTTTAATTGGTTGAAAATTTGTTACAACAAGCCATAACTCAAGGGCACTTGATTTGTGCTGAAGAGCTGTTTGGCTTCATGGAGTCACATCAGATTTGTCCCAGCATCCTAGGGAGCAAAACTGAGCTCACTTTTGTATCTCAGACAGAATAAATCTAAGTATGGTCTGAAATACCTTTATTTTTTAATTAAGAAGAACCAGAGTGAAACAACAGTGGATTTCCCTTTCAGAAGAGACTAGATTGTTCTAGCTCACAAAATGGATGTGGTCTACAGCAAATCTCCAGAAGTTTAAAGCCTTGGTACTTTAGGTGAAAGCCCAAGAGCTACAGACTAGGATACTTCTTCTCCGGGAAGCTGAGACAGCTCTGCTCTGTATTCAGGACAAGTCCGGAGCTGAACTCGCTCTAACACCCAAGTGCTCAGGGGTGTTCAGGTATCTTGATTTCACATGCGCAGCGCTGTGATTTCTATGCACTGAAGGCTCTTCACTTAATCGGTGCTATTATCACACCTGATGAGGCACAGCAGGTGATATTTGAGATGCTTGCCTTTTGATTCCTTGCAACTGAGCAACATTTAGTAAGAATTACTTAAATCAGCTCATCAAAAACATGTTCAATGACATTAGGATGAAGTGGGCTCTAGAACACCTAAGTTAAGTTATTTTTCTTGTGGAAATCCTTCTGTAGAGAGAAAAGCAAATAAATCCCAATGCGATCTATATATTGTAAGCTCTCTGCTCCTTGGGCTGTTGATAAGCAATTCCTGAAAATCCTTTGTTATTCCATATTTCAGGCAAGGTTCAGCTTTGTTCTGGTGGAACAGGTGTTCGCAAACCTTTTCTACTCGTATTTTGGTGGCATAGCTGAGACTGGGCAAGAGCCTGTGTGACAGCTGCTGGAACAAGGGCACGCAGCGGTCCAGCCGGGCTGCGGCTGGGCTCTGCGAGCGCAGCCAGGACGGCCCGGCGTCTGCCTGCCTGTGCCAGGGAGACAGGATGGTGGGGCCACTCGCAGGTGCGATTTTGGGGGTGGTGCGTGTAGGCAGCGATACGGACCTTAGCAGCACTGGTCCGTCCACCAGCTGGCATTTCTATTGAATAGGTTTTCATCCCCTAGGCTCCCCTAGCCAGCGACACCGCTGGCACAAACTGCTGGAGAAAAACAGCTGCAGAAAGGCAGGGCCCATGTTTTCTCCTCTCTGAAGGCGGTAGAGCCCTTCTGCCGTATTGCACAATGCAGAACGGCCCGGTCTGCTGGGCACAGGGCAGGATCAGCCCCAGCTTCTTCTTCTTCTTGGATTCAGTGGTGGCAGCAACAGCATGGCAGGAGCGCTTGCAGGCCCCTGTGCTTGCTGTGTTATTTGCTCTGAGGACAACTGATGGGTCAGGATTCCCGCTCAGAGGAATCTCCTCCTGGAAGGGCCCATCTGTGGGCAAGACCCACATGCAAAGATGGAGCTCAGCATCTTCCCTCTCAGTTAAAGGGACCCTTAGGGACTATCTTACCCTCTCACTTCCCCAGCAGTGGCTGTCCCAGGTAAGAACTGGCCCCCAGCATCCCTTTCCATGCTGTCCCCCTTTCATAGCCGAGTGGGACTTACATCGTAGGGCTCTCTGCCCTTCACCTTTCACTGGCCTGAAATCAGGTGTTAAAATCCTCTGCAGCCCATTGCACAAAAACTACGCTGTGATTCTCTGTTTGTCGCAAAAATGTACGCTTTCTGCTCCTTTAAAGTACTTTCCCTTAAAGGAAATTGATGTTAAGTCATGAGACACCTGGTCCTACCTGTACCAGCTCCCTTTGGCCTTTACCAGTGGTGGCAGGGATGCGCCCAGAGCTGGTGGACTGTGCCAGCCTGCGGGCAAACACGTGGGCAAGCTACTGTCAGCTAAATATTGAAACAGCCCTAGCCTAGATTAAGCCCTTTTTTTCCTTTTTTTTGACGGGAAGGGGTAGGGCCACGTCCAAATATTTCACATTAAACTCCGCAACATTCCGGCTTTGCTGTTCTGTTTTCGAGGCATTGCGCAAACTTGCCCCAGCTCCCTGACAGCTCACATTAAGCTCCGTGGAGCTGCGTTCAGTCGCCTTCCCCTGGAAATCAGTGAAGGAGCAAGGGCAGAGCCGTGCGGCAGAGCCACTGCTCCGGACTGCTCCGAGGATGTCACCCCAGCGAAGGCTCCTGTCTGAGGGAGGCAGAGCCGCTAATGCGCTGGGCTTTCTGCACCAAGGACTTCTCAAGCCCCTTCCTCCTTCTTTCTTTTCTTCCTGAGTTTTTATTCCTTCTCGTCATTTGTCTCTCGCCTGCCCTTCTGCCTTGCAGAGCTCTTTAAGGTTTTAGCAATTAAAGGGGGGAAAAAAGCCATCCTTTTTTCTGCTCCCTGGCAGGGCCGAAAGCTGATCTGTGTGCAGAGGAGACCCGTCCCTGCTCCTGCCTGGCTGAGTCTGTTGCACCACTGCTTACCCTACGGCAAAGGTGGAGTACGGAGGTTGCCCTCAGGCTTTTTCAACGTGGTGCCCACCCCTGTTAATAAGTGGTTGGGACCCCACAGGGGCACACGGGCAGCACTGTGGGGGTCTTGCTTTTGAACATCCCACTCAGAGGTGGCAGAGGAGGAGCAGGGCAGTTTGGTAAAGAGGGCAGCCAACACTGTGGTGCAGCTCAGGGCCCTTTTGGGGCTTTCCTGTGCTCTGCTGACCAGGGCATAGCCCTGGGATGGCGACCGGCCAGATGCCTCTCCCCCAAATCCCTGCACTGCTGTTGGGCATGGGAGCACAGGGGTTTTACCTGCTGTCTGCCTCCGACACAGCTGAGCCTCCCGAGTCATCTGTTTTAACCAAATAAAACATATTTTAGCTTAAAACATGGGCAAGCTTCACTCGTGCCCTGGTGAACAGGCTGGATGGGGTGACAGTCCCTCAGCTCTGCAGCAACCAAGAGTCCTCATGGGGATCGGTAAGGCTGAGAAAAGGAAAGTCTCCCTTCCTTCCCCCTTCTCCATCTCACTCCCGAATTCTGAGCTGCCACCTCTGCCTCTGTCTGTCCATCCGTCTGTCCCAGTGACAGTGACAGGCACAAAACACTGGCGACGGGAAGGAACAGAGATGACTTAAAATTCTCCCTAGCCATGGTGAAGCTGGAGGCTGTGGGCAGCGGCTGCTCAGCCAGAAAGTCACGTCACTTGTGGTAGCAGTGGGATGAGTTTTCCTGCTGAAGGAGGCTGCGGAGCAGGTCCCACCCTGCCCTCCCCGCAGCTCGGGCTGCACCCTTTCATATTTTCATCAGAGAGGTGCAGAAAAAGCCTGAGCAGTGTGGCAGCCTCGGCATCCCTCGCAGGTGCCATGGCAGCGGCCTCCATGGGTGGAAAGGCAATTTGTGCTGTTTTCGGAGGATTGGGAGCTCTGCAGACATGATGGCTTTTCAGACAGGACTCACTCTGGAACAAACATTGGGTCTCAGCTCAGGGCTGTGTGAGACATATCCCTCTCCTGACCAGTACCCATGTTTCCAGACATCGCCAAAATATGCCTGATGGTCCCAGAGGGGTGCGTGGTGGTTTCGCTGGGTGCATCAAAGCCAAGCTGCCTTTCTGCTTGCACCCAGCCTGTAGGCAGAGGCATGCCTGTGTTTTGTTGCTGGAGTAGTCATCGCCCAGTTGGAGATAAGTGCCCCATTCGCAGGGCTGCCAGAACAGCTAATACCCATTGAAAATTGCACAAAAACCACAAAAAAAGCAGAGCTGTCCCCCCCCTCCCCGCACCCACCTCAGAGCCCATAGGCTGCCGTGCCCAGCTATGGCTGCTCACTCGTACTGCTGTGGGGATGAGGAGCCCCAGAGAGGGACCCACACCTCTACCGTGGAGAGACCCCGCAGAGATGTTGTCCTGCCCCAGGGAGCTGCCAGGACAAGATCCCACACCAAAAACTTCAGCCAGGTAGCCACAGGCTTAAAGCCATGGCTGAGCAACAGAAATAACGGTCCAGAGCTGGATTTTACTCCGTTCCTTTACGGGGCTGCATTTTCTCTTGCTGCTGGGGTCGGGGGTACCCATTGCACCTCAGGGCACACGGATCTTGCCTGGCATGGGGCAGCGTTGCCTCTGCGTGCTGCAGGGATGCCTGGTCTTGCAGAGCAGCTGTGGGATGAGCCAGTCCTGGTCATGGCGATGGCATGGCAGCAGTGGTGGCACCTGGGGGCTGGAAGGGAACTGCAAGGAGTCTGGGTGATTTCTTTTTATAATCACTTGCATAGATTTTCCTATAGGTTCCCCAGGTTTTAGGGACCTGCCCGGTCTGGGGATGCCCCCCCAAGGAAAGTCTTTCAGCAAATTGCTGCCAAGATGGAGACTGGGGTCAGCACCCAGCTCTGCCAGGGTACCTGTGGAGATGCCACCCCGCCGCAGAGCCCCATAGATAACCGTGTCCTGTGCTGTCCCGACACCACAGGAGATGTAAGCTCACTCCTCTCTGGGTCCACACGCTGCATCAATCTCCCCCCAGGGCTGGAGAATTTCATGCAATATACATATATATATTCATAGATACTTGTTTCATGTTTCTTGTTGTCTGTGGCTGGCTGGCGCAGTGCTCGCACGCGGGAGGGTACTCACGGGAAGCATTTGAGATGCTGATAGTAATGTGTGTGTTTAGTTTAAAAGGATGGAGGGGCAGTTCTTGTAAGTGTGTGTGAAGACAGACTGATCATTAGTACATGTTTATTGAAGTTTACCAGCTCTGTAACAGTGGGTTTCTCTTTGCCATTGGACTTAATTCCTCTGTAATTATGTTGCTAATATAGAAATCATTTGGCATTTATTTGCCATAATAAAACTTCCCATTGCATTTAAATTAAATGCAAAGATTTAAGTGTATTTAGGAGACTCAGTTGAAGACCTGAAATTAAATATTCCTGGTTTCCTTTTCCAAACAAGACAAACTCAGATAAATGCTAGCAGTCAGATCTGTGCGTGCGGCTACTCCTGTGAGCAGTGGCAGCTGCATGTGCCTACCCAGAGAGATGGTAGCCCTTGTGATGTGGACGACGCTTTCAGCTTCTTCTCACTGCCCCACTCTGGTCCAGGGCACTGGTCCTGTGGGTGATGCTGATGACTGATGCTACTTTGTACACCGGAGCAGGGAAAACACACAGCTGAGGAAAAACTGCAGGTGTTAAGATCACCGTCAGCCATCCCAGTTTGCTGTACAGCTTGCACTGGTTTTCAGAATGTTTGCTTTAATAGTTGTGGTAGCAGGATGTCGCTAATGCGGTTCTTTCCAGCTGAGCTGGTGCTCAGGAGCAGCCCAGGCAGCAACTGTAGGTCAGCACAGCTGGAGCTGGGAGAGCCCAGAAGACCACGTCCTGGCCCAATGACACCATCACCCCCAGCTCTGCCGTGTTCAAAGGGGACTGGGTGGGCAAATTTGCTGTACTTAATTTATAGTTAAAAGAACAGGCCTGGGAAACACATCCCTTGACTGCCTGCTGGTGGGTGAGAAGCTGCAGCTTTGGTAGCAATGTGTGGATGGGCTCCCAGCACTGATAAATGACAGATAAAATGGCCGGACAAAACACTGACACCAGCACGCAACAGGGGTGACGCTGCTCCTGGTGTCATTATTTTCTCCTTAGATATACCGAGCATCAGAAAAACGCACTGGCAATAATTTTTTTCTATCCTTTCTCAGAACTCCTCCCAGTAGGCTTAAAATAGCAGGTCCCAGATAATCATTAACCACTTTGACGTGTTGCAACAGGCACAGATTGGGAATTCATAAAGAGAGGACAGAGCTGGAACAAACCCGCACTCTCAGTTCGTCTCCAGCAGTATCGTCCTCCTCAGGGCAAAGCCGGTTCAGCCTGGCCTTGCCCTGGCTGCTCCTAGAGACAAGCTCCCATCACAGCCAGAAATAGGGAAGAATATGATGTATAATTGCTTAATATATTACTCTTCCCAGAAGTAGGGAAGAGTAATACGTATGGAAGAGTATTTAATCCATATGTTGACAGGGTTACGGCTGAAGCCAAAGCACACTTCCCTTTTTGTTAACTCTCATTTTCCGCCGTTGACATGAACCCTAATTTAGACTTGGATAACAACAGAAAAAAGGGAGGGGCCCCGAGTCCAAAGCCCACTTGGTTGTTTCAGGGGAAAAAGATGGTACTGAGCAAGCTGAGGATGGAGATTGCAGCCGGGGAGCATTTCTCCACTAGTTGCTGACAAAGCAGAAATTCTGCTTAGGCTGGTGATGGGATGTAACTTTACAAAGGGAAAGTGCAAAAATAAGTGTTAGGAAGTAGACCCTTCAAAGGGCCTTTGGAGAACGGTCCCCAAAGGGAATTGGTGGGAACACTGTTGTTTGAAGCACTGGAGAATATGTCGTACAGAGCCACCTTCTACAAACCTACAGAAATGGGCATGGGGATTTAATTGCCATCTCTAATTGCTGTGATCTGCACTTCATTTTAGGCTTGCTTTTGTGTGCCTGTAACTTTTAGGTCTTTGTGCAGCAAATCCTGCATGTGTATCACAGCCGATGGACTGTTCCAGAGTTCGCTGTACAGCCAGCAATGAGACTGCTTCTTCTTTGCTGTACAAAGAATTTATTCCTTTAATATGCCCCTGGTGTTTATTTTTCTGCTGGTACAGGAGTGCATGTGCGCATGTGTGCATGTGGCAGTTTTACGAATGCCTGCTGCGGACAGAATTGGGCTTCACAGTATGCAAAAATAGCTGTGCGCCACACGCAAGGATATAATATTTCACACGGCTGGAGAATACGTGATAAATCAGGTTTTTGCTGGATTTGCAAAAATCAAGAAACTGGGGGATTCATCTCCCCAGCAGAGTCCTGAGCTCTTGCAGGAGCTGGCAGGACTGTTTGGGTTGGAGCGTCCCAATTAGGGAAGGGGAACTGGGTCCCCACGGCGGTGTAGGACGTCTATGAACATCTCTTGGCTCTGAAGAGACAAGCTCAGATTTTGTAGACTCGTTTATTACAGAGCCAAAGAAGCCAACGTGCATCCAGGCTGCAGCTACAGCTTTTCTCCTCTGCCTTTGCCTGGAGGTTGTTGCTCTTAGTTCCTGCTCCGTTCTGCCCTGTCCCTGATTCCTCATCACCGGTGCCTCCAGCTGCTCATTAGACAAAACCCAGGTCCCTCACTCACCATTTTGAGCCCCGCAGGAGACCCCGGTGTGCGGCGAGGTGGAAAGGCAGGGACGCTGCAGAGCTGGGAGGTTTCTGCATTACCTGTTTTGTGCTGGGATCACACTTGTGTGCTGAGGTGTGAAGCTGTTGAGAAAATAAAGCACCAGGGACTGAGATGAGGAGGGCAGACCAGAGGCACAGAGCAGCGGTGCTTGTACCAG
Organism: Sagittarius serpentarius; assembly: GCA_034782735.1. Taxonomy (NCBI): domain Eukaryota; kingdom Metazoa; phylum Chordata; class Aves; order Accipitriformes; family Sagittariidae; genus Sagittarius; species Sagittarius serpentarius. The sequence continues at coordinate 37,383,374 of JAVKLA010000001.1, forward strand.
GCTAGCTCTTGGCGTGGAAGAGGTTTGGCGAGCAGGGGAGCAGAGGAGCTGTGCTAAGCCCTGCTCCCTCCCCTTTTGCATCCTGTCCGGCAGCATATGCTCATGCGGGTTCCTTATCACACTTGCCCTTCCCCTCCCTGGTCCCAGCAAGGGGCACAAACGTGCACAGCCGAACCTGAGCCCCTCAAACTGCACCTCACACGGGGAGTGTGAATGGCAAATGTCAGTGCTCCTTCCCACACGCATCTTCTTCCCATCTAATCCTTCCCTGCTTCCCTTCTTCTGGCTTGTCCTGTCACACCCTTCCAGGTGAAAAAGGTTCACAGACCCTACAGCCCTTCTTGCTCCCCCTCTTCCTTTGCGTCCCCTCCAGTGTGCAATGAAAACCAGTGACAGGTGGAGATGAGCCTGGTTTGTAACATAAACAGTTATTTACAGTTTTGCTAAAATTTCATGGAAGATGACATTTTTAGGTCACCTAGCTGAAGCAAATGAAATGATTAACATGTTTGCATTAGGTTTCATTAAAAAAAGTATCACTCTTGTCCACCGTGGTGCTCGGTTCCTCAGGTCCTGTGACCTGATGTGGTACCCTGAAAACTATGACAGTTTCCCAGCAGGGCTAGCAAGAGCAGTATCTGGTTTCCTAACCCAAGGCAGCTGGGATGGACGTCTTTTACTGTGTCTAGCAGCCTCAGATACCGGGGTCTGTTATCCTGGTGCTCTATCTGTGGTAATGATGGGGCTGATCTATTGGGGTAAGAGGAAATATCCTCTCCCCAACACTGAAAGTATGATGCCAGCCTTCCCCGTCCCGTAGATATTCTCATTCTGCCTTTAGAAAGCTTTTAAATCTTAGAGCACAGCTAAATACACTGTTGGGGTCTATACTGTGGCTTTTAAACACTAAGAGGTGGGGAGTAAAAGGTAATGGCTCTGTTCTTCCCTAAATAAGCGATGGCAAATGACTGTAAAATGAGCTCCTGAGCTTGTGTGTGCAGAGAGGAATTTAGTCCCATGGTGAACAAGATGATAGCAGATGGATCAGAATAATAGTGGGTTTTCCTGGATACCCTGTTTAAAGCTACACCAGGAACAAGGGAGCGAGCCAGGAGGTTCAGTGTTTCAGCCACCACTCATGAAAGTCTGTGTGTCACAAGCCAGGACACAATTTGTTCTCCATCTTGCTTGCTTCTAGGGTGGGAATAGCCAGCCTGACAGGCTATGCATCAGCATGACTCACTTTGGGGACAGACCGTATGGGGGAAGTGGATAGGGTTGTGAAATTTGAGGACCTTTTCCCTGCTGCGCTATGGGTACACGAAGACCTGGACCCAAAGCACCCACCTGCCACCCACAGTCAGGTTCGTCCCTCCCAGTCCGGGAGCACTGGGAAAGGAGAGTCCTGTGTCTAGCACTGCAAACGCCCACTGCCTGGCAAGTCCTGGGAGATACTGCATGGTGCTGGGCTCGGTCCAGCTCCTGGGGAGGAGCGGCACCTCCACGGCTGGCACGAGCGAGCCTGCACAGAACGTCCAAGGGCCGCCGTGTCTGTGCTTCGCCTCCTGCCTGGCTGGGCTCGAGGAAGCCGCCCTGGGCTGAGCGGGACACCAGCCTGCAGCAGCTCGCAGCTGTCCCCACTGCCAGCCTTGCTTTCTAAAACGGGTAGCAGAGAGACAGAAACCTGAGCAGTGAAACAGTGGCATCTGATTGCCCACAGAGCTGTGTCCACTGGTTGTGGTCTACTGTGGGTCCTCTGGTGTCTAGTAAGAGTTGTGCTCATCTAGTTTTTCCTTCAGTGGTGATATTAGGCATCTCTTACCTACCCAGCTGTCTCTTTCCACAAAAAAACGTAGGACCCAAGTATCTGAGACCGTTACGTCCCTGCCAAACTCTGTTCACATCAGCCAAGAGTTATTAGAGGGAAAACGGATGGAGGCAGCACAGTTACCTAAGCCAAACCAGGTGAAAAGGAACAAAGAGCAAATGGGTGGATGATGGAGCTTATGATGCCATACCGTGCCTGTGGGAGGAGGGGAGCCTCGCTGATGCTGTCTCTCTTTTCCAGGGGGAGTTGCTGAGCCCATGTCGATGCGATGGATCGGTGAAGTGCACGCACCAGCCGTGTCTGATCAAATGGATTAGCGAGAGAGGCTGCTGGAGCTGTGAGCTGTGTTACTACAAGTATCACGTCATTGCCATAAGCACAAAGAACCCTCTGCAGGTAAAGGTACTAGAGACATTTCAAAGTCTATTTATTCTCATTTCTATTTTTGTTTCTGGGAGCAAGTGGACTTTACCTGCGTGGGTTTTCCTTCCCTGCCTGAGACACTTAGAAAGGGTTGTTAGGGGCTAGTCCAAAGAGGCCCCATGTTCTGCTCGGTGGTACCAGGGGCATCCCTCGGGAGTCTGCTCTTTCTGTCCTTTGACAAGTTCCACATTCACTTGCCTCCTGTTGAAAATGCCAGTGTGACCACGATAGTGCTCTAACACCTCACAGCCCTTCGAATGTGTTCATCCACTGAAGACCACAGGTATGCCACTGTCCCCAGGGGCAGATGGGGACGGAGCAGTTATGGGATTTGCTACAACAGAGGACACAATCTGTGACAGAGCAGTGTGTTGAGGCTCCACATGTCTATAGTTGTGCCATTAACCCCAGTCTCCTGCTGAACCTCCTCTGTGTTGGCATGAGGGATGGAGGAGGTGGGTGGAGGGCCCTTACAGCTCTCCTCTCCGATCTTGCCACTCTTTTCACTTTACTGCTCCCCCATGATCAAATACATCCTGGCATGGTGCGAGGGGTGTTGGCTCTGATGCTCTGGTCGCTCCAGGCCTGATTCTCAGTGGACATTTGCAGATGTGCACACAACAGGTTAAGCACATCTTGATGTAAGTGGCTGTGAAAGACGTCAGAGGACCCACCTTCTTTCTCTTCTGAGTTCAAAAACACTGTGGTTTAATAAGCTGCGCTGCAGGCTGGTAAATTAAAATCAAGTTTCAGAATGGGGAAAACTGTCACTGTTAAAAATGGGCTAAATTATCCTTAATAGCTATTGATTTATTGCGGGGGCAACACCTGAAGATGGATTAATTGCTGCATGCCTTTGCTGAGCACCAGTAGTGCCTCAGACGTAAAGAAGCACATTACATCGAGGCACTACTGCTTAATTAGCATCATCTGGACTAGAGAGACATTACAGCAGCATGCTGTGGTATAGAGACCGGGACAATGTCTGTAAGGATGTTGGTCTGTCCAGCACCAGTTGGAGGGCTTTGGCTCTCTGCTTTCTAACGGGAGGCAAGGACTTTGCTAGTGATGGTGCCCCGTTGTACAAGGGTGGGGGGGAATGCAAACTCCTGCTCTCTCCTCCAAACTGCAGTCTCTGTGTGTCTTTTTCCAGGCCTGAGGTCACCTACTACAGTGAGGAAACAGGGACAGCCCTTTAGGACTCCAGACTTAAATGAAGTAGTGAAATTAGTGGGGCATCGTGGCAAAATTTTGCTGGGGGCAAGGAAAAAGACTGCCTGCTCTCTGCAAGTCCCTAGAGCTTTTGATTCAATTTTCCATGCGCCACGGGCTGGAGAGATCACTAGTTCCATCCCAAGCCCCAGACGCAGGGTGTTTTAATTTCTTGGCTCTAGTAACTCAGAGCAGATTGAAACACAGGAGGGGAGATGTGGACAAAGCAGCATTTGTTTATTTCTGGAAAGCTGGTCCGTGAGTGGCCTAATGCTTCCTGTGTCTCAGATCGGGGGTGCGATGCTGAGCAGCGTTGAAGGTTTGTGGGTGCAGATTTGTGGGCATGTGTGTAGCCAGCACTGCCTTTAATGAATGACCTCCAAATGCTCTACACCCTCAGGTAGCTCAGGGCAATGGGTCAGTGACTTTCCTCCTGCTCCTCACTCAACTAAAATTTGTCAGAGCTATTCACAGACAAGCTCCCCTCCCACAAACACATTTCGGAAGCCTGTGCAAAGCATTGGTCTTTCTGGGCTCCCCTGTTAGAAAGTGGCCTGATCTGCTGGCCTTTGCCACAAACACAAAAACTGGGTGGCAGGAGCAACAGAGTTAGAGAGCTCAGCTCTGGGAGCGAGGCTTAGACTTCACAGAGCTTCTCGCGGAAGCACTGGGAGATTTGGAGGGTGGGAAGAAGCAACTGGAGCGAAAAGCCACTTGGTCTGATTTAAATGCAGCGTGTGTGGAGTTACAGCTGCGTGCCTGGGCACCCTGTCTGGTACCGGCGCAAAGGCACTTCTGGGCAGCAGATGCTACACTGGCACTAGTGCGTGAAATCCCATGGGAAGTGGCTGATATACCAGGCCTGGACTTCCCACAAGGACTGAGGGCTTGGGCCCCCCGTGGCCCATCGCCACGCATGCCTCGTTCCTCAGTGGCTCTCACCATCCTCTGATGCTGGGAAAGGGAGGCAGAGAGGACCCAGGGGCTGCAATGCCCTGACACTATGTGCCGTAGCAATGTGTCACAGCGTGTGCAGGTGGGAAGAGCATCCTTTCTGCCTGGTCTTCACCCCACACGTGGGTAACAGGGGCCACCTGGACATACAAGCATGTCTGCAAGTAAAGCAATAGTCCCTGGTCTTTCTTCTCAGAGTCTGCTGGAACTTCTGCCCAGCTCTATTCTTACTAGAAAGCTCTGAATTTCTCAAGCACAGGTTTTGGAGGGCAAATGCTGTAGGAAATCATGGTCATCTGTTTATTCCAGACCACCCATAATACAGGCAAGGACCACACAAACCTCACCTCCTTGTCAAATGAAACCTGTTTGGGTGATGCTCTAAGCCTGGCTAGATTTTAACCAGCAACATGGCCTACCCATCCCCTGTGTCCTCTCATGTGACAGACCACTTGAAAGCCAAACTTAGGCAGCTGGCAGGCCCTGGGCTCCCTGAAGCATGTCCAACTGGTCCAAGCAGAGCAGCACATCCAACACCCACATGTTCCCCAGCATCTGCATGTTTCTCTGCCCATTTTGACATCTGCTGCACATGTTTTTGAGTGCCTAGGAGCACAGCATGGGCCAGATGTGTGTGGAGACTCGTGGTGTGGGCAGAGAAGTTACAGCCGGGGAAACATGGTTCATGCATAATTAACACAGACTCCTTCCAGCCTCCAGGCTGTTATGATGTCTCATACCAGAGTGAGGCCTTTAGTCTGGTATTTTGGCAGAATAAATCTCTATAAATTAACACACACACCCCCGTCCCTGGATTGCAGGCATTTAAAAGCAAAGGTCTTAAAGCAGCAACACTGCAAACCTGCTGAGACTGGGGGATTAAAGTTGTTGGACAACATGGCAGGTGTCCTGCCAAGCAGCAGTCAGGCAGCAAATGAGCAAAAATATCCCACCAGCTGTGAGCTACCAGAAGATCCGGAGCTTTTGTCCATCCGTCCATCCACCCATCCATCCATCTGTCCATCCATCCTCCTGCTCTCCAGTCTGCCAGTCACCAAGACAGGAGTCATGGGCACGGAGGCTTTAAATCCTCCTCTCCATTGCAATATTTGTGCAAAGCCCATGATTTTAAAAACGCCCTGAAGACACAGGATTTTAGAAGCACATGATAGTACTGCAGGCACCCTGGTGCTCATACGTAGTGGAATAGGTATCTGCCATGATGGGACTCTGTAGCAGATTTCATCTATACAGCTCCTTTGTAGCTGCTCCTGAGCCACATCCGCTCTGATGCTCTGATTTTAGCAAATAGAATATCTGTTTGAACCAGCCTTCCCAGACCTGTAACGGTCTGCAGTCTCAGGGAGTTCAGCTTTGCTTTACATCTGTTATCTCTGACTCTTCCTGTATTGTGGGTTGTTTCAGCTCCGAAGATCCTTAGTTATCCAGTGCTGGGATTGGCATCCAGTCCCAGTTCTCCGCTGGCTCTATTTTGACTGTGGTGATGCTCTGTTAAGAGCTGAGGAGTGTGTGTTTATATGGCCTCTTCATCGGGACACCCACATCTGCAAGAAAAGTGGCCGAGGTCCCAGGGTGTTTGAACTTCAGCCTGAGCTCCTGAGCTAAAAAGCTTGAGGCAAGTTCACGGGTGTCTCCTGGTTGTCCCAACTTGCTGAATCACTTGTGTTGAGTATGAGCTTTGGCTGGTCCCTGCTGAGCTCCACCTGCAGCCAGCAGCCTGCAAGCAGTGGGTGCAATCACAGCAAGAGAGACTTGATGGCCTGTGCCTTATCATGGGGGTTTTCTAGGATACCGATACTGTAGCCTAAGCCTTACCAGATGCTCTGGCACGTGGAGGAGAGGGGGTTTCATCACTGCACATTTCCATTACCCGGTCCTGGTGGACCCTCCTTCCGCCCTGTGGCCTTTCCAGTATCTGAATAAGCCACAGCATCTGTAAAAGTACAGCAGGGAAGCTATCACAGTGGTAGTATAACTTTCCTTGGTGAATTTATAAAAAGAAAAGCCATCCTCCAAAAGATAACTGAGGAGGACGGCCAGGGCCTCGGGACAGCAGTAAGGGGAGAGACAGACCTAAGCAGTGCTTGGACTGGTCCACTCCAACCTTCTAGGAAAAACCTCCACTTGCTTGTGATCCTAGGTCTGAAAATTAAATTGTTGACTAGCACAGCTCAGGATGTTAATGATACGTACTAAGGGGATGTGTCAGATACAGCAATAAAAATAAACTGAACTGCCTGAGGCAGGCATGGGGGAGCTCTCAGGAGTGTAGGAAGGCTTTTCCAGCAAGCGAGTCTTCTTTGCAAGCCGCTGCAGTAAGACGTAGATATCTTCTGCAGGCAAATATCTGCCTTAGATCTGCTCATGCTGGTGCTTGGGAACCTTTGGAGACTGCTGGTGCCAAAGAAAGGGAGATACGGATCAGGCCTTAAATACTGTAGTAATGACATTATTAATCTATGTTACATTAGCAGCGGGAGTTTTCACTCACAAGCCTCTGAGCAGAAGCACTGAAGTAAACAGGGAAACAGGTTTATCCCAAGTACAACACGTAGGTTATGAAGCAGTGCAAGAGAACAAGAGTGACAGGACTGGCAGGCACCAGCCCCAGCTTGGCTCCTGGCTAAGGTCATCGCAAGTGTCAGACCTGGGCTCCTAAGAAACCCTTTCTGAGGCATCTAGGTTGCAGAGCTTTGCGATATGGGGGAAATGGGGAAACTTTGGGAAAATCAGTCCGTGAGAGCGTGGTGTTTTGCACATGCATATCTGGGTGGTGTGCCAAATCACTAGGCCAAGGAGGATGGTAGCAGAGGACAGACAGACAGCTCCTGAGTGAATGAGGACATTTCTTCAGAGTGGTCTGGAGGGACGGAGCCCCTTTTCCAGCGCAGGTGGCAAGCCATCGCAGAGAGCTGCTTGGGGATGCTCTGAAGCCATTGTAAGCCTGGAGCTCACAAAGCTGCTCCTGTCACCCTGCGGAAGCCTTTAAAGCTTTCTGGTACCACCAAGTCCTTCGCTCTGCCCTGTTCAGCACTGGCAGAGCATCTGTAGAGCTTTCTACCTGCCTAAAGGTCACATTCCTGATTGACAACCTGGGTGAGCTGCCGGTTGTTAAAGGTGCACTTCAGTGCAGCTCAGCAGCTACGGGGGACTCAACAGTCATTAGCAGCTGAGGAAAGAAGGGCTCGGTTTTAGGTCCCTCCCTGCAAGGCGGGATTGCTTGACACTGTGGCCTTGCTAGAGCTTGAATGTTTGAGCTGGAGATTTGGAGGGAGCGGGCTGTGTCTGCAGCCAGGCATTCAGACAAAGAGCTCTGGGGGGTTCAGATGTGCCGGTAAAGGGACTCTGCAGTGCTGCTGAGACCTTGCTTTGCAGTCCTAGCGGTGACCCAAGGACAATAGGATCACCCACCAAATTCCTGGTCTGCTGGCCACGATGATGGTGGAGAGCAGTTAGGAAAATGAGTGATTTTCTAAGGGCTGTTATAAAATCTGGAAGGCACAGTGCTGTGACTGAGGCAGGCTCCTGAGGCCACTAGTGTAGGGATGCATCAGGCCCAGCTCCTGCAGCTGAAATTCATCAGCACGTTCCACCTCTGAACAGCTCTTGGACCCACCTGTCTGTGCTCTCACCGGGTAACATGCTTTATCCTCTGTCTCACCCCTTTTCTTCTCTCTGTGCAAACCTCATACCCTAAGATGTGTAGCAAAATGGAATTAAAAGATGAAAAATAATGACTCCAGTTATTGGTGGCTCAGGCTAAATGTGGGATGCTAAATTGCAGTTCTCAGGGTTGCCAGAGAGGAAATACAACATTTATTACCTACTTTTTTTTTTTTTCTGGAAAATATTAAATTCTTCTGCAAGCCGGTTATTTTCCCCAGTGTTCAGCTCTGACCCATTTACCTCCTTGCCAGAGGGTAATCACACCCCAGTGCCACCTCCTGAACGGAGTCAGGACTGCTGCTGCGTGTGTCACTGTCACTTAGTGCCAGATGCTGGGGGAGAGTCTTCCACTCCCTGGCATGGCTGACAGACTCCAGCCTCTTCATTATCGCCACAGTGAACTTCCTGGCAGCTGCTGCCAGCTGAGCAGCATCAGGCAGCGTCCCTCCTTGTGTTTCAGCCTCTCTGTTCTCAATCGAAGCGAGCAAGGTTTGAAGTTCTCTCTCAGGTGTAACTTCTTTGTGCTCTGAGCCCCATCCCCTTTGACAGTATATTTAGTACTACACCTAAACCTCCCTGACTCTGCAAAGCAGTGGTGCTGGTTGTATGTGGCTGCTAGTTGTAGAAAACAGCTCCTTCTTTTTGTCTTTAATTGCTACCTTGGAAGGACCTGTTGCCACCAGAGGCCTTGCAGTGTGCCAGACAGATGGTGAGGAGCCAGTCCATTACCTCCTCGAGAGAGAGAAATGGTGCAGAATGATTTGGCTGGCACAGGCGCACACGGGTCAGCGTGAGGGACCTGCAGTAAAACCTTCGCACACAGCACCGGGCTGTGCACCGGGCTCCCTGCGCTCCCGTCCCCTTGGTGTTTGCCAGAGTTAGTGGAAGGGGAGATGAGGTCTGGTGAAAGCTGCAGGGGTGAAAGTGCAACCCCCGCCGCATACCCAAACCCCCTCCCCGCCACATGCCTCTAGTCCTGGAGCTCTGCGCTGGTGGCACCAGTTGCAGATTTGTCCTGCATCTGCTCATGGTGCTGTTGAGAACAAAGCTGAAGAGCTGACGGGAGGAAAGCATAGCTGCTGATCCCACCCTCAGAACCTGAATTTGGGGGCAATGGGTGCTGGGTGGCCTTTGCTCTCTCTTAGGAGAGGAGTTGCACAGCTGTGCATCTCCTGTGGACTCCAGCACCCCTGCATCTAGCCTTGACCCATTGCGACTGGCACCACCAAGCGTCCAGCCCTAAGAGGAGGGCTGTTCACTACCTCAGCTTCTTCATGGCACAAAGGGGCCACTTGTGTGGCTGGATTTGGTGGAGGCGTGGAGCAGGCTGGGCTACGGCAGAGGGGGAGCGGGCTGTTGAAGAGATCACTGAGTGTCCCCAGTGCTCTGTGTTTGCCTTTGGCTTGGCCAGCTGCTGGAGTGGATGGCAGGAAGGGGACTGGGGTTCGCTGAGCCCAGGAAGGGGACTGGGGTTAGCTGAGCCCAGTCCTGCTTCAGCAGGGAACCAGCTCCCTCTCTGCTCAGCAGCTTTATGGCCTTCTACTCTGTGGCCAGCTACGAAATAAACCGGTACCACCCACCTCACTGATGCTGCGCATCCCTGACGTACGATTTGAGGGCTGTCTGCCCTTGCAGGATGTAAGCCAAGGAGCAAGGCTGGCAGAGGCAGACACTTCAGCTCGCCTCTGAGCCAAGCCAGGCAATCTCCTTCCAGGTGCAACCCGCAGACCTCAGCCTCAGGCTGAAGCTCCCCTCTGTTCCTCTCAAATGGCAGCCCTTCGCTGGGGAGTGCATTCGGTTCAGGGGTTTGGTCATGGGACTGGTAGCAATGCCGTGCATGCCTGTACCAGCACAAGTCACCTGTTGTCCTTCTTGCCCTTCAATCAGGGTTCAAAGTCTTCCCTACCTCCCAAAAACCACTGGTAACTCCTGGCTGGCCTGGGTATTAAAGAGGGACCTGGCAACTGAACTCCCTTCTTGCCCTGCAAAAGGATGGGACAAGGCTTGACAGGTGACCCTGCTGTCCTAGGATATGTTTGACAAACATGCAGAGTGCTGAGGGAGGGCTCACCAGAGATGCCACTTCACAGGAACACTGAATTTGGGCTGAATCCAGGCTAAACATTTTCAATTCCTCTGAATCCTCTATACCTGCAGGAGGTTGAAGTCTGCCTTTCTTTATCCTTCTGCCAGTCCCACTGAGATTTCAAGGGCATGTATCTCACAGCTAAAGGTGGCCTATATACTTCGATGCCAGGAGAGACTGTCTCTCCCCAGCCTGTTTATGCATTTGATTTCTGATTTGCAGGAGAGGCTATGGACCATGTCCCCAAGTCTTTTTAAAGAAAACAGTATCTGCTCTTGGTTTTTACAGGGCAGTTCTCTCAGCAGTGTAAATCTGAGTGGGGAGGTTTTATGCTGGATGACAGAGAGGAGTCCAAGCTTAAGATATTTATACCGTAGCTTACACAAAGCTATTTGACATAGTGAATGGATTTGGGGGGAGTTATTTCTATTTTTTTCTTCTTCTGAGGAAGAAGCATTGACGTTTACCTTGGAAGACAGCCTGAACGTGTCATCACCTAGAGGCAGAGTGCCCTGACCACAGCAACTTGTGTTGTTTGTAACAAGTTTTGTGGGATGTGCATTGCCGCTGTGAGATCCTACCTCGTGCTGTGATCCTGTCAGATCTCACAAAGTGGCCCAGAGCCAGCTCATGGAAGGCCTCCGAAGAAAAGCTTGGCTCTCTGAGACACTTCTTCTCATGGTAATAGGATGCCCTGGCTAAGGATGCTGCCTGGCATCTATGTGAGGTAGCAACCGAGTGTCCTGGTTTGTGATGGCCATCACAGACCTACTGTCACGGAGGTGTTATTTTTGGTGTCTTGCTCCCAGTCCGTCCTGCCTCCCTCAGGTCTCTGTGCTTTCCTGGTGAGATGCAGGATTCCTCCCCATTGCCTCTTCAGCAGTGCTGTGAAGAAATATGGGGCCATGCACTGTTGAACAACTGCTATGCTCCACCCCAGATGTGGACCAGGTAAAAGCACCTATGCTTATAGGTGCCCTTTGAGATCTGCAAAGCCACCACAATGATGTAAACCAGCTGTGTGCCTCAAGTAACAAATCTCTTCTCTTTTTCCTTCCTCCCTCCCCCTTGTCCCCTCTCCTCTCCCCGTTGCCTCCCCTTGCAGTGGCAGGCCATCTCTCTGACAGTCATTGAGAAGGTTCAGATAGCAGCGGCCATCCTGGGTTCACTCTTCCTCATCGCCAGTATCTCGTGGCTCATCTGGTCGACCTTCAGTCCTTCGGCCAAATGGCAGCGCCAGGACCTGCTCTTCCAGATCTGCTATGGAATGTACGGCTTCATGGACATTGTCTGTATAGGTGGGTGATCGTATCTTACGGCACGACCAAGGTCGCCCGCCCACTCGCCCGCGGAGAGGAGTGGGAGACAGCGTGGAGAGCCAGCCGGTACAGCTCAGCTCGGATTGAGCCTCCCTGGCTTTTCCTTCTCTTTGCTTTCACGGCACCTTTTTTACAGTCCTCTCTGCTCGTCTGGGCAGCCCCAGAGTGTCTCTTGGCTGGGCTGGCAAAGGGACCTGCAGCAACCCCAGAGAGAAACAAATCTCTCTTCAGAGCAAGAAGAGGGTGGAAAGGTCTCAGGGAGGCTGGGGAGTACAAGGCTTTTGAGAAACTCCCTCCTTTCTGTAACAGCTAATTTAGGGACTGCCCCATGGTTGGGTACGGCAGGATCTCTCCACATGCAACTCTTTGGCTCTCCAGCCCAGTCTCTCTGCTGGGCAGGGGTGGCTGCCCTTTCTTCGGCCCACCCTGGAGCTGCAAGTCCCAACCAGCCCAGGTCATGGCCCAGCCTGGGGTCCTTATCAGGTTGCTCTCAGGACAAAGCTGCCCCACGCTGAGCAAGCCCAGACAGAAAAGCAGATGCTGGCAGCCTGGCCCCAGCACGGTCACCCTGAGAGCCTGAGCTGTAGCTCCAGTGCAGGTCTGCAGGATGGGGGGACGTAGCTGACAATACCTACGGGCAGAGGCACTCACCAGCCAGGCCGCTGCGAGCGGTGGTTACCGAAACAGTCCAGTGAACACCGGCCACATCCAAATGTGCTCCTGAGCAGTGTCCACCCAAGCACAGGCCACCAGATAACATCAGTTCTAGTGACCTTTCCAGGAAGCAAAGAGGGTCCCAGAGAGCTCTTCGTGTCTGGGTCCTTCCATCATTGGTATAAAGGCAGAAGGAGCCTCCCAGAAACTCGGTGGGACAAGGCAGTTCTCTTGACTTGGAGGATACGTGTTTGTGTGGGTAGAGCCACTCCAGAGGGAAGGAGCACAGCCCCCAGTTCAGCCCTCAGAAGGAGCAGGACAGACTGTATCACAGAGCAGCAGTTGGTGAAATTGGGGTACAGAAGTAAAACAAACCCAGCGGCAGGGACAGAGGTCCGGACTGCGCACCCTGGTACCCGGGTTCAAACGGCTCTTGGCTTCACCCTCCTTCCAGCACAGGACTTGGGCCTGCTGAAACCCAGGCCAGTTCCTCCCACTGTTGCCACCACTGTGCTGACAATGGGAGGTGGGCTTGGCCTGTAGAGATCATCCTGCTCCTTCATGAGATGTTGGTGGAGCTACCGCATCTTTGCAGGAGCAAAGGGTGGCAAAGCGGGTGAAAGAGAAATGGGCAGCACCCACATGTTGGCACAACAGCCACTGGTGACATCGTCTTGCTGGTGGAACTGAAAGTGGGGAAAAAAATTATCCCTATGTGTGTGTGGTGTGCGTTTGTGTCGCCTTGTTGGCAGAGGACAGAAGTGGAGAGCCCTGGCCTGGGCGGACATCAGTAACATGATTAACTGGCTTTGCTAAAGCCTCAAGAGCTGAGGGGAACTGATTAGCTCATCTGTCAATAGGAGCTAAATCCTCCCACACGGCGGAGAACAAACCACGCCAGCCATGAACTGAAGGGAAACTGGGCAGAGAGATTCAGATTTGAGGTTCTTTGTTTCTTCTTAATTTTTTTAAGGGTCTGGCCTCTATTTCTCTTTTCCAGCTTCTCTAAGGGGAAAAAAAGCCCCTTTGCATCTCCACTGATGCCACCATTAAGCTTAATGCCCTAAGCTGAGAGCTTTGATTTTTTTTCCAGCCAAAGAGCAAGCGGCCGTCCCGTTCCCAGGAACATTTCAGAGTTGTGGCTTGGGGCAGCCCCTGTCTCAGGGTCCTCCCTGTGCAGCTGGCAGTCCTGGTGGGCCAGGCATGCTGGCTTTCCCACAAACTCAAAAGCAAGTGGGAAGCATTATAGACACAGTGAGCTAACATGTCTGTATGTGGCTTCTCTTGCCCAGCACCTCAGAAACTACCCAGAGATGGCTCCACTTGTCCTGTGTGCAGCCTGTCTGCCTGTGCTGCCAGGCAGCCCACCTATGCTCGACCGGGAGAGATGATGTTCTGGACCATGTGAGCCTTTGTATACATTTCCCTAGAAAAGCTTATATGTGCATGCGGCCAGCCCTCTGCCCCTGCCACGCTCCAGTGTAAAACTTGCTTGTATTGTGCATCAGTACCCTTTGCAATCCCAGCTGCTGCCGCTCCGGGTCTGCGGTGGAGGGGAAGGGAGCTCTGAGCAGTGCTAACTGAGATCTGGCGTTCACTCTCCTCCCTGCCTCCTCCTCCTCCTCTTCTTTCTCTGCCCCGGTTGAACCAAGTGACAAATGAGGTCTTCACGGGGGGCTGCGACCCTCTGACTGTCAATGCGGTCAGGTCTCTCCTCTGAGTGACTTCTCTCCAGCCCTGCTGATTTCAGGGGGCTGCACTAGCAACAGCCAAAAGGCTGGTCTGTCCTGTGGAGAGACCAGGCCAGGTCAGGCCAGCAGAAGGGGCTGATCAAAGGGAACGGCGCGACTGGGTTTAATTCCTCATTCATTATAGCTTTGCTTGACTGCAATGGATGCAGCAATGTCAGCTCCCTAGAAGACCCACAGTGAGTTCCTCACTGTGGAACAGCTATTCTCCCTCTCTTTACCCTTCTCCCAAACCCTGCAGCCTCACGCAGGGTCTTTCATCACAGCCAGGCAAAGCCAGCTCTGGAGATTGAGTTCTGCTCCTGACCGCCAGCATGGCCTGAAGCCTCTTGTTACTCCTCCTTGGGCTGTAGTTCCACTTCCACAAGTTCAGGATAAAACCTGTCATGGATAATTGCAGTGACAACGGTTCTTGAAATACCAGGGTGCTGTCTGTGCATTTCAGTGTCTCCTCCTCGGCGGTCCAGTCCCTTTCCCCTTTTGCTTTCCAGCCTGTGGGTGGGTAGGAAAGATTTAGGAACTAAGAAATGCTCAGTGATGGGGAAAGAGCAGGCCATTAAGTGCACTCAGTTCTACCACACTTGTTTTTTTCAGCTAATGTAACATACACCTTGTCTGCGCATTGTTTGGTAACAGGCTGGGCGGCTTTAGCTAGCAGAATGCTGTACTGTGGGTCCTACACTAGTTGTATGAATTCCAATTGTTCCTTCCCCCAGTCGGACCCCACGTTTTGCGTTCGCTGGCACAGTAGCAGAGGTTTGAAAGACCAGGTGCTACTAAAGAGCAGGTGTGCAGAAGCAGAGCTGCACTGCAGTTCCTGCCAGTTCCCACTTTGGTTGTCCTTGGTTGTCTCACGTCCATTGAGTAGCCAGTGACATTTGTCCAGGAGGCCAGTTTACACACCCTGTCACTGGAGGTGCTCAGCAGGACACCTCCTCTGGCATTGTAGAGTCTCAAAGCTGGAAAAGACACCAAATCTGCAGAGATCCTGACTATCGTCAGACAGGGAATATGCACCTAGTCAGCAGCTGCCCAGCTGTTTTGTGTGATCTCCTCTCTACCAAGTCATTAAGGGGTTTAGGTAGCAATTTGCCAAGACAGGTATCTGCGGCAATTTGCATGGGCAATCCCATGGCAGCACTGGTCTTTCCAGTGTGCAGTCAAAGGTGAGGGCACGAGTGCTCACTTGCACGCATAGCTCCCTAAGCACAGATCATTTTGTTGTTATCTTCACTTGAGCTGTACTTAGTCTGAGATAGTCAGATCATCTCCAAGCTGAGCTCTCAAAATACGGCTGTTAACTCAGAGATTATTGATCCATGCATCAAAATCCAGGGGTCTTGGGTTTGACCCTCAGCCACTCACATTCAGTAATACACTAGTTTTCTTTGGACTTTGCTAGATCCTAGCATGCTCCACAAAAACAGTTGTCAGGGTCAGACACCATTTGCTACCCTTTCACCCACCGTGGAAACAAATCCACAACCAAAGTAAAACGAATCTGCTCCTTGTGACCGGCAGGACAGATGGTATGGCCCCAAGTACCAGAAGCTACGTCCATCTGGGCAAGACGTGCAAGATGGTCTTTCCACATTGTTCCCCCCCTTGCTCTCAGACATCCAACAGGAGGGCAGGAAGCACTGGAAAGGACTGCTTGGGATTTGTGGGAGTCTCCAACACTGGATTTTTTTTAAAGGACCTGTTAGAAAACATATGTCAAGAACAGGTTGTGGAGAGATGATCCCAGATTGTGAAGGAGGAACAGACTAAATGCTTCTTGATATCCAGCCAGCCTAAACGTCTTTGATTCTGATCTCTCTTTCACGTGTGCTATCTCTGATCGTGTCTGTAGGACAGATATGAGAGTTGGATTAAACTAGAAACTGGTAATGGTGCCAGCATAGGTATTACTCTGCTCTGAAGCCATCTACAGCACCGACATTGGGGATCAGCAACCAGGAAGTGAATTAAAAGTGAGATGGGGACTGTTCATTTGATTAACTGCTCTTTCCATGGGTCCATGAGAGGCAGATCCACAAAGCTGGCACAGAGAGGGATTAGCAGAAATGCGGTTATCGAAATGCAGAGATAAATGGAGTGAGCCTTCATAGGCCTGAGTTACTGAGTAGGGAGAGTAGCAGCTTAGAGCTGGGCTGTAAATCCTGAGAGATACCTGCCTGTTAATTAAATGACAGTCCTTGGAGGGGGAAGGAGGAGTTTGCCTCTCTCTCTGTCAAGGTGCAATTAGGGAAAGTCAGCGTTTGTAGATTAAGGTGTCATTTGGGGTCAGGAGGACAGGAAACCATCTCCTGTTCAACAAGAAGGAACTCTGCCAGTTAATGAGAGCATGTCACTTTCTAGGCTGAGGCATCACCAGATCGGCTCCAAGGGGGAAGCGCGTCTCAGGAAGGCCATTAGCAGGCTGTGCGCGCAGGGCTGTCGTCGTTATGGTTTGTGTGTGCCATCCTGCTTGTGCTCACACAGGGGTATTGCTGTGGTTGGCATGCTGGGGGGGTTTATCTCCAGCGGTGCAAAAGCAGCCTAATCTGCCTCTCCTTGGATCACTGTCTGGTGGGGACTGTTGCTCTGCCCATGCCCAGCCAGTCCTTGCTCTCTGACTCACCCTGCCCTGGTGCTGACAGCCGCACACTTTCGCAAGCACTAAATCCTCATGCTCTTTGAAGCTTTTCCCTTGCTTTCCTTGGCAGCCAGTCCCTGAGGATATTTGCCTTCACAACAGTAACTGCACTGCAGCTCAATAGCACAAGAGACAGGCAAAGCAGGACCATTCATCCTGCCAACGATTTTTGTTGGCACACCGTGGCAATCCATTACAGATCAGGAAGTGTGTGCCCGCTGTTTTTAATCCCAGCTGCCAGCAAGAATAATCAGAAGCATCCAGTATGTCTGACGGCATCTCAGCCCAACTGTAGGTAATAACATAAGAAATCAATAGCCAATTAAAACTGATCCACAGCATTTGATCTTTCATAGAGCAATGGGAACAGTAATTAATGGAGCTTCCTTGAGACAGTCACAATTCAAACTTCCTGCCCAGACTAATGTGGGTTTGTTTTAAATGAGCTTTGCTTCCTAGAGGAAACGCCAGGCTGAGGTAGCCTTAGGGTGTTTTCTAGCCAGGTCACTTGGGCCCTCAGCATTCAAAGGATTTGGGAGTCAAAGTCCCAATAAAATAAAGAGAAGCTGAGAAATTATGTGTCTTCAGGGTCTTCATGTGTATTGATCTGATTCTCAAAAGGAAAGCAGATGTTTTCATTCAGGTCTGCATAGTCCCCCAAGGTACAAAGCAGGAAGAATTGCTGCAGCAGTAGGGAATCAGTTCTGGGGAAGCACCAAGCCTATGCCTGGGCTTGATGACACCCTAAAGGTAGCAGACCACAAGGCAGAGAAGTTCAGCAAATGTCTTCAGAGGAGAAACCTGAGATCAGCCCATATGGCAACTGTGCATGTCTTCAACATACCTGTTAGAGACCCATGAAAGTATGCAGAAGTCTTCCATGCCCTTCAGCTCCACGCACTTCTTGCCCAGTTTGCCTGCAAACTGGAGCTACTAGGAGCTAACTTGGACTGACCAGATCCAGGCCCCATCACCAGAGCAGGCAGTTGGGATAAAGTCAAGCAGCCGAGTCGCAGTTTTTGCACTGTGAATCCTGGTTTGCGTACATTCAGCCACAATGTGCACGCTCGAAAAATCACTGAGCAAATCATTGATTTATCAGCTGTAAAGAGGGGTGTGGAGACAGGCACAGCCCCCACAGGGTGCGTTGTGGGGCTCTCAGTCCAGCTGGGCAGGGACCGTCCCTCGAGAGCAGTCATTGAGGGCCCTGTACCTGGTCCAGCAGCAGGAGAAGCGATGCCGCACAGCTGATCTGCCGGCTGACTTTTTGGCAGCTATCCAGGAACAGCGGGTGCTTGGCAAAGCCGAGACATGCCACCCCTCCGTTCCTGAAAGATGGGACCTATTTTTATCTAATGCTGCATTGATTATTCAATAAGAGAGCAGAGTGGGCCAGCCGGCGTGCGTGCATGTGTGCTGCCATCACCAGTGGGCATTTCTGCAGAGGCTCAGTGCGCCTGCTGAACTCCAGTGCAGCTCCAGCAGCTCTCCACAGAACAAGCACGTCGCTGCTGAGCAAAGAGCCACAGGGTTTGGCCCTGGCTCTGAACCCCCTCCCTTTTTGCAGGGAAGGAGCTTGGCTTGCAGCACAGTCAGAGCAGCACCTGGCCTTTCACACTTGTCCTCTCAGCTCCACAGTCCTTCACCACATCCAGCTCCATGCAGTTTCCCACTGTTGCAACAGGGCTCCGGAGATGTATTTTGTCATGAATAACCATATGGTGCTCTTTGCTCCAGTGGATCAATGTGTTTAGCATTTAACGAGGGCAACATAATTAACATTTTCTGAGGGGGAAAAGAAATCCTTTTACCTTGTGAACTGCATCTTGTGATTTTGAGGGTGATACATTATCATCAGAACGGTGCTTCCCTGTCACTAAACCCCATGCTGGAACTAAGTGCCTGGTGTTCCTGGGTTAAGTTCCCATCCATGGGCAGAGGCAGAAGCATGCACCTGCCTGTCACAGCTTCTGCACCACAGCAGGAGATTCCCGTGTAGGCAGCTGGTAGGACCTCCTGCACCAGCTGCATAAATTGTACTGTCTAGTAAAGGCTGGGAAAAGTCCTCAGCTCTGTGCCAGGCTGTGTTTTTCCAACTGCCTTCTGTCCCGTTGCTCCTCCTACTACAGCCTCCAGCCCTGAAGACATGTTACTCCTGGAGATGGGAGTCTGTGGTCCGTGGCATGCCATTGTGGCAACAGCAAGAGAAGTCAACTCCGTAGTCAGAGATGAGATCGCAGGGGAGTCATCCCCTGTGCAGAGTGGATGGGGCTGCTTTTGGTGTGTCCTCAGTTCTGTAGGGAGCCAGAGACAGAGGTAAGAAGAGATTAACATGAAGCCACATTAATCCAGTTCTGGGATTGCTTCTTAAACTACTGACCGATTGGTTCTTCTCCTGGAGGGATGGCTACCTACCAACAGAGCCATCTTTCAGACCCAGATACAAAAGTCTGTAAGCAAGAACACTGTAAACAGGCTCATGGGTGACCTCAGGTCAAGCAATGCAGGTTTCCCTCACTGATGGGAACAAGTCTTGGCTTTGTTGAACTTATTCTGCCTGGAAGTTACTCCATGAAGCAGTGCTTTTCTTCATGAACCAAAACCCACTGATGGCAGCCACAGCCTGAGTCCCTCTGCCCCGTGGCAGAGCTGGATCCACAATATCCGTATGACCACGCAGGGTTTGGCAGACACTGTTCAATAAGATTAAATAACGCCAGAGATCCTGCGCCCAGTAGTCCAACCAGCACTTTACCTTCTTGGAAGAGGTCCAGCCAGCATACAAACCCACAGCACTGACACTCAGGCAGGGCCAGTGTGGAGCGGGCAGTCATCATTACCTGCTGAATGTGGGGAAGCCTGAAGAGCTGAAGGTCCGGGCATTTACTGTGCCAGATGGGACAATTCACTCTGCTCAGCCACGGCCACATCACAGACCTCTCTGTGTCCTACAAGGCTCAGCTCTTACCCAGACCTTTGCTGCAGACTTAGCCACTCTCAGTTCCTTTCATTGCTTTCATTCTTGTCAGCTCAGCATTGATGGATCCCGTAAGTGCCTATGCACTCTTGCCTGCCCCTTTCAGCCTGCGTCAGCATTCACTCAGCTGGGTATCGCAGCCCCTAAAAGTCTTCAGCTCTGGTGGAAGAACCTTGTATACCCAGAGCAGGAAGGCAAAAGTTTTGCCTTCCCAGGGATCCTAGCTAGTGATGGATCAGAAATTATAGACTCCTGTCCTTTTGCCTCCTACCACTTTCCTTAGTTTTGAATAGTGCCCCTGGGTGAGAGGTGAAAACATTTGCAGGAGAGGAAGTGGGGTGAGACCTGCCCCTGCAGGGCATGGGGGAGGAGAGAGGAGAGGTTGCAGCACCCAAGGTGGAAGGCTCCTGGAAATCTCACAGAAGTCCTGGGGTCTGCAATGACAGCTGTGGAGGACAAAGCAGCCAAACACAGACTGCACTGTGGTGACTCCTAGGGATACATTTATCCCAACAAAAGGTTGGCCAAAGAGCACCAGGAGCACCTTCTGCCTCACGTCCTTGGGTTGCCTTCCTGCATGGCAGAGGGGAAAGATGCCCACATCTCACTCCAACAAGGCCATAGAAGCAATTGCAACACACACCTCCCGACCTGCAACTTCAGAGGCACTTCCAGGTCCATTAGTTTAGTTCGTGTGCCCTACATTACCCTGGGGGATGCTCTCTTAAGGGTGATCTGTACTCACCTTTCTATCTCTCCTAACCAAGCCCTATTCCTTTTAGTGAAAGAGCGCTTAGGTAGCTGGAGCAGTCTGGAGAGATTAGGCTCAGACAAGACCCACATCCCTTAGAAAATGAAAAACTGTGAAACTATACCCATTTTTCTTACAGAATTTCATTTGCTAATAAAAGCAGAGAGGGAGGCACTAGTTCTGCCTTCAAAAAGCAAATGTCATGTTTTGATCAGTATCGAACAAAGCATTTTGATTTAGCATTTAGAGATGACTGCTCATGCTGAGTATTTTAAATTCAGTGTCAGAATTGGAATACAACATTAAAAAAAAATTCAAGTCCAAATGAAACATTCTCACCTGTCTGAAAATATGTATGTATTCTTCCATTCTGGGGGACAGCATGACTTTTTCAAGTCTCACCCCAAACAAGTGTGAAGCTGTATTTCGAAGCCCTACACAAACAGTGCTGTTGCCCAGCTTTGCCTCTAAAGAAACGTCCCAGGAATGGCTAAGGAAGCAGCACGACTGCACAGGCAGCACTTTGGTTGAAGTCCCATTAGCTATAGGGTAGAAAGGTTCAGGACCCAGACCTGGAGGACTGACTGCCATGGTGCAAGTGTAGTGAAATGGAAGCCACGTGCTTTTTCTCTTCTGACCGTGAGTATCCACCGCCATGGGCTTCTGTCAGGGAATGTCTGGAAACAGAGACCAGGGTGTGCATTTGGCCAGTGCTCTGTTCAATCCAGTTTGAAATTATTTTCTACTGCCTTCTTTTAAAGACCTAAAGTATCTATCTGCCATGCACACAAGTGACTCACCTCTCGTGCACAGTCCTTTCAAGATGTGGGGTGTTGTTCTCACCTCCATTTTAAATTGGGCAAAAAAAGAGAGTCTACACAATCCTAGTTATAAAGCAAAGGGGAAACTTTAAGAGAGCAAGGAGGTATATGGGTAATGCCTCCAAGCCCTATCCCTCCTATACTGGCACAGTTATGGGTAGACTCACAAGTGGGGAATGATGCTGGAGATGTATGATTCAGAAGCGAGGCTGTTCTGCCGGTGAAGCTCCAGTCTTCATTTATTTATTTGCTTTTTCCAGGAAGAGTCTCATTTATTGCTGCCTGCATAGCTAGAGACTGGCCTTTAATCCCCTGCTTTATCATGCACTGTGAGTTAAATACCACAGGAGTACAAGAGCCCTTAAGGGCACAACATCCATTTTGCTGTAGCTGTCCACAGCCAGCTGAGTTTACAGGAGTGCTTTTTTTTATGGTTTATCTATTGCCTGAGCCAGGATTTCTCTGGGTTTTATTCTACCTATTTTTGCTGTTATTTCTTGTTTTGGTTTTTTTTGGCCCAGTTTTGAGGCAGGGTATAAAAGTGCGAGTCTGGGCAGGGCAGGAGAGATTTGTGGTGGTTAGTAGCTTCTGTGCTTACCGTTGAAAATCCTGTGGCATTTCCAGAGCGACGGTGCTGCTGTGTGCGGTTCCCTGGGGTCAGCCCGGCTCCTCTGTCACAGATGGCATCCTGCAGACAGCTGATGCTGTTTTTCCATTGCAAACAAACCATGTGGGAGTGCTGAATGAAAAGGGATTTCCTGTCCCTTGGACACCTCCTATCAGCTCCTTAATTTTACCAGTCTTTCCTCATTTGGGGCATTACCAGCTCAGCCCTGCAGGGCCCAGCCCATGCGTTGTAGAGGAACGTGAGGGTGGGCAGAGGACAGAAATGAGGATGGCTGCCCTCGGATGAAGGCGGCACCTCACAGGGAAGCTGGCATCTACCTGGCAGCCATAAAAGCTCCCCCAATGCTCCTAAGACATGCTGCCCTCAGCTCCCACCAGCTCCCCATGCCCAATGACAGGCAGTCCTACCTGTGCTCTCAGTTCATCCCACTGGATAAAGCAGTCCTCCTTCCCCAGCTACAAATGCCGTGTATGTGGGAAGGAGTGCTCCTGCTTCCGAGAGGAACCCATAGCACCTTGTGCACACAGGAATCACTGCCACATACTTGTGTCATATGAATTCATGACGTGCTGCAGTGTCACGACCTGGAAATTGTCTCTTGCTGTATAGCCCATCAGCATCCTGCTAAATCACAGGGCTGCTTGGAGGAGAGACGCTGCCGGCTGTCAAGCCAAGCGCTCCCATCAGCAGTAGTAACAGGGCTGCCTCCTTTCCCCAGCTCCCCACGCTCAGCCCCAGCCTGACAGGGGACGAGGCCTGCCGCGATCGCTCGCCTGGTGGAGCAGCAACTATGGGGACCCTCTGAGATGCCGGCGCGCTGGATCCACCTCCCAC
This sequence comes from Sagittarius serpentarius, assembly GCA_034782735.1. Classification (NCBI taxonomy): domain Eukaryota; kingdom Metazoa; phylum Chordata; class Aves; order Accipitriformes; family Sagittariidae; genus Sagittarius; species Sagittarius serpentarius. The sequence goes on from JAVKLA010000001.1 coordinate 37,405,934, forward strand.
CCGGCAGGGCTCCTGCTGGGTCTGGGGGCGGTTGTTAATGGCTGCAGAGAGCTTGGGGCACAGCATAACCACCCGCCCAGATGGGACCTGCTGCTCCCGTTGCTCTGCCAGATGGAGCGGAGGAGGCAGGGAAGGAGAAGGAATCTTGCTGCCTTTGTAGGGGGTCCTGGCCCACCTGGGGCTGAGGAAGCTTTGAGGCAGAGCCGTCCTTGAACCCCAGCTTGCATGAGAGGCGACAAGCCGCAATACGCACAAGGTTTGCCTGTTAGTCAGCAGTTGAAGGCTTGGGGGCCAGCCTGTTTGTGCTGTTAATGACCCAAAATGGAAGAGTCCATACCTTCACAAAACACCTCTTCAAGACAGCTGGGAGCAGCTTTTCTGCATACACTGGTGGGGGCTCTGCCCAGGCCATGGAGGTCCAACCCTCTGAGGGGCTCCGTTCCAGTTTTGCTGGAGTTGTGGCCTGAGGGAAGCCAAGCATGGCGTACAGATCGGCGTGAAAGCTGCCTGCCCGTGGAGCCCCGTTACAGCAAATGCACTTAAAGGGCGATGAGCAGAAGAAGGAGTGTTTTGTCTTCCCCAGGCCCATGGGCTCCATGATGGCACATGTCATCAGTGGTCAACAGCGCTCAACAGGGTCCAGCCATGCAGCCACCCCAGTTCTGCCACACCAAGACACAGCCCAGCTTTGTACATATTTAATCATTTCTTTAGATATTAAAAAATGTGCATGGAGAATGATTGATAAGACCATGCCTGATTATAATCAGCTAATTAGTTTTTTCAATACGCTAAGCATTCACTTGAGCTCTAATCATTATGAATACATTTTCAGTTTATGCCACATGTCATTCAATGCTGGACATTTCTCAGCTTGCACACCCTCCTTGTACAGTTCCAGCATTATTCAGAGTAGGCCTTTGCTAGCTGTCTTGTGGACTGGAGACAACCTGCTCATTGGTCCAGTGTCTTGCAACTACCAGAAATGTCTAAAAGACAGCACCAGAGGTCCCAGGTTTTCCATTACCTGGACTTCTGTATGCGGGATAGACTGTTCACTAAGCTCTCGAAACATTTCGGGGACAAAATTTATATTTTGGAAAGCAGAGGTAACAGTTATGAAGGAGTCTATACTTCCTATTTGATTTCATCTGAAAGCAAAGAATCCCTGAAAATCTGTGTGTAGCGGTAGTTTGTATGAAAAGTGACTGTGCGATGAAAGCGTTCCTGAGCTGAAGAAAAGTATGATGTGAGGATAATGGACTCCAGAAAAGCAGCAGCAGCAGCCTCGGGGGACCAGAGCAGGGAGTGTCTCTTGGGAAAGGAATCTGAAGGATAAAAGAGCTGCGAACAGCTCGAGGCTGCCAAAAGGGATGATACTAAAGGCACAACAGCAAACTGTGCCTGTGCAGGGGAAAGCTCAGAAGCATGGGAAGAGAGCACTGAGGCTGCATCAGGAGCTCTTTGAGGACCCAAAAATCAGAAGATGCAATCACACAAAAGGCAGAAAGAAGATCCTGCAGCTAACGAAAAGTCTCTAGAAATCACACAGGCATGGGGAGCCATTCAGAGCTGAACCCCAGGATGACCATCCGGAGATACAAAGGGAACAAGAAATGGGTCCATAAGCATGCGTAAAATAAGAAGGTGGCAAGTCTAAGAGCTCAAATAATATGTGATACAAAAAGGGCCAAAGAGTTAAATGTTGCCTTTGTTTCAGTCTTCAAAACTAAAGTAAAATAATTTTAATGAGGAGAAAGGAGCCCAGGGCAGAATCAGAGAAGAACAGACTCAAAAATATTCAAATGAGTTAGCTCTGTCCTTGTCAGCATGTCCTAATGAACTTCAGAGGAAGCTGCAGGAACAGTCTCTGACCCATGAGCATTTCATCATCAGGAACTTGGGGAGGATGCAGGAGGTGCCAGGCAGCTGGGGAAATGCCAGCAGAGTACCTAGCTTTAAATATAATCTCTATCATTAAAGAAGGTAGGAACTGAAGATCAAGGAAATGAAGGGCAAATCAGCTTAACTGATTCATAGAAAGATATTAGAATAATTTTTTCACTAACCAATTGATGAGCATGAGAGTATAACTGTATGTAATTTGGGAGGGTGATTGTCCTAGTGGCTAAGGAGGAAGCAGTCAGTTTGATATTCTGTGACTTGGGCAATGCTTTCGGTGCTTTGCCTGAAGATTTTCCTAAACAAATGTCGTGGTTTAACCCCAGCCAGCAACTCAGCACCACGCAGCTGCTCACTCACTTCCCCCCACACCCAGTGGGATAGGGGACAGAATCGGAAAAAAGGTAAAGCTCGTGGGTTGAGATAAGAACAGTTTAATAGAACAGAAAGGAAGAAACTAACAATGATGCTAAT
>JAVKLA010000001.1:37408409-37474842 GCA_034782735.1 Sagittarius serpentarius
CTGTGCCCCTCCAGCCTTCTTGCTGGCTGGGCAGGAGAAACTGAAAAGTCCTTGACTGAGTCTAAACACGACTGAGCCACAACTGAAACCATCAGGGTGTTATCAACGTTCTTCTCATACTAAACCCAAAACACAGCGCTGTACCAGCTACTAGGGAGACAATTAACTCTGTCCCAGCCAAAATCAGGACAAAACACCAGAGAAATGCGGTCTAGACTAAATAACTATAACACAGGTGTACAGCCAATGGAAAAACTGCTTTCTCGGTAGTTGTCAGTGGTGTACTGTAAACTGGAAACACATTTCAAGTAGGACTGTTTTGGACTCCGCTCTCTTCAATATTTTTATTAATGGCTTAGATAAGGAAATAGGAAGTGCTGTTACAAAATTCACAGATGACACCATGCTTAGAAAGGCTGCAAACACTCTGGAGGATCAGCTCAGCATTTGAAATGATCTTGGCAAATTGGAGAAACCAACAAGATGGAACTGAATAAAGAGAAGTGCTAAGTGCTGCCCTTAGGAAGGAGAAATCAGAATCCCAAACACAAGCTGGACCAGGCGGTCACACTGCCAAAGACAGCAATTCTGTGACATACCAGTTTATTTCATCAGGGTAACGAAAGCAAAGTGGGGTGTACAGTGCTGATTCTGCACCTCTCTGCTCTGGGGACCGCACTCTCCTGGGGAGTTCACTTGCAGAAAAAGGGGGACAGAATGAAGAGGTTCTGCAGATGATGAACAGGAGTGAGGAGAGGGAGGGCATTACCTGATTCCCCACCTGGTCAACTCCAATGTTTACATCTCCCCTCCCAAATCAGCCCAAGTGCAGAGTCCCACTGCACTTGGTGCCACAGCATAACTTTCAATTGTGAATCCACCTTTTCCCACTCCCTTGTTCACCGTCTTCCCCACTGTGTGCAGAGCACAGCTCTGCAGCCTTGAGTCTCAGCCACTGGAGCATTTAAAGGTGCTATGTTGTTTAAAGAAGTTGTCATATTCAGCTGAAACTGACCCTGCCACAATGTTGAGGGATGCCAGATACTAGGTGTCCCTTTCCCAGCCTGTATTTGCAGGAAAAGGTCCCTCTGGCTCGCTTTTCCCAGTTTCTCACCAAGGTCTATCTTGTATCACGGATGAGGAATAAAGTACAGAGGATTGCACTGAAAAGCGGTATGGGTTGGAAGGGTCCAGTGGGAGCTCGGTGGCTCATCTCCCACGTACTGTGAGGTACTTGTGAGGCTGGGCTGAGGCAGAGATTCACGGCTCTTTCTAAAGAGCTTTTTGGAGTGGATTGATCTCATGGGGACTATGAGAATTTGGGAAGTGGCAGGGCAGCCTAACTCAAGCAAATGCAGAGCGTAGAGCAAAAGTCAGTACACTTTACTGTACTATACCAGAAACCTATGGTTGGGGAACATAGCTGAGCCTAAAGAGACCATCCATGGCTAGGTATGTCCCCTACAGTGTGCAGAGCCCATCAGGGAAACATCACTCTTCTGCCTTTGTTTTCACACCCTTCCTTATACTTTTGGCCACTGCTGGAGGCAGGATGCTATGATAGACAGACCCCTTGTCTGAACCAGTACAGCCACTTTCTGCTCTTAGGTTAAGATAAAAGTTAGCTAAGGATGGAGCGTATAGGGTGATTAAGGCAAAGAGATAAGTGAGGGCTGAGCTGCTGGAGCTTTGGAAACAAAAGGGGGGGAACTGGAGATTGCCACAAAAGCTGAAAGAATTCACAGAAAGGGAGGGAAGGATTTGTGTACGCAATGATGTTAATGGAGGAGGGCAAGCCGGGCAATGAAAGTGTTATCTCCCAGGAGGATTGGTTTGCCTTGGCCTGAGCCACCACTGCTGTGGATGCAAACATTAAGCTTTGATCACAGCTGCCAGAATCTTCCCCTGACACCCAGCAATGAAAGCAAGAGAAACATGCTAAAGCATGGAAGCTGTCTGGCTGAGGTGAAACTGCATTTGGAGAGGAAACCAAAGGGGAAAGTGCTGCTGAAGGTGGAAACAAGAGATGACAGCTCAGGTGGCAGGACAGGGGCTTTATGAGAAGCAGGACAGAGTAACTGGCTGGAATGGACTGTGATTTTTCCTCCTGTAGATAATGTGAGTGACAGCGCAGGGGGGATGTACCACTCACTGTCAACAGAAGCCTTGTTTGGGTGGTTTCTTTACTGGCAAATAGGAGAAGCAGTTCCTGCCCCAATTTACCTGTCTCTTTCAAGAAAATGCATGGCAAGTGTTGGAATAAGAGGAAGGTTAATTAGAGGTTCAAACTCCTGGTGAAAATATCACTTGGTGGCAGAGGCTGACATTGTGCAGAAGGTGACTGCTTGCCATTTCTGGGAAACCGCTTCTCCAAAGTTGCCTTAAATTGGAGGCTCACAACTGCTCGGGTTCATCTCACAGGATGGCAGTGTGCCAGCTCATCCTCCCTTGCCCATCCGGAGGCACAAACGCGGTTGTCCTTGTTACATCTGGGTTTTGCCTAAGTTCTTCCAAGAGTCCTTCTAGCCATTGGGCTGAGGACCTCTCTCATGACCAGTCTTGCCACAGGTCCACTGATGGCAATGCATCTCTGTCCCAGCTAATCCCGAGAGACAAAAGGCCACTCGCGCACAGCCTGTATGTGTCCACCCTCAGCACCAAGAACACTTCCTTGCACAGAGACTGCCCATGTGGATCATGATATGGTGTGGGCAGGTATTGCAAGGCTCAGAGAAATCCTACAGTGACATGCGCCTTACCTCTGGGCCATGATACCCTTGGTCATGCTGCATATTGATCATCTGGAAAAGAGACAGTCCAGTTATTCTTGCTCTGGAATAGAAAATGAGAGTGAGGGTGGGGGGGTAAATGGAAGAGGAAAGTCTTTCCCCAGAGTCAGCAGGTGTCAGCTTGCTCTCCCAGATGCTGTGGGCATGCACTGGTTGGGCATGCATCTGCACTGACACAACCCTTGCCTAGCCTTGCCTAGTCAACCTGTATTGATGTTGCTTACCTGTTGCTTTAAATCCAGTCTGGAACCAGGCTCTGTGCTCTTTGGGTCTGGGTCACTTACTGTGATAGTTTTGCATAAGAGCAGTGGTTAGGTGCTGGGTACTCTCCCATGTATAATAAATGAAAGGAAGCATAAGATACCAGCGTAAGCAACCTATACACTTTTGGTATAACCTGTTGCCAAGGTACTGTTGTGTTTGCCTGTGCTGTGAAGTACAAAGCAGCTTCCCAGCTCTGGGAAGTCATCCCTGCACCCAGGATAATCACTAGTCCCTCCTGCCTGGACTCTACAGAGCTCCACAGGGCTGACCATGATCTGACCCTCTGCATGGACTCAATAATAATAAAGCCACAAGAGAAGAAGCAAAAAAGGCTAACATATGGAGAGAGTGAACACAGTGAAAAGAGATCAATATGGTTTCCTGTACATATTGCTCCAGATTCAGCATGTGTTAATTCAGAGCACTGCACGGGGTTAGCCCTACCATGTTAGCTCAGAGATGCTATGTCTTGTCCTGGGAACAGCAGAGCCACATCAACGTGGCAATGCAAGCAGAGGCATTAGAAATTCTTTATGTAGACTTTGCTGTCAGGTTAATGACCCCATCGTATAATACGGGCTGTCTCCAGCTCCAGAGCCATCTGGAAAATCTTTTCATGGCATAAGCCAGCGCAAGTAGAAATGTCTAAGAATGTAAGAATGACCAAGACTCCATCTAGCCAGCTGCCCTGTTTCCATCAATGTCCACAAACAGACATAAGAGTGAAATAAGAACGAGACAAGTGTGTATTATAGTTCCCCTGAATACTTCTTCCAGCATCCAGCAATTTTCAGCTCAAGGATTTTCTTCTGATGCTGGTCCAGAGATGAGAAAATGGGAATGAGAACTGCCCATCTTCAGTGCCCACATTCCATAGGAGTTTCATTTCACCAACACCACAAACAAGGGATTTCATGAGCCAGGCAACAATCTGGACCAACATGTTTTGCGTGAAACTCACAGACATTTTCCTTCTGAAGAGGTTGGTTTTCACAGAGGATCCACTGAGAACAGATTTTTCTGAAGCAGAAGAGGGCAAGATAAACTTGGGAGGAGTGGAAAAGGACGAGGCCTCTACCAGAATCCATCTGAAATTCTCACATAGACATTTCTGTGTTGAAAAGAGAGAAGTTCACAAAGAGAGAAGTTCACACCAACCTGCTATCTTCCCCAAACAAACAGGATTTGGCTTATGGAATAGTTGCTTGTAGCTGGACACTTCTAGTTGAATACAGTCCATCCTGAAGGATTTCCCATTTAAGTCTGGCCTTTAATTGGAAAGTTTCACCTCTGTATACCAGAATGATCCTCAAGGGAGGGGTATTTCTGTAAGGGGACGCACAGAGCTGAACACAGGAATTCCAATCCTAATTTATCTCAGGCAGACAAAATTTGTTTCGATGGGAGCATTAAGCATCCTGTAACCTGATATAAACTGATGGACTCTTGCTTACTCTTGGCATTTACCCTTGCAAATGAAGCACTGTTACTTCCGCCTCCCTGCCCACCCCTCCACTTGGTTTCTTTTTAATTTTACAGCTTCCTGAGCCTGACACTGGGAAATCGATAAGTAATTTAGAGCACAGTAAATACAGACAAAACCAAGTTATTTTGTACTTTTATAAATATTTGGAAACCAAAATTATCTAAGAAAACAGGTGCTCAGTTGACTCAGCAACCCATCCATCAGCATCACACAGTTAATTGCATAAGATCATAAACATTTATAATTAGCAAACAAACAAGAATTTTATAAACAGCCCTCTTGAATCAGGCTGCGCATTAAATATTTGTGATAAGGTAATTAAGAATAGATTTACAATCCTGGTGCAGTGTTTAATACTTCGGAGAATGGATTTGATTCTGTGGAGAATGTTCTACAGCCAAGGAGAAAACATTCGATTTCAGCTCTTTTATCTGAGGCTTAAAGTGGTCTCGGAGAAACATTGGCTCTGTCATTGATCAGAGTGGAATTTCATTCATTACAGATCAGACAGCTCATTTAAATATATGTCCAATGTCCCTTGTCATGGGCTGATCCACTTCAGGCCTGCTTCAAAGCTCTGTCTCCTCAGCTGGATCTGCAGGCTTTCCCTAAGTCCTGCTTTTTATGGTTGATGCTTTCTTTGATCAGAAGATGTCAGAATTCTCAACCGTGTTTCAAAGTAGGGAGCAAAAACCCACATTTTTCTGTTATGACATCATGGTGTTTGGTTATGAAAAGCCGGCATCACTACAGGATTACAGCTGTGCAATCTCAGTGGTCTGTGGGAACCAGAGGGAAGATCTCTCTCATACTGTAGAGCCCAACGCCACTCCCTGTCCCAAAACGGCCAGATCTGCATGCCTAATCTATCCAATGTAATTACTTCTACAGCCAGTAAGCAGGCTCAGCACCCAATTACAATGAATGTGAGAGTCCCCTTGAAGTTGCTTTGTGATCAAGTCAGCAGGGCTTCTAGTTATGCTTAAAACCAGAGAGGCTAGAAACTCAATCTGTACTGAAGCTAGGGTTTAAACTCTGTAAAAACAGATGCAGACCTAAGAAACCTGGTGGCTGCATCCCATCAGTGAGTAGTGGGGAGATCAGCCCTAAGGGCAGGATGACCTTCAGGTATTTTGGTTTTTGATATATCACAGGTTTACAGTAGTAATTATCTGCCATCAGAAACAAGAACAGTCTGGAAAAGGTGGGTGGAGGGTAAAGCCGTAGCATTTGCTTCATCAGGGATAGCTGTAAACCACTTTATTCTGTGGTGACCTCCGCACATTGCTGGTCGAGGCAACCTCCTCATTTAGGCATGATTTTGTTTCTTATTTCTTGTGCATCTTTTGTTCTCTTGTATTTATATGCTTGCAACAGGCAGACAAGAGAACTGCTCTTCCTAGAAATGTTTCTGAGAATCTTGATCGTGACCAAGAATGGTGAAGCAATCGTTACTAAGAACAATGAAGCTATCCATGTGCTAACTCAGCCACTTCTACCTGCTGGTCTGGCTTCAGTTACATGGGACACAAAGGCACTTTCCTAACAGACAGATTGCTGCAAAACAAGAAGTCTCAGACCCTCCCTCATTCTGCATAAATCCCACTCTCTAGCAAAGCTTGTTAATTATAGAACACCACAGTGTTGCAGTCACTGCGGGACCTAGGGCTTTCGAAGGGTCTAGCCAGAGCCTGGCAGCTTGAATAATAACAGAGCTTAATACTCAAGTACTGTCATTATCTAAACAACTTCTAACATTATGTAATCCTTCAATCCGCTTGCAAGGGTGGGGAGGATGATGGAGACCACCGGGAGGTGAGCTAACTGCTGGGTGGAAGGGCCTGAGCTGCTCACTGTCTTTCAAATGCAGAGACCATTAGAAGTCAGGTGTCCTGCAGCCCAGTGCCGTCCCCCGGACATCAGCTCTGCTATAGGCAGATGGGTAGCAGGACATACGCATTACATGCGTACTCAGCGTGCGCATGGTGTAAGCTCATCTGCCCTTTCTTTCAAGTGTGTTGTTTTCCCCCTTGGAAGGGAGCAATGACATATGACGAGGTACCTGCTTTGCAGATGAGCAAAATTTTGCCTAGGATAACAAACCATTTACAGGTATAGACAGACCCTTTTTTTTGCTCGATTGCTGCCTCTGGCCTCCGTGTGCGTGTCTGCTCTGCTGCTGTCTGTGTGGGGAGAGGCTCGGGCTGTGCACGCACATGACGCTGGTGCAGCAGACGTCACCGGCACGTCAGAACCAGTTACTCCCCCTCCAAACACATGCCGTTAGCTGGGTGAATCATGCCTATGCAGCATGCAAAACCAGTCCAGTGATAGATAAACCTCGGGCGTTTATTGGTAAACAGATACTGTTTTGCTGTAAGAGCATAACTCACTCTGCTGCATTTACGATCCATTTATTGATCGCTGAGATAAAGCTGTAATCCTTTTAATTCAGGGGAAAAGGGATCCAGCAGAGCAGGAGCACCGGTGCTCTGCCAGTCGGTAATTAAAATACATGATTTATCATTGAATAAACACTGGCTGAGGGAGAGCTGAGCTAACCAGCTAGCTGGGGGCAGGATGCTGGGATAGGTTTATGGTTCTTTGTAAAGTTTTGTTTCTGTTTTATGTTTATTTCTTTCCCCCTTCCCTCCAGGTCTAATAATACACGAAGGGCCTTCGGTTTACCGGATTTTTAAACGGTGGCAGGCGGTCAATCAGCAGTGGAAAGTGCTGAACTATGACAAAACAAAGGACATGGAGGAACAAAAAACAGGGACCAGGACAAATCAGCGCCCCTCCTCCCAAACCACCCACTCGTCCTCCACTGGTGGTACAGCCACTAACTCCGCTCCAGCCGACAGCGGGGCACGGGCTGCCGGCCATGCCACAGGCACCCTCTCTGACCACCACTGTGCTTATACCATCTTGCATATACTCAGCCACCTGAGGCCTCACGAACAGAGGAGTCAGTCTAGTAGTAACAGAGAGCTCGTCATGAGGGTCACGACGGTCTGAGCCGAGGAATTCAGGAGGCCTTAACATGAAGCGGAGGAGACAAAGAACTCATAAAGCAGAGGAGCATGGTGTGCCTTTTTCTTTCTCTTTCCTTTTCTTTTCTTCTTTTTTTTTTTTTCCTCCTCTCCTTTTCTTTTTCGGTAACTGCACAAGATATAAGAGGCTGCACCTGGCCAGCTGAGGAAAAAAAGCAGGTGGAGGGAGAGCTGCACACTCATGCTAAAGAGGTTAATGTTTTCCAGCCAGTTTAAAAAAAAAAACAAAAAACAAAAAAAAGAAAAAAACCAACACAAATCACAAAAAAAACCAACAAAACAAGTGCAATACAGACTACAAACTGAGTAGGCAGAGTACTGGGGAAGCAGAGGAACAGACGGCTTAGCATGTCTTACAAATCCTATTACCTGGAATAGGTAACGCTCTGTACACACACCCCCATACACACACGCATGTGCACACACACACACACACACAGAGTGTGAAATTTATAAAAACAAGAAAGGGAACAAAATATTTGGAGTATTTTTGCTTTCCAGACTGTGATAAACCAGGGCTATGAGTTGTTTTGTTTCATGAGGCACTCTGGAGCCTTGTTCGATTTACCATAGGATACCTGAAGTGAAATGGCTGGGGATTTTTCAATATTGATTTACAGAAAAAGAGCTCAAATCATCCCACCAAGAAAAATCTAACAAAACCCAGGCATACCTAAATTTCACAAAAAATCCTGTTTTTTCATAATGTTCCTGAAAAGGGGGTTGTGAGGGTGGAACTGGGAGGGGGGGAGGGCACTCCATGACCTTTATTTGACGTGTAGGCATTTTTGGCAAATTTTGTACAAATGCTCAGCAGGTGTTTCAAGCACAAGTACTGGTGTGATTTATACCTTCATAACCCCAAATCCAGCATCCAAATCTTGCCCCTCACACACATCATTTTCCATACAGACATTCCAGATTAATTTTCTTCCATTTCACTCCGATCACAAGAAGCTGACCCACCTCAGTGGGTTTCTGCTTCCCTGCCGATTCAGACACTCATGCATTAGAGATGTACATTTTTTTTTTTTGGTGTCTATATCCCTGCTGCTCGATTTGCAACAGTATCACTCAGTCTTGTAGGCTGAGCCTTTCACATCCAGTCTGTTAGTTTATTACAGAGTCTATTCCATTGAACCATTCAAGAGAGGGTTAGTCTGAAGAGGGAGCACAGTTGCTGATTGAATATGTAACGCTTCTAATAAGTCTCCTTCTCTGGGATATGTCCTCGAAGGTACTGGTTGCTCTTCAGGAACATTCTCTTTCAATGCACAATGGCTGTATCATTTGTGGATATCAAAGGGACACTGTCAAGTACTTTTAAAATAGTTTTTAGGATCTGGGCTTTTTTTACTCTCCATTGTTTGTAATATTCTCTTACAAGCTTGAAAATAAAATTTCTTTCCCTACCGATTTTGTCCTTTTCCATTTGGGCACGTATCGTTCTCTCCACTCACCCCATTCCTTTCACCATCCCCGTCCTTCTCCTCCCCACCTTTCTTCTGTGACAGGAGGAAATCCATGTTACTGATCTCCTGCTGACTGTCCTCATTCTATGGAGGGAACGCCCCAGTTCTACAAGGCTGAGCTGTTTTGCCAGTGCAACTGCCACAAAGGAAGTGTAAGAGCAGGAACCCTAAAAAATGGAGATTAGCTCATTGGGAACAACAGCTCAGCAATCCCAAAACAATGAACCTGTAGTGATCAAGCTTGAACCCAGCTCCCCGCAGAATTAAGAAAGGACTTCAGCCAAACTGCATCCATTTAGCAGCAGTGCTGAGCAACACTGCACAATGGCTGTGTCCAGCTGCCCTCCATCATCATACCAGCACCTCTTGCAGCTTCTACTGGAGCCAGGGGAAACACAAGCCACCAGCCGTCATGGGTCAGGTGTTTCTGGACCAGAGAAGGTGTCAAACTTCAGCCTCCAGGTTTGAACACACCAGCCATTCTGCAACGTTGAAGATGGAGGTTAGCATCTTAAGGCAGGTCGTATTTTTCACCTCAATTACTTGACAGTGTCCCTTTGAATATCAGAATGCAGCCGAACAGGTACTTCTCTGGCAGAGAATGTGGGAAGTGAAACACCGGTCAAGAAAGCTGACTTACTGAGGACCCATGTGAAACAGCATGCTTTCTGAGGCCACTGTACCTTTATCTGACCAATCTTACTATCTACCAAAGAGTGCTTTTGGCAGAAGGGAGGGAAGGGCTGTTGGTGGGCGGAGGGAGAGGGAAGATCATCTCTAAAAGCAGCTACCCCCAGAATGAAGGTGTTGCAACGGTCGGTCTCTGGAAGAACCGCTTCTGATCCACAGTAGAGAGAAACCTGGCCAAAGCAAGCAAACACAGCAGCCTCTCGCCCCAATGCCTGTCCTGGAAGCTGTCCTCATTCCAAGAGATGAGTAATTATGGTGGTTTTGGGACAGGGGAAGCATACACAGATGAAGGGACAGCTATCAGACATGATGTTGTTTCCCTCCCTGCCCTCTACTCATTTAATATGGAGAAGTCAAATTCCTTTAATTTGGCTAACAGCTAAAAGTTTATGAGGTCAGAAGCACAACTTGCCGTGAAAGAGTGGTGTGATCTAGTACTCTGAGCACACAGGACTCTGCATACTCTCACTCCAGCTCTGCCACCGACTCCGTAGCCTTGGGCTGTTTGGCTCAGTCCCCCTCCACGCAAAGGGGGAATAACAATACGTACCTACCTCACAGGGGTGTTGTGAGAATCCACGTTGGTAATGCCTGTTGAAGTGCTAAGTCTACCACCGGTAGTCACGAAGCGTGCGGTGGGGGTGAGCAGTGCCGCCCTTTTGCTGGTTACAGTCCGAATCACGCAGCAGGAGTCCCATCGGCCCTCTCCTGCTTGGAGATCCTCCTTGATCCGAAGCGGAGGGTGTCGTCCGAGTGCCCTCTCCTCCATTGCATGACATTTTAAGCGGCTGTGAGGTGCAGGGTAGTGACAGACATGATGTCCTACTTGACCAGGGATTTGCTACAACGTTTTCTATATCTGTGGGGTTTGTTGGTTTGGTTTTTCCATATATTGTGCTTAGAAATAAACTTTCCACTTAGGGCTGGCGGTTCGGGGTCTCTTCTGTTGCATGGCAATGTATACAAGTCTTATTGTCTGTCTTACTGTGCAAATGATCCCGCAGCCCAGTTTCAGAGATGGGTACAGTCTGAGCCTTTTCATAGTGGCATAAGACTCAAAAGCCTGTCTAGACTGTTTAATATTTAAACAACACTATGAACTTGTCAATTGTATGTGTTCTGTGCAATACGAAGCATGTCATTAGCTGGCTTGATGGGCAGAGGGGCTAAAGGAAGGTCAAAACTTGTTCAAAGAGCTTCATACATGTGCCAGCATGGAGCCGAAGGGCTGCCACCAGCAAAGCAAACTCGGGGAAGCCATTGGCAACTGTTTTCAGAACAGTTTACTCCAGAACAAGGTACTTCTGAGTTTATGAACTTCTAGGCTGCCAGCCTGAGAGAACAAGTGCAAATTTAGTGTGGGGTTTGGGGTTTTGGATTCTCTTTTTCTTTCCTCCCCAAACTATTGATGGCAGAAATACTGATTAGGGTCTCTTGCTTCCATAGGACAGTTCTCTCATCTCCCACAACCTCCTTGTGCCATCCCCTTTGTGCTACTATGCAGGACTTTAAAAGGTGCAAATGGAGAGAGTACGCTCCCGAGACGTGCAAAATACATCGTGTATTGGGGGATTCTAGCAGACAGAAGAGATGGGGCAGAGCTATGCTACAGAATGCATCTCTTCTTCCCCACATCTTTCCTCTAGTCTTGTCTGCCGGGTACCTGAAAAGACGTTCTCTGTATTTTGTTACAAAGCAGTCAGATCAGCTTCCACCAACAAACAAAGCTTGCAGAGTTTGGCAGCTGTTTCTCCCAGTGGAGAAAATTCCAGGTCCTATCGCTGTGGAGACTCCTCAGTTCTTGGGCTTTGTGGTCCTCCAACGTCGTTTAGGGGTGGTCAGCATGGAGGACTGTGTTCAGCCATCATCAGAAATTGTGTGTGTGTGGTCCTGCTCATTCTTGTGATTTCTGCTAGCCCTCTGATTTTCTGTCAGTTTTGACACGTCTTTCTGGTAATGCTCTTCTGGTTATGCTCTTCAGAGGTGTTTTGCTATTTGTCAGTTGCCAATGCAGTTCTTGCTTACTGAAACATCAGCGCTGACCTCCAGCTTCCACAGCTCTTCCATTCTTGCCATCCAGTCTTCTGGTAAATACCCACTGCCACATTCAGACCCTCTTCCTCTGTGCCTGCAATGGCTCAAGCACATGCAGTAACCCAAGGGTCATCAGAGAACACAGGGACCATTAAGAGTCTGTATCACTAGTCAGACTCCAAAACCATCAGTCAGTCCTCTTTGATATGTATTCACTTTGCCAGTCTCAGTGCCTGCTGTTAATTGGTTGCCACAAAAAAACCATAATGCTAGCAAAACCCATATACCCATCTAACAATTGGTTTCCAATTTCAAATGTCAGAAGGGATGGACTGTTTTTCAAGTAAATGAGATGTGTTCCCTGTTGTGGTTTCCCAAGCAAGGTGCTGAAGAGGTCCATGTCTTACCTCACTGTGATGGGCAACCCAAGGAAAGGGCGAGTCAGCAGCATAGATTTGAGTCAAGAGAGGTGTCGGCTGCCCACTGTGTTTTTACTCGTGCAGACAGAAAAATACTACTCATGTCTGCCAGGTCTCTGACCCTTCTCAAAGCCCTTGTATCTGGCAGCAGTAATACATCAGAGCCAATGCCTGTAGATGGAGAAAAATTCTGAAGCCTTCCCAGTCTTCTGAAGACCATCCCCTGCCCACATGTGGTGGTCGGGCATTCAAGCTTCTTCTCTTTGTTTTCCTCAAAAGAAAAAAAGATTATTTTGACTAAGCAAAGTAGAGCTACTCTTCAGTGTAGGAGGATGCTGCACCATTAGCACTTCCAACGTGTGGTTCATTTACGAGGACTCCTGCACATCTCCTTGTAAGAATGCATGGCCAGAAGACCTATTCATTCCTCTTACTATTATATGTCTCTCAAGCACTTGGAGGGAAATAGTCAGCAGTGCAATTGCCTTAGTGACTACTGGCGGAGTATCCTAACCTCCCCTCCACTATCACCTCACCTCTGACTGTTCCTTCTCATTCCTGAGCCAACAGATGCCTCATCCCCTCTGCCATCCCTAGATTCCAGCCTTGAAGATCTCCTGAGCAGACAGACACAGGATTCCCCACAGACTAGTTTTAGAGTCTTCTACATCCTTCATGTACCCAAACAGGCAAATTCATTTCACTGGCAGACAATGGCATATTTGAATCCTGAGAGGAGAAACAAGTGTAGGAGCTTATTGCATTGACCTTCACCTCTTCTTCCATGTTGAAGGAGATATAGTGAAGACATCAATTGGTTTCCATATGACAGCAATGAGCTGATGACTCCAGGAGTATTTCCCTCAACAATGCAAGTCTGACATGCTGCAGTTACTGAAGGCAGCCTTTGATCTCACATCTATCACGCTGGATACAAGGAGAACAGCATCTGACACTCTTGTGCTGTCTACACAAATATCAAAAACTATCTTAGTTCATTATTCAAATTACCTCCAGGTCAGTGGGTGAATTTCTTCTTTGATGAAAGAATGATGTTTTCTCTTCCAGAACTGGAACTGCAAGATAAAATATATGTACACATATATACACATATTTATAAATGTTATCCTGAAGACATAAAGAAAAGAAAAAAAAAACCAAATAAACCTGAAAGAATACTGAACTGTACTGAATAAGTCTTGACAGGAGCTAGGGAGTTGCTGTGTGGAAAGTACAACATACGGTTTGACTTCAGGTAAAGAGAACATAGAAGAGGGTAATGCTTTCATGTGACCTCTGGCCTGTCTCTGGTTCATGCTCATTATTGTATAGCATTTAATTAATGCAGAAGTATGTGGTAAACAGACGCTCAGCTCCAGCAGCGGGAAACAGACTGAAGACCCCTCAAACTTATCTGAGCCATACTCAAACAAGCATAATGATGCAAAAGCACAAACACCTGCCGTCACAATGAGAAGAGATGGATTTCTGAACAGGGACAAGGACTCAGAGAGAAATTATTTTCCAAGCCACATTGACAGTATTTTTCCCAGCTTGTTTACTTCCTCTTATTAACCCCTTTTTTCCCCAAGCATCTTAGGAAAAAAAAAAAAGAAAAAAAGGATTCTGATACCCAGAACTTACTTAAAGAATTAAGTAACAGTAGAGAAGAGGTACTAAGGGAAGATGCTCTTTTATAGTTGTGTTATGCATCGAGATATCCTTTACCAAACAGAATTAGGACATCACATTGTTTCCTCCTTGCTCAAAGACAGTCTGAGTAATTGAGTCTGCTTATAATCAAGGAGCCTTCCCAGAGTGTAGCCTTCTATAGGGGACCAGAGCTTCCCTCTGGATGGGATAGCCAGCATCAGGCAGAGATGTTTTGCTTTCAGTTGTGTTCCTCTATAGCAGGATGACAACCTGCTGTTAGCAAGTCGCTGTTGGGCAGTGGGAGCATCTATCAGCTTATATACGTTTTGATATCAATAATCACAAGAATTGCACATACCCAGTGTGCTCCTGCAGGTAACTTATCCTTTCACAGTTCAAGTTGGTGACAGAGCTGCTCTGCTCTTTGCTCTTCATTGCAAGACAGCTTTCCTTTAAAATCCAGCCTGCCACACTTCTCTGGGAGTTTTTCCACTGCACATTACAGAGGTTCAGTTTAGTCCTTTTTCCTAGAAGGATGAACAAATCTCTACCTAAGGCACCTGATCTTCTTTCCCAGCTAGAGAGACAAAAACTGATGTTCTCTGAACAGCTGATCTCAGTACCTATGTTCTTATGAGATTATATTCCCCCTCCCCTTTCACTCACTACTCCGTAATCTTTGCTTTTCTTTGGAAAGGGGTGATGCATTGCTACTAAATGGTAGAGCATCTCTCTGAGATGGGAGTGCGGACAGCCCTTCTACTCCTTGCTAACAGGCACACAAACCTTCCTCCCACCCCTCTAGACTGGTGTGGCCAACAGAACCCTTTTTCATGGAGTTTAGCTTCTTGATCCAGAAGAGCAAATGCTTTCAAGCATCTCCTTCACTGCTATCAAGCTGTGGGATAACGGCATGGGGAATCTTTTGTTTCTTAGCCTCAGGGTAACTAGAGTGGATGATGTACCTGAGCCAAAAACACGGTGAGGACAAAGAACTTGTATGTTAGATGGTGGTAAAACTGGGTGAGGTCTGCCCTGATGACAGGGGAGCAAGAATCTTTGTCAGATTTATATGGTAACAAAGCAAAATGGCCTTGTCCCTCACGTTTTTAGCTCATACACGTCAGCTCTCCATTATAAACAAACCCTCTGTAGGCAATGCAGGCCAGGCTTGGGGAGGAAATCTTCCTCATTCCAGAAGCACAACCAGCCCATAGCTATGCATCAACCCCTTCAGGACTTTTGCCCCAGAGAGGCTGAGAGTAAGAAGGGAGGTAGCTAGCGGGGACGGCAAGAACACTCCCCTGGATCTTCATCCCCAGGAGGCAGAGTCCCCAGTAGGCTAATTCTGCATCTCCTCATGTAAGTCCCCTTTGAAATCACTCCCAAGGACTACGGTCTGATCCTTCACTACTACAGGGTCTGCCCAGGAGAGGAAGCAGTGTCTCTGCATGGATCTCCAAGGTCTGTTGGTAGGATCCTGAGTTGGGCCTGGAAGAAATCACTATGTTCACTGAGGGATGAGATGAGTCAATGGTGTGTCCATGCAGAAATACTCTCTTTGAGACTTCTACAGAGATGTCTGTGGGGTTGGGAGGCGGGGGGTTGGTTTTGTTCAGGGCAGGAAGCACGGGGAAAGGAAGGCTGCAATGTAAGAAACAATCAGCCACAAGGGAGGGGTTGACTAAGAGGAATGACCATGTCGACTGTGTTACTGTCCCGTCATTCTCCTGAACCCAGAATGGAAACTTCCAAGTGCTCTTCATGAGCTTACATTTATTAGAAAACTATTCCTGGGTGTTCAAGGTTGTTTTCTAATGAAAATATACATAATAAAAAAAGGAAATGAATGACTCTTGTTAATCTTTTCCTCTCCTCTGTTAACCTGTAAAACTCACTGTGAAACTTACCTCCTTCCTTGTTTGTTTACTGCCATTCCTGGTCAATAAAATCTCTTTCTTTCTGGTCATGATCCACACAGGGCCTTATGCAGTAAGCTTTCGTCTTCTGCCTACACATCAGAGGTCAAGACTTCACGTAAGGGATTTGAACAAACTGCCATGGCTTAGCATGCCTAGCACAATGTGTTAGCACTTTGACTTATCATTTGTTTATGGCATTAAACAGCAAAAATCATTTACCAAACATCACTGTAAGGTTCATGTGTAGTGTCTTCCCTATGTGCAAGAGAGAGGCTTGAGGCAACCATGGTAAGTACAGGCAGGCACTGAAAAATGCTGCTATTTTCAGACTACCAACTCTGGTGTGCTAGGTCCTTCCCAGGGACAATACAGAACTGTCCTTGACGATGAACATCTCTCGTCTAAGGAGTACTGGAGTCAGCCTTTACTCCAGGGCTTGATCTTCTACAAATTGCTGTGTGAACTTCAAGACACAGGGAATGCTCAGAGCAAGCATGCATAGAGAAAGTGAAGACGATGGAAGCAATTACCAGTGCCACGGTAGGAAGGGGTTGGTAAAGAGCTAGCCTAGATCCACAGCTCCTCTCCTGAATGCTGGGCACATGACAGCAAGCTGTACCCCAGGACATCTTTTGAGGCTGCCCCTTGTTTCTGTAGGGTCCTAGAACGCCTAGAGTATCACACCTAGGTGATGTGCCTAGAAGCCCAGTGCAACCAGCCACACAGCCTTCCTGTCTGAGGAAAGCAGGGGCAGTGTGTTTCACCAGGCAAACAGACTTCACAAAAGATGGTCACAAGAAGCTCTGAAAACTCTTTTTCTGCCAAAGGGTCACAGAACTTTGTCATGCTTGCACATGTGAGGATCCTTCCCTGGAGGGACAGGCAGAGTCTGTTCCTCATACTTCCCCTGGAAACCAGAGAAGTCCTTTTATTCTCTCTCTCTCTTTTTTTCTTTCTCTCCCTTTTTTTTTTAATAATATAGGTTGTTTTTTTTTTTAAATATAGGTCTATAAGTCTACTGAAATACACAGAGAGATGGAGAGGGACAAGGGAACAAATGGAGAAAAGGAAATGGGCAGGACAAGGAGCTGCTTGGAAAGAAACAGCTGTGCTAATCAGAAATGGAGGACAAAACACAAGGGGAGGGGATATGACGGTGGAAGCAGTACCTGGGGGCAGAAGATGAGGAGCAGGGATAGGACTGGCAGAGAGAAGAAAGACGTAGTGTGAAGAGGCTGGTGGCAACTACTGATTACTGCACCAATAACGTTGATTGTTTGGAGAAAAGAGGGCAAGACAGGCCCTAGAGGATCCTCAGGGAAAGGAGGAAGGACCCATGAAACACTGGCAGACTGGACTTCAGAGTCCTCTCCAACCAGCCTTTCTATGAGTCCAGGACCAAAACTGGGTCTTTCACAGACTGCAGCCTGACAAACAACCCTCTTGTTAGATTATATCCCCCGACTAACAAAAAGCTGCATCACCCAGGCTAGGCAAACACAAATTACTGCACACATCGTCTTACCTGTAACTCGGTTATTCTTACCAATACGTATTATTCCTAACTCAAGGCAGCCTCCCAGGGCTTGTTTTATTCTGTGCACACAGCTACATTGCTAAAAACCACAATGTGCCCTGCACCTCCTCAGACCAAAAGTAATTTCCTACACCAGCCGGCCAGGGCCCTGCTGAATTG
Organism: Sagittarius serpentarius; assembly: GCA_034782735.1. Classification (NCBI taxonomy): domain Eukaryota; kingdom Metazoa; phylum Chordata; class Aves; order Accipitriformes; family Sagittariidae; genus Sagittarius; species Sagittarius serpentarius. The sequence continues at coordinate 37,425,888 of JAVKLA010000001.1, forward strand.
TAGCAGCTATAACACACTGTGGTCTTTGCCAGCTCAGTGGATTTCAGGAGAATGAGGATGCTGAAAGGCTGGGTTGCTCTGGAGAGATAGAAGGTTGTCCGTAAAACAAGGAGGTCTGAGTGATATTGCAGCCTGGATTACCTCACACACAGGCAGGAGTGTTGCCAAAACATTGGGATCTGAGCTCAAGCTGCAAAATTCACAGCAGAATTGCAAAAATCACAAGCTTGAGAGTAAAAAGCATTTCAGGCAAGGTGGTGGCAGGAAGTTTTAACTACTGGGAACATGAAACTATTTTGGCTTAGAAATGGGTGAAAATTTCAAAACCTAACCTACAATGAATGCAGGTGTATCTGCATGGGGAACATATTTACCTGAATTTCAAAGAGAAAATAATCTGGTTTGAGAATTTCAAACAGTGAACAAGTGTCTCCCATCCAGAAGTTACTGGCCACTTCCAGAAGGGATACAACAGCTGTCTGCTCAATGGCCAGAGGATGCCAATCCCTAAAGAAGATGGCTACCAACTGTCTGCAATTACAGTGATAAAATTCCCAATGTGATATAGGTCTGTAAGACAACTAGTTTATTAACTCTGAACAAGATCACCTAAGGGCCTGACGTGGGCCTGATATGAACCTGACTGAAATCAGCAGGATTTTTCCTCGGGCTTGAGTGGGCACACAGGATCAGGACTGTGCCCTTGGGGCATTTTGTGCTCCCAGCTCCTCAGTACTCCCATCCTCTGGTTTTACAATCCAGAAGCAAAAGCACAGGACAGCAGCGAATGGATCATCTCTGCGAGGCCAAGTCAGTCTTACTGCAGCATTTGCAAAAGTCACTCTTTTTACCATCCACGACCGAAAAAACCTCATCCCCCAGTGAATTAATAGGCATTAATCTTAAAGCATCATCTCTGGAACAAAGTTTGTGTGAATCTGCACACCTATGTCCAGTCATGCTTACGGGTGTAAATACATGCCTGTGCAAGATGGCACTCAAACTGCTATGGGCACACACAAAGTTAGTGCAAGGCAAGCCCAGGGATGTGCACCAACTACGCTGTGATGACGCCTGACATGCATGGTCTTACTGCCCGATAAACTGGCACCAGTGGAAATGTAATTAGTTACCTCGCATCTGCAGGGGAAAAGAACCTGTTCACAGGCAGTTATGGTAGATTACCTGAAACATTGCGAGTTCATTACCAAGATCAATTACTCATATGTCTGCAAACAAGGCCTCACATCCCCCAAAATAGCCAACAGTAGCCCCATGCGTCTGGGCAAGACAGAGTCACAGAGTTGCACGTCTTACAAAGAATAATTAAAGTATTCCCCTCCCTCTCATTTTGAATTTAGCTGGGAGCAACAAGCACTGACTACTTAATGTAAACAGTGCCCTGGTTATTTAATGTACTAAATAGAAATAGACATCCATAAACTCACTTGTTTTATATACTTTTTAAATGCCCACAGCCTTCTCCAGTTTGTGAATGCTGTGAACTTTATTGCATCACTAAAGTCTTATTGAACTTTGGAGCATTCTCAGGTCAGAGCATAATGGATCATTTTCAAGGCTATAAGCAGAGTAAAAGGAGGCTGAATCATTTCACCAAATTCCCACTTTCACATACAATCCATGTGTTTGTCCTTTCCATTCAGATAAGGTTTCCTGGAGTGACCCTGGAAGCTCTGTCTGTCCTCAACCTCCAGTAACCACCTCTGAGCAATGCTTAAGGCCATATATTTCATCCTGCCTTTGTACGTATTTAACACAGGCATCTACAGCTACAGCTCAGCCAAATTCATACATCTAAAGGCCACTTGTCAAATTCTAAGCTGGCTTAGTAATCAACAGAGAAAAATAGGTACCTCCTAGGAATTATTCATCCCAATTGTATTCAGCACCAAACTGCCTACACAGTTGTCTAGTATGACTTGAGATGCTTGACTGGCCTCCAGTGTCTCAATTTTAAATTGACACCCATCTCTAAAGTTAGGAAAAAAGCACCCACCCCTATTTTGCATGTACAGGGTAGCCAGCAGTCGAATCAGTCACCTTTCCCCTGACTTTATTAATTGGAGGAAGTAAGTTAGGCTGCCCAGGCTGAATACAAGATGTAGTCCCCAAAACATTGGTTTCTTCACTCATCTTGCTGAAAAAGGGAAAAGGAACCTAAGGGATTTGTGAGGTTCTCCTACCATCCACAGTCAGTATGAGACTGCAACCACCAAATATCTTAGCCCTGCAGTTAATTGCGCTTATGGTCTACAGCTCGTTACACGTGTTATTTACAACCTGTCTCCTATTCTCAACTTTTGTTCTGAATTTGCAAAAAGGGTGAAGCAATTCAGGTTGTTCAGTTCAGGGGATTTTTTAAAGTGGAATCCCAAAAGAATACTGTTGAACTTTTCCTAAAAGTAAAAAACTACTTTCTAGGCAAATTTAGGGCCCTCAAATTACTGCTACCTCTTCAAAACTCAGGCCTGGATTTCTAAACTCTAAGGGGAAAACCAGCATTTTTAAACAGCAAATTCCGCAAGGCTGTGAATGAAGCCTGACAAAAAGCTGTTCTCTAAACAGCAAGGCAGCTAGTCCTACGACTGTCACCGTTTGTGACTCGTGATACTGCAGAGAGCTCTCATCATTACAGCGCATCTCGTACCAGAAGCATCTTTCAGAGCTTTGGGGAATTGTTTTTCTTGTTTGAAGACTGCAGTGGCGGGGGGGTGGGGAATCCTAAGAAAACAGAAAAGGGAAGATAGAGAGAGGCTGAGTGCCCAGGCAGAATGGAGCAAGTACAGCCACTGTAGCCAGCAAGCTGACCTGATGGAAAGCATAGCCTCATGTTAAAGGACAGCTCCTGGATTAGAAATCATCGCTGAAAATATTTAACTAAGGCATTTGCCTGACAGTCAAAGCAAACAAGAAACAGCATACAGGGGTGTGTTGAGGCTTTAAAACTCTGTTTGCAAGGTTGAAGGAGATCAGGGACTCAACAAGCCAAAGCTGTTGGTGTCCGTTATATTTTCCAAAGTAACAGATCTATGAAAGGAAATCACTCATGACCCCATACAACAAGCAACTGACGTTTTACAGGGAGAGCTCCACACCCAGGAGACTTTCCTTGGATGGCCTTTCTCAGCTACCCAAACAGCAGTGCTCCTCTCCCACCACTTGACGTGCAGCCTGCCTCAGTCTCCCCTTCTGGAAAGCCAAGACTTGCTGTTCTGCAGAGCAGGGGCAGGTGTCACTGGCTTCCCATCAGCACGCCATCCCCACCAGCAAGTGGGCTACACTGGACCTCAGCTCACAAGCACCAGCAACTATGCTGTGATCACCCCTATACTTCATATGGACATCATCAAAGGGGACCAGCAATTCTGTTCCTTGTCCTGGGCTTGATTTGAACCCACCATGTTACACTAAAACTACAGCCCAGGAGGCATGTGAAAAATTCACAGCACATTTCTAAGCACACTGTTTCTGAACATGTGTAAAAAAATCCCATTACTTTACCTCTCCAGGAAAAAAATCCACTGATGCCTTTGGCATCTGTCTCCACACTTCTTCCACACTTTTCTCGGGGCTTGTGGTGGTGGTGGTATTTGCCACTATTACTGAGATGCACGAGATTAAATCAGAATGCTAGACAGTTGCATAATCAGCTAGGAGAAAAAACAACTGTTCCAAATTCTATTAATAAATGGCAGCCAGCTCCCTCCTTCCTTCCTTCCTTCCCTCCCTCCCTCCCCAAATTCTCACAGAAGGAGGATCACAGACAGATCCCTGCAAGCAGGAACTAGCAGCCTGACTGGATCAATAACATCTATGGAGCCAGAGATTTGTAATGCATTCTGGGTAATTAATCTGCCAGGGAAAGACAATCTTAATTAAGAAAAGCCAAGCTGTTCTTTTCCCAAACCTTCTGATTAATAAAGCCACAGTATTGGTTTGGCTGAGGATTTTGGTCTAAATTTTAACGGGTGTTGTGTTCCTACCAAATGTTTTGAAAGCAACCATGAAAGCAGCAGTAGCATCTTTAAGCAGCAGTCAGAGATGCAAACTCTCTACTTTGCCTTCCTGACACCACATTAAAGGTGAATGACCTCATTATTTAGGACGGACTCAGTGCTGGTGAGAAGCACTGGCTTCACAGCTTGGATGGACAGTGCCATGGAGAGGTTGCCCCCATCCTCATGTAAAGGGGCTACGGCTGAGATAAGACTGTGACCCTCCCTCCCCTTCTTCTCAGGAAGAGCATCCAGGACAAAAGGTTTCCTCAGAAGGCCAAAGCTCCTGCTTTCACATCCCTTTCAGACAATCCTGGAAATACCATTTGGAAGCAAAGGCAGCTTGCCAGCACCCGTATTAGGTTGCAAGCAGCCACTTGGATATGAACAGTTGTACAGGTCATTCCAAAGTTCCTGAAGCAGCTATTGTCATGAGGCAGTCATGAGTCCTCCCAGGCACCACGTCAAGATTTAGGAGTATTGGGTATATTTCAGAGACATGGGATTTAAGTTCTTTGTTCTTTTGCTTCTGGTTCTACTTCCAACTTCTTATTTCATGTGTGATAAGTATCTATGGCAACACCTATCCGAGTATACTCAGCGCGCTCCGGACCTTTCTCTGGTGCTGATGCCAACTGGTACAGACTCAGCCAAGTCCACACTCTTATTCCTCAGGGCAAAAAAGGCCAAAGGGTGGCCACATCCGAACTGTCTATTGCTCCTGACCTATGTTAACTCCTGAACCATGCTGGGTACTCTCACGGAGACAGCCTGGGCCAAAAGCTTGTCAAAAGCTATGCTAACAACTTGCCAAGACAACTCCAGTGCCTGGGAGTGTTTCCTGGGCATCTGTTCATGATGGAGGACATGTCTCAAACCACTTTGGCAGGGCATATTCAGAAAGACCCAAGAAACTCCCCCCGAAGTGGCACTTGGTCAGCTGCAAGCAAAACCCTCCTGAGGCAATTTTCACATCCAGTTTTGAGGGCCTGAGAAGGTGTGTTCTTCTTATTTCCCCAAGGTAAGAAGGCTGTTTTGGTCTGTGAAACGTGTGACAGTTGATCACATTTCTGTCTTGACACAGCACAAAGAACCAAGAGACCAGACAGTTCAGGACAGGATGTTTCTGAAGGCACTGCGTGAGTTGCAAAGAAATTCCAGAGACTTTCAAAAGGAACTTTAATCTCACCAGCCCCCCTCATCTTTGCAGGTCAAACTCCTCACCTGTCTGAAGGCAAGGAGGGCCTACATATTTATTGACAAAAATTAGCATTTTCCCTAATGGTACCCTGGATACAGGGTAATTATAGTAAAGATTGATGAAAACCATTTAACTCCTGCTATGGGGACAGCATGATGGCAGCTAGATTAAAGATGTCCTTTATAAACCACAGAGCAAGAGAATGTGATAATGAATGAGTTAATTACACCAGCATTGGAGGCTGATACTACCCATCTGCTGCTTTGATTAATTAAAACTCTGACGGACAACAATGAGGCCCTTCTCAGGTCTGAAAGCAATTAATTGCCAAAGTCCTCAGTAAATCTAACAGCATCGCTGACTGAACTGGCAGCAGAGACCGCTTCGAACAGCCCCAGAACAGAGGCAGCAAAACAGATTATGGAGTCTGAAGCATCCCCAACATGATGCATTAATCTTTTGATGTAACACTGGGAGCTGGGGCCTAGCAGTTTTAACTTCTTGTTTAATCTCCTTCTCTCTCTCCTTTCTTTCTTTCCTCTCAAGATCAGGGGAAGGGGCAGTCTCAGTAAAGGACATGAACTGCTGAGGAGATTGTTAAGGAGACATTGGCCCTTTTTGTCCTTTGTCCAGACTCTCCGAGCTTTAATGAATGAGTTAAATTTTTGCTCTTGAATGTCTTTTCTCCTCGGACCAGTTGCAACCCGTCCTGACAAAGCGGGATTTTTGGAAATGCAATGGGCAGCCAAACTCTTCCAATGCTTTCCCTGTTCATTATTCAAAGAATAACACAAAGCAACAGCAGTTGCCCAGAAAGTGGTGGCAAATCAAATCCCCCCATGGGCAGGTCAAGGAAAGACTCTGAGAAACCACAGACTAGTGGGGGTCAGGAGCAAAGGCAGGGCATGAGGAACAGAAGATGAAGCTGATCAAAGGACTTTTTACTGTGAGAAATCCTAGACCCAGAACTGCTTTCCAAGGTAAGCAAAAGGGGAAAGCCCTAGTGCACTACCATTTAAGAGCAAAAACCACTGCGAATGTACTGCAGGGAAAAACGGCCACAGCCAGCAGAGAGCGGAGGAATTAATGCTTTTCACTTTTCGCCCTCTGTCTACACTGAACATCAGTCTTGCAAACTAAGCCCAGCTGGGACACAATGGGATTTTGAGGGAACACCACGAAAGACCACTTCCTTTTGCAGCAAACAGGGCTAGAGGACACCAGACCATCTTCAAAGGCAGTGCAGCTCAAACATGTAGTTTGGAGACCTTGCACTACAAAGCGTTGCTTTTTCAGAGAGATGGGGAAAAAAAGCCTTTCCTTCCATTTTTATCCTACTTATGCATTGTTAAGCAGCTCTTGCATTTCACCTCAAACAGTTACAATTGAGGAACTAAAGCTTCTTCACACTACAGATCCAAGACAATGATTAATAACAATTATCAGCAGTGATTAGTTAATATGACCATAATACAACAATCCCACTGCCTGCCAGTCAATTGCAGGCATCAGCGCATTGAAGCATGACAGCTGTTCCCATTAAACACTGCCTCGCTCCTGAGGACAAGAGGAGAATCCTCTTTGCAGCAGCAGCAGCCTCAGCCGAGGGTGATGCAGGCTGCAACTTCCCATGCTGGAATGGGACAGGAAACAGTGAGTTTAGATATGTTGAAGTCAATGCAGCGATCGTTGCTCTATAATCGCATTAGACAGAGGGTAATTATATCCTGGGTGCACGGCTCTTGCTTATTGCTGGGACTTTAGTTCAGTAATTGAAAAGGAACCATGTATGAAAGGGTAAAACAGGAATAAGTAAGCAGAGGATAACAAAGAGTTTACCTACAGGGCTCCTGTTTCCAATTACAGAAGCTGTTTTTTCAAGTGTTGCGAAAGGGTTCACTATGGAAAGAAACTTTTAGCATGCAAGTATAGTAAACAACAGACCCCTTTTCCAGTTACGGAAGAAGAGGAAACTAGTCAAGGAAAGAAATGGACCTCAAAGCGGGGTGGTAGGCAGGCACTTCCCAACAGATGAAGTGACCATTTGCAAATACTAGTAACTCTTTGTCTCCTGTCTAAACAAAGGAGGGTGAGAGACAGATGCCACATACATACCTAGATTTCCCAGGAGAAGAATGGAAGAGAAATTAGGACAGACCAGATGTTCAAGAATTAAAATTTTTGAAGAGTAACCGAAACACCCAAGGAGCTGTTACTGCTCAAGTGAGCTCCAGCTGCCTCAAGGTATGTCTAGATCATGCAGTACAGAAGCATGCAGATGTGCCCTAGGCATCTCAAAAAAGCCAGCTAGGTCAGAGTCGTGCAAGCATCTCTTCAGAGCACCGCATTCCCCTGAGCCCAAAGGGTGAGAGAAGGCTCATGTTCTGCCAGTGCATTTTAAGCCATCTTCAGGAAGCAGATAACGTGGCACATCTCTGCAGATCAGTTGACGTGACAGGTACGTACAGACATGTGCATCCACTGTGGAGTCAATCCATCATTCCACCCAAGATTTGGGTCAGATTTTCTGACTCCACCTGCAACTCAACTAAAGACCAATCAAAAAAACAAAGGGACAAGGACGGGATGGGGGGTTGGGTTTTTTCATATGTTTTTGCTTTCTATCCCTTCCAAGTATCACTCATTTAACTCTTCTTACTCTCCAGAAGTCCTTTCCCTGTTGCCCAGCCCCAAAAGACTGCATATTCAGGAAAGGAACTGACAAACCGCTCTCCAAGGGCAGGGATTTTTTGTCCCAGTTTCAGGTTTAAGCCCATTTCACATATTGGCTTTTAATGTGAAAGCCATAGCTCCCTCCAAAAACTCAGGTTAGAAGAAACAACTTCTTTGAACAATATTAAAACCTTACAGCATACTGCAAGAAAAACCATCGTTCCAAGCTCTCTGCAGGTTTTGGCCATTCCAAGGTGAGATGGGGATGTGGGTATAACTTTAGCTTCAAATTTCTTTCTTATCACTATCAATTCAAGGTAAGCACCAATGTTATTTTTATCCACTGTATAGACCAGGTGCTACAGAAATACTTGGTGTAACCTGCCACACTGCAAAACAAGTGTCATAGTGAATTATCAATTCTCTACTGCATAGCTGTCCTGTTCCTCCACAAACAGGCATGTAGTAGAAGTGTAATAAAAAAAAAAAAAAGTATCACTTTCTAACTCCTATTTTGTAAACCAACTAACACCTCCACTTACATAGCATTATTGTCATGGACAGCCAAGAGAAGCACTGATTAGACTAGCACATTAGACACTTGTTAATTACATTCTCAGTTCTCAATGTCAGGAGAGTGTCTTGTTTGTACCTTTAGAAGGTGCGAGAGGAGGAAGAGGGGAAAACAAAAACAACTCTTCTCTGATGCTGCGTAGTTCTTGAGTTGGCTAACCAGCTACTGCAGTGTAGCTGCCTTATTTTTGTCACAGACCAATGTATGCATCTGGACATGCAGATGGACTGATTTTATCTACAAGAATACACAAAATAAGCATCTCCCTGCTGAAGTCAATGAAACTGTATTGGTATGTAAACCAGCAAAAATAAAATCAAAATGCAAAACATCACTCCTAGCATTTTGATCTTGGTCTGAGATCTGCATTCACAGATGATGTTTCAAAGTATTCATACATGTCTGGAGTTGAGCACTCAGTTTGGTCCAGTTCAGCTGATAAGAACTCAGTTCAAGAGGCAAAAACACTATCTAGGTTTGAAGGAATTGGAGCTAATATTTTTTATTCAGGCTCAATTCTAACTTGAACTGATCTTCCCATCACCCATGTATATGGAATATCTTTAACATCTTCCTCTCCAACAAAGTTGTTAAACTTCTCTCATGCCTCTTTCATGCCTCTCCATCTCATGTACTTAACACTGCATTTTCACAGCTCTTCCACAGGTGGCCTCAAAGCCAAACATCCCTTCTGAAGCAGAGAAAAGGGAAAGGATGGCTGTCCAAGAAAGTGTAACAAGATGTGTTGAATCTACCAAAGGGCTCAAGAACTGACCAGCAAGTTGCTGTCAAACAAGGGAGCACTGAAAGGAGGAAAAATCTAGGACTAGAGTCAACACCCCTCTTAAGCAAAAACTGAACAAAGCAAAGGGCGTATCAGCAGCAACAGACAAGGTCAGGTGCTGAGCAGCACTGAAAATTCCAGTTGAAGTCCTGCTCAAAGCTCTGCTCAGAAATGAGCTGAACCACTTGGCACTTGGAGTAGAGGGAGAACTCACAGCAAAACTAAAAGTAGAACCCAAAGCCCTAATCACAAATATCACTAATTAACTACCAGCACATAAAATACGGCTGCTAGCACGTAAGATCTTCGATCTGCTTTCATATGCTTTGATTCGCCAGGCAGAGAGCATCACCAACTCCGATGACACCTTCCCGCATTGCCTTCTCCGTCAGCCAAGCTGCAGCAGACAGCAAAGAGCACACGAACAACCTCTTGCACTGAAGTACTCGTATCTGGAGCCCTCTTGCAAGCTCCCACAGAATTAAGTGTAAGTAGATTGTTAGATTCCTTTGGTAGTTTTGGAAATGTTCTTTTAGACATTTTAAAAAGCAATCAAGGAAGCATGTTTGTCCCCTTTGGAGCAAGGATCCCAGGCAGCTGCATGAGACAGCAAACCCCAACACGCTGGGCTACAGCGATCACCAGGGAGCAGCCGCATAGTGAAATGCCCTGAGCAGAAAGCAATACGGGCTTTCTGTACCTCTTGGTTTTTAACTGCTGCATCTTTCCTGACAGAAAAGGGCCACACACACATTGGCTTCTGCTAACACAGCAATCCACTTAGAATGCTTTACAAAGGATCAGTGAACCTACCTTGAAAAAAGTGAAACACTTTTTCTTTCTCCATTGACAGCATGGGGGAAAAGTTGCCCTTTCCCCAAGTTCAAGAGTTTGCTTTAGTCCCAGCCAACCCATGCCAGTGAAGGGGACAAAAGTATTGTTCTATCTTACACAAGAGATCTGAGGCAAAAGAAACGGCTTAACACCTCCCATCCTCCTTCTTCTATGCTCTAGTGTGCAAGCAAAAGCTTGTGCAGAGAAACCTCAGAAGCAACAATTGGATCATTTGTTCTGACTTCTCCCATACCCCTTAGCTCCTTTGGCTAATCGTGAAGTTCCCAGAAAGCTATCCATAGCACTGATTTGAAGGCTTCAAGAAACGGGAAAATCCATCCATTTCCTCAGTATTTTGATCTAAACTGTCAGAGCAGGGAAGCTGCTGCCATTACTGCTTTTAATTATGTGACCTGGAGCAAATACAAACCTCAAAACCAGGGCAAAATGGTTACTACCAGTCCACCAAAGCACAGTGAGATCATCACAAGAAACATGGTGCTGATTAAAAGCAGATTGTCTAGAGTTCAAGCACTGTCTACTTAAGTAGAAAGCTGTGTTACTACAGACAAATACATGTGCTTAAAATCAAAATTTCTCTGGCTATTTCAAGAGTCTCACAGTTACGGCCTATTTTAACAAGGGAGGCAGCAAGCCATGCTTACTTTCAAAGGGCATTTCATGAGAATTTGCTATGCCATCCCCACTATAGGTGCTAAGATAGCAGCAACAAGATGAGTTGGTAGAAAAGTTTGGCTTACATTAGGTTCAATAAGATTAGATTGGAGAGTTATCGAAGGCTGCATTTTGACAGGAGATGACAGGACAATGCTAGTCTCAACGCAGGCACATTGTGAACCCACAGAGAGACATTCTGCTACCAGGAACAGCAAGGGTATTTTTGGAGTCGTTCAGAATCTGCCTTGTAGCATGTCTTGTCACGCTCCTCTTCAGCCTCCCACACTTTCTCTACCTTTTCTCCCACCCTGCAGTGCAGGTAAAGTCTGGATTTTTGCATCATTTGCACCCCTGAGGGCACAAGGTTTTCCAGTTGCCACTTCCTGCAGCTTTCCACTGAGAAACCAGCACTTGCTGGTAGAGCAAAGCCCACTGCTAAACACCATGACCCCAGAGAAAGGGTTCCAGAGACGGGCCAGTTGCTTGTCTTTTACAATCGGACCTTAAACAGCCCCCTGGGGCTTCTGTCGCCACATTTGATGTTGGGCCAGGTATGACTCTGCACCAGTGGCACACAGGAAGACGTCACCAACATCACTTCCCTGCTGGTTTTGACTTGCCCAGCTCAAGCGTGTGCAGCCAGTCCACAAAGGTCTGCGGGAGGGACATGACTTTTCCTTGCCAACCTAGACCCCTATCTGAAGGCTGCACCTTCCTTCCTCTAATGGGTACAGCTGGAATAACAGTTGCACAGCATAACAGTGCTGAAGTTGTGTCTAGACCTGGATTTTACAGATCCACAGCTGTTGCTTGTACCGCTGAGTTGTGTACAAGATGACTTGGGGCCAAAAAATAAGGACAGTCCTGCATAAAGTTTTCTTAGGATGCCAGACCACCACCTCGCTCATTGCTTGATCGACCAAGTGCAGGCGCTCTCTTAGCCGCGCTACACGAATTCAGACACAGCTGCTTCCAGGCAACAGTGACCCCTAAATCCTCAGTGGCATGGATTCAGCCCAGTGCTGTCTCTTTTGCAGAGTAGGCAGAACCAGCATCAGATGAGCTGGCTGGAGCTTTTGCTTTAGGATCAAGATCCTAAGTTGGCTTCTCTGCAGCCTGCACTAGCTTTCAGTCTTGAAAGCTTACATGGGTGATGCTCATTCCTTCCTCCTGCTGATCTACAGATCAATATGAACCTCTTTATTCATTTAATTATAGCTGCAGGGGGCTCTCCACAGCTAAAGTACATTTGTCTCCCTGTGATGTTAATACAATCAGGCACAAAGATCACTTCATTAAAAGATCATCTATGCTTGATCTTATTTGAGCTATAAAAATCACTCCTTTGTCATACAAACTGTACGGTGAAATGTGCAAAGCTGGATGACTCGCTTTAGCTCAGGAAGCAGAGTTCAGCTCCAAAGAGCAGCTGGAAGACGAACTGTCACCAGGTAAACGCAGCACTTCCACCGTGATTCAGATGGAGCTACAGGCACCACACTCCAAGCCCCAGTTAGCTTTCTACTTAAGGCCCCAACTCAGCCAGTATCTTGGCATTATTTCAGCTCTCGTTTAAGACACTGCTGCCTGCCTTATGCTTGAGTTGGTGGGACAGGAATGCAAGCAGCTCTCAAAGCCAGACAGCAGAGGTGACTGAACTAGCCTGGCTGGCTTTGCGAAGCAACGAGCTGGGTTGCACCTCCCGCATCCTTTCCACCACAATGCTGCTGGTGGCAAGGACAAGCCTCCAGCAAAGCAGCAGTCCCATAACAAGGCAGCAGTCCCATAACAAGGCAGGAGCAGCAGCCTTCAGCCACCTCAGCTGACTCCAGGAAGGACACCCACCTCTGCTCAACAGTGCTCATTCACTGCATAGATACATGGGCACTCTGCAATGAGGTATGGGGAAGGGCGGGGAAGGAGGAGTACATTAAACGTAAGGTGTAGAGTATCTGTGGCAGAACCCAGAACGCAGTCTAGCTCTCCTGTACTGTAAAATTATGGGGCTTTTTTTCAGTCCACCCCCTCCACTTTCCTACTACATATCCCTCCCGAAATGCAAAATGCAGCATTTGTTTATTTATAGTGCAGTCAGACAAACACTGTCCTCAGACAAAAGCAGCTCTTTTCTAAGTAGCCTGTGGCCTACTGGGATGTTGTCTGCAAAGAAGGCTGAGAACGTCCCAGCAAATGCAGCTCCAGGTTGGTACTTAACAGTCGCCTGACAGGTGAAGCTTCCAGCTGGTCACTTGGTAAATATTACACTTACACAAAAAAAGCACATCTTCAGCAGTAAAGACTAAGATTCAAGATTAACAGTCAAGAGGAATCAGGTATAGGAAGGATTTTGATTTGAGACTCCAGTATTGCCAGAAAATGCTTTAGCCTCTTGACTAGGACAGACAATAAGGGGGTAAAGGGAACAGCACAACCAGCCTGCTTCCGCTAGATTTTTTTCAGATCTATCCTATTTTTGCAGACATCATCTGGGGACACCCACCCTCAGGCCCGTGGGTGAAGAACACTTTCTTTGTTAATTCTGCAAGGAAAGCAATGCAGCCTTGGGACAGAATATGCAGGCAGAGCACAGCCTTTGCCGCCAACTGTGTCCTAGTCCAAAAAGGACATCTTCAAAATCCTCCACAGAAATGATCTTGCCTTGCCAACATCTATATTTCTACCAGTACTGACCCATCTGTATGGATATTGCCTCTCTACATTATAAATCACTCAGCTGAAAAATAGGAGCAACACTTAATGTTCTTTTGAAAACCCCAGGATGAAAGTAAGCTATTACAGTGCTCTCTGTGCCACTAAGTTATTAATAAACACATGGAGTCCTGAAATCTTTTTAGCAGATTCTCACTGAAAAAAAACCCACCTGTACATGCTAGAAATTCAGCAGCACAGGAAAACCTGAGTCCTTCGTTCATCGTTCATAGAAGTTTCTGGAAATTAATTAAACACGTATGCTTAACACCAGAAGCGCTCATGTAGCAGCACCATAATGCAAGTTCTTCTTACTTTGTCGGCCAGAATCATATTCTAGAGCTACTGATCACAAGAAAATTCAGAGAGAGATAATTACAGGTCACCAGGTTGACACAGGCGCCAGAAAGCAGAGATTAGTTGTACAGCAGGAACAAGATGAAAAACTATAATGGAGCATTTTAGCACTGAAGACGACAAATTGGCAAGAGATCTGCCACACAGGACTGGAGAAACAGATATGACTCCAAAAAATGGTGGTTTGAAGACTCTTGGTAACCTTCTGGAAAGCTGAATTTTGAAAAGCCATTAAGTCAGAAGGATTTGAGATGTCCCATTCCAGCCCCCAGGAGTCAGAATTAGACGGCAAGTTCCTGCAACCAGTGGTTTTGCCTCCCAAATCTGGAAGTCCAGCAGACAGTGCTGATTTCAGCTGAAGGTAAGAGCTGAAAACGAAATACAGCAGCAAAATGGGCTGGAGGGAGCGGTCTTATGATTGGAGCTGGAAACAGCCAAAAAGGCAAAAGATCAAGTGAGCAAAGCTGGATGGACACCCAAAAACACGTAGCCTAGTTCAGAAGTGCTTTGTAGGCAGTGCACATCGCACATGAAGGAGACCGGGGAACACACTGAGAAGGCACAGTGCACAGAAAGAGACAGAAAAATAAAAAGTTACAGTACTTCCATGTGGGTTCCCCTCCCCAGAAACCATCATGTCTTTGCTTCCTGCTGACCAGCAAGGTGGGGATGCTAACAGCGTGAGCCTCCGTACAGTCAGCCTACAGCAGTTCATAAACTGGTCATTGCTTCTTATCCCAAATTACGGTTAGTGGATGTCTGCATTCTGAAACGCGTATGCAAAAGCAGTGTGCAGCAGTTGTACGAGGGGCCTCCTGTGCTGACCGTAACAGACAGGCGGCAGACCCACGGCAGTGGTAAGGGAGGAAAGAGAAGGTATTAGAGAGCCGGTGCACAGAGCCAGGCCAGCTCACTCCCAACCCACCTCTGCTGGTTCAGAGCGATGGCATTTTCCTGTCTCTTCACACTAAAGCACCAAAGTCTGGAGCTGCTCAACCACAGCTAGCAAAGCCACTGTCACTCAACACATCGCTTCTGCTTTACAGTCTCAGAGAGAAGTATCACCCATTTGAAGGGGTCCCGTTGTTGTCTGTTCCGTGCACAAGAGGCAAAGTACGTGAACACATTTTGTGCCCAAAAGCCTGCTGAGCTTGAGATAAGTGAGACTGTATGTCCAAGTTCTGTTAGTAAATATAAAATATGTATTTCCTCCCAGGGTATTAACAGTCAGCTCGTCAGCGAATGAGCTTGTTAATGATATCAGGGCACCAGTAAAAAAGTAAAAATCATACACTCAGCCTATGGCACCTTATAAACCACTCATTGGTTCATACCCCAGATTATAATAGCATGCAAAGACAGGGAGAAGGATATAACCCATCTATTTCACATTTTAAAAATTAATTTTGCTGGTGTCAGTGTTTCTGTTCTGTGCTGCTATGGAACAGTGTGCTTGTATGGGACTATCAGTCATGTGCACACGTGCATTCACACGTCCACAGACACCACCACCACAGAGGCAACCTTTCCCAAAGGAAACGAAGAAACTGAGAACCTGACCTGGGTTGCCAAAAAGTTCCCACCCTATTGAACTCAGAAGAAACAACGGCACACGGAGCGAACGCTGTTTATATCATCATTCTGATAAACCTTTTTCTATACATTAGTCTTGTCTTGCTGTAAGTCCAGCTTCCCAAGGATGGCTGCACAGGCATGCAGGAAGGACAACTGCACTAGCGGCAGCAAGCCATCAGCACCATGACACAAAACTACAGGACTCCTCATCCCTGAAACCCCCCCTGGATCCCCACACCTGCACCCTTGATAGAGACAGACCAGATGCACCTTTTAAGGCTTCTACAGCAATGCTAACAGAAGTGACAATTTTGCCTTGAATTAGCCAACTGAATAAATACAAGAGATTGGAGCTGTCTGGCCCAGAAAGCATGACTGCTTATGAAAAGTCTGATGCATTAGAGAAATTGTGTAGCTCTATGCTGTGACTTTTTTTTGCAAAATGCTCTCAGTAAGCGATGCAAGCCTGGGTAATCATTGTTAAAAGGTCCCATTAAGGGACTGCAGCTCTAGGACACATGGGTGTTATCTACAAACAACTAACATGCATTAATACAGACTAGTTTATACATTACAAATATTGACAAATCGCGTGCATAGCTGCTACAAGAACTCTCTATCACCAAGTAGCATTTTGAGCTGATGACACACAGCTAAATCCTAAAGCCACGTATAGTCCAAGACAGAACATATTTTTTTCTGCAGTACTGTGCTCCTTAGGGCCTGCACGTGTCCACTGAAAGGAATCCTAAGGGAATGTGCTTGTTGGTATGATTTGCTCACTTCTCATAGTAAATATTATGCCCTCATCTATTCAATTTCCTCCCTCCTTGCCTCAAAGCACTATTTTTTCAGCTAATCTCTGATACCAAACTGTGTATATGCGTTTTGAGTTACTTTTCCCTTCTCCTCCTCTCTCAGTTCCCTTGATGCCTTTAATTCATGTGGGGAGCAATTCGTGCTCCACAGACACAGCTGGCTTGTTCGGTACCCAACAAATCCCCAAATGAGCGTAGAGGAACAGCATTCACAGCAATCGCACAAGCTTCCCTGCACCCTGCCGCCAGAGCATTTTGAACCTGAGCAACTGGGCTGCCAAACCTAGGCATACCTGGTGATTTTGCCTCAGTATCCTCTGTGCAGTCATTGCTATCCAGGGGAAAACTGGTGCTGCCCAAGATAACTGTGGTGCAATGAAGACATCAACTTCTGCCCCATCGGCTGGTTTCATGAAATCTCTGAGAGCACACAGGAAATCTTCAGAGACTTCAGGAAATCTTTGTACAATGAAGACTACAGACACAGGTAAATTATCTTCAGATGCATTTGCTCTTCTCGTATTTGGAAAATGGGGTTGATTGTTTCTTTAAAGCCAAACAAAATACAGAATTGCACCCAAACAATTCTGGTCATTCTGCAGCTACCAAGGGAATCACAGAAGCTTATTTTCTTCAGTTTCACTCATCCTATGGTTTTTGTACCAGTCTCAAACCATTTGCAACCTGGGCTAGAGTAATTTTCAAGACCAGATACTGGCAACCTAAAGGCCAGATTCCATCACATGGAGATTCCTGCACAAAAACTTCAGCAGTTAAACTTGAGAAGGAAACAATTTGCTTTGACTACGTAATATATGCTTCTCCACATAGCTGCAATTTGCCTTTCAATTCTATTTACCCCACAGTAAATCTCTAAAATTGCCCACAGCTCTTCTGTGAAGAACTAGATTCTGCAGAGTAATCTTCCCTTGAAGGATTATACAGCTGTCCAGAGGGTGAAGCTGGTCCTGCCTTCCAGCACACACTCACTCTGTAGCATATATGCAACGATTTGGTTCCCTTGATTTCCAGTGGTCCCCTTAGGTATGTGTTGCTCTTGTTGTGTTTCAAGTTAGTGACCTGTTGTAGGAAAAGGTCATTCCTGCATGTTTTTCCTCTCTTTGTGTTTGTTCTTTTTCCAATGTCCTCTGTCTCACTGCAGTTCTTGCATCTGAGTCATCATCAGTTTCAGGTTAATGGGGATTATACACCATCTCATGTGTAAACCTTGAGCTGTGAGTCATTGAAATGCTAAAGCCTCTATTGCTCCTCTTCTCCTGATGACTGCAGAGAAATCTCTCCCAAACAAGTTACAACCCAATTACGTATTGTCTTGCTGGAATCTTCTACAATGACTTTGTCACTACTGCCTGAAGGCAACTTTATGACCATTTGCATTATTAAATAGGTCAGTGTGTGTGTGTCTAGGAGAACAGTAAGTAAATGTTCATTATGTAAAACAGTTCATTCTTTCTGGATTGTGAAAGAGATACAGAAAGGCTGTTCTTTCCAATAATAAGCTTTGAAACCTCATCTGTTTCCTCTCTTTGCTTTTCAAAGTCATTAACTGGAATAACTGATTGTCCATTTCTCCAGAATACCTCAGTCTTTATCTGCTTAATGTCTGCCTCTCACATATTCCTGCTGCCTGTGAGACACTTCATGGAATTCCCACTGCTCCACTTCTCCCCAAGACTACTGATCACATTCTCCTCATGTCCCACAGAGCATCACAATAACTTGCTTTTTGTCTTCATTTACTCCCTCCCACCCCTCCAAATCTTTTTCCATAAAACTTTTGCACTTACATACCCTCTCTGTATGAAGTCTCATCCAACCAAAGTCCCTCAAGTCTTTCAACTGCCTTCTCTGTGAGACACCATGAGTCAACAACTTTCCTCAGTTGCAAAGGGAGGATAATCAAGAGGCAGATAGATTGAGTAAGTGGCCCCAAATGAGTCTTCAGCAGAGCCAGGAATAAAACCCTACAGTTTTTGTTCTCCACTAGTGAACCAGAAGATTAGCTCTCTTACTTTCTTATGAAATAAGAGAATGAAATTTTTTTAACGAAGCTAAAGGGGACACAACTTGTTTCTCCTATTCTTTAACTTACAGGTTGACTAAGTATTAGTACATCACTGAGAGATTCCACCTGTTATACAACGTACCTTGTCTAGAGTACCTTCTTTATCTCCCAAGAAATCTGCCCACCAGACCTCCTAAAGTTTTGAATCATCCCTTTTCATAGAGCCACAGACCCCTTACATTCCATGTGCAATGTGCAACAAACCCAACCAGCTCAGTGATACGTACGGTCCTTGTAAATGCAGTTGTCCTCAAGTTTTCCTTGTTTGCTAGCAAATACTAAAGACAGAAACCTTTCCTATCTCTGTCTCTCCAAGACATTTCTGCAGTAAGTACATGCCTCTGAAGGTAATGTTACTGTCTGCAAAACACAACCCATACCAGATAAACAACAGCTTAATAAGCTACAGAACACACTGATAGTTCTGGTACTTCAAGTGGTAGAACATAAGACAGAAGCAAGTTCATTAAAAATATGCAATTTCTGTATCACCAAAAATGCTTTCATCCCCAAGATCATTTGTCTGCTTTACTCCTTCTCCTCAGGGAGAAAAAGGATATACCTGCTGGCTGATGTTATCTTTGATAAATTCCCCCACAAGAAAATGAAGTGAATCAGCAAGTTGAGCTTCTAGACGATCAGAATGTTAGTTGAATGTGGTATTCACATGATACACAAATTTGTACACTACCCAGCACAGTTTTGTGAAAGGCGGATCAATATTGCTTATGCTATGCTCTTCCTGGAGAGCATACAGCCTTGGGGCCAAACTGAAACTGAAACATGGAGATACTATGGTTGGTAACTGCTGAAAATTCACATGGAGTAAGGGTGAAGAACCTACATCACAAGTCACTAAACAAAGATCATGTTAATTCTTATCTCACCTTTGCTGACCCATCTTTTATTCTTTGTAGGCAGAGAAGTAACACTCCCTGAACATCCAGGAAGGCTGAGGGCTAGAAGGTGAAATTCACATGGGATTCACACACAGTGTTAAGGGACCACAGGGAAAAGCTGTTGACCGACTCTCTTATCCATTCAGTTCAGGGCTTTCCATGCTGGCCTGCTTGGAACTAAAAAAAAAATTCTTCCGCACCCCCCCCACACCTTTTTAGTAAGTAAAGTGTTCCTAAGCATTCTAATATAGCTGCTATAACTCTTGCAAAAAGCCAACATGGTACAGGGGCTATATACCATTTCTTCACACTGTGGATGTACCTCATTCTGTAGGGAGAGAATATTTGTCATTTGACTACTCACATTAGGAGGCTCGAGAAGGAATTCTCATACATCCAAGCCATATAAAACTCCAAAACCAGGTACTAATGCTAGGTAAAGTAAGGTAAAATAGGTGTATATCTGATCCAAATGCTTCAGACAAAAATACTTGCACCACAGTTGGTCTCCTCAGGGGCTTGTGCTCCCTTCATGCAGTCTCAGCAGACAGAAAATGTTTCTAGTTATACCCTACATTGGAGATATTTCTGTTTTCTGTTAATATCTTGAAAGCTGCAAGATTCACTCCCTTCTGGAGGAAAAGGAAATGACAGTTATTACTGCCTATTATTGCACATCAAAATAGGAAGAAAGGATGAGACAGGGTTCGAACTCAGTAAAAATAAGGAAGAAAAACGATCCTTTGGTTTGATACATTGAAAGGAACATTAAACACATTTCTACAATCAACCTACCAATTCTATCACAGACTTCCCAAACTCTCATAGGAGTCCATACAGCTGACTTGGTGCATACAGAGGGGTCCTAAGAATTAGTGCACCAGTAAACGTATGTATGACCAAATTTAAGTACTTTTTAGTGCTGTGAAATAATTCATGATTTAGTAACAGTAAGAAGCACTGTATTTTAGGCTGCTGGTAAAAGAGGTGCTTTTGATGGTCAATAGCTGAAAAATGTACTGGTGAGGCATCAGAAGGAACAGGATTCATTTCACTGTGTCTTAGTCACGCTGACTTCACAAAGTTATTGGGAAGAGGCAACAGATTAATTTCTGTCCAACTTAAATCACTGAAGTACAGTAAGTATGTGCAGAGAGAAAGTCAGTTGAGTGAAGGGCCTATTTTAAAGGCACTCAGCTCACAGATGCACTAAAATCATGCCTGGTCTGTAAAAACTAGAAGGGACAGGTTTTGTAGTTCTTGTTTAGTTCTTTTATTTTCATAAATGCAAGTACTATTCCAAAAAAGCAAAAGCATGGGGGGGTAGAAGGGGACCCTAATCTTTCCACTTATCCAAACTTGCTGCATGGAAAAATATGGTCAAATTTTAAGCTAAACTAAGATGCGTTCAAATGTTTTCCAAGTAATTTTCTTGTACAGTAAAGGGTATCTCTGCCTTTATGCCAATTTTTTATGCAGAGTTCAGCGTGGGTTTTCATCCTTTGGAAAAGGTAAGAGAGGTTAAAAATCACAGCCTTGACTTTTTAATATATGTGTTTTAGTTCTTCATATCAGATTATGACAGTATTACAAAAGAAAACTTCACCTATTCTCATTTCCTTTATTTTCCTTAGTATGTGGTAATCTATTCCTCTAAAATTTTCAGGTTCCATAATTACAGGAAGAGTCCAAACTGGTGCAGAGTTTCTCCCAAAGCTGCCTTCAAAACAGCACACAGAAATGCTATATAAATGAACTCCTAGAAAGACAAGCAACCTCTTACTGTCTTCATTTACTAGCACCTTTCCAGTGGTGGGGCTGACAAAGCAAGCTCTTCTTTTCTGTGCAGTAGTTCTTCAAAGAATTTAGAAACACAGGCCTGGGTGGGCCTCCAGTCCCTTGCTAGTGCTGGGAACATGTGTTTTTTTTAAGAAATCTTTGTAACCTGCATCTCGAAAGAGGGATGAGAAAACTTGGAGGTTTTCTACATCTGATACTTATTCTCATTAATGCTGCCACACACTGTGCTCCATTATGCATCTAATGCTGTATTAGTACCAAGAGAAGAACGAAGACAGAAAGGAAAAGGAAGCAAAGCTGAAAGTTTGGTGGAAATGAGTTTTCCTCTGTCACAAACCAAGAGCTAAAGTTAACTGCTTATTTCACTGGGCAGGGGTCAGGGGGTGTGGAACAAAACCAAAACAACCCTATTGCTTATAAGCACAACAAGAATATCTACCACTATATTTGCCAGCTTAACAAGACATAAGCCTTTCTCTTTCCAGATTAGCCCCAACCCAACTGAGATCACAAGGGAACTCCTCCCTTACCTTTCATCATCTGACTTGTGGTAATGGCCAGCAACCCCATCCTAAGAGCACGATCTGCTATGCTGAGCAATGTGCAAATGCAGAATATAAAGATGGGCCCTGTCTGCAGAATTCGCAGCCTAAGTAACTTCTCCAGTCTTCCACAGACGACTCTGAATTTCCTTCCTCATTTTCTAATTCCAGAGACCCTGCCCCAACACCAGACAGACAATTCTGCCAAAAACAAAGTATCAGGAAAGTTAGCAAGAAGAAAATCTACCCTGGCAACTAAGAGACCACGGTGCAGCAGAATAGATCTTGTTGCATTAGAAGCATTTTGATGGTATGTGTCATACTTTTATGCCACATTGTAAGGACAGAGATGGCGCCTTGCTTCCAGAATTCACCAAAGATGTTGACACTATACTGTTGACCTGACGATTTATTTCAAGCCAAGCTAGTATCACACAAATCACAAGTCTTCAATTATGTAACATTTTGGAAGTTATCTTCCACTACTTCTGTGATATTTTCACAACTGTCCAAGAGCACAAATTGGGTTTCTGAGTACAAAAATGAATGAGACAAAACCTGAGAACTGCATTACAGAGTCAGCAGACCCCACTACTCAGTGACAGAGCAACCAACTTCATCAGCAGAACTGATCCAGCCTGGTTAATCACAGATTCCTGGTACACTGTTACTGGAAGAGCCTCATTCTTCCTCTGTGGCTTCCAAAACCAGTATTTTTTCCTTTCTGTGGAGTATTCACAGTTTGATGCGATGGCCCCAGCTCCCTTCCATATTAATTACTCTTCCTGGTATAGTACCTCTGGGTACTTTCCACCTCCGAAAGCCCACACTGCAAAGTATCTTTTCTGCTCCACATTCCTCTTCTAATTGAGGAAGAGAAGAAAGAAGAGGACCTGCAGACCAGGCAACACATAATAGTGCTGATGTGACATGATGAGTAGCCTGTTGGCTGGTATACTCAGCTGCCAGGTCAGCCAAAGAGGGGAAAAAAGGCTGAAGTCTTCATTCCTTTCCCTTTCACCTCTTCTCAGCATCAACTTTCATAAGAATCTTTTAAAACATAATGCTGACATCACTGCTCCTCTATCAAAGCTGACTGATACTGTCCAGTGAGTTAGAGGTATCAGAGCAGCAGATTAACAGAAAGACACAGACAACAATCATAAGCTTTGATCTCTTGGCAAACAAGGCCAACCAAGGTTATTGTCCCGTATTATTAGCACCCAAAGAGCTTTCTGGAGAGGCATTCCTTCGAGGGGAAAAAAAATAAATCAATAACATATAACAATCATAGCCATTATCTTTCCTTGGTTTAGCCACTGTGATAATTTCTCTGGCTATGAAGCACAGGACAAGGGATGTTTTGCTGCTTGCAAGAAAACAAATTTGCATGGCGTTTGCTGCATGTCTGCTTTTGAAGTGGACAACTAACTGCTCTATTGCTTCTGAAGACTGGCCAGTATTGCAATTCAGAACAAGTATCCTCAATGTAATTAGTGAGTAACTAGGTCAAGACTTTGTAACTGAAAATGTGAGCTTAGACTAAGTGAAAGATCTCTTCCAGTCATTTAATAAGAACTTGAAAGCTGGCCCTTTGCCAAAGAACAAGTATAGAATCAGACTGCTATCTGATAGACTCTCCTTAAGACATACCGCAAGCTTCTGATCACTGACACTCAGAAGGATGGGCAGAATGAAAGACGCTTTGCTTCCCTTCTATGAACTTGTTTTCACTTGTTTTAACTCTTGAGTCATAAGTTCCCATTCCCCTCTTCAGTACTAGCAGCTCATTTACCATACTGAGCCTAAATGTGCTGTACAGGTAACAAGATCTATGAAGTAATACTCCACGAACTAAATGTTTATTGCTTGACAGAAGCAATACTCTCTAAAAATGTGGTCAACTGGTTCAAAAGAAACAGAACGCCCTAATCCTTATTTTGATTTGCAAAGTAATTCTATATCCTGTCTGGTCTTGACCAAGACTTCTCATAATCTCTGCAAAATGGTAAAAATTATTTCATTGGGGTGTTGTGAAGTTTCGAGTTTGTGAAGAATAGAACAAGTAATTACACTCAGCTTCTGTAGAGGGATTTTGATACTCGGTGTTTGCATTATATGCCCAGAAAAGGGGCTTTTGATAGGCTCTCTCAGGTACTGCATAAGTAGTTAATCATCTGATTTTAGCAAACATGGTTCTGAAGAAGACAAAAGCAAATTTTTGAATATTTTATTAATCAAACAAATTAATAAAATGTAAAAAAACCCCAGCCAGTGTTATACTCTATAAACTGGCTTTAAAAGACATTCAAAACAATGGACTGACCAAATATTTCTTATTTACAGTTCAGAAAAATATTGTCTGATGATACAAATGCTCTAAAGGTCTGGAAAGATCACTTACTCCCTGCCATCTACACTTGAGAAACCCTTTCAAAGTCTGCGTGATCTCAGTCAGGATAGGATGTAAGAGAGGAGAAAGCAGGTTGCTGTATAGGGAGGTAAGGGCAAAAAGCA
Source organism: Sagittarius serpentarius (assembly GCA_034782735.1). Taxonomy (NCBI): domain Eukaryota; kingdom Metazoa; phylum Chordata; class Aves; order Accipitriformes; family Sagittariidae; genus Sagittarius; species Sagittarius serpentarius. The sequence continues at coordinate 37,449,951 of JAVKLA010000001.1, forward strand.
ATTGCTGTTTCCCATACAGGAGCTGCTGTTCAGTATAAAGTGCAGATATTCCAAAATATTTTTTAACTACAGCTCATGATTTCTTTTTTACAATCTTAATACCATTTTGCACAGTATGTTTATACATTTGCGATAATGAAAGAACAGCTTTTACAAGAATGAATCTGGTTGTTACAAATAAGCATCTGTGAAGGTGTCATTAGTGTCTCTCCAGATGTGTAATCAAATTTGGGTACCTCTTTCTAAGCAGTATTTGACTACTTTGAATTGCTCTGTGTAGACAGTACTCCATTTTGGCTACCAATGTTAACTATTACTAGTTATCTATCACAGGTGTCAGTGTACAGCTTTCCCGGATTCTTCTGCTCTGTGTTAGCAGTTAGCTGCAGTGTATGAAATGGGGATACAACTGATTTCATTAATCCTTTTAGCACCAGGAGTATCTACAGTAACCATACTAGTTAAAAGTCTGAAAAAAACCAGAAATCCCAGCATATGAAACAGCAAAATGTATAACAGAAAGTGACAGAGACTGTTGAGCTGCTGCTGACCTGACAGGACAGAGAACCCTTAGTACACAGATGACCATAATTACCGATTTCAGTACAGTCTGGCAAAATCAGCACACTTGGCTTTGGCGTGTGCTTTAGATTCTGTTGGGTATTTCAAACTATTACTTTGTGACTCCTTGTCCTAGATTTTTTTCCCATAAGCCTTTGTGGGGTTTTTTCCTCTGTTTTTTTAACAGGAAAAAAGCATGAAAATAGAGACTTTTTCCCTTCTGTAACAATAACACTATGGAGTTGCCTCCACTACAGGTTCAGCATTACCTGGTAACCACGCTGTGACATTTCTGTCTTCCTTCCCAGGCAATGTAACAAGAATTTCAGGCGCCAGTGCAGATTCTCATTAAATTTAGTAGTGTTTAGCTGAAAGCAATACCAAGGATAAGCCAGATTCAGTGTGCTAAAAAAAAAAAAATAAAATGCCTTAAAGGTATCATCACTTCACAAATACTTCAGATTATTTCAATCTTCTGTTCTAGTTTTGAAAAGTCAGATGACATTTATACCAACTAGAAATGTCTCTAGGACTTCTGCTCTCATTCGAGAAAATAAAGATGGATATTCTGTCTTCCCATTAGCATCCTGTTTTATGCCCCATCTCACAGGGAGATCTCTTCCAAAACTTTGCTTGTATAGTCACCATATATCTCCATGTATAGTCACATCATGTCCAGCTGCAAACAGAAGAAACAGATTTAGAAGAAGCAGCATTGAATTCAAGTTATTTCTTACGTGTGTTTAGCCCTTAGAAAACAAAGCAAATTCAGAAATCGTTATCATGTAACATAAAATGACTGCACAGAACTTAATACTAAGCTGCTATAAAGCACAAAAACAAACCTAAAAATCTCATCCCCACTTAATCATATGTGCAATTTATAGATTTAAAAAAGTACAGTCCAAAAGTAGAAATCTGCTTGCTATTGAAGCTTCTTTAAAACTGTCTACACCACCAGCTTAAGCCTTGGAGACAGATTTGTAATGACTCAGACTGTAAAAAAATGGCTAAAATATTTATTAAAAACCCTCTTGAAATCCTTGAATTTCAGTAAGCCTATATAGAGAAGGTTAATTGAGAAGATTAAAACATCTTTTTAAAAATTATTTTCAGTTTTCAACCCACATAAATAGCTGTTCTACATCTACAAGCTTTGTTAAATGCTATTATAGTAAATTATAACAATCTGCTATCAAAAGAGCAGCCTCACCGGCTCTTTTGAAACACACTAGAGGACACATTTAACCTATGTAGTAACCCATGTTACTACATAACATAGTATTTGCAATCATTAAATTACACACCTGGCTATGTTTTACAATAGCAAGTAAGTAGTTCCATGTGGCTCTTCTCTGACTCAATTCCTTAGGTGTTTTCTAAGCCAGGCACTCTAATCTACTGCTTTAAGAAGCACTCGCACTCTCTCACTGCACCTTTCAGTTACAGTTTAATTCTAAAGCCACATCGTGTCTTTACAATACTCACCAAGTCATCAACATCACCACCTTCATCTGTGGGAGGCAGAGTTTCGTTTTTCTTTTCTTTCGGAGCCAAAAACTGAAAAGACAAATGTATTTATATGATACTGACAAAACTCACACCCTTAATGTTAAATTAACAGAATGTCTCCTTTGTATATCAAACGAAATCTACCTGTAATTAAAAATTATGAAGGAAGTTGGTTCTGGTTTCCACACTCCAAAATAATCTTAAACTACAGGAAATACGTATGGTTAAGCTGTAGAACACCCTCTAATAAGGATGCTGCAAATATTAGTCCCTAGTCTCACAGAGAGATGCAAAAGTTCATAGAAGATAAATTCTTTGAATTCCACTAAGTCCACAGAAACAACCTCAAGCACAGAAAGTACTTGAGACATCAGTGGCTGGAGCGTGGGACTGTACACTTTTCCCTACCCATCTGTTATCGTCCACTGTCAAACATAGGATTCTGGGCTAGATGGAAATTTTGTCCATTACAGTATGGCCATGTTTATATTCTTAAAAAAGATAATTTTAAAAGTAATATTGTTTGTAGCTACAAAATGCTAAAGGACAGCAAACCCACCACCACCACCGCCCCCACGCCAGTATGAATACTTACATAAGCTGACCAATGGCTTGTTTAGCAAATTTCTTAAGTATGATGTTCTACTTCTGTGTGAAACTTAGAAGTTTCCCATTTAATTCAATTAACATTTAACAAATGAACAAAGACACGAATTTTAAAAAAACCCTCAAACATGAAAGATGGTTAGAATGCCAGTCTTTAAAAATAGAAAATCCATTATGTAAAATTCTATTGCTGTAGCTGCTGGTAGAGCTCACCATATGACCTTCACTTAAAGTATGGCATCCATAAACAGCAGATAAAGGTAAGTTGCTCAGATACTATAACAACTGAAATCAAACATACAGACAATATCTGGAGAAAAAACACCTCAGAATTATTTTTCTCTTAGCTTAACATAGTGGGGAAAAAAATTTAGCTAGAATGGTAGAAAAAAAACCCAACAAATACTTGGATCTTACTTAAAAAGTATCCAGTTGTCTACAAGTTTTAGTTGCGGTCTCTTTACCAATATCCTTACTATAAAATCATAAATTTTCTTTGTCTTATTAAAATGCAACAGAACAAGTATACAGCGCTGGGAACAACCCTGCCCCAGATAAAAAGATGGCTGTGAAAGCTGAGGAGGAAGAAAAGCCACATTCCATGACTTTGAGTTCCATCATCCTTAATTCAGAAACAACTTTGCTGTAACTCTAGATGATGAAAGAGAACAGCTAGTTAGAAAATAACCACATTAAACAGGCTATAAATACCTGCTTAGAGTTTATGTAACTCTTTTGTGCAAAGAGCTGGCTCCTGAAAGCAAGCTACTGTTTACCTGAGGACTTCAACTGTAACAGCCATGGAGGCTGTGTAAAAGGCCATGGGATCCCTATCAGAGCACTACCAATCTCTGAGACAATCTACTTGTACTGTAAAAAGCTTAAATATTATTTTACATAAATAAAATGTTCTGATCCTTCTCTAGAGCAATAGTGACAGCTTTAGACAAGAAGTAAAACACTCAGAGGTTACCTGCTGCATCCCATTTGTGGGAAAGTACCAGATATCATATCCACTAGGATGAAAAGCAAATACATTGCTTTTGGTTAACACCAAAGATGGAGGATGTAGACAACCTCTGCCTAGTTGTCTCACTGCCCAAAGGTTAAGACCTTTCCTACATCCTAAACAGCAACATCCAAGAGGAATGTAGAAAGCTTACTCCACAGACAACACTCACATTTTAACATGCTGAATTCAACTTATCATACAGATTTTGTAGGTAAAAAAAAAAAAAAAAAAAAAGAGAGGAGGGCCAGAAGGAATTAGAATTTCAAGATGCCGTATGTCTGCGTATCTTTTTTGCTGGAAAAGTTTTCAATCTACTAGTAATATAAAGCACATACTATGAAACTAAAAACTAATGACTGTCAGCTCTGAAAGGCTTTTTGTGCCAGATCAAATTTCATTTTACACAGTTAATTAAGAGTCAAATGGTATTTCTGAAAGTAGCACATTTTTCAGTTTTCAAAATTAGCTTTCCCACCCTAAATTAGGTAAAAAAAGCTAAAAGCTAAAGAAATGCATGTGAAGATTTGCAAGAAATTGAAACCTGAAGTTTCCATCAAATGCTGAACATCTAAAGTTGTTTTTTTCCCCAAATCCTATTTTACATTTATGCAAAAGTAAATTACATATAACAGTTGTGCTGAACATCTAAAGTTGTTTTTTTTCCCCCAAATCCTATTTTACATTTATGCAAAAGTAAATTACATATAACAGTTGTGCTGAAATCCATTATCTTCCCTAAAGCAACCAGAAAAAGCACGTGGCATTTCTGTTCTTTTAACCTATCATCCTCATGCTCTAAAAAGAGTATCTCCACTATTACAGAAAAAAAAACCCTACATAAAACCATTTCTCTCAGTGGTAAGAATATGCATGGACAACCTAGCTCAACCAAAAAGAAAAAGAAAATTGTTGTGTGACCTTTCTAATAATTGGCCTTGTAAGTTTTCCTTTCTCCTTCAAAGAGCAACCCTATAAACCTGAAATCTTATATCCAAAACAGTCCTGAAACTGCTATCAGCTAGCAATCTGCACATAAGAGAAGACTTTGTGTCACATAGGACCACACTGACAGCCACCCCCTCCTTGACCTACATGCTTGCATGTGACCTCTTTGAGGTGCAGAAAAACTTGAATCTTGCTCTATTGTGTGATATTTTAAAAGATCCAATATAACGCTTTAGTGAAGGGTATCACCTTCAGTATATAAAACAAATGAACCATTTTTGCAATCTACTATAGACCTAGGAAAATGCTGGCTTTGTATCACACAGGAAACCTGTGGTAGAGTTTAACTGGACCAAGGAGGACTAGATTTTAGGTCAGCCCCGTAACCTCAAGCTAAAATTTTCTATTCCTGCAGATCTTACTCCAAGAATATGGAGTCTTCCAGTTTCTTAAGCAAAAAGTCATATGAACCCTTGAGAGACAATGTCAAATTAGGGTTCTGGTTTTGGATCTGGAGAGCGTGTGGGGAGGTGGTTATCTAGCAAATAAGTGGGTTTACCAACTGCCTAGTTAGCAAAGAGATGCAACCCATTTATTCTGAAAGTTAAGGTAACTGCCATGTTAGAGAACTCTGCTGCAGAGATTATTTCATGCAATCTCTCTTATTCCCCTATTTTAAAGGGAAGTCATGGACATTGTAGGCCCTTCAATCAATCAGAAAAGAATTTCCTGTATTGCAACACCTGGCTGACTGTAGGATGACGTTAAACAGAAAAGTAATTTTGAAGTCAGTCTACAAATGCTTTGATCCAGCTTAGCCTGGCAGCTGTAAATCCAGTCCTTGGTACTCCATAATTTCTGGTGCATTTCTACACAGGCACAGTATTTTTTAGCTGTCACAAGCTCACAGTTAAGACAACAGTATGCTGTAAGGTCTTCATGGCTAGTAGAGATTTCCTTAAGGAATAGTGGCTATTTCACACAGCATTAGTACGTTTTGAACATCAATGGCAATTTTAGGCTAGAAAGTGAAGTTTTCAAGAAAAACATTGTTTTCGGAAGTTTCCAAGTAAATTCATAGAATTTGGAACATATAACAGAAACTGATACTCTTTAAAACCACCACTGGGGAAAAAAGTTGCTCTATACAATTATGTGTGATGAGAAACAGCCAGTAGGTCCTTCATGTCTAAAAAACCCATCACATTCTGTCATTTGTACTCTGCATATGTGCTCAGCTTTCTGGATGCTTCGTTCGTTAGCTTTCCATTTTCCTGACATTTCTGTGCCTTCTTCACCTTGAGGTAAATTGTTACAGATGAAAAAAGCAGTTTCTAAAAGACAGCCTTTTACCCACTCATTAAGTCACTCATGTAGAACCCACCTCTACCCTCTTCTGGTTATTGCTAGTGTAAGGCCTGGAAGTTGCGAAAATCAATGTGGCATCTTTTAGAAAAGCTGCTTCTCTGCAAAGTAGTTGGTGACTTTAGCCACAGGTTTACCTTCAAGAGTCTGTAATACAAGGACCTTCTTTCTCCTCAACTATTTAAGATCATGGCTAGCAGCCTGATAGAAGAATGCCCGTCCTACTCTCTCCACACAAATACAATTTTTGAAAGCAACTCTGAATTCTGCTTTCTTTCAAACAGAAGGCACCATTCTGCCTCTTAGAATTCACTACTTTGTGACTGTGACATCTTTCATTCATCACTGCAGTTACCGAGGTGATATATTTCTGTAGAAATAATACCTGCAAATACTCCAAAACTTTTGTTTCCAAAAGAATCTAACATGATCACCAATAATACTACCAGCGTCTATAACGTCCGTGAATCCACAAGAGCTGCATACAGTGGAAAATACTGATACTGTCTCATATATGGTGAAAACTAGCCATAACAACTCTGTATTGCTAGACTTCATAACACCTTTAGACAAAAAGGTATCCTGATTTTTGAACTTGTGTGCTAACAATGAGATCACAGTTCTGTCTATGAAGTTCAAATAGTGATCTTGCATATATAAATAGTCTATTACTCTTCCACTACACTGAGTTCCTGAAGTTCCAATTCTTTGCAGAGGATATTTTCAGATAACAATGTCAATACATGCTACTTTCTGAAGACCAATTAAAGCAAAATGCTGTGGTACATGCTAGGGAATTATTTTTGTTCTGAATTGGGGCAATTTCAATTGTGTGGCAAAAGGACATTCTTCTTCCTTCATATGGATCCTGTTTCATTCACCTAAAGATTCACCCACATAAGAAAGAATCTTCTGTTCCACAAAAAGGGTTCTATACAAATAGATGCTCATTAAAAAAATGTTACCTTTTCAGCCTCTTCACTAGTCACTGAACTTTCCTCTGTTTCATCTTTAGTGATCAAAGAAATTCTGTCTAAAAAAAAATAAGAGATATAAAAATATCATTAGAAGGCTTCCCAAAAATGCACTTAATGTTAGAAATGAAAAAAAAGTCTTCCAAATTCCAACTCCTGAATGTGTCATCATCACCAGCAAGAATAAAAAAGTATTGCTCAAAGGAAAATGTGACTTGCATAAATGAGTCAACTATGACATAAACTATGATATAAAAATAAATTAATGAGCATATTCATAAGCTTGTGGAAGTATCCATTTAGGAAACTGCTAATATTATGACAATCAAACTAATGAGAGACTGAAATCATAGATCACAGATGAAATGCTGAAAATCTATTAGAAATTACACTTTTAGTTATTCACAGCATGCTCTTAGGTCCTTAGAAAAATTAACTCCTAACACAGAAACACTTATGCTGTGATTACCTACAGTCTAACTACCAATGTGCTGGTCCTGCCCCCACTTTGCTCCTTGGTTGTGCCAGCACCACGACCCTGTGCAGTAACACCCCCACCCCCCAAGAAACCCCAAACCCTCAATTACTTTTTACCCCAATAGTTTTTCCAGTCTAGCTCATCACTTGGCTACACGAATGCTTGTGCCTGAATAAAGAAGCTGTGGTGTGAGGGCAAAGAACAGTAGATTCATAAAGGTTTCAGAAGCAGCACAAGTGCAATGCCACCTTAACATGCTCATAGAACTGCATGGCAGGGTTTCATGAGACAAGTGAACTTGTCAAACAAATCTGCCTTGCTCCTGAGCCACTAACTCATTAACTCGCATCCATCCTCTTGTGGTGATTGCAGTTGCTCATGACAAGGCCCAATGCATGCCACATTTGGTAGAAAAGAGGGGATGGATCATGTGACAAGAAGCAAGGAAAACATAACTTCTGCTTTTGGTAGCAGCAAGTGAAAAGCAATTTCAGCTACCTAGTGAGAGCAGCTAGATTATGCATAAAGCACCATGATTTTATCATCTTCTCACAAGAAGATAATCTATTTTGTATGAAAATATAATCCCTGGTTTTATTTGCAATTTGTTTTTTCTCAAAAATATACTCCTGTTTGTCAAAAACTCTGGTTTGTACAAACTAAAAATTATTCTAGCGTGGCTTTGGAAGATCCAAGTTTCCTATATTCAAAGTTTGTTGGTTTCTTTTTTCAAATTTCTTCAGAGAAGGTCCCCTACGATACTACTGAATATAACAGTCTTTCAGTGTTGTCTTGTGCTGTTGTTTTGGGTTGCTAAACAAATTCCCATCTTGTATTTTGAAAAAGTTGGAAGAAGTAGACATTACAGAGTGTCTGGAGTTCATCGCTTTGAAAGGTGCTCTACAAAAGCATATCATTGCATTTTGTAGCGTGCAGCCTTAAGAGATACAGCTGGACATTTAAGAGATTTTCTTAGCACTGGTTCCAATTAAAAACAAGAGTATGACGTAAAAGATTTTTTTTTTTAGTCCCCTATGTTTCGTATTTGTGAAAATGTTCCTTTATTTATCACTTGCGTAGTTTCTGAATGTCTTTTAGAATTGCACTGCCTTGTATCTCCCAGTTTAATCATAGGTAGGTGTCATATTACCACATATTCTGTCCTTCAGGTTGCTTAAATACAAAATGATCCGTGACATATTTCAATGCTATCTATGCCTTTTTTGAAGCTTAATTTGGAAGAATCTTTTTATATCTCTGCTGCATGAGTTTTTTCCATTTATTTTGAAATTCAGCTGAAATCATATCTTCTTCTCCCTATCCTGTAACATTTAATTTGTCTCTCTTCTTCCACAATTAATTTACCATTTCAGCAAGACTTGGCAAGGCATTATGAATATTGCTGATATGAAACTATTAGTGCAAAAAAGGAAGTTGCAACATGGAAGGTTTTTTTATATTTTTAAACAGGCTGCAGGAATGAACCATATCAAAATGCTTCTCTGGGGTTAGTTTAAGTGTCCCACTGCTAACAAATTTTTCCGTTACATAACGGATAATACAACTAGAAATTTTTTTTTTTTTAAATGCCATCATACCTTGTATCAGGATCTCCCAGAAATCAGCTAAGGCTTTATCTTCCACCTTTGATTTCAGGGCCTGCAAAAAGTCATTAAAGCACTGCACCTTGGACCGCTGAAAAAAATAACAGCAATGATAAACAAGTAATATTAAAAATACTAAAGAGCACTGCAAACTTAATTCTCCATGAAGTCACCTAACATGGTGAACACAAAAGTCACTACAGATTCTGGTTTTTACCTCTACTAAAACCAAGAGTTCTAAGGAAAGGTAAGCCACAAAACCTGCATTTCAGAAAGCTTGTAACTAGCTTTACTGAGGAAGAAATTTGTAGGATTGCTTATGTTTCTTTTACAAGCATCAGGTCATAGGACGTCTGTTTTTATGTTTAAAAGAAAACAAAAACCAGCAAATAATACCACAGAAGCTAGTCCCCATTCCAGTAAGAATAAAGAAACGTGAAATGTAAACATATTTCTAAACTTTCAAACAGCATAACAGATTTTAAGCTACAAAGCAATTCTTTTTGGTGTAGCAATAAATTATCAAGTTTCCAATACAGCAAACAGGCCCATCGTGGCTTTAATTTGAAAGAGATTGAGTTTTCACATATTAACATTACCTTCATGGCCTCCTCTCTGAAAACTCTGATACAGTTGATCCCTTTCATGTAGTACTGCAAACCTTTATTTTCCAGGAACTGATAAATGCGGTTTATCAGCTGCTGACTCACTGAAAGACAAGCAGAAATAAATAAATCAAAGAATGTACACTTTAAAGCCAAAAAAAATGTCTTCCCTTTACATCTCTCTCTCTCTATTCCACAGGCATCTAAAGAGTTAACCACACCCACACCGCCTCAAGCTACTCAAGTTGATAATTGTTATCTAAGCTACTGACAATTACTTCAGCCTTTCTGGAAAAGCTAGATATACTAGGAAGAAACCCAAGCATGGCCAAGGCAAAAGTCTTTCTCTGAAAGCCAAGAAAAAAAGCACTGGCCTAGCTTATTTGATAGAAAGTAAAACCAGAACATTAGGGATCCTAAAGCTGAGGGAGGTTATGTTCTACAATGCAAGTATACCCCCTAAACATCCTTCGAAATACATGCATATTTTGATAAAAGTGTTAAATCTACAATGAAGGTGTAATAATGTCAAAACAACATCTGTAGGGTGAATGCAGTTAAAAGACTACTTTGTTGTTACTGACATTAGAGTATATCTTGTCTCTGTACAGGTAGTTTCATGATTTTTCATCAGGGCAATGCTGTTTATGATTATGGAGATAAGTATTATAAACTGTGCATGCCTGACAGAGAGAAGCAGAGGCAAACAATGAGACTTGTACCAACAAGGAGGGGGAACACCCTTTTCATCCTCACTGTTGAGCTCCTAAAAGGTAGGTAGCTGTAAAATACTGCAAATGTGACAAGTAGAAAATGTCACCAAGAGCTCTGCAAGCCCAACTAAGTTCTGCTGGATTTTAGCACTTCATTTTCTTCATGTTTAATTACAGGTGAGGAACTGTCTGATTTTACCCTCTGGCAGACACCTCAGCCTGGAAAAAGACAAGTGTGAGGAGAATACAACAGTGATCTATATACTCAGAAGCATTGTGAAAAGGATGAATAGGGAGTGATAGTCCACTGCCTCTCTCAAAACAATGCTCTCAAAGCAAAGAGTTGTGTTAAGAACAAATGAAAAAAGAAGTACATCTTCAAACAAAATCAATTAACCTCTTTACCACAGGCTGCCGGATGCTAGAAGTTTGAACAGCTTTAAAAAAATGCTTGAACAAATTCTTAGAATTCTTAAAAGAGGAACTCTATCAAGGGAGATTAAAGATGATGTTGCCATTGAGGAAGAAAATGCAGGAAAGCATTCTAGACAAGTCACAGCATGTGCCTGTCCTATTCTTGTACTGTTAAAGACAGGTTACTGGATCAGTGGAACCTTTAGCCTGACCTATAGCCCTTCTTATATTCAGATGTTATGGGCATAGATGTCACTGCAAGTATTTCAGCCACGGAAACATCAACAGAGAAAGTCATCTGCCAGAGTGATGGAAGAGACAAAGATAAAATAAACACACCAAGAAGCAGACATTGTTTAAATACTGTATTCCACTCTGCTCACTGTAAGCACACACAGCGCTGTTATATTTATGTTCTATAAAAGGCCTAATTGAACTGATTCTGAAGGACAGCATCTCTCAAAAGAATGAAGCAAGACGTGTTTGATATTCTCCCACTAGCTTTTGACTCTACAGAGTTTCTAGAAAAGGAGGTGTATAATGGTTCTGTCCAATAGCAGTTATCACACAAGAAAGTGTGCGGGAGTGCCTACTGCTCCAGAAGTGATCAATTCACTCTATTTATTTTACCAGTAGCTGACAAACTAAATTTAAGTCTCACGACTTAAGCTCTCCAAGTTAAGTCAGTCCATTTTTTTCATGGTTAACGATTTTCTCATTAAATGTTCTAATTTCTTACGAATTGCACTAATAAAAGCAAGTCCTGCTGGTGTTTTCAGTGCTGGTGGTATTTTTTTTAAATGCTGCCTTTTCATTGATGTGTTAAATTAAAACCCCAGGCACTATGACGGTGCAATAAAAGTCTTTATTATCAGAATGATTCCAGCATACTGTTTGAAATTATCAGAAACACTACTTCTTCTCTTGCATTTAATTTTTTTAAAAAATCCCTTTCCATTTGATTGCACTGGCAGGCATCACAAGAAAAGACTTTTTCTTCCTACTGACTGTGAGCTGCCTCCTTTTGACATGTGTTGTAAGGTACCAAAGAAACCCCTACAACGTTTTACTAGGCACTGAAAGACCATAATATATGCAGGAAACAGGTTACATGGCAACAATATTTTAAGTCGGGTTCTTCTAGCATCTTGAAACAGTTTGGCTAAAGTTGGGTCTGTCCATTGGGTCTCCCTTAAATGACAGGCCAATGATTGATGAATCTAAAATAGATAAAATTCCTGTGTTCTGATTAGACTACCAAATTACTTCAGGGGGCCAATACCAGAGATGGTAGATAGGGACTATAACTGGAAGTTTTCCAAAGTGGACTCTGTTCCTTTACAGTTCTAGGTCTGAGAACTTTGTTGATTTCCTGCTGCCTGTCAGCTGCCTTTCCATTAGTGTGTATCTTTGGTTTTGGGTGCTGCAAGAAATAGATCTCCCTGTTTTTGGAGAAAGGCATGTTCTGCATAAAGATGTCTATTTAACTAAGCTGTGAATATTAGCATTAACTCTGATGTGTCCCAGACAAATGTCAGGCATTCAGGTTTTGAAGAGCAGGTCCTAGAGTTACAAACTGACAGGCTACTACTGTGTAATAACAACTTTTTTTTCCTTCTCTCCCAACTTCCCTTATCCCCCACATACATTTAAGGAAGTGAACTCACAAACTTCTACATTTTGCATAACCTGGAATTCCAACACTCCTAATAACCACCACGTTCTGCAGAACATCCCAAGAAATTTTAATCTTCTGCTTCATCCTTCTACTGTACCTGACTGGTTAGATAACAAATACAGTAATTAAAGGCTGGAGAACTACAAGGGAAAAAAAAAAAAATATCTTTTAATAGAAGATCTTTTAGTTCTAACAGAATTTAATCTCTTCCCTGCTAGCATTCAGATACATTCCCTACTGTAAAATACATTCACCAATGCTGTTATTTCTTGTGAAATATGCCATGAACAATTATATTCACTTGTTATCTCTGAATAGTTACAGTACAAAAGTGTAGTTACATTTTCATGTTTGTTCAGTTCAGTCCTTGGTCTGGATTACTAAACCAACCAGATTACAGAATAATAATAGATAAAACTGTATTATAGCCCAAGTTAAATTCCTTGGGGTTTTTTGCCCCCTTAAAAAAATTAATCAGGTTAAAAAAATAGTTCCTTCTGTAGACAAAAGACTCCTATTATTGTCAATCTTTTGATTTACCCACTGGTGGTGGTAATGATTTGTATTCATGGACACTGCTTAAAGTAAGAGTCACTGACAAATCAGTTAAACCACATCATAATTAATTTTAAACTACTACTCTGTAAGTATGATCTTTTTGTAACTGAAAAGAATAAAGAGATTTTAAACTGAAAACTGTCCTAATTTTTAAGAACTTTTAAGTCTTTAAGACTTCCTTCATCTTTAAGACAAGAAATAAGAATTTTAAGATCAAGAGCTGTTGAACTAATCCACTGTCCTATGAGGTGCTGTTCAATTTTGAAATTGTGTCTCTAAATGGCCTGTGGGTATGGATCAGAACGATTTAGGCTGGATGTCTGAAGGACATATGGCCCAAATCCCCGCTCACACCAGGGCTGCTGTGGGTTAGGTGGCTCTGTGCTCCATGGACTTGAGTTCTGAGTAGCTCCAAAGACGGGAGAATCTCTAAACACAGAAAGAGGGGCCCAGAGAACTTGACTACCATCACTGTCATTTTTTTTCCCCCATAACATGTAATTCAAATTCTGTTTGTTGCAACTCACAGCTTTGCGTCTCACCCGATCGCTATGCCCTTCAAAGATGAATCTGGCTTCATCTTCTCTGTGAAGCAGATATACAGAAAACTTCAAAGTGATTTTATATACTCAAGTATTTGGTTTGCAAATACTCTTCTAATGACTGAATCATTTTCATCAAACCACTCATTGCATTTGGCCTACCTAGCAGTAGAGCATGAATAGTCTCCGAAATACATAGAAACATCTAGAGTAAGATACAAATGCAGATGAACTGCACAGACATATGCCAATAAAAACTGAAAGTAAATACTATTTTGTAAAAAAAAAAACCCAACTATCTTAGGTCTAGAAAGGTAGTGAACTATATACATTTCTACAGAAAATCTTGCAATAAAATATCATCCTTGTTGCAACTGTCTAATAAATTCCCGCTGCAAATCTCTCATACACAATTCTTTTATGTATACAAAGCATCCAGTGCAAAACCAGTGTTTTACATTTTACTTGAGAAGCTACCTACATGCCATGGGAAAAGTGTGACACCTCAGGCACAACAGAATATTTGCTGAAATCTATACATGCAATTACTGACTCTTTATTTTTCTACAAGTGCCTAGTAATAAAAATATTAATAAACTTGCTATAAATAGTACAATGAGCATTTGGTACAATTTGTCTTGGGACATTTTTTTCTTATGTCCATAAACTGTACAGCTGTCATTGTCCACAAAGAGAGAAATCTGCAATCAGTAAAAGAAAAAAAGCTCTTTCAACTACAGGACTTCAGATATCATGTTCTGAGATTGGAGTCCTGTAAGACGCAATGAAGTCTGGCCTATAAACTTGCACAGAAAATTTACAAACCAAACAAAATATTATGCATGTGTCAATATCTTTTTTTACTCCCCATTAAGACATCCTATCTTCTACAGAAGCCTATGAAAATACAACACACCATATCAGATACCTTCTGCTCTCCAGAAATGCAGACACAGATGGAAACCTGTAAATAGTCCAACAGAATGAACTGGTAGTCATGCAGCTACTCCTTTGGCATTACAAAGATGGCAAGCACTCACTGCATTTGCGAATCTTCTTTGCAGCCACAGCAATGAAGAAACTCATTGTACACCCTTGGGAGTAACGATTAGATTCTACTCAGGCAAATTAATCTATTTCATTTGCATTCATTGACAAAAATGTCAGAAGCTGTTATCAGAAGACTGCTCTTTGTGATGACTGTGCACTTGTAACCTGCTCAAAATAAGACCTGCATAAAATTACATCTCCCTGGCCATGAATGCAAATAAGAAAGTAAAGATATTTGGTAGGGAAACACAATACTAGTTACATGAGCAATCAACATGAACCAGTAAGCTGACACCATCACACAACTCATCACGTAAGCCATATCTGGGTCCCCTACTGTAATAAACTACACAGATGTCAATTAAAACCAAAGTTGATTACTGTTGCAGAAATTGAGCTGATAGTCTCAGAAAACCTATTCCTAAGACCCTTACTAAGTTGAAACTATTAGATTTTTTTAAAAATATGTGTTTATACATTACTGATGCAATTCTTGCAGTGAATGCATCGTTTCTCCTGCTCTGGTCCACTGTGGGATACAACTTGCACTTAGGCTTCTATGAATGACACAAACCGTGGTCATCAAATCCCAGTGAGGCCACTGCAGGAGATGCATTGGTACTCATTTTCAATGATAAATATACAATCAGGACTTCCTACAAGCTGTTTAAAAAAAACAAATTCCCCTTGCCGTACTTTGGTCTTCATAACTTTACAATCTTGGTGAGAGACTTGCTGTGGACTGAAGGGAATGTGTGCCGTTAACCTGCAGCTTAATTAAAAAGCCACTGTACTGTCAGTAATTAAAGTACAACTCTTCCAGTTGCTACAGCTTCTCTATCTACCAAAAAAAACCACCCCTAATGAAACAGTTGAAAGGTCTTTCTCCTCCCTGTGGAGGGACTCTTGCTATTTTCTTTTAAAATGAGAATGCAGGCTCTATTCAGTTTGGAAGACTACACTGAATGTCCTTTTCATACAAGGAAGAAGCAAAACAGGATGCATCCCAGTATTTCTCCTGTCTCTATCCTGACACAAAATGTAATTTTTTTTTCTAATAAACTATTTGAATGTCACAGATTATCCTCTCCTGCAAAGACATTTTACATTTCACATGTTCTAGCAGAAGAAAAAAAAGTTTCATCATTAAATATGATATAAAATTATACTAAAAGAACCCTTAGAACCACTGAACAGTTTTAAGGCAGAGTTTACTATTTACATAACCAGAATGCAATACAGTAAGCCATTAAAAACATGCCTGTAATGTTTTATGTATTAAAGCTACCTAAAAAGGCTCTAAAGCAGAAAAAGGATTATGCAGAAGAAAAAAGTAGTATGTAGAGCATGTTTTTATTTATAGTGGCTTCTATCTTTCCTTTAAATGGGTGGCTGCACTACATTCTAACTACATCTTATAATTACACAGCAGATCACACAAAATAAAAGCAGATTGCTCAAAATTTCAGAAGCTATCCAAACACATACTGCAGTTATCTCCAGCACAGCTACCAAGCAGACGTATTTAAGCACTCCTTAGTTAAACTGTCTTCAAGGGTAATCGGTATACTTACTTGTGCCTCAAAGCTTTCCTACATGATAAAATTAATTACCGTAACAAAGCAGTCAACTGTTACATAGGTTCTGTATTCTAATATATTGTACAATGCTTTTTTACTGCATCTTAATATATCTGAGATTTGAGAACACAATTCCAAATATTTTTTCAATAAACAGTTTCTTCTGGATCTAATGCAAAATCCATGTAAAAAGCTGGCTAGCTGGCTTATGGGTCTGGAAATTCTGGAGAGAAATAGCTAAGTAGGCTTTAACAGACTGTATCACAAATCAATATACTACTCAACACCCTCCTTGAACTATGTTCAAAAGAACCAAAGGCCATGTTGAAATACCTAGCACCTCACTTCAGCACCTCTGCAAATCTTTTTCTTTGAAAAGAAATGTTATATTAGTGGCTATTCAGCAGATGAGGTTTATCTTGCCACAACCTTCAAATCAACCTTTAAAAGAAAAAAGGACCCCCATCCACCTTGTGCATTCTTTTTAAGATACCTTTGGATTACATATATCTCTGTATAGCTATTCCAGTAGGGAAATACTGTACAAACAAATGATAATTCCATTGCATTTTCAGACTCACAGCATGCAAGACAGTGGCTGACCTGTGCTTTGTATTCTTCCTTGCCTTCGCATCAAAACCCTGTCTGGTTGTACACCGAGGACAGATTCAGTGTACACAGAGCCTCGTCTCATCTGTAAGAGACACATACTACCTGCTTTTTACGCCCTAAATTCACCTGTGCTTTCTTTTGCTCACAACAAGCAGTAAGATATGATCTTTGCATGTAAAGATTTAAATCTCAGGCATCAGATTCTTATTTCTTCACAGAACAGAGTAAGTAGACTGCAGAAGACAAGTTTCTCACACCGCACGCAGCCAACAGCCCTCCACTTCAAGCCAGAAAGATTCCGTGAAGCCAGATGAAAAGCTGATACCTAGTCTGAATGAGGCAGTCAGTACCAAGGGATCTTCTGTTAGAAACATCTGAGGAGTTGCTCAGATGCCTCAATGTAGCTGTCTAGTGCCATCTTACACAAACACGGGTATCTGAGACTTTCAAATGGGGAAGGCAAGTATTGACATGGGAATTATGAGTGACACCTTTCTTTGCTGAGTGGCACTAGAAGCTAAGCAGTACACTCCAGAGCACCTCACACAGCACTAGAAACTTACGTTTAGACAAATGGATTGCATTTACTGAACCCTGAAGATGCTACTAAATATAATTAAGATAAATAGAAGTCATTTACCGTCTTTGAAGTCAGCATTTTTCTGCCTCACCAGAATTCGGAAATCTTCTGCTGGGTTAACACTGCCAACCTACAAAAGGTCCAAAAATGATACAATCATCTGCCAATATCCATCTCTTTCTTTCTGCAAGGCAACAAGATTCTTTAAATTTCTGTTTATTTTCATATGGAAACAGAAGCTCTACACTTCTCTGCACGCAGACTCATAAAATGCAATTCTTACAATGTGTGTTAACGCGCAGTACTGCTAGCAAAGGTTAGTTATGACATGAGAAGATGAACCTACTATGCTGCACTGTTAAGCCAACCATGTTCTCTGGGGTTTTGAGGTCAGAAGCACAGTAATTCAGGTTATCTGCTAGTTCAGCTTTGAGACTTTCTGTAGCACAGACCTCTCACTAATCTTGACAGATGCTTAATGAGGAATGGGAGCTCCCAGGCATGTGGGTACAGAATCATTGGTTTGCCATTCCAATAGGAAGCTCAAAATTAAAAGCTTGCACTCAGTTCATCTAGCCTTTCTGGCCCAGTCTGACATCTTAAAGCTGAAGCTCTAAATGGGCATACAAGTGCAGAAATCTTAAAGGAACTAAAACCAGGTCAAATATAAACATTACTGAAAAATGGATGCAGTAAGGTTAGAAAAAAAAATTACATTGCTTAAAATTTCCTTTCAGGAATCAAAGTTCTCCTAAGTTTATTTGAAATTTTTATGCTTTGCTGTCAAAATAATTTGTATATCTTTCAATAAGCTTGCTTAATCTCTTCATGTCTCTTTTAAATCTGGCAATACCACTTTTCAGGAAGTATCAGAAATTTATATTAGGAGTACAGAACATTTAAAACTTTTAATATTTTAAATATTTTTTTAAATCTCAATTGTGCATTTAAAAAAACAACCTTAAAGGATACCACATATGAAAATAAGCGAAGTTATCGCAATATTAAATCACTTTTTTTCCTGTAATATGAAAAATCAGATAAAGCAAAGTGCACAGTTATGATACAGGCTTCATCTGCCCATGTACACAACATCTGGAATTAAGTTAGACCTAGCAGCAGGATGAAGCCAAATTTGTGATTCAGAAATCAGCTCATCCAGCTAATGCAGAGAACAGCCTCTAAAATCACAGCAATACCCTTGATAAAACATAGAGGCAACTTCTATGTTGCAGATGATATAAGAGCAATAACAAAATTCAACCACTGAACCCCAATTCTGAGATTCTGTTCTCTTCAGATCCTCAGGCTTGCCCTTTAGAGTTCTAGACACCAGGAGAGAATTTTGTCCTAAAATATATGACTGATGGAAACTTGTGCTAACATACGCCTAAGGGCCGAGAAAGTTGTCTTTACAATCTCTAGCAGAGAGTCTGAAATCTACAAGTAGACAGTATTTCAGTCATGTTTAAGCTAGAAACCCTCCTTTTATCAGGAATTCTGTATATTCACTATAATACACTTAGAGAAATTAATCTTCCCCTTTAATAATCAGATTTGTAAAAATATGCTTACAGAGGTGACATTGCCTTCAGCAAGTTTTATGATGCTAAAGCTACTTTCCTCATCTTCAATTTTTTGTTTCTTAGGGTTGGGTCCATCTTCACTGCTGCAAGTAAGAAGGACAAAAATGAATATAAACACTTAAAGTAAACTATCCTGCCTACTAAGCAGGGATTCAGTAAATTAATGAAATGTACACGGAACACTGGACAAAACTTCATTATATAACTGCTCCAAAATTAACACTAAACCATGCCTCATTTTCTCCCACAGGCTGCACAGAGCAGACAGTAGAAACAGATCAGACTTAATCTTAGCATAAACCAAAGGCACCGCTTGTTGAAGGTGCGAGATTATTCATGCTTATATATGCATCTTTTTCCACCTTTCTAAATACATAGTATCTTCAGTCACTTTATTTGGAACCTGTATATTGAGTTAACCTTGATAATTTACAGTATATGAGTTACTGATTTACAGTATATTACATGACATTTGCTATTCTCACCAGATTCATTCTAAACATGAAATGACAATGAAAACTTAACACTTAAGAAAAATTCATTTACTCTTCAAAAATTACCTGCTAGTTCCTGCCTTGGAACTGATCGCTACTACAAACCTGTTTACACAGTGGCTTTTGAGTTTAATGACCCATATTCTCCATCAGCACATGAGAGCTTTATAAACTTCCACTTACAGCAGTCAAAACCTGCTAGACAAACGCCAATTAAGCACATAAGAACTCTTTTATGACTTTTTAAGCTGCATCTCAAAATGCTTTCAAAAGACTGTTATTTTTAAAAAGCTAATTGTGATTTCAGGCTACTTTCTAGCTTTGTCCTCACAGGTAACATATAGCAAGGTGTACATTCAAACTAGAAACTTAATTGTAACATCTAATGTGCAAACTTTAGAGCACATCTTGGCAACAGAAGAAAATCCAGGTAATCACAAAATGGGAAGAAAATCAGACACTGTGTTCTGTGTCACTTAATGTGACAGGCTACTGACACAGAAGAATCGATTTCAGTTTAAGAATGACTGAAAGCTACTCAGCAATCTAAACGGCAGTTTTTGTTTTGGGGTTCCTTGAACACAAAGTAAGAAGTTTTTCTTAAAAATTCTATTACCACAGTGAAAAGAAGAAACTGCTTGACAGCTTAGGGACAAAGCCAGAGATCCTGGACTAGGTGCCACTTTGCATTCTACAGGGTTAGAACGGATTTTAAAACTTGCATTGCACATTACAGAAGCAATCAACTATTAGAAAGAACTTGTACAGTCTTCTTTTTTACTTTCTATAGCACGCTCCTCCCCTACTTCACAATCAGTGTTTATCCCACTTTGTTTCACTAGTCTTCTCTGTTCTTTACTTAATTTTGTCACTACTGAAATCAAATCCCTTCTCAGCAACTCCTGTCATCCAACATAACCTTACTTATCACTCCAGGAGAAGTGATGACTTTGGTTATGCCTCAGGACAAGGGCAGGATACCTTGCTTCATTCTCAACTCTGCTGACTTTCTGGCTGACCTTGAAGAAGTTGCTTGATTGTTTTGGACAGCCAATATGCCTGCCTGTAAAATGGAGAAACTGATACTTATCTAATACCAGTGAGTTTAGAACTTCGACTGGAATCAAAATTCTTGTATATTGACATGGTTTGCTGAAAGGTGCAAAGAACAATGAAAATTCTCTTTTAGAATATTTTTCTCCAAAGGTGTTTTGCAATCAACTGCAATGTCTTGAAATCTTTTTCCTCCTGCATTATTTTTACTGATTCAAAATGCATTGGGACTGAAGGAAGGAGGAGAACATAAATGATGATCCTGCATTTAACTGCCTAGGATCAAATCTATAGCTGTCATTAACCAGTGCAGTACTGCAGAAACTAATGAATCTATACCCATTTATATCAGCCAAGGATCTGACATTTAGAATCTGTTACTTGTAATGCACTGATTAGCAGTATTTTTAAACTGTAAAACATGCAACTACTATGAGAAAAATTAATAAAATAGAAGATTAATTTAAAACACCCACTTCTACATTTATATAGAAACCTCTCTCATACTGCAAAGGTGGATGAGGTAACAGCCTCTCCAAAGCCTACCTAAGAAGTAAAAAGTAAAATGCTTTCTATTTTACTGGATTTTTTAAACTACACAAAGTGTAGCAAAAGTGAAACAAATGAATGCTGAGTATTAACATCTGTATTAAGACATCATGCCTACAGTTATGCTGCCTTAATCCCATTAGACCTTAAAAATTAAGCAGAGATGAATCTGATCAATATGATGGCAGGAGACACAAATCAGTTTCAGAGAACAAAAATAATGGTCAAGAGAGCTTCTAGTCAACTTTTTCAAACTTGTTGTTTAACATTTTCCTTAGTCACTGTTGCAGTGATGCACTTTTCTTTATCGATTTAATTATATCACTTAGCTTTTCCCCAAACATGGAACAAAACCATACAGTTAACACTTCTGTTGTAGTAATGACAGTACTACTGTTCCCATTCATTACTACAGCAATATAATTTTTTTTGCAATTTTTTTAATCCTATTACCATTCATTCTACTTTGCATATTTGAGTCTGTATTCTTTTGCCTCCCTTACAGTTTTTTTTTTAAATCATTTTAATGCCCTACACTAATTTCCATCTCTATTATTTTTATAGCTGCTTTTATCACCCCTCTAAAGGAAACCAGTTTTCAAACAAAATAGTTTTCTTTCTTGCTTGTCAAATTGATGCCTTTGGAGCGATATGTTTTTAAGCAACTACCAGTAATGGGTCACTGTTTTTTGTTTAAATTCTCTCCCTAGCCTGTTTGAATCCAGCTTGTTTGGGGTGGGGTTTTTTTGTGTTGTTTTTTTTTTTTTTTTAAACTGGTTCTATCACTTTTTAAAATACACATATAAATGTATGAATACACACACACACAGAGAAACTGGGGCACAGAGCAAGGACAAGAGAATTTAATCAGTGTGAATTCACAGACACACCAAGGCAAGACAGGCACACACAACAATGAACAAAATAAAAAGCAAGGTGTTTCCCAGAGCAGAAATGTGAGAAGTCCTGTGTCATGTCTTCCCAAAGATAACAAGCTGAGGAGGCTCTAGCCAACCCAAGGTAAAGGATATATAACAGCTCAGCTAAGCAAAGCCTCAAAATGGCTCAAAGACGTTGTTCCTAGTGCTGAAAGGACTGAGCTAAAAATGACAAAAGGCAGGGAGAAGGAGCTGAGAACTCCAACATCCCAGGGGACCCACTATTTATATTATAGGCATTCAATAAATTAAGCTCTAAGAAGATTTTGTTTGAGCAAATTGATTTGGCTGGGGTGACAGTACCAATGCAGCAGCAACCAAGCATTTATTCTTCATATTTGCAGCACAAATAAAGTAAACACAGTATATGTAACAAAAAAAAAAAATTATCTTAAAAACTGTTCAGACAATAGATGTTCCAGGAAGACTTTGATTTTTCAAGACATCCACATTCATTGCACAGCAGATAATAATGAAGCAGCTTTTCTTCTGACTAGGTATTCAAAATGAAAGCTACAGAACAACCTAAACTGAGCATGCTAAGAAGGAAGACTCATCTTTACAGCTAATTTAAAGCTCCACAGCATTTATTTTAAACTAAATTAGGCCCTCTGTTATTCTTATTTGAACTATTTTATAACTACCAGTAGGGCATACTGTTTGACCAGGAGACAGTAAGTAATGCAACAGGTTGCCCAGAAAGGATGTGCAGTCTCCATCCCTGGATGTTTTCAAGACCAGACTGGATAAAGCCCCGAGTTACTTGTTTAAATCTCACAGATGACCCTGCTTTGAGCAGCAGGTTGAACAAGAAACCTCCTGAGGTCCCTTCCAACCTGATGGATTCCGAGATTCTGTGACAACAAATACAGACATAAGGAACCTACAGACTGGTTCCTGGTGTGTCTTGCCCCGTAACAGTAAGACCACCACTATTCACAAAATACCCCAGACATACTGTGGTACCACAATATTCTCCACCCATCATTATTTTTTCAGTGTGTAGCTCCTTGATCTTATGTTCAAAAGACTCTGAGCCTGCTTCATCCAGCAAAACCAATTTGAAGTGTAAAAAAAGTTTCAGAAAAATTCATAATACATCTCCAACTTACTTGTCTTTGAAGATGTCTTGAGCAGTCTTCTCTTCTTTTTTCTTGCCAACTTCCTTTAGGGCGAAAAGTGCTTTTACTTTTTCAAGAGGAGCCTGACACCTTTCTTTTACCACACAAGGCACTTCCAGCATCTCTAAGAGGTGCTGTTCAATTGGTGGCAATGGCTCATTGGGGTGAAAAGCCTTATGCTGCAAACACTGCAAGAAACAATTTGAGCAAAGAAAAACTTTTAGTTTATGTGCTTTTAATATACTGCCTGTATGTGTGACATCATATGGTACATGCAAAATATCTTCCATATTAAAGAAACTACCTTCACATTGCTGACAAATATTCCATCTCACAGGAGGACTGAAAGTCGTATGGTCAGTTGTTTAAGGAGATTAATAATGATATTAAACAAGAATACTGATGCAGATGAGTGTTCCCACACTCACTGGAATGAGTTCTACGAAAATTTTTAGGAAAATCCCAGGAATGAAAATCATCTGCATCTATTCAGCTTTTTACCTTCACTTTACCTTTAAAATGCAGTTCTATTATAAAACAGTCACATGGGAGAGATTTCTATACATTCCAAAATTAGGCAACGAGATATACATCCCAACCATGTATTCCAGTTATTGTCACAGTTTATTGTCCCTCAAAGAAAATATTTCTTCTTGGTCAATAAAACTCAGTATGCATACAATAGAAATTTTCACCAGTTTAAGAGCAAATGGAAAGAGAGAATTTAAATGTGCACAGGTGAGGCACAGAATATAGGTATGTTTGCAAATTAGCCTTGAAAAGAGTGTGGGAATGAAGGGGCCTGACAGATGTACATCAAAGTTGGAACAGATGGTAGGAGCTACAGAGGAAGAAGGCTTTTTCACCAAAGTGTAAAGGAAGTGCACACAGTCAGGGAGCCAAGCAGAGGGAGAGAGATGAGGTTAATGAGGCAGGCTACAGAAGTTCCATTCATAATTTTGAAAACAAAGTAGGTATCTCTAAAATGTTGTGAAGTATGGGACAGCAGTAGAGCTGTATGTGTATGTGCATATATATATATATATACAGATACCAGTGCATACACACACATACATAAAAACACATGATGTAAATGGGAGAATAATTTTTCCAAGCCCATTGTACTGGGTGAATTAGACACAAGCATGAAGGTAACTACTCAGTAAACTAGGAATACAGCAGAGATTTGCTCCCCTGTTGGCTGTCAGACATGACATTAATTTAAAAAACAAAGCCAAAGCAAACAACACCCTCTGTTCATGCTGAAAAGCTGCCAATAAAGAAAATCCAGACCATATGCTACACATCAATACTGATGTGCTTTCAATGCTGCCATTAAGATTCCAATCCATATTACAGCATACTTTCCAAAGGAGGCAGTCATACAAGGCTACTGATTTGGAAACACTTGTAATGATTTGAGGCATAATTATTTTGAAAGAGTAAAAATGTTGCTGAAAGCTGCAGTAATGGCTCTTGCAATACAAAAAAAAAAAATAATAAAACAACATTAAGAAATTGAATTAACCTCACAAAGCAAAAAAACTAAGTCCTCTGTTGTGAATGTGTTTTTCAGGCTTTTGCATCTGAAATCTTTACGTGTGGGGCTCCATGAGCTGAACAGACTGAGTAGCCACAGCCTCCACTTGTTCCTGTTTTTAGAGTAGATGACTGTCCTGGTTTCAGCTGCGATAGAGTTAATTGTCTCCCTAGTAGCTTGTACAGCGGTGTGTTTTGGGTTTAGTATGAGAAGAATGTTGAT
>JAVKLA010000001.1:37483480-37522012 GCA_034782735.1 Sagittarius serpentarius
ACCATTTCCTAAAATCCCTCTGAAAAGTCATATTGGTATTACAAAACAGTGCAAATTCATATGGTTCAAATGTGACCATCTATTAATTGGTATTTGTAAAGCATCAATACGGAGGCCCTCTGCAGAAAGGCAAGAGTGAAAAATTACCTCGTATGCATCCTTAATATACGGAAAAGCTACTCCAATTTGCGGGTTGCATCTTCTATCATATGCATAACGCACTATAGCTACCACTTTCAACTCATCCAATGCATGAACAAGGGCAGAAAAAGCAACTGCTGCATTCTGGGGGGGGGAGGGGGGGTGGAGAGAAAAAAAAAAGAGCGAAAAAAGTCTGGAGTCTCATGCAAATTCACATTAGTCTGCTGAAATACATCTTTCACATGAATTCAACAGCATTGATTTAGTCAAGACTAGTTCCCATTGCAGCTATAACTTCAACACAAGCATTTTTCATGTTCAAAAACCAAAGAACTAGAAAGGTCAAATCTCATCATGAAAGTGGATCCATTCAAAGCTGAGCAAACTTTATATCCAGCATGTTCCACCTTTTCTACTAGGTGTGAAGAGCTCTCAGAAGTATTACAAGACAGAGAAAAAGGGAGGGAAGTCGCATCCTTAAAGGAACATATGAAAGCACTGCAGTGAGGTTTTTATCTCCAATACTTAAAATAATTTGGAGGTCTGTCTAAATAACACAGTGACAGGGCACACTGCTTCTGCATGAGAATGGACTTAAGCACCAATTCCAGCTTCCCCATGCCTTGCACAAACATAGTATTTACCAGTTTCTCATTATTCATGAGATACGGTATTCATTTAGGGTCTAATCCAACTTCTTTTCATCCTAATGAGCTATGGAACAAGACATCTGTAAGCTGCATTAAAAATTTTTGTTTTATTAACATGGAAAGACAGGACAATCCCAATCACCACTACTATTCTTTTCTGTTCCACAGTGAGACACCTTCAGCATTAAAATTCACTTCACCCTACCTCATCATCTTTCGCTGCAAAGACCTTCAGAACCTGGTTGCCCATGTAGTAATGCCTCTGGATCTACAGATTCAAATGGTCAAGAGTTAGCCTGATCTAAAGAAAATGTCATTAATGCAACTAGACCAATCAAATTATGAAACAACTAACAGATTACTCAAGTGAGAAGCCACAAAATTTAATTACTGTGCATAGAAGTTAAAGCCCTGCATATGTTTCATATCTCCATTTATCACTCAATATGGATACTCAGTCATATTTGGTAGGATATTCTTATACCTTCCTATTGACGGGCAGGAATGAAAGACTACGGTACTTGCAGTTGTTACCAGCCTGAATAATACTGCAGTAACTCAAGTCAGTGTGGAAAAACACAGTAATTAATAAAAGACCTAAACCCAACTGACATATCTATGCTATTAAATTTTCCTAGCAAAGATATCTCAAAAAGGAGCTGAAAAAAGTCACTCACATCCTTAATTAATAAAGCTACTTCAACAGCAACCTGGAGTATATACAGTTGTGCTGGCAAAGCAGCACTTGTTAGCAGTTCAAGCTGTTCTTGAACATGGTTGAGCTCCCCACCCCGCCCCCAAAAAAAACCCAAAAAACCAGCCAACCAAACAAAAAAAATCGAAAACAGCTTCATCAAGGGGCATTACTTGAATAGCTGGAGCTACAGAGGCTGAGAGACTCACCCAGAGAAACACTGCAATAGTGGAAAACCTGTCATAAAGACTGCACACTACTATGAACGTTAGTTAAAATTACCTTTATTTATTAAAGAAAAACCTCGTCAAATTACACTGTCTCCAAACTAACCTAGAGTTTCATTATTTAGCAAATTACCATAATGCTGCTGAAGTCAGTGACAACTTGCACCAAAGCAGATCTGTTTAATGTATTACAGCAAGATTCTTCAACTCAGAGTATTCTACCTGTAATTATTCTTTGCTGTTCTGTCTTTAAAAGCTCAGGAAATTTTATGTTCAGTATAGTATAAATAACAAGATGTGTGTATCACTATACCTTTTTTGTTTGGAAAAAAAAAAAAAAAGAAAGAAAATGGTCCCTTTGTAATATTTCAAGTATTATTTCTTGATTTACATGGCATTGCTTATAAATTAAAAATCAAAGTTTAAGCGGCCTCTGATCTTCTTTCCTGAGGGATGTGAATAACTCAGAAAAATAATATAAGGTGGTTATATTCCTTCTTTAATTATATATTTGGAGCTCTTCCAGTTTCTCTAGTTAATAATAAACTATCTTTTCTCCAAAGTTTTTAAAAGAAACAATTTAATATAAAACATACATTTGAATAGTGTCAGTATTATGATTCCAAACAATAAAATTCAGGAGCCAAAACATAAGGAAGGCATGGGTCTTGAAAATTCCAGTTGTAGTTGAAAACTTCCTGATATCATTCTCTATACAGTGTAATTTTAATCCTGCAATCACACGTGAATAATTTTATTCCACTGAGGTTTATGCAACTACTATCGTGCATAATTACTCACACTCCTAGCTACAGGACCAGAGCATACTTTATTCAAGGTGTAATTTCTATTTGTTATGAAATCCACAGACAAGAAAAGTACATCATAAAAATTATCAAAAGCACTAAATATTTTGTACATTGAAAAAATATAAAACCAATTTGTTAATTATTGGACGCATATTTATGTGAATCAAAAATATTCCTACAATTAATTAAATTCCTACAATGTATTTGAAGGTATTACTACATTGTCTGACCAATGGTGGAAAAAAATTCCATGTGAAATAACAGCACACTTACAAAAACATAATTCTTCTCATCTGTTTTCCTCTTAGTTTCTGTTTTCAATAAAAGTCAGACTTGAAGTTGAAATAGGAGGCCAACCTCCAGCTTAAGAAAATGCTACACATCATGAAATACATCTTATGGAACTGAGTGAAGACAGTAAGACTCAGCTGTAGGCTAATAACGCATTAAAAGATGCAAGAAATTGTCTCATTGAAACATTGGGTTCAGACACAACATTTCACTTGTTAGATCCAGTTACTGGTACAGGATTTAGCAGTTCCTAACATCTCTCTGCCCTGGCCAATTTAGGGCATATAAGCTCAAGCATCATATGTTTCCTCAATCAATCACTTTCAGTACACAAGCTCCTGCATTAACTTTAGGTTCTGAATGTCCTCAAGGAGCAACCGGGTTACAGTTCCCATTTAGGCTGGCTTCTCACTTCAATAAATCAACATATTTCCTGGCTCCTCAGTTACTAGTATGCTTTGGACCATTGCACTGCAGTAGTCTAAGGGCATATCTAGCAACATGCAGGGGTCTCTGTGCCACCTGTACTGTAAAGTAAAAATAGGTTTAGTTATGTCCATTTGGGAGTAAGCTCCCACAGATACTTCCTATTTCATTACCATCTTTCCTTCCTGGTAAAGGTAACAATTCTTCAACTTTCATCAAGGGTTCTATTTTGTTCAGGCAGCAAGACATTTCAAAGAAGAGCAGGAGGGCTGGGAGCTTTCAGAACAGAAGGCACAGAGCTGCCCTATGATTTCATTTCAGTTTTGAGTGGTGAAGGGGACTGGGCGCAGTGAACTCCAAGAATAGTAAAGTTCCAGTCACCCTGTGCAATATCCTGGAGAAGAAGGAGTGGGAGCAGTTTAACACTTCTAGCAATTACTGGTGCTCAATCTCTGTACCTTCTCATCACTTGTCCTGCTTCAAGAAGGGTTTTGTTAAGCCTTTGCCTAAGGCTTTCCTAATGCTCAAGTCCTGGATTTTCTGCAGAAAATCACCTTGTGCTGGATAGCTTTTATTAAGGTACTTGCTCTATGTAAGTTTCTTACAACTTCCAGGTAAAAAAAATGGCAAAGTTAATACCACAAGTACAGGTAAGTGCATACAAACACCAAGCATTTCATAGAAATATGGAGAGTTTTTGAATGATGCTATCTTGATCCAAGTTCTATGAAGTCTTCACTACATTTAGGTTTTGTTACAGTAGAAACAAGAAGCAAGTCACAGTTCACAAACTAATCCTTATGGAAATGAGAATGAATGCAGTCAGTTCTCAGGCTTTCTTTAACATTTCTTTAATGTTTAGGGAGGGGCTTGTTCTGTTAAAAAGAACACACCTGTGGCTGACAAAGCCCAAAAATGCTTCTGCATGACCTGAACAGAAGAGACAGCATCTTCTGTTGCAGGACTGTCATCACTATTTAAGATTGTGAGATGAAATGAGACTAGAATACCTCTGTCTCCACTCTGCAGAGATCTGAGTTCAGTGGCTCTGGCTTCACTTGAGGACCCAATGGCCACATTTATAAGCTTCTCTCCTTCACAAGACTACATACTGTTTACATGTACTAGAATCAGCAAATAAGTCACCCCTGTATACCTGACTGCAGATGCCCCATTCCCAATACTGGAACCCAGTACACCACCACAACTTTAGTGAATTCAAACTGAAATCAATTGTCTTGAACAACCCAGGAAGTTGAATGGGAAGAAATTTAGTACAGTACCTGAGAGGACCTGCTGAATCCCAAAACAGAAAAACATTTTGCTTCTGTTTTGTATTTCATTTGCTCTTCATCTTCCTTGGAAAAAGGAACTATATCACTCCCATAGCGAAACCCTGGAGAACAAGAGAAGAGCATCTGGTAAGCATATGGGCCTACAATTCTAACTCTGAAATTAGCTCTCTGAATATTTTAACAATGCATGCATGCCCCACAGCTACACTCCACACATGCTCATCAAATTACTCTGCCTGTTAACAAAAAAACCCACACACCCCATACACACATTTTGTACTTCACGAACCGCAGTTGCACTCCTCGTACATCATTTCATGTAACATAGCTACCCTTGTAGTGAGCGGGAAAGAAAATAAGGGAACCGAACATCTTGCCCAACAAAATTATACTCACAGAATAGATTTAAGCAAATCAGAATAGATTTCAACAAATAGACTGCAACACTCCCTGCAAACATAATACAAAAAAACCCCCAAACATACCACAAATCATGGACAGGAAGTGACACCAGAAGGCATTCACAGAAGAAAATGCGTTAACAGTGGAAGTGAGATACACCCTCACACGCAATGGAAAACCAAAACACTCTTGTACACAGAAGTGGTCTTTCTATATATATTTGTATTTTACTTCCCATGCCTTACATTACAGGGATATCTCCACAAAATAGGAAGCTGTTAGTTTCTCAGAGGTATCATCTGTTCCAACTGCTTATTTGCCCCCTCAAACTCCAATACCCTCCCTGTAACATCATCACTTTATTATATGGTCACAGACTAAGGATGATATCCTCAGGTGCGAAGAAAGCAGAAGGAACAGAGGTAAATCCCTGGATGAAAAAAATATGCTGATACATTTTCCTGGAAACTGAAAAGCAAACACACAAGCAGAATGAAATATATTTCAGTATGGGTGCTTCAAATGCAAAATATCGTCTTATTATGACATTTCTCAAAAGGCCCACAAAAGTCCATGAGGCATCAGCAGCTCTTTAACTGTAAGAAATATCACAGCATTGATAGAGAAATTTTTGGTCTCTTTTGTTCACATTGAACTGTTCATCACTTCTTTTTGGTAGTATCTCACAACCATTCACCAACTTGGGCAGCCGGAACATCAGCAGAGAATGGTCACAAATGCTTCAAAATATATTCACTATAAAAAGTGGATTTTTTTTTTTACTAGAAGTTTAAGTTATAAAACAAACAGACTACTAGCTTTCAACTGTCATTTCTGCTTAAAGAAACAAAGAAAATCACAGTGTTATTGAGACATTTTAATCTGTTACTGCTACAAAACACCTACGATTGCTACAACTGAAAGATTAAATACAAAAATACAGTCTATCTTAGTTTTTCAATTTTTTTATTCATTGGACAGTATTTTCTATACTGTTACTGAATAGTTCTGCCCTTTATAGTTAATACAGTTGCCCTACTTGTGTGGGATTGAAACAGCAAAGGAAAGAAAAAAATTAGTAACAAAATATATCTATACAACTGCAAAAAATTAAACACATTTGCTTAACTCCATTTTTTGGAAGTAGACTATTGCATACTGTTTCTGGAGCCTTTAGCCTTCTAAGGAATTTAATTCACTCAGAAAGAAGCTGAAGGTTATAAAAGAAGTATTGTGCATACCACTACTTCAGATTGAACCTGTTACGGAATTTAAACAGCAAAGCTAACAGACTCTTGAACACTAAACCTTCCTTTAATGGTTTCATCTTCCCAGCTGCAGAATATCTAGCACAGTTGCTTATCTAGAAAAAAAAAGCAGTGTTATGAAAGTATTCATGTTATCAGTACAACTGAACATTTGAAAACAGGATAGAGGTAGCAGCACTACTCACTGCAGAACTGAGGTATCATCCTCCACAGAATAGTTTAGGAAGCTGTAGTGCCTTCCAAGTTCCACCTGGTGGTATTATTATTACTGGCAAAAGTAAGAACTTTTAAAATATGTGAAGAAAAAGTCTCACCTAACAGTCTCTGTTCCGTCAGCTTACAGAACTTACATTCTAAGATCACAGCTAGGCTTCAAAGTATAAAACTAAAAGGCACTTCGGTGATTTCAGAGCAGAAGCCATTGTCTTTGGTTTGTCTTCAGGGTGCACATAAAGAAGTCATACCTTGAATAGTATCATCTTTCTGAACCTCTGTCTCGTCATCATCATTCAATCAGTAAACAGTTTCTTTTTGCACATCATCTCTTCTGAGGGTTTTAGCATCCACAACTGTCCAAATTTTTTTCACCTTCTCTTCTATGACCTTTATATCAGAATTCAAAGAAAAGGAATGTTTAGCATTTCAGTGGGATCCAGAGTGCTTACCAGAACATGCAAAAAAATTCTTAGACCACGTGCTGCGTTATTTTGCCAATAAGGGACTAATAATGACAGCCCTAAACATGCATCTCCGACTACTATCACAGTGCTTTCAGCACACTGTTTCATCTGTATGAGACCTAATGCCTGAACTACATCATATTGACTGCATACTCATCTTGGTTATTCATTAAAGTCATGGGCTAAGTCTTTTGTGGAAGTCTTTTAGTCACAGGATAACATGTAACTTCCTTGCTATGTATTTTACTTCCTCCACCTACATAAAACACTTTTGATAAAGCATTAAGATATACGTTAAAGATACAAGAAGACTCAATGCTCATTCAGCTTGCTTGCCCAAGTTTTTCATCAGGCTTACTACGGTACAGGATAAAAATACCCTATATTACTGCAACTTCCCAAAAGGCAGAAAAATATCTCAGTTGCATTACAGGACTGGGAGGGGAAAGAAGGAATAAGTATCTGCAATGAGTGAATGTTTCCCAAATACAGGGAAAGAAAAATGCTTTCTTTTCTCTCTAAAGTGAAATTGATGGTATACTTAGTGAATGAGAAGAAAAATGGAGAACTGGGCAGAAAAGACAGAATAGATTGCGTCAGTAGATATCACAAGTCTATTCCCAGCTCTGATCCAACTGCTGTACGACCTCGGGCTAGTCACTCAGTACATGTTGCTTACTCTCCCAAGCTTAATTTATTTTGTGTGTAAACACCCTTGGGAGGGGACCCTTACTGCACATTTGTACAGGTCTGGGACAATATCCTAATTTTAAAAAAAAAGAATACATATAAGTGGAAAGCTGGCAGCAGAGATCTCTTTCAAGCTAGTATGCCTATCTCTCAGAAATCAGATATATTTCAACTTCATAATACATCTTCCTGAAACCTTGCAATATTGGCCAGACTCAGTCTTGGGTTCAAATAAGAAACCAACTAATCTCCATCTCACCAGATCCATCAATGCTGCCTCACTATGTAGTTACCTATATAACTGAATAATATAATTACTCAATAACTGGAATTTTGCACATTTCCTGTGTTTAAATACACATACTTCTTCCTAGCACTGTGTGAAGGACCCGTATAAACTGTAAGGGAAACAGACTGTGCACATACTCTGCCAAACAGTATAAAGCAAACAAGCTTTTTTTCCAAGTCTGAAATAACAATAGATGCAATTCAACACAATAGCTGGTAAAACATTTACACCCACCATTTTACATACACATGTGCATAATTCCTCTCATGCCTAGGGCTTAAGAAACATATATTAAGTCTCATTGAGATGCAGACATATCATTGATGCTGAATGGAAAGCTTCACACATTCGCAGCATTGTTAATCAGGTTCATCAACTTCAATACCATTAAGTGTCACAGCGTAGATAGCAATTACTTCTATTTCTGAACATCGTGAATTTTAGTTCTTTAACATATGTGTACAATATGGTGAAGTTAGAGTTGCTGCGGGAACCACAGTTTTAGATGTACTGGCTTCTACGCACATAAAATCTCTACCATAATTATTTTGCATATTGTTTTATTTTCTTAGCTTTAAGGAAAAAACATGCAGCTGCACCTAGCTTGCTGCCAAAATACACTAAAACATACAATTTATGAACTTACTGATTTGTAGGCCACAATCCTTATAGACAAATTAGAACCAATAGTGAGCTGGCAGGGCCAAGGCATAGGTCTTCTTTCTATTTTCTTAAACATTGAAAGACGCTCCAGGCTCTCTCTAAATGAAGCAATCAGGAAAACAGAAATGAACTCTAGTGAACTGTAATAAAACATTACAGATAATACAATCTCTTCAAGGAGATGCAGGAGTCCAATTGTTTCATCTTAGACTGCATAAAGCATTAGAAAATAAACTGTATGAATAATCTTGTCATTAACTATTGTCAGAAAAAAGAATGAAAAAAGAGGTGGTACAGTAGATTATTCCCATCTCAAGCCTTTATGATGGTGTGACATTAGGGCTTAAAGACATGGTTATGTCTTGTGATGAAACTACACAATTGCTTATTAAGCATTTTACATTTATCTGTGCTTACCCAATTAGGGCATGTAATAGCTGAACAACCCAAATTAGAAAAGGCTCTCTAAGCGGTAAAATGTTTTCTGCAGTAGAGGTGAAGAAATAAAGAATCCAGTTTCAATTAACAGGATTTTGTTTGTGTGGTAATTAACTTTTGACTTTTTTTTTTTACACAGGACTAATGAACTCAATTTCAGGGCATTCTGTTAAAGTGAAACAAGTTACTTTGAATATTTCTAGCCTAAACAGCATATACACAAACTCATAAAAGACACAAAAAAGGAACTGTAATGATTTTATACTAAAAAGTGTTAACTTAATTGCACAACTTTAAGAAATAGAGTCCAAAAATTAAAAATTTACAGTAAAAGTCATTTATAATATATTAATTGTGAAATCAAATAGGCTTGCACCCCAGAACAGCTTCCAGCTAAAACAAACTGTATTGGCTATTTTGCTGTAAAATTCCAATGCAGAGAAATCACTCAGAAAAAAATTTTTATTGCATGATGAAACAAAGATAAAACAGTGTTGACCTCACTTTTTTCACATGATGATAAAACCTAAAATCTACCCCTCTCTTGATTAAAGCACTTGTCTGGCAGAAATTAAGATCAACTTCTAAAAACAGTAGTAAAGAATTCAACTTGGTATTCTACTTTTCAAGTTTCTTAGGATAAGCAGGGTTTTTTTGAAAATTCTGATGGAAGCACAATGAAAGGAGAGAATGCACTGGGATTTTTATAATGAGATAAACATTGTATTCCCTTTTCTAATTCTTTTTTCCTTGGGGAAAGGAAGGAAAGCAGGAAAAAATATTTTTTCTGGCAATAGAGATGTCAATATAGGATTTTTAAAAAGAACCTGTTACTACATCGTTAAAAGTACTGCAACACATGCATTCAAGAATGAATGCCAAAATCAAATACCTAAGTGTCAAATGCCTAAAAATGTCATTTAAGCTTAATTTATTAACTCTATCCTTTAATTTCTTATATTTATAGAAGAAAAATGCTCCCAGTTATCAAAGAAGACTTAATCAATAAAACCCTAGTAAGTGCACATTTCAACTTGTATTTTAAAAACATGCCTCTTCTCTGCTCTCCAATCCCTCCCCCCAAAATCCAGAGGCAGCAGAAGTACCTCCTGTCCAATAGTCAGAATATCAAACCCTAAAAAAATGCAAGAAAATTTTCTCACTTACTTCCCTGGCATGACTTACTTATTTTCACAAGAGTCGAAATATTTTTACCAGCAGGAACAATGGATATAGGAAAACAGAGAGTGTATCTGAGTTGGTAAATTATCATGATAAATTTGCAAGGCTGACTTCTTAAAGCTTGATAAGCAACTTAACTGCATCTAAAACCTCGCACATTCTTAAACAACTTAAACTTTAATCTATTAGCCAAAATGCCTATTTATCCAAAGATTTTGGATTTCCCCTGAAAGCACGGCACAAAAACAGCTTATACAGTAGCAAGAGCCTATGATAAAAAAAATATAAAGCAGGGGACAAGCCACATATAGCTTCATGCATATGGATTATCCTAAAGGATAAATGGGCCCAGAAAGATACTGCTTTTCTGTACAGGCTTTTGATGCAATGACAAAGCCTGCTTTTTTTCTAGAGAGTGAGACTGCTCTGTTGACTAGTATGGAATACATACACAGTGATACATGTTTCTTCACTAAACCACACTAATGCTAAATAACAGTTTAACTGGCTGCTGAGGTGCAAAGCAGATCAGTTGGGCAGGGTGAGGGAAGGAAACCCCACAAATAAAATGATGAATAACAGCATGCAAACCTACACATACCCACCTCATCTAAAAATTACACTCAATAATCACATTACAGCTATGGACTACTAAGCTTCCTGGAAAACATGTTGTCTAAAAGATCACACTTCATTACTGTAGAACAGAACTACTAAGACAATAACATCAGACTTTTTCTATGGCACATAGATGCGTTTTGCTTGTTTCCCAACTGAGATTACACCTATGTGGAAAAATCTTGGATATATCATTAGCTACAGTTTTTCAGAGACACATATTTTTACTCTTTCATTGAGGAAACATGAAGTGAAAAACCATCTTTCAATTCTTTCATTAGGAACACTGCTAAAAAAGTATATTGTCTGGCACAATGGCACAGTAGTCTGTGATTAAAGAGCGGGATTCAAACAAACAACATTACTCAAAACATTTGTGGGAGTTTGATAAACTAGTGAGCTAAAAGAAGTCTGTGACCAAGAAACGAAGGCTGCCATTAAATGCAAATGTTCTACCTGCACTATGTCACAAATTCCAACTCTTTCCAAAACATGCTTTTGAATCTCATTTATAGAAACATTCCCTCCAAAAATCCACCAACACTAAAAGATGGAAGAAAACTCCTATTTTTCTTTACATACAGGTACAGAAAATTCATTTTCCACTGAAATCTGTAAGCTTTTCTGCCTATTCTAAAACCACTGAAGAAGCTGTTTGAAAGGGACTGACTGTACAATACATCATAAAATTCACTGACTTCAGTGAAACTGGAAGCCAAGTGACTGATTACTTACTTAATTTCATATTTGGGGGAAGAAATCATAAAGTAAATTTTCAGGATGATAAAGAGGATTAGCCAAGTTTACCTGAAAGTATAAATTTCTTCCAGCCCTCCTTCTTCGTCCAAAGTATGCATCAGTTTCCTCACCACATCAATGCCTTCCTTCTGTTGCTCAGTTAAACGCTTTCTTGGAAAAGAGTTTGTGTTCATATGAGAATGTACACTGGCACTTGTATCTCCACCTCCATCATCAACATCCACTGGAAATGGCAAACTAAGAACACAAGCCGAAGCAGTTAGTTTGACTTTCTTCTTAATTAAAATAACCAACCAAAACCAAAACAAAAACTGTATCAGGATCAACGATTTCTATCTAGCTGCAGGCAGGTGTATAAAGAGCCACATGGCTTGCAAAACACATGAAGTAATATTTCAGGTCTACTTGGCACTGGTAACATCTTGACCAGAGTGCTGCACCAGTTCTGGGCATCATACATCAATAAAGATATCCACATACAGGAAGGGATTAGGGAGTAAAGACGATGTTTATTAGAAAACAAGATCTATGAAAAAAGACTGAACAAAATAAAGCCCATAGAGAAGGGAGTCAGAGGGCAAGACAGTCCTAAATATAAAAGGCTGTTGCAGAGAGGAAGGGAACAATTGGTTCTTCATATTCAGCATGCAGTCAAATCACATCATGGAGTCAGGTCAGATATTCAAAAACCTGATAAAGGCATTTCAAACCATAATCTCTAAACCCAACTGCCTGAGGAGATAGAAGAGTCTCCATCACTGGAAATCTTTATAAAAAGATTAGACAAACACCACTCAGCAATGACATACATCCAACTGACCCAGTATGAAGTAGAGGATTGCTCTAGATGACTTGTTAAAAGCCATTCCAGGCCTGTGATTCTGTATTGGCTCCAAACGCCAGCAAACAGGACTTACTCTGCAGTGGGGCTATTAGGTATTTCTGGAATAAATGTTATTCTTTGACATTTTAATAGCTTACAACACTAGGTGAATTTCTGACTTAAGATGACACATTTTTCTGCACTTCAAGAATCAAATTTAAAAATTTAGCCAGGGGTTACAGATAAAATGATTTTGCTGCTCTTCAAAATACAACAGAGTTAACTAAGTATAAAAACTACAGAAAAGAGAGATGTGTAAGATCCTCTACTCCATGCCCCTGACAATGCCTGCAAATTTTTCAGTCTTTCATCTGATCCAATTTTGAACAAACCATGATACCTTTTACCACATTTCCACAAAGTAAAAGAATTTTAGCATTGTATTATGTTTTCAAAAGAGCAGCCTACAGATCACTACCTTACTTTCCCCTCATTAGTCCTCACTAAACTTACCTGTGGAGCAACATACAATAAGAAGAGTTAACAATATGCACAACAATGTCACATACAGCAGAATTAAAGATCAAGCTTTAGGAAAGTGTTTGGTACCTTTTTAGGAAGCAGCATCCACTGACAAACAGAGAAACTGTATTTTAAAGCTGTTACAAGAGCAAAAAGCTTCAAACCTCCAATACATAAAAGTTAGGCTACTTTCATTATACAGTGCTTAGAGACTCCTGTGATGAGAACTGTATAATACCCAAAGCTACACAGCACTCAGCATGTGCTTGGGACTTGATAACAGGGAGGAAAACCAACTATCTACCACAAGTTACAACCTAATCAATAAACAGGGCATAAGAGATGGAAGCACTGGTTATAACAAAAGGACAAGTTTTAGTAAGAAATTATTTTTAAACCAGTATCCCAAGTATTTTACCTTTGTACATGTATTTCTCAAAGCATCGTTTGCTCATGTGGCTGGGAGACAGGGTGTAAATCTGCAGCTAATGCTGTAACAGCAACGTTTGCCTAGTGCTTCTATTAGTCATGAGGCTTTTCCTTTGCTACATTACAGACAAATAAAATGTAAAGATGCATCAGAAATGTCACAGAATAAAACTGGAACTTTAACTTGTGGTGCTAGCATCTGTGCCACCCTGCAGAGCAAACTACAGGTATGGAGACAAGGTAGCAGGGGCTAAATACCAAGTCTCTGAAAGATGTACTCTGGCTGGTAGCATGTACTCAGGTTCATGGTGGTGTGTCCCCCCTGCCTCCAGTGCCAACAATAGCCTAAATAAGATAGAAGGGGCACATCAAGGCATGTTGCAAGCATACCTTCTTTTGCTGTGTAGGCAGAATCTGAGAATAGTCTGACATTTTTACATTCAGCCTCTCCCAAGCACAGGCAAAAAAGAATTTTTTTGTGGAGGATCAGCCCACGATTTTCAGTCATGCTTTCCTACCTAAGCCCTCTTGTTATCTTGCAGACAGGTCCGCAAATGGCTTTAATTATTTAACTTTATCAAGTTCATAACATTGCTCCTTACAGAATGCTTAGGTGAAAGTAAATATTAAAATAGTTAAAAGTAAACCTGCAGCTTTAACTTTCTCCTGTGGAATTATTTGTTATAAACAGCAAACATTAGCATTCACACAAAGTTCTGCTTTTAAATAAACTCTTACTAGAAGGCTTATAGCTTCCTATGTTACCATCATGTGCAACAACTAATACAGATCTCAGCACCACCACTGATTCTTCAGAGCAATGCCTATACTTATACCAAGACAGCCAAGGGATTCCTGTCATAACACTTAAGACGTTGCTTCCATTTTCCACCTCCATTTTCCGAGCCAGTCACTGTGAATACAGCCCTTTTCTTCAGACTTTCTTTTCTACTGACTATAATCAGGCTATAAACATCTGCAACACTATCTCATTATTTCTTCCCAGTAACTCCCTTACCTAAAAGGATCTAGGCTGTTGCTGTGACAAAACTACTGTTTCCACAGCTATTTCTGGCTCATTGTTTCCCACTTCTCTGGTTATATAGATATTTTGTCTCCCATTTTAGACTTTGGCTCTAAGCTATAAGCTTAACTGGAGAAGCAGCCATCATCTTAATGTGTATTTGCACATCACTTAATCAAGGGGACTTGGTTCATAACTGGAATTCATGGCATTTGTAATTGATGGAAGTACTTGTAACAATCATATTACATACTGGTTCACCTCTATAGAAACAATACACCAACAGATCACCAGTTCCTTTAAGATCGTTATTAAGAAATAATAATAATTTCCCTTTAAAAAAATGGCATAGTGTATAACAGCCACTTCCATACTTACAAAAACTGAAGTGAAATTCCTGTTTTCTTCAAGTTAGCAATTATAATTTCCAGCTGATCCTCACTGACAGGACTACTAAGGTCTGTAAACAGTTCAATGTGTCTCTTCTCGTATTTCTTGCCTCTTAAAATACAAAAAGAACATTTACATATATTGGAAATATTGTCTAAGGCCTTTTCTAATTCTTTCCTTACAAAATTGAAGCTTTACCAAAGTAATATACTTGTAAAGAAAAAAATAAGCAAACAAACCTACTTGGCAGAAGTTGTTCTATAATTGGCCATATTATGTATGGTAACTTTTTATCTTTATATGATTCCCCCTACTCACTCCTACCCCCTAAAACTGAGGACTCTAGCCCTGTAACTGTATAAATCGCTAAATACATCTAAATGAATGGAATTCTGACAGTTTTCACCAACATAGATAAAATGCAATAAAGTATGTTAGGCTGTTTATTGATTATACTGGATATTTCCTTTGCAGCTCTAAGTCTGTCCTTGTGAAAATGGAAAACATTTTAAATTACTGTCGCTGGTGGGGGTTCCATTTTAGTAAGCTAATTCAGTAGATTCACTGGGTAAGATGGACTTTAAAGCCTACTTAATACACTAAGAAGTAGTAACAATAAACATCAGAAAGTTCTGCCTGCTACAGAAAAAAATTCAGTTAAACTGACACAGTTTTTATCTGGATATTCAAGCATAAGGGTGATTTTCTTGAATTTTTACCTGATACTATTTTCTCAACTGAAAGTAAACTCCATATCAAAGAGTTTGGTGCATACGAGCAACTTACCCACAAGATAACAAAAGCAGTTGCTCCATAGTATTCAAGGTTATACTTCCATAAATACACTGGTTTTAATTCACAACTCAGTTTTAACCATTAAATTGATACACCTTTCCATGCCAATTAGACTTTATTCATAAAAATACAAATGGCATCACTAAGTCTAGTCTTCTGCATTCACAATTAGATCATATCATCTTTTTAACAATTTGTTCAATCTTTGTTTTGAGAGAAAGTAAGGTTATCCTCCTTCCCCTGGACCATCAGTTCACCCAGTGTTAGAAACAATCACACTTCCAGTCTCAGTACATTCATTGACAACTTTGTAACACTTGTGCCACCATTTTCTTTCAGCTTAAACAGTGTTTTTTCCTACTGCATGTTTATCTCCCACAGCCTGCGTATTTAGAAACGGCCACCTTATCTCCAACAACCTTTAATTTGCTAGGCTGAACAAACTCACCTTTCTAGTTTTGTTTTCTTTTTTTCTTTGTAAGATATGCCATCACCCTTATAAATTTGGTAGTCCTTTTCCATGCATTTTAACAACTGAATTAATGTTCTTTGGAAACAGATCACAAGAAATGCAACACTAAGTGAAATCTTTGTGCCTTGTATAAAGGCATTAATATTCTCACGAATCTACTGCAAAGCTCCCAGTCGCATCAGAAAGTTCTTAGATTGTCTGGAGAAGCTAGATGTCTCCTGGAGATTCTTCAGGGACAGACTCTCATAGTGTGTTGTTCGTTTTTAAAGAAGCATTTTCCATATTTACACAATACTGGAAATGTAATACTGACAAGAAATCTGATCAGCTCCCAAGTGCAAGGCCAGAATTCTGTGAAAGGCTTTGGGTTACATACTCACATTGTCTCCTTCTGAAGCAAGTCCATACACACAATAATTGCATCCAGAACTAAGCAAATTTAAGAAAAATCTCACTTAGAATATGAATCATGTCACAAAAGCCTTTTTCCTATGAAACAATCTTCTGTTTTCACCACCTCCCAAACATTGACAAACATGCATTTTAGTTAACAAGCAAACAATTTTTTGAGACAAGTACTCTTCAAATATCTACTGTGCAAGAGGTTCCTATAGAACTTGTCTGTTTTGTGATCTTGTCTCTTCCCCATATATCTGATGGAACAGTAAAAAGACTGCTTCAGGGCCCAGCCTTTTAACTGTCAATGAGGAGGCTCAAGTCCAATGAAAAAGCAACCTAATCTTTACATTAGTTCACATCTACAAACAAAATTTACTTGCACTTTCAATACACGATACCATTTTCTTCTGCGAGTTTTCTTTCAAAACATCTATATCTGGCAACCTCTTGACAGTTTCTTCCTCATCACAATTTTTATTGGGAACATATTTTTATCACTGCGCACAAACCTGCCCACCCATCAAAGAAGGAACATGACTGCTTCTGCTAAGACACAGCTGACTGGCTGTACACTTCTCTGAAAGAGCTCTGACAGGCTCAACAGAGGTCACAACAATCATTTTGTGGCCAGAAAGAGGGAAGGCAACACACGAAGTTGAACAGTATGTAAATGAAACACACAAAGGGACACTATATAGATCGCCTTCTTTTAAAACTCTTCACCTTACGCAACTAACAACAGAATACATTCAAACATGAACAACATTCAAACCAGCAAGTGATATTTGGCAACGTTACAAATACTTTATACAGAAATCAACCTGATAAACCTCTATTCTGTTTTGTCTGGCTTCTGGTACTTCTGCTGACATATTTCATAAATAGTATTTTTATTTGATGAAAAAGCATAAACCAAGTTCTGCAAAACTATTTTTAAGAACACACGCCTTATTTGAGGCCTAAAATTATATTATTGCTATCTTTGTTCTCTTTAATTAACAGAACACTTCATAAAAGCAATGATTCCCTAAGGCCAAGACTCCATCCGCTAGCCTAAAAGAACATCAAAAAGCAGCTAATCTGCTTTTGAACAAACTTACAATCACAAATTAGCTGAACTCTGATAGCAGTTAAAACTTTGGAGGCA
This sequence comes from Sagittarius serpentarius, assembly GCA_034782735.1. NCBI lineage: Eukaryota > Metazoa > Chordata > Aves > Accipitriformes > Sagittariidae > Sagittarius > Sagittarius serpentarius. Next base: position 37,501,004 of record JAVKLA010000001.1, read on the forward strand.
AATCTGAGCCCATTTCACAACATTAACTTCCTGTCTCCTATGTAGCTGAATCAGTTCAAGAAATGCTCTACAATGAAAGGATACAGTCTGCTTGTTCAGAGCCTGATTTAATCACAACTTGAATGTCTTCCAGCAGATCAAAATCTGGTAGCATTAGTGACCTATGTACAGTAATGTTTCGGTATTGATCCCCACTGGCAAGGTCATTCCTAGTACCATCAGTGCCAAACAAAATTACAGCGACCTCATCTTTACTCTCAGCAAAAATCTGGAAATAGAGAAAATACCAAACAGGTATAAAACCACAGGTAGATTCATATACACAACTATGTTAGGTAGACTCCAGCAAGCTTAACTAATTTTGAAACAATGTCAAGTACAGTGGATTTACTTTTTCTTACTTTTTCATTGGTATCCTACCAAAATGTCACCTCACAGAGTTCACTAGTTTTGATATAAACTAACAGATTGACATGAGGATATCTGGGATAAAACAAGTAAAGTTGGCTGACTCAGTCCTTGAAATGAGTCTTCAGTGCAGTAAATCTTAAAAATTTTGAAACATTTTAGAGAAAGAGAAAAGTACTTGTTCTCCCTAAAAGCTTCTACTGCCCTGAAAAAAAAGTGACCGATCCAACTGCCACATCTCATCCATGAAAGTACAGCTGAAATAAAGAGCGCTCTTACTCCTGCATAAAACCAGACTAATTCTTACTCATTTCTCATTTATTTCAATTATTAGTAAACAAGAAAAATATTTCACAGATGTTATTGCTTTCTCTCCCTTTTTAACAGTTTTTTACCACATGGAAAGTCACACATACCTGTCGCTGCACAAATTTCATCATAATCTTCTTGGCTTGTTCAAGTGACGACTCCTCACCAGGGGCAGAACTGCTCATTGTAAAGCCTACATCCAGGCACAGCACTATGGCTGCCTAGAAAGGAAAGACAATACTGAGGAAGAATGCAAAAGGGCCAATATAAGCATAGTTAATTGAAAGGGTACCTACAAAATCTAAAAATCAAACTACATCACTACTGGTTTCTTTTACAGTAACTGTTAATATTTGACAATGGTGGAGGACAGAACCAGTACAACTGCACGGAACTGAGAATCATTTAATCCTGTATCATCTTCCAGGCATGTCAGTAGAAAATACAAAAGATCCTTTTTTACACAATAATCTGTCAAGAGGGTAAATTTCTATCCAACCCCACAAACATTATCAGGGATCTAAGGGCTCTTCTACAGTAGGAAATAAAACAGAGATATTTTGGTTGACAATTACAAGCAATAACACAATACAGTGTATCTACACAAGACAAGGTGGAGATACAAGCTTGTTCCCTAAACTCTACAGCTACATCCATTCCTCACAGCAGCTCATAATAGCTGTAGAGACCACTCTCTGGTCGAACCCAAGAACGATAAGAATGACAGCACTCCTATAGCTTCCAGGGAGAGCCAGAACATTTATGCTACTGGAGGTGTCTGCAGCAACCACTGGCGTCTGCAGCACACAGCTATGCTCTTAATGCCTTAGAAGGATGAATTCTGATTTCAATTTAGGGGCTTGGATCCCACAAGCTAGCACATGTGTTTGCATTTTTGACCATCGCTTTAACTGATCTATACAAAACACTGCCCAAGTCTTCCCCTTAACTGATTTATAAACTAAATACAAATAAAATAAAATTGCTTCTTGTAATTTCTCTTGTTCAACTCTTGTTAAGTTCCTCTTAAGTTCTTCCACAGCCTCTACTTGCCTTGATTAACCTGAGTAATTCTACCATCCAGCTGAATGAAGCTACAAGAGAAATTCAGCAAAATTATGCCCTGCATCTCCAAGGACACTGACAAAAGGCCACCTCAAATTCATTGTCACTGATTAAACCAAGGTTCTCTAAATATACATCAAAATCTTGCCCGGTAGACTGCCAGTAGCATAAATTACACTGACTGAAAGAAATTATTGTTTCCCAGAACACCACAAAGTTAGGTATTACCAAAGATGGGTTTCGCAGCCGTGGCTGTCGTGCCGTTTGCTACTAACACCGAAGTCAGCTCACTGAAGGGAAGCCGGGCCGGTTCCGCCCCACGCTGACTGCGGTACGGACAAGCCACCTAACGGCAGTAAAGCCTGTTCCCTCAGGTGAGCATGGGCGGACCGGCCATGTTCAGCTCACAGGAAGGCACTGCCGGAACAACCCCGAGGCGCCCTCAGAAGCCCCCCACAAGCAACCATGAGGTCGCGCAAACACCCACCGCCGCAGGCCAAAGCCTGAAACAGCGCTCGCGTTACAGGAGGGCAAGGGCAGCTCCGGCCCGCAGAGGAGGGACCCGTTGTCACGGGCACCCCGGGCCTCAGCCGCGGCCAAGCCGGCAGCACCTCCTCCATGGCACCCCACCCCTGAAACACGTTCCCGCCACACCGGGCCGGAGGAGACCGCAGACGAAGTGAGGAGGACGTGCTAAAGACTGTCGGGATACTGCAAGACCCCCCCCCACTCCCCTTCCCTCCTCTCACCTTGCCGCTGCGCGCCATCTCGCTCGTTCCGGGACGCGGTGCACCGCGCTCAGAGCTCCGGCCGGCGACGCGCCCTGTCCGCTCCGCGTCCCCCCCGGGAACGCGACGGCGGCGCCTCGCGTTCCGCGGAAGGGGAAGCGCCACCCAGCGGCGGGCGGCGGCGCGGGCGGGACCGAGGCAAAAGGAGGGCGAAGGGAGAGGCCCTGAGGGGACGAGAGAGCCTGATACTGCCGCGTCCCCAGGCTTCAGCAGCGGGGAGAGGACACGGCCGCCTCCGCCATGGCCTCCAGTTGGGCCGAGGCTGGTGCGGGGCAGGCCGCAGGGAGCAGCTGGGGCCGGTGTGGCCCAGCAGGGTGAGAGGGAAGGGAGATGTGGGGTGTCCCCCTCCTCTTTCTCCCAGTCCCCCTCAAAGTGCCACATCTCACAGGCATGACTGTAGCTGCAATTTTAGCCATAGAGTGAGCAGTGCGGAGCCAAGGACAAGCCTGGTTTGGGTGGACTTATCTCAGGTCCCTGAAGAGAGGCAGCAGCAGGTTAAGTCTGTGGGGCCAGAGGGGCTGTCCTGTCCTCTCCTGCCTCTGAGCAGCTCCTGACTCACCCCATCTGTCACCCATCTCACAGGGCCCATCTGCCCAGGGCTTCCCAGCCTCCTTCTCCTCCTGGCACCCAGGAGTCCCACAGAACACATCTGCTGAGGGAGCAGCCATTCCCCTTCACCACCAGGACAGGGCTTTGGGCTGAATGGAAGTATCTAATAAGGCGCATTCTGCCCATGGATGACCGGTGGGAAAGGGTTTATTTATTTAAACATTGGCACAACACTAGCTTTCTCTGAACATTAACAACAGAGAGAATTTCTTATCCAAATTACATCCAGGCTCTTTGATGAAACTGAAGCCTGCTGATTTTATAATAGACACTATAATATGTATACCTTGGCACCTGTTAAATATTAAATTATCAGCAGAGATGTATAGAGAATGGCAAATATTTCATCACATATATTGAGTACTTCTTGTTCTGCATTACTTTCCCTGTATCCTTTGAGAATATCATTACCAATGTTCTTTCTATTCTGTGTATCTCAAAACCCACATTATTATCCATAATTCTTAAAACAGAGTGCAAAGTGGTGATACTAGTATATCTACAAAAGAGTAAATCTCACATGAACACTTCAAAAACCTTGTACCAGAAGACTGACCCTGCAAACACAAGTGTTTCCTTTTTATATTGAGCGATGTCTGAAGACAAAAATCCACTTTCCCTCCTAACTATATCGCCATGCTTTGGGAATATTGGTAATTGAGGGATTCTATCTTCAAAGCACTTTGCATATCAAAGGAACAGAGCAGCTTGGCAATGTGACAAACATTTTATGGGAAACTTGTAGACAAAAAAAACCCAGTCAGCAACTGCAAGAGAAAGCTGTGCATTGTCTTCCTGAATGTCTCTAAGGAGATTTCAGATTAATCAGCCAGGGAAATCAGGTCTGCTTACTATTATTATTATTTCTGATGTTATCTTAGTCCCTAGGAGTGCTTGGCACAGACTAAAAGCCTCCCCTCCTTGCCTAGCACTCGGGCAGTCCCCCACCCCAACTGATTTGGACATAGCTTGCAGTCTAGGCATAAGACAAGAGATGTGCACAAGGACACGCAAATGGGAAGAGCAGAGAAACAAGAACTGATCAACTTCATCAGCAAGGGCTTTTCACACACCAGGAGAAAAAGCATTTTGCCAGACATCATAATCAATTAACATTTCATTTTTGTGCTGGCGTTGGGAAGTAAAACCCCAGCCCTGACTGCTGGCACAGAATATTGACACAAAACCCTTCATAGTCCTCTCCAAATCCTAGATTTGACATAAAAGCTGAATCCCAGGCTTTGGTCCAAGCTCTCATAGCTAGAGCAGTAATTGTAAACATTACTCAGAGAAACCTAATTTGGGTATGAAAAAGAAACCTCTGCTTTGCAGGAAGGTTGGTGGGCCCAACCCGGGTACAGCACCCTGTTCCCTTACAAAGTCTGAGTAAAACTAAAGACACCTGTAACTGTAAAACTCCATCTGCGATCTTCCTATACATTAGCTCTCAGTCTGGCATAAATGCGGTGTTATAACTCTCTCCGCAAAGTACACAAACAATAAAGCCAAACATTCTCCCCTTTGCACCTTCATGCTGCTAAATTTCCTCAGATCTATTTCCACCATTCAAAGGGAAACTGGCTAATCATTTCTGAAACAAATTTTAATCCCCATTTCCTTTGCAAGTCTGCACAGAGCTCCTTTACAGGTAATCATCAGATCTGACTAATGAACTACATCTGGGGGCACTGGGCCTTTGTTAGCCTGGATTAAGACTTGGAAGATCTTTGCTTGTAAATGCTAGCCAAAAGGTGCTTGTGATTAATTGGCCATTTCCATTTTACAGAGTGCCAGTCTCTGGGTATAAATAATAGATATGCGACATCTCAGAGGACTCAGCATCCAGGGTGATCAGCTGTAGTCTCACTTGCAGGAGAGTCAGACCTCAGTTCCAGTGAGGTTTTTAACTCATAGCTTTGCTTACTCCTTTTTTGGTTACTTTTCTTCCCCCCAAAAAATAAACCTGGATTAAATAAGCATGCTCTTGGGAAATAGCAATGAAGGGCCTGCCTTGTGTTTAACTTCACCACAATGCCTTTACAAGGCAGCAAGGAAAATGGCTTCCCTGTTTTGTTACAAGGAGGAATGCATTATCCAGAGAGTTGCAGCTGGGACTCAACTGCTTACAGCAGCTCTGAGCAAATGTGAGTGGCTTCAATGTAAAAGTAGAAAGATGACTTGGCCTTTCTCCCTCTTGGAGCAATTGCCCACAGGGCAAAACTTTGGATAAATGCCTGGTGGAAAGAGGAATATTGTAGCCACCTGGGATCTAGCCCAATAGCTTTATTGAAATAGATACAATAAGCAGAACTTTCACAGAAGAATTAACGTTGCAATCATTACCTATTCTTTGCCTAGGTTCATATATAAAAGGGGGCACTAACTGCAAACTGAGGAATTATGAACTGAATTTTCTACAGCGATAAACAAAGCAGGGCAAGGACACTGTGACACCAATCAGCTTTCTATTTCTACCAGTACAAGCTTGGCAGCAAACTGAAAGACAAAGTAGACAGGAAATTGGCACCCAAAGCAAAGCAGAGCTTAGAAGCACATCTGTTAGCATCTTCCCGCGCTGGGCTTCATGAGGTATGCACAGTTGTCTTCTCCCAAGAGATCTTTCCAAACACCTGCTTGCAAGTGCATACCAAAACTGTGGTGCGGACCAACACTAGTATTTATTATATCTATTTAGTGATTCCTGATGGTCCTTCCCAAGAGATGCAAGCCTAACACACAGTCTTTGCTTAGTTGCTTCTGTGGAATACACCTGCAGGGAAAAGATCTCAAACACTGGTTTCACTCTCTACAGCAAAACTGATTTGACTTAGAGGATTAGTTGTAAGTCCACAGGGCTTGTCCTCTGGTTATGTCCTATGATTCATGAACACTTGGCATATTACAAAACTGTGCCTATAACAAACAAAAAACCAAAAAAATCTGTCTGGGGATTTAACAGTTCTCATCTGTTGGTCTACCTGCTCTGTCCATTTTCTGTTTAGTTCCTGCAATGGAGGAAAATGAGTCTACTAGGAAACATAAGGAAATTATTTTGGTAGGAAAATTAGAAAGCTAAATAATGAGAAGTAACAAATTACAAGAGTATATTGACTCAGGGTGTGTCCTACCAGGTACGTTCTAGCTCGGGGGCTCCCAAACTGTGGCAAATGGGTGGATCACAGCTGATACACAAACTACTTCAAAGCAGCACACCCACAGTTCATAGTCCCACACCACCACAGAGGAGACAGGGAATACTTCAGAAATGGCTCCACAAATCCTTCTGCATAGAGCTGAGAGACTCCGAGGCCTCATGTTCATAGTTCCTCATACAAAAGACAGTGTCACTATTGCTTTTCCTCCTCACTGCCCACCCCCCCCCCCCCAGCTGCTAAATTTACAGCCTCCTCTTTCCCTCTGACCGGTCCCTTTCTCTTCTTCAGGCTACCCACTTAACACACTTTCTCAGGCAGAGTAAAAACTTCCACTGGCTGTAATACACCAGCAGAGGCCTTATTAAGCACCACAAAGAGGGAAAGTGCAAAGTCACAAGCCAACTCTGTTTACGATCACTTTTCCCCATGTGGTATTTACCTTTTTCACACTACCATGGAATCACACTGAGAATCACACTCTTCTGTGGCATGCACATACCCTCCTGCAGAACTGCTGTCCGTCCAGTAGTTCTTCCACCTGATGTTCATTATTCCAATGAACAGAAGGGCACATTTGCCTAAAAAGTTGCATCCTAATTTTTTTCCTCTTTCAGATCATTGATGAAATTTGCAACAATCATTTTTAGTTGTATTTTTCTCAGCCATCATGCTTGCCATCCCTCTCAGTTTGGTGTCATTTCCAGATTTCATAAGCACATTTTGTCTTCAGCCAAGTCATTAAAGAACAGTGCTCAGCCTGAGATGGCCACCCCTAGGAGTAACCACTAGACACAGCTCTGTATATAACGTTCTAGCTGCTGTTGCAGCTATTTTATCATACATCAAAATATGCAATAGCTTCCTAGCCTGCTTATGAGAATGACATTTAAAGCAGCATCAAAGCCGTATTAAAATCAAGGTAAATAATTTCTATGCAAAAAGCCTGTTTTTCTCTCTCACAAAAAAAAAAAAAAAGGTTGATTTTACACCATTTGTCTCTAAAACCCCCTGGTTTTCCTTTTACCTATTATATTCTGAGCACTTACAAATGGTTTAATTATTTGTTACACTAGTTTCCAGTAACTGGAGCATGAATAGCCTATAACTACCTGACATCTCTGTACTTCTTCATCCCTTTTTAAAGGTGGATGTTATATTTGTAATCTCACCCACCTTTACAAGAAAAATCATTATTGTTCCTGAGATTGCTTTAGCTAGTTTTATATTTCCCTTGGATGAAATTCACCTGGCTCAGCTGATTTGAAAACATCTCCACTGTTTAAGCACACTCTAACTTTTCCTGTTTTATCTCAAACCACTTTTTGCTGCTGGTGTTAATTGTGTTGCTGCCTGATTGCAGGTGACTTTTGTAAATGGACAGTCTTCCACAGCTGTCAATTATTTAATTAGCTCAAAAGGCAGAAGCATATGCTGTGGGTCCAAAGGTTTCAGCTCAGCTGAAACCCATGTAGCTGTCAGGAGTCATCTGTATAATGGAATTTCATTTCTTTAATGTGTTTTTCTTTAAGAAGTAAAGAGAACATTAAAGTTGCAAAAGTATAGCTCCAAAATGCAAGGAAATTCTGACATTAAAGATTCTCTTGCAACCTTAACCGAGTACTTTGTTTCTGAATATTATGATACAGGTTCAACTACAGGAGCAGGTACTTTTTTGTCCTGCAATGCCATAATCTCTCCCAATGCATATTGGGACAAAATTATGGCAGTGCACTAAAGGAGTCATAAGAGTCTTGCCTCCTTTGTTACAAAAATCGGGAGACGTAGAGCAAAAGAAGAAATTCTTATGATTATGGTAACTGAATGACATTTTAAGAATTAAATTCTCTGGTTTTGTTCAGCAGGTCACCTGTGTTCTGATTTACGAATCACTTGAACCCAAGTCTCTCACCAGTAGGCACCGGTTATGTAAGTCACGTTTTCTTAGCGCTCAGTTTGAGATACAGTCAGATCTGTGTATGGGCTGAGCACTCACAGGTGTTCATGAAAGGAGCTTCAATTTCAACACAGAAAATGCCTTATTATGCTAAATGTTCTGAAAAAATCACCTGCAAGGCATCTCAGAGAGGCACTGTGACTTCATAGACATTTGTAGCTTTTAAAGTCCTTGTGCCTTTGTTGCCACGTATAAGTTTATCAGCATTTATGTCACATGCTATTGCAAAAAGAAAAAGTATTTATGTGAAGTGCTTACATGTTACAGTGACGTATTATTGAGAGATTGCTTTGCACGATCCGTGCAAATGGGTTTTGGCCACACTTTGAAATACAAAGACAAAACAAAATGCTGGATTGGTTTCTCATTAAGTGCTTTCACATGCCCCACTGTATAAGCCTGGCACGCCAGGGAAAGAATAGCATGAACTTCTGTGATTGAAGATTGCTTTAGATTGCATACCTATAAGGAAGAGGGAGGGATTAATTTTATATGAATACATTAAAAATTGGCATGATGTAACTTCTTAGTGTTTGCCATTGCACTTTCATGGTATGTAGACTTCTTTGGATGCATTTCTAAGGCAGAAAAAAATACTGCAGTGGGCTTTTCCTCCCGTTTTTCAGTTCAGCCACTGGAGGGCAACATGATCCCAGTCATCTACAGAGAAAGGACTGTAGCCTGCAGAATTGGGTAGTGTGCACCCAGCAAGCACCACCGAACGGCAGAGGAATTTCTGCATACAGGTATGGCAGAAATTAGACAATAAATATATATATATATGTACTTTTACATTGCGCTTTTTTTGGAAGGTAGATTTAAAAAGGTCTTCCTACATTTAAAATCTATCATTCTGGGTTTCTGCTTAGGATGATTTTTTCATGAGTTCTAAAGCTGTGGATTAGCCAAAGGATTTCTGAAGGAGCCGATGCGAGTGCCACTCAGCCTAATATTATGAGAGGTGAAATATTTCCCACTGCTAAGTAACTGAAAACCTGACACATGTTTCTAGTCTTGACATAACTCTGGCAGACTTTTCTGGATTAGTTGTTAAATCTGTTACAACAGATTATTTCTTTATTACATTTTAGAGGACTATCAGCAGTGTAGGTACTGCTTTTCTTTAAAATTAATGGAAATATTTTGGCTCAACTGAACTCCAGAGCACCTGGGTTCCTGGAGAGGACCAGAGAGTTCATGTCAGATATGCTTGCTCTGGGCAGCAAAAGAGTATCAAATAGCGTTTGAAAAAAGTTAAAGCCAGTGTTTTAGGAAGAGGTAGTAAGTACAAAGTAGATGCCAATAAAATGAAACAGCACCTTAGAAACTGGGGGAAAGCGCAGACTGCGTTATAGGACACAGCAAAACAACAAAGTCTTGTATTGGCTATTTCAGACTGGGTTATCACAGAAGCAGAATCTCATCCATCTTGTTCTCCACATGCTTTTTGTTTCACAGTCTTTCCTTCTATCCCACCTCTCTCTGTGCAGTAAGTGTTTGTTTGCAGCCCTTAGCAATCCAGCTGTGTTTTTGGCATCTCTGGAAAGTGCTTTCATGTAGCAAGATTGTTCTGGACAAGCTAGCTAGGACAATTCACTGTGGGAAGGTTTTGCTTTGTGGATGCACAAGGATAAGCCTTTAGTATCCTCCCTCTTTCATCCTCCCCCCCCCAGCATCATGCATGTATGCATGCACGCACACACATGCTGGTTAATGGTCCAGTTTAATCCTCATAGCACAGGATTTGTTCCTTATCCATCCAACCAGACTGTGGGAGGGGAGCTGCCAAACAAGGCTCTTTATGAGCTGGAAGAGAGGATCCCATTTTAAATCCCTATTTGTTCGCCTGCACCTGGAAGCAGATTGAAATCAGACTGAAAGGATGGAAGTTCGGATCTTTAGAGAAATACCAGCCTTAATGCATTTCAAAAATGGAGCATTGCAACATGGAGGATGGGATGTCATGGTTTAAAGCTTTTAATTCTTGTCAGTTCCCCATTTGTACAACTTTGGGGTACAAAGCAGCAGTGTGAAGGAGGGAGATGCTATTTGAGAGGAAAGAAGAAGGGATTAAGTTTGGGTTTTATTTGTGTAAATTGATGCTAACCCATGACATTAGCAGATACGTGACAGTGTCGGATGTAGGGGTAGGACAAGAATAATTTCAAGTTTTCCCTGTCAGTGATTTTTTTTCAGGAATTCCTTGGAAGGAAGAGAGTCATCAAGATGACAACTGCTGACTTCTGCGTTTTTTTTGTACTAGACAAGGCAGACATTCAAATTTTAATAACTTTCTATTGAAATAAATGGCAAATTTAGCCATCAAAAAAGACTTGATTTTAGGATGGAATTGGAGCCTCAGAGCAATCCTGCTGTAATTGTGGGGCTGGCTGAAGTCACCACCACCACATGGAACTTTTGCCTTAGAGCCTGTTTTAATATTAGAGTTCATCGCTTCAGCAGTGTGTAATTGCATTGTAGAGAAGTCAGTATTATTACCTGCTTTGAGTCACTAAAGGTAGCTCTACTAACACATATTTGGTGAGAACTGAGATGTCATTTAGCAATGACACTACATGTGCCCTGGGACGATACTCCTTACTATATTAAATATTTCACTTTTTTTTTTTTATTTTTGCTACATGTAGATACTAGGAATTATTTCTGCTCATTTCTTAAGTCACAGAGGAGCTAATCTGAATAAATTAATGAAGGTTAAATTTGCTTGTGTTTATTAATTCTGTGTGCAACTTTTACATGGTTAAAGTGTTAAGGAAAATCTCCCTTATGATGGAAGGATATTCTAGTAATTGCCTGTAATTATAAGGGCGGCTTGCTACAAATCTATTTAAATACATGATAGCGAAAGACATTAGAAGCTGACACTTCCATAATTTAAGACAAGTAATGTATTTTAGAAAGAAAGACTGAATAAAAGGCATGCTCTCCTTAGGCCAGATACCCCAGGAGCTGTTGGATTCATGCCCAGCATTGACACTGTAAAAGCCATTCAGTTTACTTAGGATATTTGTGGTTGTTAGGATCACAACTGCAGGTGATTTAGATAACCAGGCTAGAATAAATTAAGCTGTATTTGTGTTACATCACAATGAGCCAGTTTGCTGTTATTTTGTAGTAGAAATAATTGATTCACTTACCTTATCACTGTAGGAGCAAAAAGAACTTGGCGTACATATGAAGATAGTCAAAGGCACCCTGAAATATATTGGTCTTAATATACATTACTGATGGAGGAACTTGTAATAAACCAGTCCCTAAGGGAACATATTGCCTGGGAGGTGGGTTTTTACCCTATTTGCCAGGCAGAACATACTATCAAATTCAGTAGTTATCCCTTTTTTCACGTGAAGTTAAATTTCCAGCTGGAAGAAATGGTTGGGAAAAGGAGTCCTAAGACAGAGAGATCACATCTGGGCAGAAACTTTTTATCTTAGAGGGCTCCAGGTCAAATTCCTCCATGGCATACCTGATTTCAATGGATGCAAACCATAACAGATTTTAGCTGCTCTATTTTTGGGGGAAGGTTTTATGTTTTAGCATGCTAAAAGCAAGGGCATTTTTTTTAACACAAGGACAAACACATCGTTGTCCTGACTCAAGTGTTCTCTTTATTTTAATGCATTCTGACAGACTTCAGCTACCATGTAACGAAAAGAAATTAGGAAGACTGTAAGTTATTGGAACTGGGTGACCAAGGGGGCTCCACGAGAGCCTCTAAAGGCTCGTTTCTCTGGTCCGCTAGTTTACATGCAGTCACCCTTCACCTGTTTACATGAAAGGATGCTTAGGGGGCTTTTTGAACCCCCTGGCAATTTACCCTGATCAAACACACAGCCACAAGTCCTCCCTCATCATTAAGCGGCTGCTTGTTGGAAGAGAAATCATGCTTTAGTAGTTAAGACAAGCAAACATAATGTCCCTCCTAATTTGCCAAATTAATTGAAAAGTTGCATTTCTAAGTGGATTAGCCCCCTGAATTTGCTTCAACCTTTCTCTCTTTTTTGTGAGTTCCCATTTCCATACAGGGAATGAATCTGGATGGACTAATCTACTCAGAAATTAATCCGCATTAATCTAACTGCCTCTACATTGACAAGTCTTTGGAAAGAAGCAGGAAGGGCACTGGTCCCACAGATCATTCACTGCCTGGGACAAAAAGGGCTTGCATAAGTTTTAAGCAAAATTGTGTCCATCACAGTGCAGGAATGTGGGCTGTGCATCCTTATTTTCTCTCTTTAATGCTAGTGTAATTGCATGCTCCAGTGTGCAAGAGCCGATGGGAGTGGCTTTTCTTAACTAGTGGTTGCAGCTTTGAAAAGGTTTCCATGGGGGTGGTCACAAGGATCCATGGAGCAGACCCTGCTGATAGTCTCAGAACGAGGAATTTCAGGATTCAAAGCAGGGCCTGAGGGATTAGAAGGGTGAATTCAAGAGACTGTTTATGGTTAAAAGCACAGTTCATACTGTGATTGTTTCAGTTCTCAAAGGAACTGAATGGGATGGGTAAATCAGCAGGCAGAATTAGCACCTTCTCTTCCCCTGGTGAAACACATGGTGCAGTCATACAGGTGTGTTTTGGCTGGTGCAAAGGTCTTCAGTAGGAGTCTCTCCCACTGCTAACCATTATCTTATAAATGATTACCTTGTACCTCAAAGGTGTGAACTGCAAAGGCTAATGAGCTAATTCTCTGGGCCCACTACCTCCATCCCACCCTGCCACACCAGGAAGCTGCGTGTCCTTCACCAGGTTCTTCACTGAAGGTGGGACGTCAGCAATGTACACGCGCCACGCAGGGAATGCTGTTCCCTTGGCAATGTTGGCAGCAGACATGACACCAAAAGCACCTCCCTGGTATTTCCAGCTGTTGTGTTGGACATGGCACTGCCAGTTTCAGGAAATCACCTGCAGGTAGCCTTTCGGCTCAAAGAGCTGTTACACTGAAGCTGTGCTAGCCCTCAGCTAGGAATTTCATTTGGCTTTTCTAAAGATCCACGTCTCCTTCTTAGAAGAAAGAAGATGTCAAATAAGCATTTGCCTTGTGCTAGCAGGAGGGCAGGACAGTAGTAAGACTCTGTAGGAGAGCACCGAGGGTATCATTTAATATTTAGACACCTCAAAGAACTGTATTGGTGGATTTTCCTTTGACTTACCAGAGACATGTCTGGAGTACTTAGGGGTTGTAAGAAATCTTCCCTGCACAGCTGTAAATAGCAGCTCCAAGTCACAGACACACAGACCATATCTGTAGAGTTAAAAGTACTTCCTATTTTGGTATGGAAGCCTGTCCCTCCCTACAGACCCTTGGGGCTAAAGCCAAACAGATATCCCAATGACTGAAACTTAATCAAAAGTTTTCGTTTGTGCTCTATGAAGTAAAACCAAAGAAGAACCCTGAGCCCAGAGGTCTGACAGTTCTGAACAGGCACAGGTTAACAAGAGGTAAAACTGAGACCCATTTCAGAGACACTTTAAAATGGGTCTTCAAAGAAAATAACTTGTAATCAATTATCAGCATGGAATAACTGTGTCCATCCCACAGCACTGTTTTTAACAAAAAGTCAAGCAGAAGCATGAGAGCAACACTCTTCTAAAGCCACGTACATCTTTATTCTCCACCCAGGCCAGCAAGGATGGGAAAAGGGAATGCGATTAAAAATAACAATCAGCAAACACACACTATCATTACTTAAACCATCCAGACTAAAGCAGCCAGAAACACACTCAAGAATCAGAATAACTGGAATTCCCTGCAGTTTGACAGTGGCACATAAGCAGAAATTACTTGTGAGTTTCTGAAAGCAAGGGTAGAACAAGACAAAAACTTGTGCTTTTTTTCTATTACAACGGTTGGTAATGGTTACATATTTTGCAGCAGGCAAACCGCTCTTGGGGGATAACGGGCAAGAGAGAAAGCTATCCAGAGTTGTTTTGACAAAAGTTTGAATAAAACTTTTACAAATAGCACCAGAACTAACCCCAAGCTTAAACTAGCCCCCACCAAAATCAATGGCAGAACACCCTGATTGGGCAGGAGCAGAGGCAAGCTTGGTTAAGTGTAAAGAAGTAGAAAATGCATGATGGATTGTTCCAGTATATCCCCAAAGAGGTGGCCTCCAAACCCAGAAGCATAGCTGCCATAGCAGAGGGAGGGTATTACAGCTTCTCTGACGCTCCTTTGTGTCTACACAGCAGTGAGGCACAGATTTGGTTTTGTCTCCATTCTGGCAGGCTGTTTGCAATCCTGAAAGCAAATCCTGCAGCTCAGCAGACATTTCACATGGCTGTATTCTGTAATGAGCTAGTATTTATCATTCAAGCCCTCTGTAAGCTGAAGGCTCTTTGTGCTACTGACCCCAGCCTTTCATCTAGCCTTGAACAGCTGCTCTTTGGCGGTGACAGCTGAACTGGGTTTTCTCCCTCTGCAGCAGTGCACACTTGCCAGCCATCCTTCCCCCAAACCCACTTGTTTGCTGCATGTTGGGGCCAAGATACACAATCCACTTCTTTCATGCCAGCAGTGTCCCTCTAGGCAAAGCGTGAGAACACTTGCCAGCGGGCCTTCCTTCCCATTACTGGTTGTTAAGCATCACTTATTCCCACCGACCAGCCATGTGGGAGCCTGCGATTTCCATGTGGAGGAGTATTAAGCAGAGTGGCTGCACTGGGTCACTACAGACTGCCAGCACTGGCATAACTTATCGTCAGCTTCTCTGTTAATTCAGAGGCATATCAAGCTCCCTGACTGAAACAGGCCTGTGAAAGGCATTTCACTTCTTGAACTGGTCCCAAGCATATGTCAGCCTCTTTGAACCCCACTGAATTACTTGCCATTGCCTCACAGGTTGGTGTCTATTTTTTTTTTTTTTTTGCTGGAAGTTGGTCATTGCCTTTAAAGACTTAGCCAGTAAAAACTGAAAGTTGTTTTTCAGGAAGCAGCAAACACAGCCTTGGCTGTTCCTGTGCCCAGGGAGCATCTCTGCTTTGTCAGTAAAGTGTGGGGCCAAGCCTGCTCTTGGTATTTGGCTTGTACACTATTCACACTGTTAATCCTCAGACCAGCGCTGAGGCTGGTTTGGCTGGGCTTCCCAGAAGGGGACAGACCAAGGATGCAGCAGGGACTTTACTTATTTCTCAATGTCAGGCCTAGAGGATCAGATGGGCTTCTCTATGCCAGTTCACAGCTGTCCTAACCAGGACAGACGGTCAGTGTAGCCTTGAGCTCATCCTTGAAATGCAACACGAAGCATTAGTTCCTGTGAAATCCAGCTTCTGAATGCTTCTCTTCACCATCCTAAAACTAAAGCAGCTCCCTCTCTGGTAGGGAGACTGGGAAAGTGAAACACCTATACAGACGTGAGTGACTGTGCAGCCTGACTGACTACACGCTAGGAATTATCTACCTACACGCATGCAAATGGTGGGCTCCTCTGGGTTGGGGCTGAGCCAGACTTTCTAGCAGCACCAGCTGAACTAGAGCACTCAGAAAATTAGTCAAGTTTCAGTCATGTAACTCAGTCCCCATTAGAGTCCGTTATACCTCTCTTTTATTTTCTTCATGTCCTCTTTAGGCCAAAACCCCAACAGTCAATCCAGAAAAAGAACTTTTCTGTTAGTAATTTTTTAAAAGAAACAACTAAAATTTCTCCAGTCTATGGTGGCCACCTCAGCCTGGTCTGGGAGCCCACTAAGATGCCATGCAAAGTCCCAAAAGGAGGGAAATCAGTTATGAAAATGAGACATGAGGGGAGGAGGATGTATAACCCATTGCTCTTCCATATAATTAACCAGGAAGTGTGTGGGGATGCAGATTTCCAGAGCTGAGGCACTAATGCAGTTTGCACTGGCACTAACAGACACGGGCTCAGGGACGCCCCTGTTCTGAAAGGGAAGGTCCAGCAGCTCTTCCATAAAAGCAACTAGAAAAACGGAATGACTGTTTCAGTGAAACCTTCCCATCCCAAGCACCTTCAACTCCACCTCCCTAAATACAGGTGCCACCGGTCCACACCCGCATTGCAGTGACATGCAAACTGCTCGCCCTTCCTCAGAGCAGGTTTTTCTTCCCTATAATGCAACTGTTAGCACTGCACACAGCTTATGACTCCCATTGCCCTTTCCTTCCTAGCAGTGCACCTATCAAGAGATCAAATGCAGGTGTCTCCTAAGCACCTATCTGTGCACCTACAGTCACCAGAGGGAGCTTGGTGAAAGGCCCATCAGGTCCCCATGCACCACATTACAGAGTAAGCCCTACTCTTCCATCATGTGATGGGTGTGTTTAAGGTCAGTGTAGAGCTCACGTGCCTTTGTTGGAGGCTATGTTGTCCTCTGCCAGTTAAAAGCTGGGCACAACTGTTCCAGTGGTCTGTTTGTCAAACTCTGACAGTGTCTAAGCAGTTAGCCTATCTGGAAAGTTTGCTGCACTTGTTGGAAGGACTGGAAAAGGACCTTTTCTAGAAAAACTGCAGGAAGTTCACACATTTTGCAAGTTTAGCCTTCACCTCTAAATGGCTTCCTATCTCCTGAAGTTCATCCCCTGAGTAGAGACTTCTTTTCTCTGGGTTGATGGGTCCCTGTTATGTCCTATTCCTGAAAAGTAAAGTCTAACTTTACAGAAGTGGACTCTTCAGCATGTATCTCTGCCACTTCACAAACAGCCCGAGCCCCACAGACCTGGATTTTCTCACCATTCCCAGAAGTTGTAATTAGCTAAAACAGATGATAAATCCTTGGAAAGCCATGCACCTCCCCACCCAGACCACGTGAAGCTACCACATTTGCATTCTGTGACATTCAAAGAGCACTCCCAGCCCAATATTTTATTCATTAACTTTGTGTTTAAATATATATATATATATAAAATCAGTGTTTTTTTTTCTAGGTGAAAACCACTCACATATGACCAAAATAGTCAGCTAGGACAAAGGCTCAGACTGCTGAGGTCTCAACCCCCTGTGCAGAGCTCTTGCCAGAGAGACTACCTGAGACAGTGTCAGAATCTAGCAGCTCGACAATGCTGTATGGAGAACAATCTTCCAAACCCAGCTTGCTGCAGAGCCAGCCACAGAAGCCCTTCTCCATATCCCTGACAGCATGCCACCAGTACCCAAAGGACCATGCTACCTGGGCCACAGCCGAGTACAGGCCTAGGGAAAAAGACACAACCATAATTATAATTGGGTAGAAGATGATCAAAAAGGGACAAAACGTGATTTTGTGCCAGAAGGTCCTCTCTTCATTGTACACCAAGAAGATGTTGTACCACGTAATGGTTCCATAGTAGAATGAAACCACGAAGGACACTACAAAAATGACAGGGAGGCAGACGATGGTCCAGAGGACGATGTGGGGTCCTCTGTCCAGCCCAACATCACATTTCTTCTTCTTCTCAGGTACATCCTCTTTAGGAGGTTCCTTTGACTTAGCCAGTTCCTGCAGCTCTTTGTCCGTTAGTGTGACATGGATGTCCACCATCTGACCCTTCTTCTTTCCCCTGGTGATTGTTCCAGTCAACGTGACATATCGGCTGTCTAAAGGCATGTTCCAGACACCTACGAACACAGATAAACTCATCTGCATTAGATTCATTTTCTGTACGCATTACTTTATGTAAATCTCCAAAGACCCCAAAGACAATTAGATAGTGCATATGGAGTTATAAATGAAAAAAAGTGGAATGCAAGAAGCAATGCAGTATAAAGAAGATTATCACAGAAGAAAATGGAAGAGGAGCTAATGATGGAGAAGACAGGAATTCCAGATGACAGAAATCACAAGGGAGAAGACTCCAGCATCTGCACTGGGGACAATATGTGAAGGGAAAGTGCTGCAGGAGTATATGAGAAAGAGATGAGACAGAGTAACTGAATCAAAAATGGTATGCCTGTTTTCTCTGGTACCCTCATAGATTTATTCCTGAACAGTGTCGACACTTGGGGTGAATTAGATAAATAGGACTAAGACCTTTGTTCTGGAATAAGGACATCCACACATGGAGTTATACTTGAATAGCTAATATTTCACTTTACATTTGCACTGTATCTCAATCCAAAATAATTTTCAAAGTTTAGAAAAAACTTACAAACTCTCATATAATTATATTCACATTTTAAGGGATCAACAAAGGCACCAAACAGGAAAATGTTGGGATGTGTGTTAAAGTCACAAACAGACTGCCTTAGCTTCGAAGTGACATTGGTTTAGGATGGTCCCTGCAGTGGTACTGGCCATAAACTCTTCTATGGGGCTAAAATATCCTTCCTCCTGGTCTTAATTCTGACTACCTTGGAAGGAGGTCTTCAGAGGCTTTTAAAAGGAGCCTGAGCATTTTTAAATGACCCACAAAAACAGGAAGGCAGAGATAAGCCATGAGGACAGGGGTTGGGATCGTGGGGAAATCTGGTGCAGCTGATGCACCAGGAGCATGCATTCACATTTAAGCCCCTCTCAGCCTGCACTGCTGACTCACAAAAGGATTAGCCATAGGACCTGCCTTCCACACTTCTTCACTGCAAGGGTATCCAGGACAGACATCAGAAGTGAAAGTGGCTCCAAGATGCCCCATGATGACTTTCCCAAATAATCACTCTTAAAGAGGAAGCTGTGCTGAGAATATGCAAACAGAAGGCAACAGCAAATCCTAGGCAATGAGTAAAACTCCCTGTCACAGGTAGAGCCACTAAATCCATCTGCTTCCATCCTTTCACTTAACAGGCAGTTGTTT
Source organism: Sagittarius serpentarius (assembly GCA_034782735.1). Classification (NCBI taxonomy): domain Eukaryota; kingdom Metazoa; phylum Chordata; class Aves; order Accipitriformes; family Sagittariidae; genus Sagittarius; species Sagittarius serpentarius. The sequence goes on from JAVKLA010000001.1 coordinate 37,520,037, forward strand.
CAGGTGTGGACAGGAGCTTGCTCACAGCATCATTGGCTTAAAGCACAGTCAGCATTTTTCTGGATCAACTCCAACCAGCACATACATTTAAAACTAAGACTGCGGCAACAACCAACCTCTGTAAAGAACTGCAGGAGACACCCCAAATCAGCATGTAATGCTTTTTATTTCAGAGCATTTTCATGTATGAACTCAAGCTCTCCTTGCCTGCAGTCTTGGACAGAGTTGGTCCCACAGGCACTTCAATTTGACCTTAGTGCATGCTAACATCAAAAAAAGTTTATGGAAAGTGGGTGTTCCCAGGAATACATACCATCCGCCATGGACTGAGCCAGGAACTTGGAACCTTCCTCAGAGGTCCTCTCCCCTCCTTCTTCATCCACCTGTTCTTCTTCCACCTTATTCTCATTCTCTGACCGATATACTATTATTGACTCAGGACGGGACTCTTTCTTCTTCTTTTTCCTCCGGTCCATAGTGGCTTCCCCATCAAAGGTGACAGTGGTTGCCACAGCCCTTCTCATGGAGCCACGGTGAGGGCTCTGGCTTCCAGACTTGCTCTCTTTCTGCACGGTCTCCTCCATCCCACCGCTGCTCTCAAGCACCTCACTTGGCATCTTGTAGCACTTGTTTCCAATCTAACAGCTCCTGCACTTAAAAGTCATTGATTAGACAATGGTCCCATGGATGCTTTTTTTTGGTAAGATGTCTCACTGCTGACATCCAAACTATGCACTCCATTCCCAGCCTAAAATGAGAGAAAAGGCTGAAAAAGTGTCTTTTTCTTACCAAGCAGAAAAAATTGCCAGAATTTTCCTATAAAGGGTTACTTCCAACTGGTTTAAATGTCATCTGAAGATCCTTATTACTGTCCTGAACATCAGTTTTATTACATGGATACATGTTTTGTAATATCACCTAATCCTGATTCTCAGGTTCCAATTTTAAATATAACAAACCAAAGCTACTAGAAAAGGAAAGAGTATTAACATTTATAAGAAGAGATTAAACAAGCACAGCTTCCTGGGTGAATTTAACACTCCTCTGCAATGCTGGAAGCAGATAGAAGACAATAGTTTTGGCCCACATGCATTAAAATGAAGAAATGAAACTACAGACGAAAAAGAGGTTGACTGATTTAAAGGACTAGCCTGGATTTGAGACAACTGCAGCAGGAACGCTGCGCTTATCCCACATTACAACAGCTGTACTGATGCCAGCCTTTCTCATTTTGAGTGTCTTCTGATCTACTGCCCGTTGCAAGGATATTACAAAAAATAATCAAATTATGTGAAAATGAATCATGTTTCAAACCTTACCAATTTAGCATTATGTAGTGCGGTCAAACCTTAAAAATACAGTATATACAGTGGATTTAAAGCAAAAGTACTATGAAGATGACTCACTGGGGACAGAACTGGAAACCACAGCAAAGTCTTCTGATTGGGCAGGGAAAACAACCCAAATCTTCACAAATCTTTGTAACAAATATAAGGGCTCAGTTTTTTACTCCTCATTCAAGCAAAATTAACAGCAGTATCAAGTGACACTGTTAGCTATGGGTAAGCTGCCTAAGTAAATGTAATGGGTTTACATGGCAAGGTTTTGGTAGTGGGGGGGCCACAGGGGCAGCTTCTTTAAAAGTTGCTAGAAGCTTCCCCTGTGTTCGGTACAGCCAAGGCCAGCCGGCTTTAAGATGGACCTGCCGCTGGCCAAGGCCGAGCCCATCAGCAACGGTGGTAGCGCCTCTGGGAGAACAGATTTGAGAAGAAAAAAGTACTGGGGCGCAGAAGCCGCAGCCAAAGAGAGGAGTGAGAACACGTGAGAGAAACAGCCCTGCAGACCCCCAGGTCAGGGAAGAAGGAGGGGGAGGAGGTGCTCCAGGTGCCGGAGCAGAGGTTCCCCTGCAGCCCGTGGGGAAGACCCCGGTGAGGCAGGCTGTGCCCCTGCAGCCCGGGGAGGCCCACGCTGGAGCA
>JAVKLA010000001.1:37522112-37558245 GCA_034782735.1 Sagittarius serpentarius
CTCATTACCCTACTCTGGTTTGATTGGTAATAAATTAAGTTCATTTTTCCCCAAATCGAGTCTGTTTTGCCCATGACAGTAACTGGTTAAGTGATCTCTCCCTGTCATTATCTCGACCCACAAGCCTTTCATTATATTCTCCCTCTCCTGTCCAGTCGAGGAGGGGGAGTGATAGAGCAGCTTTGGTGGGTACCTGGCGTCCAGCCAGGGTCAACCCGCCACATTAAGAAACTGACTGTGCCAAGTATTCATGAAGTATTTAGGCAACGTTTTAACAACTCTGAAGATCTGTTGAATATTTACATGAACATTTATATTTAAAAGAATGCACATGACCAATAATTAACTGTCATATTACCTAGTATATGAGTCGTCTCTTCAACATAAAACTAAGAAACACAGTTATCATAATTTCTAGCCCACACAATGCTGGGGGAACTTGAACAGATGCTAGAAAAAAGTTGAGCATTTTTAGATTTGGCAGTATGGTCCTGGTCTTCCCACAGATATAAGATTCTGCTGGTCTGTTTTGAAATTTTTTGCAGAACTTTAGATCAACTATTTATGCCTCATACACTCACACTCACACACACACACCCCCCCCCGGCCCACTTTTAATTGTATCATTTAACACTTAAGAATGTGGCCAGTTGGCTCTATATGGCTTTGAAGAACTCAACAATTCAGATTATTTTTTGCATTATAGAAAATAAATCTTCCTTGGTGATCAGAAGACACATAAAATGGAATTCAAAAAGTCAAGATTTGGCATACCGCAGAAGTCAGACTACTTCTAAATCACTGGGCAGGGAATATCTCGGCTAGCTCTGCAGCATGGCTGGGAACAGACTGTTTAGATTGCCATCTCAGTTTACACTTGCCATGCAAAAATACATGCCTAAATTTGCAGACATACTGGAAAACAGCTCTATAAAATACTAAATTTACTGCAAATACCCTCCCCTCACTGCAGTGTCAAGTGTTGCACTTTAGAACTACCTAGAAGCAACTTGGTTTAAATATTCCACTGCTGATCAAGGGAAGCAAGAACAAAGAGGGGCAGTGATGATGAATGCCCTAGTCTGGTGTACCAAATAAGCGTAGTTCGGTGTGGGGGTTGTTCGAGATCATTGCCTGTGCATTTTCCTCCCATTCCAAAGTCCAACTTCAACAGAGAATGGAGCAAAACCAAGGAGGCAATTCTTCCCTAAGACCCAAAGGTCTCTGGGAAAAGCATCTCATCACCTCCACCCCCCCAAAAAAAACCCATAAATGAGCTAATGAGAAGCAATTCTTCAATATAGTTCTTGTACCTCATCTGCCTGAGGAACGTGGCCTTTACATCTGTTTGGAAGCAAAGTGCAGATAGGCAGTCTTCCACATAACATAATATAAAAGAGGAACAGGATATGCAAGAAACTTCACAGGGAAATCTAATGCTTTGCTTTCCACTTCCCCCTTTTAACTCCAAAGCAAACCATTCACTGACTTCAAAGAGAGCAAGCTCTGGCTCTTAATGTGTTAACATTGGCAGGACCCCGAGATCTCTTCACATCCATTGGAATTCACATAAGCTTTCATTCAGTGGTTTTTAAAAATGCCTTTATGGGGAAATGGAATACATTTATTCTATGAAATAAACTCACTCTTTGTAGTAAATTCATCCAGGAGGTACAATAGGCTCTAACATTTTTTTCTGAGAATGAGCAATAACACTTCATGATTTGCACCTGTGTAATCCTTAGATCACCTGATTGAGCCTAATGAACCCCTGAGGCAAGAGTGAGATTCCCCTCCCAGAGCTGGTGAAAAAAAACAGGCCTGGAGCCACAGAGAGGCCAAAAGCATCACTGCTGGGATGATATACTAAAAGTCTGGAAACGTGGAAGTTGATTTGGGATTAGATTCCCAAAGTTCCTGGCTGTAGTTCCATGCTCAGTCCCTACTGCCTTGAAAAGGGGATGACTTGCCAGTAACATTTAAAAATAACACAAAACTACAGGCAAAGATTTGTGGCTGGGCTTTTTTTTCTTAACGTTTATCCAGCTGTGACCTTGGTTAAACTCACAGTAGATAAGCCAATGTCAGTTCTCAGTGTGATGCCAAAACCTAAAGGACTATGTCAACCTTGACTATGTGAGAAGGGGCAAGGTGATGTCACTTCGATCTGTCACAGATAGGCACTGGAAATGTGTGTCTATTTCTTGTGCTCACCGGTCAGGTGGGATGCTCATTAATGACCAGAAGACGCCTATGATCCCCAAGTTATTTTGCTATGTCTGATGTTCCCACCCCCACTATAGCAGCTACTGCCACTGTGAATTACCACCAGGACTAGAAAGAAACACCTCAACAGCAGGGTTATCAAGGGGTGGCAGCTCAGTTTCTTCTTCCCTTGCTCCTGAGCTGAGAAGAGGGGAGGGAATGGGCAATGGGCAATGGGGGACAAGCCCCTAAGAAGCGCCGTTGCTGTGGCTGGATCAGAGCTCTTGGGATAACGAAGTGAAGGAGCCCAGCTTATTCTGTTGAAGGCACAAGGAGGTAAAATTTGATGTCAGTCTGTCTACACCAGAAACAAAAACGTGGTGAAGATCCCTCTGTTCCAGCAAAGGAGGATGCAGTAAGATAAAAAGTTGAAAGACACAAATACAGGGCAGATGTTAGGTAGGTGTTTTAACAAAGTGGGTAGGTGTCACTTGATATACATCATGGAGGGCTGTGGAGAGTTGTCCCATCACTGGAAACTTCCAAATTTGGACTGGGTATCTTGGCAGCAGTCTGTCACCAGTATTTGACAAGAAGAGGTGTGAATGTGGGGAAGTCCTCTGGCTTTTATTAGGGAGCAGTCAGATTGAAAGATCACTAAGATCTCTCCTGATGTTAAACCTGTTTTCACAGTAGACATTTATTCTTTTCTCATCTGTTTCTGCCAATGGAGCAGCTGGGGTACCCTCTGCCACCTGGTCCAGACCTTCTGAACACAGCACTTCGAAACACCACCATCAGCCCCACATCCTGCAGGGATGCCGGTGAATCAAACAGGTTCATGCCCCAGTCCCATTTTTCCTGGGAATATTTTCTCTGTAGTTGCAAACAAAAAATATACTCTTGCAGAAGTCACAGTAGTATACACAAAGCTTATTTTTCCTCTCTTCCTTTTCTTTATGTCCTGTAAGAACAAGGCCAGCCCTCAGCACTAACTACACAGCTGTCCACAGCACCATCTCTTTCAGCCATACACTGAGGTCTTCACCCCTTAGAAGCCTTGCTGTGGAGCTGAAGCATGAGAATTGCTGTGCATATAATATTAGTAGTCTCCCACGTGGGACCACAGGGGCAGACCAGAATCTAAGAACTGTCCACGGGAGAGAAGGAAAAGAAACGGTAAAATTTCAGAGATAGCAGGGACCAGGTTATTAGCCAAACAATTTGTTATTAATCTCCATGTGAAAACAGATGGAGAACCCTGGGGAGGTGGCTCTGCAAAAACACTCTGTAGAGGAATTTTTAGAAGAACAGTCTTCTGTTACTATGCAGGAAAGCTACTGCTGCTTACGCTTCCCATGACAGTATTAGTCTTGGACACACAAAACAGGAGCCTAAAAGCTTGGCCTTGCACCATTTAGGTCAAAGGAAGTTTTTTCCATTGGTTTTCAGGGCTTGATCCTGCTGCTAACAGAAAAGAATTTATCTGGTTTGAATGCAGACGGGAAGGAAGAGCCTCCCCGCAAGCTAATAAAATCCTTGATCTTAAATCCCTGCTACGGCAAAAGTAACCTGTTTATGACTGCTCAAAGCAGACATGAGAGGAAGAAATGTAAACAGTAAGCAGTGAGGAGCATCAATTTTTATTTTTATAGTCACATAAAATGTGCAACACATAAGAAGAACTGGCACTGTGTCTTCACTCACATCATGCAGGGGTTATCTGCAGAAAAAAAAACCAACCTGTGCTTTAGAAGCACTGTGAGTTACCCAGGATGGGGAAGAGGTAAGGGGAAATTTACCTCAGAGACACACCCTGAGAGCGAGCTCCCCAGCCATGGATCCTCCTTTGCCCGCTCTTTTTACTCGACAGCCTCCCCATCCCCAATCCCTTCTCCACCCAACCCCGCCTCTGATTTTGTGCATGTACTGGTGCGTGTTTCTGAGGATGCATGTTACCCAAAGGATTATTTCCAAACCCTAGTATTTTTAAGGGGGTTATCTGCTGTCAGATTGTACACGTGAAAAATAGATGGTATCAGATGCATCCAGCTGTTCAGGACAGATCTGTCTGTCACCAGTCAATCATGTAATGATAAAATGCACCGGTCTAATGCAGGACATGCAGCCTCAGACCCTACAAAAACATGTGGCAAGACCTATGTAAGAAAGCACATTTAATTCAGACCTTATGCTGGGAAAGGGCCGAACAGTAGAGCTCCCTCAACAGCTTTGGATCTGTTTTAAATACCTAAATGACTCCACATGATCTTTCACATATGCATCCTCAGCATACCCTGCTGAAACAGAGGACAACGTCTGTCTCCATTTCATGGTGAAATAGCTCAAACTAGATTACACAGTTACTTGAATCTAGCAAATACTCAAGGCTGTGATGAATGACATGTTAGAAGGCAAGGCGAGGCAAGAGCAGCCCCTCCCCTGCAGCTTGCAGCGGAGCTTGACAGGAGGATTTATCTCACTGAAAAGAACACATTTGCATTCTAAAAGAAAGCAAAATGTTATTTTCAGCCAGATGTATTTCCTCATCAGGTTCACCATGCAGCTACCCCTAGAGAAAAGAACGTCTAAGGAAGGGCAGAAAAACTACCCCTCATGGCAGCGGCCCACTGTGAGGCTGCATTAAGTGTCTGTACGACAACAGCAAGAGGCACAAAGAGAAATATCTGCCTATGCCATCCCAGCAAGGTAGGAGAAAGCAAACAGCAAAGCTCATGGATCACACCTGTCTTTCTCTCCCTGCTTAATCCACAAGCTTCAAAGCACTTTCATTTCTTGGAGAGAGAGACAAGAAAAATGACCACGCTCTGGCTGTATATCTGAGCAGGAGCAGACCTCAGGCTGGACTGCCAAAAGCAGAGGATGGCACTGAGTACCAGAGCAGAGGGGATAACGCAGTCAGATGACTCATGCCACCAAAAACTTTATGGATGTTTGCTAATGGAGACCCCCAGCCCCACGCCTTCCCCTCAGGCAGGAGCAGAGGGTGCTAAAAGCTCAAGCTAAAAGCAAAGGGAGGAGTGGGCAAGCAACACAATCTCTGCAGACCTAAGTTTGCCCAGTCCTTCCAATTTATCACTGGCACATGGCCACCTCTTGGCAGGTGGCATTAGTGCCAGCACCGCCCCACACTGTTGAGCAGCTCCTGGACCAATCCTGCTGGCACCATGAGCCAGACCTGCATCACTGAAGCTGCAACAATGCTAGACTTGCTTGGGTGTGGATTAAGGGCTTGCTGGCTCCCGGTGCCATGCTGGGTGGCTCAGGCCCCTGCTCTCCCTGCTGTCCTTCCGTGCGACACCCAAACACTTGCTGACAGTATTCTACAGTTATAGCCAAAACAATAAAAAAAGTACTTGAGGGAGGCATTCCAAAGTATCACTGATTTGTTTCTGGATGACATTTTCAAAGGATTTTTTTAAAAGTCAAGGACATTTTACAGAGTATCTGTTTTATGAATCAGTTCTTTTTATTTTCCTCTGCTGTTCCATAACTTTTCCAAATGTCACAGAATAATAACTGCTGCATAGATCAGTATTACTGAAGGCTGGAAAACAGCACACAATAGCTGTGCATTTTTATTTTATATTAAATGAAATGCCTAATCAATTTTCTGGCATACCAACTTTTTCAAAATTCCCAAACTGTACTGGTCTACGTTTTTTTAGGGCAAAAGCCTGAGGTGCTTTGTCTCCCTTGCCTCCCCACTTCTTTGTCCAGACTGCTGGAAGAAGAGAAGTTGAGACAAAGGACTCAAAGCTTCCCAGTGCCTCCACAGGGATGATTTCTGTTTATGTTTATTATACTATGCTAAAAATATCAATGAATGGCACGTGCACATTAGCCTTTAAAGAGAACCAATGCTTTAAAAGGAGAATGACTTGGAAACAGATGTTAGTTTGAAATGTTCAAAGCAAACCAAGTGGTTTAGATATGAATCTTGAATAAACTCAGTAGAAATCCCTAAATTTTGTAGGAAAAAAATCTCAACGATAAAGTGGAGACATGATCTCCCTGTTTCCCTGCTCCACCCCCCACTTCTGCATTTGCCAAAGCAGGCAGGCCATCCTGCACCTTGAAACAGCAGCTGCCCATTGTAATTCCTACCCCATCCACCAGGTCACTGCTGGATTACACAGTACCATAGGAACAGCCAAATGAAGTTAGTCCCACCCCCTTGAGCCCAGCATCCTGCCTCCACAGCAGTGCCCTTAGGCTAGGATCAAGTGTAGCATCTATTTTTATTGGTATAATACCTGATTCATCCTCAGTTTGAAGGCTTGATATTAAATGGGACTGGAAGATGGAGCTTGCTGCACACATCAAACCGGTGTTATGCCTCCTCTAGGCATCCAAGCAGACGTCTAGAAGACAGTAACAAGCATGTAGTACATGAAAACAGTTTTGAGCCCCTCACCTCCCTTTCCAGAGTACAGAGAAAACACCTTCCACACAGTGTATACACACACACATGTGGAAGTAAAACACTAGGAGTTGCTATGTCTGAAGACTACAGAGCCATGAAGCACCACTGATGGGTGTGCAGCACTTGTGCTAACGCAAGACAGCTTAGCTAGAGACCTGGCTGGCAGGTGGTTATTTCAGTGAAGGGTTGCAAGACCTCCGTTTCCTTTCCTTTGGAAACCATGCAGTGCTCTCACCAGGATGTTTTAACGTGTGCTGGACTCTTGCCTGACCTGTACAATAACTGAAAACCAGGACCCTGTGTTGGCACCTCTGGCTATTTTTCCTTCCCTTCTTGCTCAGAAGATCCCTGACCATCTCAGTGGTCTCTCCTTTCCTGCCCTGCTCTGTGCTGGCAAGATCAAGCACCACAGTGCTTTACTCAGACAAAATGAGGAGAGACCACATACAGAAATACCTGCAATTAGAGAGCAAAAAGTTGCAGCCATGCAGCCCAATGAAAAACAGTCAATTGTAAATCCAGTCTGGAAAGGATTATCTGAAAAATACCAGCACCAAACTACATCCTGTGGTTCTTATTTAGGCAAGATATTTGGGGGCTTCATATCAGAACTTTCTCTGAGTTACACCCGGCTGCAGCCCAGGAGTTGCTGAAGAGCACAACTGTAGAGGCAGAGAACTGGAAGATTCCCCTGGGAGTGATTCAGGATTCCACAGTAAATATAATCTAAGATATTTAGACAGTATCTCCAGCAGCAGGAATTAGTTGGCTCAGGGGACTCTCAATTGGATACAAGTGCAGATACAGATCCATGATGCCAGGGTATTAAAAATGCAGCACTTTCAATTACAGACAAGTGAATGCTTCAGTATCATTAGTATGGTATTAGCAGGGTGTGTGATTATTTAGAAAATCTGTCTATGTACCAGTTTCAAACTGTTTGATGCTGATAATCCACATCTTGCACAACTATGAACTCTACTTTGAATGGGGTGTCTGTCTTCAGTATCTCCTGTATTTTTTTTTTAATTACCGGAATAAAATCCCTACAGGTAATGATGAAAGGTTGTAAAATCCTGATTATCTCCTAATTAGACTGAAATCCCCTGAGATACCACTGAGAGTAAAGTACCTTTCCAGAGAGGAAGTCCCTAAAGCGAGGAATCAACCAGAGAGCCTGACCATGAGCTGGGGCTCACCAGCAGGCGTTCTGACATGGAAACCAGAAGCCACGAAACAGAAAGGCTCTCACTTGCCAGTGACAGACAATGAAAGGAAAAAAGCCACAGGAGAAAATGCAGACAGGTGAAAATAGCAGGGATTTCCAGAGAGGCCTTTTGCGTAATCCCACAAAAAGGTCCAGAGAGGTAAGAAACAGAAACTCACACCGGTTTTAATTCGATTTTGGCTCAATCCAGGCACTTCTTGTAACGGGTATGGGGGCAGGGGGGAGAAATGATCGTTACAATTTGTGCAATTCAGTATCCCAGGAGAAGAAAGATATGAACCTGGAGCATCCTTGAGAGCGGGGTTCTGGGAAAGCAGAGGCTGCTGGAGTGCAAGCCTGCTTTTTTCTGACAGCTACCTAGCAGAAACCCTCTGTCAGAAATCATCTTTGACCTTAAAGTTTTATTTCTGGCATTGAGATGCTTTTCATTAAATCTCCCCTGCTCTCACCTCCTTGTGAGACTGCTGGCTTCAGGGATACCTCTCCCAGGGTTTGGATCCTGCGGAGATTTCTGTCCTGTTTGAAGCCATCTGTTTTCTCACATCAGGTTGATATTTAACAACTCTGAGACCTTCCCGCTTGCCAACATGGATTACGAGCTATGGGAGGGCACAGACCCCCTGAGGGACAGCAGGCTATAAGGAATTACTAAGGCAGTATGTATCGCTGCCAGGATTTTTAAAGCATGGCAGCATACTGCACTGGCAGATGTCATCAGCTGAATAGCTGAGCCACAGGCTGGCAAAGCACAAAATCAGCTTTTGACAAAAGCAGCCTTTTCTGAAAATGCAGAGTTTCCTATTCATCTCAACAAATTGAACTAGTTCATTCAAAGCCAAGACACAATCTGGGAGCTGTAAAAACAGGAAATACAGTTTTTCCTCTTCTATCTATAAATAAAAAGGTAGATGTTGAAGAACGACATGTGCTAATCCCACAACTCTGAAGGAGCTGACAACTGGAAAAAACTATTAATGAATTTTTTTCCTCAATGTGTCATTTCGATTTTTGAATGGTTAATGTTCTAAGTGATAGATATACCAAGGAAAAAAAAATTCAGATGGTTTTTAACTTCAAAAATTAAAATGAAGACTCGAAGGCTTTAAATGCAGATTTATTTTCTTCCAAATGCAAGCTGACACATACTGAAAAAAGAAATAAATAAAAAAATCAGCTGTCTAATCAGACACTATTTCCTAACACATAAAAATTAAGAATCTGAACATTAAGTTTATAGAATAACATAAATATGCAAGAAGAGCCTTCTGCTTACTGAATTTACCATTATGGCTGCATGTAGTGACAGACCAACACATTTTAATGCCACCAATAAAAGAAAACGAACATTCCTTTGCGAATAAGAAAGCACAAGTGTAGGAGAAGATTAAAATTGATTTTAGTTAATAAGATTTTCTTCTTTTCAGCTAATAATTTTGAATTTCAACCACTAGCGTAAAATCAATTCACACAAAGGTACACTTTGAATCACGACAGTGAATAGAAGGCATTGCCTTGCTGAAAACATCTGTGAGCATTGGTTATCTCAGCATTGTTCTTTGTGGACAGATTTTGTACCAGAAGGGGCTACCCTCCATTGAATGCCAAGGAATGGACGTCTCCTTTTCTCACCTCCTTACCCTCCAGTCTTTATGCCTTTCCCCTTTTTCTTCCCACCAATCACTCACAGAACCTTAACTCATGTGTTCAGTCCCGTATTTATGGCATTTCTATGGCTATTGAGAAAACCAAGGAATTTATCGTGATAGGGAAGAAAAATCATTTGATTGTGCCCTCCAGGAAGAGCACTGAAATCAAGCAAAGTCATAGAGGCCCACTGGATTTTCCTTGGTGGGCTGCAGCTCAGTCGGGATGGCAGGCAGGACAGAATATGAAGATCTAGTTCACTAGCACAGATGAGTGCTTCTCCGTGGGGTTAATTAATGATCGCTCTGATATAGCCTGCCTGAGATATACAGAGCAGCCAGAGACAGTTAATGGGGATCTGTGGAGTCCACAGATTGTGGAAGATAATTAAAGGCAGGGAGAGAAAAATCTTGCAGTGTCACCGACAGCACTTCACATTTTGCCTCCATAAAGTAATACTGTGCTTTAAAATATTAAAGTATTCGGCAAACATTAACCCATGCGGAAGGCAACTTTGTCTAACGGTTGCCTCACTGGCCGAAGTCACCATGCAGAAGTCCATTCCTGCCTTGTCACCCTTTGCTGAACAAGTCTGGACACACTGTTAACTTCTCCATGCTTCTCCTTCCCTACACTTATCAGGAGGTTACACAGTTTCCTTTGAAACACACTAAACTTCAGGATAAAGATGTTATCTTACAATTGTCTCTGATTTAAAGTATTAAACCTTAGAAAATGTTTTAGGAAAAGTAAATAAATCCATTTAACAAATGAGAAAACCAAAATAGACTCAATATTTCTCCCACTTTACTGATATGTGTCTTTTTAAAAAAAATCTTTTTCAGTCCCTTCTCGCATTTGCCATCTCCCCTAAGGCAAAAACAACAGGACAAAACTGAGATATACTTTCAAACATCTCTTCTATTGAAAAGGACAGAGGAGATGCCTGCAAAGATACTGAACATGCACACACGCACGCTCCTGGGCACATCGGTGCTAGTTAAAATCACCTGCGACGGACAAAGATGCTCTGTCACTTCACTGTGCAACAGAAAGAAAAATAATGTTGGCAGTCCTGTGTGTCAACTGCTTGATTAATACTGAGCTTATTGAGGGTGATTTTAAGTGAAAAAAAAAAAACCACCATAAAGGCCTTTTAGCACAAACCGGCTATGTTAGGGACATGGTAAATGGTATCACCTCAGCCTTCACGGCCTCTTCCCGACAAAGTCCATGCCTGGAGAGCGGATTCTCTGCCCGTGGGCCCCTTGCAGGAGAACACCAGCAGCTTCCTCTGCTATTTATGACACCTTTAGAGCACTGCACTGGTTTCTCCTGGCTGGGGCTCCACGCCCCACGCTCCTGAGGGCGTCTTCCCGCGTCGCTGTGGAAGGTGACCCCAAACGGCACAGGACAACACGAAACCCCCTGCCTTTACAGCAGATGAGACCACGGATGGGGGCTAGGCGGGTTTGCTGCGAGGCTGCAGCAGGCACAGGCGATCCCGAGGCACCAGGACGCTACCTGGGGAACCAGTCCCTCCCAGGCGCTGAACGTGCGGCCGACGGTCTCCCCACCGCGGGGACAGCCCCGGGCGCTCCCCGACCCGTGGATAACCGCCCCCCTTACCTGCCGCCCGCCGGCTCCGCCCGCGGGGCCCCGGTACCGCGCCGTGCCGTGCCGCGGGATGGGGGAGCAAGCCGGCTCCAGGATCAGCCGCAGCCCGGCCGGGGCCCCGGGCACCGCCGGCGCCGCCACCGCCGGCTCGCCGTTCCCGGCGCTGAGCCCCGAAGCGGGCGGGCGGGGCCACTCGTCACGTGGCGGGGGTGGTGGCGGCCGTTGTGGGAGCTGCTGTGTGAGGCGGAGGAGAGAAAGATGGCGGCGGCGCGGGGGCTGCTGGCGGCGGGGCTGTTCTGCGGGCGGGTGGCTATCGTCACCGGCGGCGGCACCGGCATCGGCAAGGCCATCGCCGCCGACTTGCTGGCGCTAGGTGGGCGGGGGGGGGGGGAGGGCTCCGCGGGGGCGCCCCTGTGGGGCAACGGGGCAAGGTGGGCGTTGGGCGAGCAGGGCCAGGCGTGAGGTGAAGGCGGGGGATGGAGTTTGAGGGGGCGGGCCAGGGCGTGCTCGGGGGTTGTGGTGCGGTTTGGGGGTAGGCAGCGCTCGGGGAGCGGGTGTGTGAGGAGTTTATGGGTAGGACGTTGTGACTGGACTCGGTGAATGGGGAGGAGAACGTGGTGAGGTTGATGTGGGGGCTATGTCTTTTGACCCGCTAGCACTTAAAAGATGCGCTATTTTAAATACAGCGGTCAAAGTGAGGTTGTATTAACCCCGTTCTCTCTCTCAAGTGAGTTTTCGTCATGTTTAACTGGAGGATTATATGGTTGTTGAACTGAGTCTTATGGAGTAGTATGGTTTTGAACTGTTGTCTGCACAATAAGCATAGATAAATGGTGCTTTTCTGTCAGTGCTTGTGACAGAGATGTTCTGAACTTAAAGTATATCTTCAGCATGCACTTTGTGTCTTCTTTTTCTGTGCTGATTACAGAGAAGTGGTAAAATCTGAAGTGAAAGGCAGTCTTCTGAGTCATCCACCTCACAACACCTTTTCTGCAGGTTTCAACATAAGTGCTGGGGATCATCGGCATCAGACTGGTTTTGGATAATACTATCATGATTGTATTCAGTCTTTAAAATACCAGCACTAGCATTATGCCTCACGGTGCTACACTCCCTGTGGTTTGCGCTGCTGAAATGTGCACCACCCCATTTCACTGAATATTAACGAGCTTTCTTTGTTAAGACAGTGCTGAGAGACATCTCTGCCTCTCCTGGCCTTTGTCGCCCAAGCTTTCCACTTGCTCTGTGGAGCTAAAGTGAGGGTTCATTCTGCTATGTTTGTATTACTGGGGAACTAAGCATTTTTTTAGGGTGTCCTTACATGCTGCCTGAAAGAGGTGCTTTTTAAGCATCATCACACTGTTGGTTGATGATGTTACCCAGTTACCTTAAAATTGTACTTAATTTGATCTGCATTATTTTTCTCAAGCAAAATACAAATAACAAAAGAGCGTGTCCATAACATCCTAAATAGAAAACAAGGCTGTAAATCTCTACAAAGCACATGTGAGAAAATAAAGAGTGAGCTATGGCTGAAGTCTGTGTGAGTAATGTTCCTTTCTCGCAGACTTGGTGGCGACTCCTGACAAGAAGATGACCAGGAACTATTTCCATGTATACCTTGCACTTTAGGCTGTAATTTTTTGAGGGGGGCTGGCTAGAGAGGGAATGCCTGTAGAAGCAGTGACAGATAATGCCAGTCATGATGTACATTGTTTTTATAACCAGTTTGCTTTGAAGCCTTCTGGACAGATTTAAACCTTTCATCTGGAAACTTGTGCCCTTTTCCCCTTGGCCCTATCAGAAAGTGGTCTGGTCATTCTTTGTGAAGAAAAATAAGTGAACTAGTGTCGGCTTGTACAGTAGGTATCAAGTGTTCCTCATCAGTGAGTTAGAATCTCCCTCTCCAGCAATGAGCGTATTTAGCAAAAATACAGTCTTTACTGGACCTTATCGTGTATCAGTGTGTGCACTGATAACAGCTTAAGTTGATAAATATAACTGTGCTACTGTGATTTAGTATTTTGTGTTAATCGGTAATTGTGTGTGCCATTTTATGAACTCTCCTCTGTGTTAGTCAGGTGGTTGTGCAAGTGACTGGAGTTCTTAATTTAAAAAATCAGGACATCTCAGAGACTAGTATCTTTACATGTGTAGTTTTAAGATGGCCACTGATTGAAGGTGAACTGCCCATTCCTAGTGATATGTAATTGCAGCACTTCCTTCTGGAAGAATTCAACTCCTCTTTTTTTTTTTTTTTTTTTTTTAATGTTTAGTTTCACAAGACAGCCTGAGCCAAATGAACAGCTTGCTGCTTTTTACTCCCACTAGTTATTTTGAGTTGATTCTGGTGTTTGTTTGATCACGATAGGCCAAATTCCACTCAGTAAAATGGCAACAAAAAAAAAAAAACCACCTGGCAAGATGTTAACTTTTTTTTTTGACTGTTTGAAGGTGTTGAATTGGTTTATGTTAAAGCAGAGGAGCAGCAGAGCTGGTATGAGGAAGGGATAGCTTCTGCTGGGATGCTGAAATTATGGAAGGAGGGAACTGGAAGCAAGACCTCCTTGCCTGCTTGGCAGTGGAAGCTAGTAATTTGCTTATCCATAATATGAAATGACATGCCTACTGGATTTGCACTAGGAATTAATTTGGTGTGGTCTGTTTTAGTCTATGTAGTAGCAATTGCTGAAGCCTTAAAGCTGTCCTGAGTCCCCTGGTGTGACAGAAGAAACTAGACTGGTTGTAGTGTGAGTGCTTGCCATTAATTTGTCACCTGCATTGTTTTTCTTTGTAGAATGAGTCCTTCTGCCTCCAAATGCTGAAAAAGCCAGAAGGCTTGAGCTCCTGCCTAGTTTTTTCCTCTCCTTTCTGAGCTAAGAATTCAACAGTGCGTGGCGGTGCCACAGGGAAGCCTCTGTTGCTGCTGTCTGTGGTCTGCAGATAGGAACTGATCTCGTGAGGCTATCATCCTTTCCTTCAGACTCTGTAGGGTTAAAAAGCAGAGTATTACATTTGCTCACTGCTAGTCAAAATTACAGCCAGACATACAGTTAGATTATTTTTGTGGTTTTAGGAGCAAGCATTTTTTTTGTAATCAAGACCTGCTGAAACATCTTTAAATCTCATAATTGATAAATGAGGCAGCTGTGAGCAGAGGCAGCAAAAGTGATGTCTGAAAGCTACGTTGCTGACTCTGCAACTCACAGGCTATCTTCCCTTCCGCAGGAAGGAAAGGGACCCTTGTGGACATTTTTTTGATTGCTCTTTTCCTGGCACAGTGGGATCTTGTTGCTAAGAAGCACCTGACATCAGTCATTTCTCTCTCCTGCAACAACTTCAACACTGTATCTTCTAGCCAGTGACTAATAAACACACAGCCTACAAGATATCTCCATGATCTTATTAAAAAACTAGCATAACTGTAATTTTAACTATGTTAGCTGAAGGATGTTTAATTTTGTCTCTACAGGTTGCAGTGTTGTTATTGCCTCTCGTAAATTTGACCGATTAAAAGCTGCTGCAGAAGAACTGAATAATACATTTTCTTCCATGTGTCCTGCCAAAGTGACTCCCATACAGTGCAATATCCGCAAAGAAGATGAGGTAAAGGCTGGTGATCCTGTTCTGGGGCTTAACATGTCAAAAGCATATTGTGTATATACAGTCTCAGATCTCCAAAGGTCTTTGCTGGCCTTCTCAAAAGTGGCTTAGATCTGGGGAAAGGTGCAGTACAGCACTGTTAAATTGATCTAGATAAAGATGTGCTTTCCAAGGGAAAACCATTTTTTAGCCATCTAAGCAAGAAAGCATTTGTAATGGCAAATATTTTTATGACCGTGTATACGTATTTCAGATATTTCTGGGAGAAGCAGGCCTTGGAACTGGAATAGTCTACAGCCGAGCTGGAGCCCACTTCACATGGTTGTGTGTCACGTTTCTGTGACAGCAATGAGGGGGTGTTAACTTGTGAAGATGGAGACCTCAGAATAGTTCCTTCAAACATGAAGTCATAGCATGGAATCCCAGTGCTTATGACTTGACACAAGTGCCCTGCATTGTCAGTTTTGCTTGTATTAAAGCAAAACAATGCCACAGATATTATTTTTATTTTTAGCCATGTTTCAAATTTTGGTTACAATTTGAGGTGTGCCTCATTACAAACTTTATTACTATCCCAGTTGAGTTTTTTCTTTTTTCTTCATATTACAAAAAATGGAAGATCAAAAGCAAAAGTATTTCATCCAGGTTCTTCAGAAGTCTGCATTCTCCTCGTAATTTTTTAATCTGTGTAATTAAACATTTAAAAGTCCAACATCAGGTTGGACTTTTAACTTACTGAAGACAGCTAGAAAATATTCCAGTAACAGCTAGAAAATAATCCAGTAAAAATTCCAGGTTGCTACATTTTTCTTAACCTTTCAAAGTCTCTGCTAAACTCTAGCATAACTTAAAGAAATATTAGTGACCTTCAGTAGCTATGTAGATTCTGGAAGTATCCTAGTATACAACCATAAAGCAAATAAAAAATAAAATTCTTCCCTCATGGAACAGCTTATGCCATAAAATATTTATAGTGATTTGCTTAGACTTTTTCTCCTGAAGGAGATGAACCCTGGGGCTGTGCAGTATGTCACTTCACCCACTAGTGAATTTTAAGTTTGTATTTACTAGCATCAGCAGTGTGATGTAATAGGATGTGACAGATGTCAGAGGGCAACTTACATGATTAAAGGTAAAGAGAGAGAAAAAGTTTAAGCCTTCTTTCATGTCACTGTTCTTGCAGAAATTACTCTGGCATGCTTAATAACCTTCTGCAGGTGAATCTTATTTCTGCATCAGTTTAAAAATGATTTAGTGGGAACTGCTGTGTTTGGTGAGATGATAAAGGGCTTGGATGGTGAAATGAGGTAATCTCCACTAAACAAACTACCATTCCTTCTTTGTTCCCTGTTTATTAAGTGTGACTAAATACATATTTGACAAAACAGTCTTAGGTGGCTTTGGAAACTTATCTGAAGGTGCTCTTAAAGCCTTTTATATAGTGCTGTGTAAAGTGTTTAGGCATTATTCTGTATTACTAGTAGCCATGCTGATACTTGGAGAAACTTCTGTCTTTGCTATTACCCTGCAGTTTCATCATAGAATTGTCTTGTTTCCAGTTTAGTTTTAAGCTCTACTAATTTACAGACACACCAGAACCTTCCTAGAACTTCTCATACAATATAGAAGAAGCCTCTACCACGTGTCTCCTGCCAGTGAAAGTTCTCATAAACCACTGTCATTTTATATCCATATCTATTGAAGAGAGGGTTGAGAGGAATAAGGCAGATTATACTCCAGTCTTGAATTTTTCAGTTATTGACTCAGTCTTATAGTTTGACTCACTTCAGTTCTCCAACTGCTCTTACTTCTTTCTGTTGAAGTCCTATTTTTAAAAAAATTACTATGAAAATTCTGTAAGCCTTTTGTGGAAGTTTTGAATAAAGAATGCAATTTCTGTTGCATGTTAACATAAGAACTTAAGTGTACCTGCTAAACAAATATTTATCCATTCCAGATGCCCTTCTCCAAGACCAGATATTTTTATTGGTTAGAGATATCTTCTGATTTTTGTTCTTTAGCTCTTGTTTTTGTGGCTCTGTCCTCCTCTGTTAGTTCTTTAATGCTGAGATTCTCAAAGATTGCTAAATCCTGGCCACTTATTACTTGATTTCTAACTTTACTATTGGACCAGAAATATGTGGATCACGTTTTCAGCTTTTAAGTTTGTAGTGAGCGTAGCACTTCCTTACACTTAGGTGCTTAGTATTTGTAAGTTGAAGCTAGATAAACTCAAATTAACAATTGGTAACTTACACTGCTAAAAACTGTTAGAACTTAGAACTGAGGGATGTGGCAAATTTTCCAAAACCCACTGCTCACTATTGCTTATTTACTATATTTGCTAAGAGCAGCAATGGTGAATACTTTTTTCTAATTTGCACTTGATTATCTTGCGGAGACTAGAGGAAAAGTACCTTTGGGCTTTTACTTCTATTCAAAGAGCATTGTACATCCACTTTCAAAACGTATTCCATTCTTAACCTAAAATTTAATGCCTGGGACTTGGAGTCTTAGGAATAGGGATCAGTAAAAGATGTGGTGAAGGATTTTTCTAGCCTAGGAGGTAAATCTTGAGCAGAGGTAACACAGCAATATAGCTTACTTCAGCATTTTCACAAATACAGGAGTAGCTTCCTGTTTACTGTGGAAGATGGGGTGAAAGGGCATTTAAAGAAACAAGACTTGTACAACTGCGTTGGCTCTGTATGCTAGTCAATAGCTTTACAACTCATTGTCTGGTTTCAGCTTAGTATGAGTGAAGAGTATTTACCTCAGAATTCACTGAAGCACATGGTTGGGTAGAGAGGACAGCCTCTACAAGTATTACCTGTGAGTCATTACATCCTCTTTTTCAGCTCTTATACCAGTTACCAAAGAATGTGTGAAGGAGA
The DNA here is from genome assembly GCA_034782735.1 of Sagittarius serpentarius. Classification (NCBI taxonomy): domain Eukaryota; kingdom Metazoa; phylum Chordata; class Aves; order Accipitriformes; family Sagittariidae; genus Sagittarius; species Sagittarius serpentarius. The sequence goes on from JAVKLA010000001.1 coordinate 37,539,751, forward strand.
AAGGCCTTACAAATGTTTCAACAAGGGAAAAAAACTTAGGAGTTCAAGCCTCCTTAGATGTCAGAACTGATCCATCACAGCTACAAAGTCCATGAAGCTTCCTGAAGAACTACATAATTCATTTAGTATATCCTTTTCTTTGACGTCTCACTGAAACCTTTCTAAGAGTAAATCTTTTTCTTAAAGGAAGCCACTGTGATCACCTATAGGAACAAGCCATCTTCTTACTGTAGCATGCCTTTTTTTTCTTTCTTACCATCCCTCCATCTCCATCAGTTCTTCTGCATTTCTTTAAATGCCCCTATGAATTTTGTCCTGGTTTTAATTTTAAAATCAGGCAAACTGGAGGGAGGGACTTCGAATAGAGGAGATCTAAGAAAGATGAAAGTGCTTTCAAAATTGCTAGGTGAATTTTTTTTTTTTGCCTCCTATTGCAAATCTTAAAGTAACTGACCTGCTTTGAAGATGACACAGCTCATTCCTCTTGTGTGCCCTGGTTTGGATCTATGAAATTCAAGCATTAGAAGATTCATCCCTCATCATATAGTGCAATATGTCTGTTAGAGTTCTTTCTGGCCTAGGAAGAGTCAAAGAAGGTGCAGTGAATTAATTGCTGCAGAAGGTTGATGGCAGATATCATAGGAATAGCTTAATGAATTCACATTTTCAAGTCTCTTAATCTTCATCCTCAGAGGCCCTCTTCCTTTCTATTCTGTAGCAAAGCTTACTTTTTGCTTAATGTGCAAGAAATAATCTTGCTTGATGGAGGATTTTCAGCCACTGCATAACCTGTCAGGCTTATTTCTGTCACGAGTTTGCTGCTGCTGCTTTTGGCTAGTTTTCCATTGAATGTTTTATACAGGATTACAAACCTATTTTGTTTTTAAAGATGGAAGAGTAGAGGGTTCTGGGATGCCGATAATAACACCTGAGGTTTCTATGTTCTGTCTTCATGGGGCCTTATCCCGAAGCACTGACTGTGCACCTGTCCCTTATCCTGTGGTCTGGAGTGTATGTAGTGATCAATCCTGCTGCTTAGTGATTATGAAGCTGAAGTGATTTTAATTATTTGGATATTTTCTAGCACTACCCACATATGCTTTGAATATAACAGGAGCAGGTCAGTTTGCGCTTGCTGAGATGCAGGCCAGACAGTTGTCTGTGTGTGTGTATTTTCAAACCAAGCTCTTTTTCCAAAATCCAAGGATCTAATTAATTAATTCCAGTGCCTCAATGTAATGGTGGACAGAGTGGAGGAGAGAGACCCCATCCTTTTTCCATTGTGAAAAGAGCTTTCTATTTATCTTTGTAGGTGTTGGGAAGGGGAAGCATGTGTTTGTGTGTCTTAAATGTTGAGCTACAGCAAATCTATTGACGGGGGAAAGACAGGCATGAAGAACCTTTTACCCATGTAAAGCCTTTGTGCTATACGCTCTGGACAAACACTTCTTTAACTAGTATCTAGATAAGTAGAAGACTTATCTAGGTAAGTGGAAGATAAAACTTTGTACTTCTAGTAGGCCACTGCTCTTCTTGAAATCAGCAATTCAGAATTCTGTGCACAGTGTCCCCTTTCCATACTCGAGCTCCAGCAACAGCAACTGCTGCTGGAGCAGACCCCAAGGGTAAAATCTGTTGCTTGGACATCTGACAAACAAGACTCCTTGAGACAGACTCAGTACAGTACTGTTTAGCACTTAGCACTGAGTTCAGTAGCAGCTTTTCTTTTCCAATAAACTTTATAGCTTAGCATAGTTTCAGTTGGTTTATAAATACTTAATGCCTGTCTGTGTGAAGCCTGTAATGGAAGACTGTGGCTTGGTGGGGAGCTGTGGATAAGAGATTCCTGTTGTTGTACTTTAAAATAACACAGCAATAACACAAAGTAAAGATACCTGTTATCACTGTGCAAGAATGCCTACTAGTTCTTGTCCCCAAAGAGCAAATCTCTAACACTCTGTAGTGGGTAGTTTGCCTGTTGAGTTTTACTCAAATTAAAGGTGACCTGTGAATGCTGTGGACATTTGTCCGTTTTCTCTGTGTCAGCAAGTACTGTCATCTCAGTTATCTGTGAAAGTGTGCTACTGCATAGTACTTTTGAGTTGCAGTCACACAAGAAAGTTCCTTATTAAAGAGCTCCAGTCCTCTGGTTATGTCCTAAGTGCCTGATTTTGTTCTTTTCAGTCTTTTTCAGAAGAACATCCTAAACTGTTAGCTCTACTTTGCGCAGTTTTGCTTTGCGTCCACAGAGAGTCTTTAATAGCTTTTTTATTAAGTTCTTTCTATGTGGATTTTGAATATTAGGAATAGAAAGGAATCTTCTTTAGTTCTCACTGTGATTTAAATGTGTTCTAATAGAACCTCTTTCTCCCTATGCTGGTGGCTTCTGTCACCAGGTTTACTGTTATTGGGAGAAGCACAGCAGCAATGCTTTCTCTACAACATAGAAGACCTTGTGAAGATTGCTACAGCTGGAGCCATCTGAGCTGTCACTGGAGAGCCTGCTAACCTTTACTGGCTTTCAGAAAGCAGAACTGATAAGCATTTCTTGTTTTTTTTTTTTTTATTGCCCTGAGAATATGGTGCAACAAGTAGGAACAACAACAAAGTTTCTTAGCATACAACATGTGAACCATTTTGAATTGATGTGTCATAGCAGGTTTTGTCCACCTGTTGAAAACTTGCTTGTAATGTCTCTTAGTGGATTTTTCTTCTGTTAATTTGTCATTTGTTGGGGGTTTTTTTACGATTCTTAGTGTTTTGCCTTTTCTCTCTCTCTCCCTCTTCCCCCCACCCAGCCTGAATAGCCCTAGTCTGTTCAAACATTCCTTGTACCGAAACCATTTCTCTTTCGTAAATGATCCAATACTTTAGTGACTTATGGAGAACAATATTCAAAACAAGATTCTCAGGCTGACAGGGAGAAGAGTTTGATATTGCTGAGCAAAGCACAACTTTTGCTGCCTAGTGAGACATAACTTACTTTTCTCTGGTTGTGAGCAAACCTGGAAGTCTCTGTGCCATTGTGGTTCTCACAGATCATGGGTTTGGGACTGCTGTCACAGATGTTTTGGTTTTTTTGTGTTTTTCTTTTTTTCCCCTGCAGATCCCACAAGCTGCAGTAACTGATGTGAGGAATAAGATGACATTCAGAACTTAAAGATGGTGATTTAGGTATTAAAATTATTTTCTTAAGGCATTTTTTCTCAGCAGGCATTAGTTTTTCAGTCAGGCTTCAGCCACTATATGTTTGTTTAGGTTTTCTTCTTCAGAGACGTGCGTCCTTACAGGATCCATACTATCCTGTTAAACCATCCTGAACTGTTAGCAGCAAAAAGCTGTAAGGCAGCTATTTGTGAGACTGAGTTGGTGACACTCTTGGTGAGATACAGATCATGCATTGCTTGTTCTTTTATTTCTGATGTTTTCTACTGCTAACTTAACACAGAGGAAGGCTGATATTTTTCCCCTAATCAAATCTGTTTCAGCAGCAGCATCGCTCCTGCTGTTTGTTTTGGGGGATTTTTTTTGTCTGTGTTTTCCTTAACCACAGATGCTAGATTAACTTTTTATATATGCTTGAGTAGGAATAACTGATGCATGGAATCTAGTTATGATAGGTAATGTAAGGAGGAAACAGTCATGTTGTCCCATTTCCCCTGTTTCTTGAGATAAAGGTTAAATTATTAAGCAGTTGCTATAGAGTACTTATTACTATCTTGCAATAGGAAAAATACATCAGCTTTGCTATCTGTAACATCTTTGAACGTTTTTAAATACATTCCCCTCCCAAAGTTCTCTTGTGTTTAGTGTGACTGTGTGGCAAAACTGCTGTACTTCCAAAACAGAAGACAATGCAAAAGGCTTAGCTTACAGCCTGTAGCTCAGATTAGGTCAGTATTAGAACTGGATTTAGATTCTCAAAGTCTGTTTCCTTCCACATGAACTTAAGCCACTGCTTTTCTGCGCTGACAGCTCTTTGAGTAAGTGAATAGAATGTCTATTGCTATCTGCTGTTAATACCTTCTTCGTATAACCAAAGGTAGGTAGTGCCAGACAGTGCTCTTAATCATAAGTATTCATCCTGCTTATAGACGGAAGGTATCTGCTTAATCAAATATTCACCTTTCTTTTGCTAAGGACGACACTTGTCGTATTTCCAGCACTTTTTACAGTTCATGTTTTGTAGAGTAACAAACTAACCTTCCTGGTCTGCGTAAGAAGATTGGCTGTTGCCAACTCATATGTCAAAGCTTTAGTAAATGTACAAAACTTCTAGATAAGAATGTTAAAACTTCACAAGATGACCTATGTTTTCTATTTAAAATGCTCAGGTATATGGGTCAGATTAAAAAAACAGTAGCTACCTTATGTGGAACTCTTCTACCATCTGATGTGAACATCCCCACCCTTGTGAAAAATGTCAGAAAATTCTCAGTAGGTCTTAAGTAGCAGGCTTTTGTGTGTGTTTATTTTTACAAACCTTCAGCAGCTTAAATCCCTGTCTTCTTTCAGTGCTGGTACTTTATGTAGCACCTGCATTATACCAGGAAGATTTCCTAAGTAAACATGGACCCGGCCCAATCCTTCCTGGCTGACTAAACCTGTCATACCAATCTTCCAGCCTCTCTGAAGGCTGGTACCTCCTCTTTGTGTGTGAAAAGAATATGAGAGAGAAAATACTGTCTGAGAATGAAATTGGGTATATAGCTCAATCAGCATACCACACTACAAATATTGTTTCAGGTAGAAGCTTTGGTGAAGTCTACACTGAGTCTGCATGGGAAGATTGACTTCCTGGTGAATAATGGAGGGGGCCAATTCGCAAGTCCTTCTGAAGCCATCCGTGCAAAAGGCTGGAATGCTGTGATAGACACGAATCTGACAGGGACCTTCTTCTGCTGCAAAGCAGGTAGGGACAGAACACTAAGCTTTTTTTGTTTATTTGTTTTGTTTTTTACAGCAATACCAGAAGATAAGAAATGTAAAGTTTCCCTGCCTTCTTTTTTCAGACACTTATCTGACAGTGGATATTTGTTTTCATGAATCTCATCCAAAGCTTTACATTAAACTGTACATTACGTTTGTTCATATATACAAACATACATTTAGGCAAGTATGATCTTCCAGTTAAGACCAGGTTTGGGGAGTCAGTTGGCTTGGATACTCACTTAAAAGACTATAGGAAAACCTCTTAACTTCTGTGGCCTGTGTTCACTGTGTGTAACACAGGAAAAGATTTCTCTCCCATTAGGAATGTAAATTTAAAGTTAAATTTATGTCTTATACATGATTCTCAGATAGCATTGGGAACATGGAAATGAAAGTAATTTATATGGAAGCATGAAATCTTGATTACCACCAAAAGGCTTCTTGACAAACACTGAGCCTTACCTCGACCACACCTGTTATCTCATCAATCCAGTGGTGAGGCTATGGTACAAAGAGCAGATTGTTTATCTAAATCTGCACAGGAAATGTGTAGTGTAATTGGAGTTAAGGCACCAAATTTGGCTTCCAGTTGGCAAGTTCTTTTGTATGCATTTCTTCTGATATTTATAGATTATCTTCCTCCTTCATACAGTGTACAATGCCTGGATGCAGGAACATGGAGGAGTCATTGTCAACATTACTGCTGCTGTGAGAAATGGGTTTCCTGGAATGTCGTAATATATGTTTTATTTTTACATTTTCCTATATTTTTCCCCTAAAAGTACTAATTGCTCCTAAATATTTCATTTTAGAAAGGTGTGCACTGGGCAGCAGCAGAGTATAGAAATACCGTAGTTAGGTCAAGAGAGAGCAATAGTATCACTTGGCTGTATGTGTGGGGATCTCTTATTAATTCAGTAGAGACTACAGGAGTAAATGGAATCTCTGGTCTCTGTCAACTTGTTTGTAAGAAGCTATGAAGCAAGACTTGCCAGTGAAGCTTTCACTGGAAACAGTATGCTAGTGGGACTGGTTGCACTGAGGTGTAACCTTTACTTGTTCTCTGTCCAAATTTCTGGAGGGTTTGCAAGAACTTAGCACCTGTTCTTTTCTTCTACTGTCAGTTTACAGGTCTTGATGGTCTAATGAGTTATGGGAGTTGGACTCGGAGTAGGGGAGTAGGAGGAACATTCTAGTGTGTTACCGGCCGTTGGCTTTGTCCTTCAGGTCACATAATGCCTGTCTTTCCCGTTTTCCTTTTTACTCTCGCTTTGTAGCCGTCTTTCTTGGAGAAGGTCTCTGATGCAGAGAATCGGTTCTATTTGCTCTGCTCCTTTCTTGACTGTGAGAAGGCTCATGGGCACAAACATATTACCATGTTTGTAGTTCTTTTATACTGACACAAATGATCACAGCTGTCTACATGAAAATGCAGCATCCTCTCCTTATCCGTGTGTACTATATTTGTTCATATTTCTTTATGCTCAAAATGGAGGTGAGCAGGAGTCTTCCGATTTGAAACTTTCCCACCAAAAAAGTTCCGATCTGTTGAAAGAGAAAAAATGCTCAGAAAATGAATTGTTTCAGGTATTTCCTTTTCAAAGGAAATTTTGAAGTTGTCAAAATGCTGTGTTTTGACAGTTTCTTAATTGAAGAAAGTCTGAATTTCTTTGAAACTCTTTTTTTAAAAAACATTTTTGAAATTTAATTTCTATTGAAGAAAATGTAACATTTGTTCAAATTATATGTTTATATTACTGCTCTTTGTCCTGACTCAGGGTTGAAAGTTTTCAAAATTTAAAATTTTTAAGGAACAGTAGAATATTTTCTCACTTGTTCCTGTCAGTACAAAATAAACTTAGAGATCCACAGGGTGGTGCTGAAGCTACAGTTATTTGAGTTTCTCCACTCTGGTTAAGTCTGGTTGAATTGTCATGGCAAATAGGCTGAAGCTATATTTGAGAGTTGAACCAAGAGACAAAAGACCTAATTCTGAATAACAGTGGGAAAAAGTTTCCCAAATAACTGTTGTATGTGGATGTAGATGGATAGACAAAACTACTTTCAAATTGAATTCCTGTTGAATTGAGACTCATTTTAGAAATGTACCACTGAAAAACACGTCTTTACCAGTCCAGCCACCACTTACGCCAGAAGTCACCTGATACAGTTTTTCATAAGTATTAATTCTGAACATAAAATTAGCCAAGTTTGTTTGCTTATAGTGTACCTAGAGGTTATTTATTTCTGGCCTAAATATATGAATAAGTTGGGTTTTCTTATGTTTTTCTTATGTATTTCTTATTCCTTTCCTGATATTTGAGAATCTATTGTATCTGTCTCCTCTAAGTCTGTTTTGCTAGGCTAAAGGAACTAAATTCTATTAGTTTTCTGAGTCCTACTGTCCGCTATTCATCACTGCAGTAATTTTGTCTGTATTTGTTCAACCTTGTAATCATTTCAGACTAGTTTGCTATAGCAGCAAAGTGTATGAGATCACTCTGCCTATGGTCATCTCTGTTTCCATCCTCCTATAGTCATTTTTGATTAGTGTCTTATTTTAATCATGTTTGTCAGAAGATCTAAACTACTTTTCAGACCACTGTCCTTCCAAATGTTGCTTTACCTGTGGAGCCTACCTTCTTACTTTTACACAGCTTGAGCTTTGCTTCCAATTGTTTTTCATTTTATAAGCCTGCTTCTGCAGTAGAATGTAGCTGATCTTACGTCACATTGGGGAAGAGAGAAGTATTTCCAGAAATTACAGGAGATCGTAGCATAGCTTTTTCAAACTGTGAAGCTACGGTCAGACTTACAGACTAGAAGATCTCTCTCTCAGATGGTTGGTCCAGCCATAGGAAGCTACTCTGACTACCCTAGTGAGGCTATCGTAGAACTACGGGCACTGTTAGCTGAGGGAACAGAGGCTTCTTTTGCTTCCTTTTCTCAATAGGCATACAGGAGCGGCAAGAGCTGCAGTGAGTAACCTAACCAAGACTTTAGCTGTAGAATGGGCCCACAGCGGAGTAAGAATCAACAGTGTTGCTCCTGTAAGTAATGGCAAATGATCTGATTAAACTTAGCCGTCATAGACATTCATGGTTAAAACTTTCAGACCAAAAGGGTTTTTAAAACCTCTAACTTGTAACTGTTTGTAGATTATTTATGTAAGTATGTATTTATTTATTTATAATTCCCTCATCTATGTTCTTCATGTCATTTGAGAGTGTTTTGTACTGTTTGGATGATGAGCCAGAGATGTGGGATAAAATTGCTTCTGCTTTCTGATTTGACTTGGCACTCTCGGTTTTTTTGCTAGCTTAATGAAATGATACCTGGGAGGAGCTGGTGACCTGTCTTACAAACCCTTGACATAAAACTACCAAAAGCTTTGTTTCAGTAATGATTACATTATTTCTGAATTCACAAAACTCTTTCTGTTTGAGGTTCAGGTATGCTGATGGTTTCCACCTGTGTTTACAAAATTATTTTTTAAATCTCTGAATGTGCCACAATATCTTTTACTTTGTCTGCGACATGTTAAGTTAGACTAGTCTTAGGCATAAAAGACTGTATTTGGAGTGGACTTTCTCTCAAAGAAATTATATGTAAAAATGTGTGTTCTGATTTTTTTTTCCTTATCAAATATATGCAGACAGGAAACCGCTATACAGGTCAGCTAAAATATGCCTGCCACATTTCTGAGGAAGTAGGTAGCATGTAGCCGTTGTTTTAAATAACTGTAGGGAAAGAGCAGCTATATTTTCTAGTGCATGGTGCTGCAGATACAGAGGTTATATAGAAGCCCTAGCTTTGATATTTGAGATTGTGTGATTTGTGTAATCTTCAGTCTTAACCACAATTTATTTTGCACATTTACTCCCTTGAAAACAAAAGAGGAAAGGTAAACTTTGTCCAGCTACTTCTACATTCAGAATTTATCTTATCTCACAGGATAGTTAAGTGTCAGATTTGTTTAACTGGTCCCTAGGAAGATCTTTCTACTGTCTTTGTAGGATGTCTGTATATCCTGTTGTGCCTCTTGTCCTAAAACATCTGGCTCGCTTTCTTTGGCATAGCACAGAATGCTTAATGGCAGATGTGTGATGATCATTCAGGTAGTGGCTCTTAACATAGCCTCTGTGAGGCCCAGCTCATCTGGGGACTTGTTAAATATTAAGATCTACTGGCTTGTTTTTCTTGTTTATTTGTTTTTTTCTGATTTATCAAGCCTTGGGGAAGGAATTAAGACAGCGTTATTTTGTGACTATATTTTTCAGGCATGCTAATTACCTAATGAATCTTACTAATTATAGCACATGTCAAAAGAAGTTTTTGACAAGCAAATGCTTCAGTGGTTTGGCTCTTTCAGAAGTATTTGCTAGCTTTGTTACTACGCTGGTAACAAAAATCCATGTTGTAGTTACAGTAATACTTTATATCCTTCTGTCTCCTTTATGGACACACTAGGTCTGTGGTAACCATACAAAACTGTTACTGCTTTATAGGAGCAGAGTAATGTGTAGGGAATGGGTACATAGAGAGGGAAACATGCATTCTAAAAAAAAAAGTTTCACGTATGAGTTATTTCCCTAGCTCCCAAAATACAGTCACTCACATTTCACAGATATCTTAGAAGAGAAATCTTAGCATGTACTCCACGGAAGAGTTTAAATTTTGTTATCTTATTTAAACTTGAGCCCCAAAGGTTCTGTCATAACTAATGTATGTAACCCTATGTTCCCATTGCTGTAGCTTTCATCTTCCCTCTCAGGTCTAAGCTGGACTGTATAATCATCATAGCAAAGACAGTCACCTTTTTCTGTTTTTATAGTAGCTAAGTAAGGAGAGTCTGAATTCTGACTGAAATCTGTCTGCTTCCATAATTCACAATAAAATCAATCTAGTGTTCTTACAGTTTACAAGAAACTGTTGAGAACTTGTTCTTGGGGCTTTGTAGTTTTCTGCTGTAGGTTTATACAAAATGATGGTAATTTCACAACAGTCTTTGAGTTTCTTCTTTATGCTCTCCACTTTATAGTTACTGAAGTGACAGTGGAGAACTGGAATAATCTGAATTATTGCGCTTCAATAGAGATGTGGCTAGCAGCCAAATTACCTTCTTGTAGAAATTATACCAATTCCATTGTGCTGTTCAGATAGTTTAATCACACACAAAATCCCAGTAATGACAAATTCACAATTTTACAATTCTCGCAGTTTAAATATATGCAAAAGAACTTAATTTCACTATGCTGTTTTAAAATAGGGAATAGTATTTTCAGAAACTGCTGTTGCAAACTATGGAGAACAAGGTACAATGATGTGGTTAAAGACCATACCAAAGGTTCCTGCCAAGAGGTCAGCAGTTCCTGAGGAGGTAATGTATTTCAGAACATTTGTGATATTTCTACTTCTGTGTGTCTATTTTGAAGCCATTTTATTATGTGGAGAACAAAAAAGACTTAATTTTGCACTGTGATGCCATATTAAAAAAGAGTAGTAATGCATGGTAGTGCTAAGTCGGAGACTTAACCAGTAGTCACTGTTACACTGAAAATTTAATTTAGATGCCTCTTACAGCTGAAGTGTTTGATAGTAGACGTTGATTCCTCAAAAGGTTGACTTCCAGCAGGGAGGACTGAAAGAATTAATATTAATGTGAAAAAAGCATATCTTAAAAGTATTTAGCTCTCTTCCACAGGAATGTGCATCTTTGATAAACTGGTCAATTTTTTTGTTTGATTTTTGACATGTGATGCTGATCTTAGAGCTTACTGTTTTCATCTGTTATGTACTTGATGTTTGTGCCTGGAAAGATGGCTTTAAGACTGTTACAGTTTTCATTACTGAGTAGAAAACGTTGCTATGCCTTGCCTGTAAAAGTTTTTACAAGTGTCTTAGACATGAACAATTCCCAGGAGTTTAAGAAAGATTAAAATTGTCATTCTTTTGTTAGATCTCTCCTGCAGTGTGTTTCCTACTATCTCCAGCTGCTTCTTACATAACTGGGATAACCATGGTTGTAGATGGTGGCCAAAGTTTATATGGCCATACTGTAGAAATACCCGGTAAGACATGGGCTACAAAATAATGCCCTTCAAGTGACTGAAGTTGGGCAATGGGAGGACACAGAAGTAAAATGCCTAGTTTCTCAGTCAACTAAGTATGTTGTTTTATTTGTTTTCCTCAGATCATGACAGATGGCCCTCACCACCAGAAGGAAAAAATTCTGAAATGCTTAAAAAGCTTTCTGGCAAGTTGAAGCCAAAGCTGTAAAAGAATGAGATTTCACCATATTCCCAGTTGCACATTTGCTGATAATCTTGTTTTGTGATTTGGGCTCATTATTCTTAGTCATATAACTTTTTTTGCTCATATGTAACTACATTGAGTGCCTTGATTTTCATTGGTTTATATTTAAAACTTGAAAAGCTGTACATAGTAAATTTCTTCTCTGAAAACATTCACTGCCCTGAAAACATTATCTCTTGGGAAGGAAAGGTATAAAAGACAAATTCTCCATTTGCACAGGCATTAAGTAATGAAGAATGTCAGTCAGAAGTGAATAAAAAAATACTTACTTTGAAGGGGACAGAGAGGGGGTGTTTTGGAATCCTCCTATTCTGAATGAATTTGGGGAGAAGGTAATTTAAATTGCTGCTGTTATTAGTTGCATCAGTAACCCTTGAGGTAGCTGTTAGCTCTACACTATTTCTGTTCAGCCACAGACTGAGTGTTCAACAATGATTTTAAAGGCTAAGTAGAGTAGATATTTCTCTGAAAAGAATTAAAAATAAGGCAGAATACTCTTATTAATATTTCAGACTAATATGGCATATCATATTGGGTATGTTTTGAATTGTTTGCAGATACAACAACATAATAGAGTTAAGTTGGCTGCAACTTAAGTTTGGTAATAGAATAGTCTGATAATAAGCTTTAACATACAGTGATTGAAAACAGTATAGATTCAACAATTTAACATGCAAATCTTGAAGCAAAAGCTGTGGTGTATATTGCAGTGCTTTCTGCAGTACGCTATACTGTTAAAAGGAGAAACTTGGAATCCTTCATTTACCAGTTAAAATGCTTTCTATCCATACTGTGTTGTCTTACAATGTTAACACAATTTTGTTCACCGGTGTCTCTAAAGTAGGTGTGATTTTTGAGATGGATGCAGAGATTCCATTTAAAAAAACAGAAATCTTGCAATATATCACTCAAAGAGGCTATATTTGTAGTTACTTCTTTTTATTCACTTTAAGGCAAGACTTCCCGTATCTGATAACTTTAATCAAAATATAAAAAATAAGTGATGACTCTGTTTGCTCTAACAACTGGAATTTATGGAATCAAGTTGCTGCTATGGAAGCAACCTTTTTAATACTTCATTTTGTACTGAATGTAAGAGTCTCTGCCGGTTGTTTGTTCTCTGCAAAGATGTTTGACTTTTGTGTCTTTCATTAAAATACGGAAACTTATGTAGGTACATCAAGATTGCTTTTTCATGAAAATCTGAATGCCACTTTTGTGGGGGAAGAAGGGTTTGAGCCAAAATGCTTTCTCCTTCTGAGGTATCCTCTTTCCTTAGTGACGGGGTGGTCATTTATGTGGTTGTGAGAAACTTGTACAGAGATAAAATCAGCTTTTTTCAAACCTCTTGTGCAAGGTATATTTTGATTATTACAAATATTAGTTCAGGGTACACAACAAGAGAATTCCTGGAAGAAAATGCACCTGTTAGATAACTAACTCTAGAAGCCTAGCCCATTGCATTTAAGTGAAATTATTTAGTTTGTTAAGAGATTATTTCTACATTCCTAACATCTTTCTGTAAAAGAAGGTTAAACATGAACAGGCTTGAGTCTTGTGGAATTTAGTTTCTCTTCATGTTTGACTGTGAGCTTCTATGATACATGCGGACTGTAGATTTGTTGTGAAATGGAAGTGATCTGAGAAAATGAAATTACTTTTATTATATCCTAGAACTGTTCTCTACAGGATTTGAGCATAAACTTGGAAATAATTATTTTATACTGTTGCAAATTTCCTCTTTAACTTTGCTGGAGTCTGAACATTCATAAAGAGGGGAAGTTTATACATGATGATGGTAAAATGTGTCACTCGGTGAAATGAAACACTAGAAAGGTGAGCATTCTCCTGTGTGGGAGACACGTACAGTCTGCAATTAATAAACTCCTCCACAAGTAAGAACTATAACAAACGTTTCCACTTGCACTGAATACAAGGAACTCTTATTTGACCTTGCCTTCTTCAACTTCCAGCAAAGCAATGGATGTATTAAGAAGATCTAAGTTCTTCAGGAGAGGCTTGTTCCTGTGTGTGCTTTCTTTCCCAGCAAGAAGTTGAAACAGTCAGCGTTTGTGGAGCCATAATGCATTGCAGCTTAGTGCAATAGGAGAACATACTCAAAATACTCTGGGGTAAGTATGGTGTAAGAATACAGAAAACACATCCTCGAAAAGAGAAGGGGAAACAATCAGTGTTCTATGCTTTTTTTTGCCTTTTTTTTTTTTTTTCAGTAATAATACTAATGTCCCCAATGTGTTGAGGCTTACTGTGCACAATATTAAAATGCTTAGCACGTTATATTAGCTATTAGGATACTGACTGTTTTGCTGTAACAGTTTTGCAATGATCACAGCCCCTCTCTTTTTTTTTTTTTTTTTTTTGCATTTTTTCTTCTTGCACCGGGGAGAACATGAAATTAATTCTCAGAACAGAGGTTTTATTTTGGTCTTTGCCTCTTTGGTCCATTTTTATGCAGATTAAAATGATTTTTAAAGTTTTGCAGTGCCTTGCAGAAACCCAGTGTTGTGTCAGCTGGCAGCATGAATGTTTCAGGTTTCTGCTGTTAGTGCTGCAGGTAATATCAGCTGTAGCAAAGCTCTTACGCAGTTGTAACAACAGCTCTTGATCAAAGGGCACTGAGAGGTTAAAAAAAATGGGTGTGGTAACAAAAACATCCTTGACCTCTGTAAGATTTGGGTATCTGAAGTTCAGAGAACAGGGCTTGATTTTATTTTATTTATTTATTTTACAAGGGAGGTGAATGCAACTGTGGGAAAAGGGCTAAGGAACCTTAGGAGGAATCAAGGAGATTTATTGACCAAGCACTGAAACTTAAATGTTTGCTGTACTGTACAGTTGTAATAAGTAAAGAGAAGAATGTTAGAATGACAGTTACATTTACCATTCTGTTAGAAATCTCTTTTCAGTTGCTTTAATATTTACCTCTGGCTAAACCTGTACCTATTCTGCCTACCACTTATCAGATATTCATTTGACTGATAAATAGGTGCTTATCCACTGCCTGGTGTTATATCTGAATATGTCGTAGAATTTTACATTTATGAAAGCAGTGTAGTTCCATAAAGGGGAATTTTTATCAACTGTATGTGCCTTATGTTTTACAGATACTCTTTGTGTTAAGCAGAGTATTGATTATTCAGGGTATTTATTTAGCGTAAAATGAAGTTTGATTATTCAGGTGTTTTACTTAGTGTAAAATGAAGTCTGTGTTGTAAAAACTGTCATTCTTTAAAGATTAACAGTTGTCATGTTTGCTAAAGGCAATATAGTCTGTGCAGTGTCATTCTGCAGTAAGGTCTATTGTCTGCCTTCAGATATAAATGAACAAATACGGGGCAACAGTTGTTTGTTGCAAGCTTTTATGGCTGTGTTTAGTCTTCTGAATAGCTGTATAGAACATCCTGTATAATCTTTAAAAAAGCATGCTATTTGCCAGATAGTGAAATTTCTTATACTTCTAATCAGCATCTCCGAGTTTACTCTTGCCATCTCGAATAGCAGACTTGTGTTAACAGGCTGAGTAATGTAGACATTAGGGGAATAATCTTATTAGTAAAGTTAACAGTGCCTGTGTTCTGGATTACTGAATATGGCTGAGTCCTGAAGGTAAATAAGTTGCTTCATAAATTTCAGTGATGGGGTAGGAGCAGACAAACCTAGCAGTACGGCTGCCCAGTCTTATTCATAGTGTGCTTTTTCTAGAGAAGCAACTCCATACCTGAATGACTACTGTTATGTTTCCCATACTTTGGTCTGTTTCAAGTATTATACACAAGTCAACAGCTGGCTGCTCTTTCTTTATTTTGTTCTGGAGCTAAACGTAAATGTCTTGGGCAGTGGGAATGCATCCTGAAATGCAAAATACTAAGTATGATGGGAGATTCCAGTCTGGGTAAGAAATACAGTTGCTAGGGGGGAAGGTGAAGCCTCTTATGAATCTTCCAGCAGTGGTTTAGGACTGTCCTGCCCAAGCTATTTGCTCTTCCTCTCTTTTGCCATCAGCCTCACAGTGATGGTGCAATTGTATTTGGAGGAACTGGAATTACTGATATGCAGGCACATGTTTCCTTCTGTCACAGGAAGGCAGAGGAGCACAGCAGACAGGTAGGACTAGCAAAGGCTTGAAATAATAGTGTTGTTTGCTCAGTGCATGTGAACTGGATTTAAATTTATAAACAGAATGTTGGTCCTCCTGCTGGTGAGGAAGGACTCTTAATCATGTTATCACATCCCAGGAGCACAAACTTTATGCTACTGCAGTTCCCAAAAGAAGCTGTTTTGACTTCCCTTATCTGCTCTGTCTCTGGCAGCTTGTTCCTTTGCCAGTTAACCCCTCTTTTGATTAAAAAATATGAAATCAATCAGTTATTTAACTAGATCCTTTTCTGGATGTAGGTCAAAATGTGGTAATATGGTGCCAGCTATAGGAAGGAGTGGTGGAGAGGCAAAGAAACTTGGGGCGGAAAAGGAGGATGATGGCATGGTCATGAAAAGGGGATGGTTTGTTCCCATTTAAAGTGTTTAGAAGCTATAGCTTTAGTGTTAACTAATACAGGCACTTGTTAGCCTCAAGCAATACATATAGAAGGTGAGAGCCTCTTATTGCAATGAGGTATTGATTCTGGAATCTACGGAGAGCCATATGGCCAGATTTCAGTCAATTGCTTGAGTAGACTATCCTAAGATGTGCTTACCCTATAGTTTGCACCCCCGCTCCTCCCAGCTTCCATCACCTGTATAGGGCTTGTACTGAATGCATAAATAACTAATATGCTTTATTGCAACTTCTGTCACCTATTTTTGTACTCTTCCGTATCAGCAATTACACTGTTCCTGTAAGGTTTATTATGCTCCAGTAGCATGACACATGATCTCAGAACCATGTCCCTGGGTTTGGGCTGCGCTCAGCATGAGCCAGTGTCATAAGTGCTGGTCCCTGGTGTTGATATATATTTTTGTATCTCGAAGTCAATATTTAGCTGTTTATCCTGCTACTGATACTGAAAATGCTCTGTTTTAGGGACTATGGCACAGTAGAGCTGATGCCTGTCAGGATGTACATTACCTCTGCAAAGCACTCTTGGGACGGTGCTCATCGCGCAGCGAGAGTGCTCTGTGCTATGTGGTCTTTGTGCAGAAATACAAAGGACCACATGGGCAGAGGAATGTGGGATGATTTTCCGCAACCCTTGCTAGCTTCTTCTGTAGTGAAGAAACTGACTTCAGAACCTACTGATCACTAACCCTTCCTCCATCAGTGAAATCCATTTACAAGATGCTAAGACTGATAAATGGCCATGAACTGGAACGTTAAGGCAAGGGAAACACTGGATGTTTTCAAAGCTGTGTAAGCAGCTGTGGCTCATTGATCTTGCTTGATGGTGCAGGAGCATCACACGTCGTCAGCATTTTTCTTGGTTCTTTCCCTATCATTTAGCAGAAAAGGTCACCTTATTAACTTTCTAGTTGAAGGCTCTTGGTCACGACAAGTGTCTCACGAACATGGCTGACAATTTTGTCAACTGCGGCACAGAGTGTCTTAGCTTTGAGGGACGACTGCGTCTCCTCTATCTTGGCCCTGGAGTTCTTGTTAATCAGTGTGATTCAGAGCCTTGTGCCTTTCTTGGATAGGCTTCATCAGTTGGTCTTTCTTTAGCACAGTCCTCTTCATTCAGTTTTTTTTTTTAAAGATGACTTTGTTTTTATCATTTTCTGCAGCCTGTTTCGGTGGAAGACCTCAAAATAGATTGTGGGCCTTAATGTGCTATTTTTTAGTTTCTTACATGGCTCCCACTGAAAGTTTACTTGCCTGTGTATGCAGCTTGGGGTCCTGTCCCACTGAAGACCTGTCTATTTGAGTGAGCTTCCCTGCATAGTTATATATGCCTATAGTAACGATGTAAAGTCTTAAACTTCTGTTCAAGTAGGTTTTCCCAGGTTTGTTTAAGGTGGCCAAAAAAAGCCCCCAACCCTTGTTTTGGGTGGGTTTTGAGGGCTTGTCCAGACTTTACAAACTTCTAATTGTCTTAAAGGACAAATACCTCTGGCCCCATGGCCAGAAAGCAGCATGTGAGTGGCAGCTCAGCTGGGATTGCTGCGCTGTAGTCAGGTTGCAGCAGCACAGATCAGTGCTGCCTTGGTACGACTCTCTGAACACACATTGCCTGTCAGCATGTCACAGAAGGGGGTTTGCTAAACACACACGGGTCATTCGTGTGTCTCGTACCCCATGGTTCATGCCTGTGAGCTTATTTTTAAATCTGTACAAAACTAATTACAGTGCCGTAGTAATATTTACAGTGATCTGCTACTTAAGACTTTGAGGGCAGCAGTAATAGCTGTCCTGCTACGTACTGGGGAGTGCTTCCTCGCTGATTAATTTAGGGTAGCATCCCCCTTCCTAGCATGTATTGGCTTCCTGAGGGAAGAAAGTGGCTGCTGCAGAGAACGGTCAGCCAGTGCTGGGAGAAACGGGCAACCTGAGGGCAGTAGAGCGGCATTTTGAATTCTCCTAAAAAGCATGCGCAGCCTGCTCACCAGGGAGTCACGGCAGCTTCTCCCACCGCAGAATGCCACTCTGGGCTTGTCAGGGGCAAGGGTTTTTTTGAAGACATGACTGTACCGGGGGGAACGTTCACATCCTCTCCTTGAAGAAGAGATCACAAAACCGCAGGAAAGCAAT
Source organism: Sagittarius serpentarius (assembly GCA_034782735.1). NCBI lineage: Eukaryota > Metazoa > Chordata > Aves > Accipitriformes > Sagittariidae > Sagittarius > Sagittarius serpentarius. The sequence continues at coordinate 37,557,701 of JAVKLA010000001.1, forward strand.
CGCCTGGGCCTAACTTACAATCGCCTGACAAAAAAGCAGTGGCCGCTCCGCCCTGCCACGGAGCACGGCGCAGCACTCGAGCCCTAGCAGCAGGCACACGACCCCTCTGCCGTTTGCCTCTCAGGCCGCTGGGTGCCGCGGAGGCGCCTGGGGCCGGCGGCTGCTGGCGCCCCGGCTGCCTTCCCCGATTACCACCGCACCAGCGGGCGGGGCGACAGCGCTTTTCCGCAGCTGCACCGGGGAAGGCGGGGCCTGGCCCACTCCCAGGCCTCCTTGCGTCAGTGCGCCACGCTCGGTCTTAGGCACCGCCAGTTCCCACCCCCGCAGCCCAGGCCGGGGGAGGAGGGCCTGGTGCGCGTACGCATGCGCCTCCGCAGCCCTTCGGTGAGGGCTTCCCACTTTCCTCCTCTTCTTTTTGCGCCTGCGCAGAGGCGGGTCGTTGTTCTCGCACCGCCCGTGCGCCGTGACGCTAGGCCGCGGTGACGTCTCGCCCGCCCGCCTCCCGCCGCCGGCGGCGCGGCCGCCGTCACGAGTTTCGGCGGAGA
>JAVKLA010000001.1:37558668-37598874 GCA_034782735.1 Sagittarius serpentarius
TGTCAGTGCGCGTTGGAGGGGGCCGCCTGGGGCAGCCTCGGCATCCAGGAGGTGCCCGGGCTGGGGTGTGGGAGGTGGGGGGGGAGTGTAGCACGAACCGCAGCGCCGGGAGCCGCCGGGAGCACCGTCTCTGTGCAGAGGGAGGTACGCGGTGGTGTAGTTATTTGAGGCCCTGGGAGGACACGACGTGTTAGTTATTTACGTTACAACTGCAGAACCTTGAGGATTTTACGAGCTCTACGAATAATTATATGTCACCCCAAACCTTCCTGTGATTGCATTCTGATGCTGTAGTCTCTTGTCTTTAAATTGCTCTGCAGGGATAGCAGTGCTGTGAATTGGGTATGTAGGTCAGATTCTGCAAGATATTTTTGTCGGGGGAAAAAGTGGGTGTTAGATTATTTTCTCCCTTACGGCTTTTGAGGTGCATTGCAGCACCCACGAGTTTTGGATGCTGTTTTTTGTTATTGTTGTTGTTGTTTCCCCGGCTTCCTCTCTTGCTTCATAAATCTGGTTTTAGTTTTTGGCTGTGGAATTACTGAAGATCAAAGCATTAAATAAGCTGAGTACTTCTAAGCTGTATTGTATCATGAAGTGTCCTCTAAGAGGGTGGTAAAAGGTAATAGAAGCCTGCCTTGAAATAAGGGGGATTTCTAGTCCATGCAGAAAAGGTTCCTCAGCTATAACATTTCTTTTCTTCAAACAATGCAGCACGTTGCAGATTGTAAGAGGCCTTCAGAAATGGGTTGCTATGTATGTGGCAAAGACGTGATATTTGCAGAATGAATGTCTACATGCTTGTCTTGCACAATGTCTTGGATTCTCTCGTGGCGTAGTACTTATTAGCAGAATATCCTAGAAAGTGTGTTTTCCTATGGAATTCTCTTATGGATAGTTTTAAGGGAATAGGCAGCAATGAGTTTGTTAGGGGTTTTTTTTTTTCCCTACCCTATGGCAAAACCTTTTGCTGTTATTTGAAAATAACAGAAATACTGTATGAGGAAATTTTACTTTCACATACGCCTTTGCTTACAGCGGCTGTTAAAATAACTACTTTCCTCAGAAATACGTTAAACAATGAGAACTTGCTATAATTCCTGTTTTCTTTACACTTCGTGTTCCGTCATGATTGCCACTGAAATATATTGAACCCAAATATTGATTCAGATAATAAAGCTGTATGTAATTAATTTGATTTTTTTTCCCCAAGGTTTTATTGTATTTTGATAAAGCAGAATGGCAAGGTAACGTTTGTCAAATTGACTCATTGCTGGAGAAAAATCTGGGTACAGTTTGTCTTGATGAACTCTGTGTCAGTGGTTTACCTGACACTAATGGAAGACTACAGTGAAGAAAACATGTTTCTGAACTGAATTGCTTACCTTGGCTTGCTGAGATTTCTGAAGTGTCAGAGGAAACTTATTCTAAGATAGCTGTGGCATTTGGTAATCTTGAGAGCTTTTATAGTATATGTGAGTAGACAGATATCTGCGACAGGTAGAATTTATTAACAGCATAACAAGGGCATTGTCTTATTGTTTAATATCATGACATAGAGTCATAGACCTGTCAGTGGTTCTTTACTGTGGTTCTTAGGAAAGCTAGTCAATGCGCAGACTTGTGGAATTTAGAGCTGTTTGAGGCTAAATGCAGAATACTTATTGTTTTGTTATAAAGTTTTCTTCTGGAGAAAGCAGGGAAGTTGATTATTCTGTAAATTTAATTCATATTTATACTTTTCACTTTTTTCTTTTTCCTTACGATTTCCTAAAATACAGTGTTACTATTTAGGTACAAATCAGAATTACTATTTTTTTAAAACCTTGTCATTATTAATAAGTATTTATGGAGAGCTTCTTGAAAAAAGCTTTGTATACTAGCAATCTTAAGTTTGATTTTTTGTCTTTCATCTATATTATTTTTACTGCAAGCTGACTTTTTACATCAGCAAACTAAGTCAAAAGTAATGAATAACATGTAATTTATTTTTTGATAGATTGTTCTAGTGGCTCTCTAACTGAGCATTCTCTGAACTGAAAATAATGTTTTCTTATAAAGTGCAACCTGAGAATGGTAATACAGTAATTTCCTTCATTGTTTCCCCTTCTCCCACCAAACACACAGCCAAAGGTGTTCTGATTTATTGAGAGGTACACATTTGGTCTGCAGTAATGAGCGTATTTTCTAATAATTTCTTTTTAGATCTTTGCTGTTAACATTATACTCTGTTTAGACTACTATTTGGAGAAGAATAAATGAATGATGAAAATGAGACTGATCAGTGTAATTAGGTACATCTTGTTACTTTTGCAGAGCTTATTTTCATACATATGATAAACTAATCTAAATATGTGTATTGACTAGTGACTCTACCTAGGTTTATCTAATTAGCAAACAATTAAGTTTGCTGTCCTGAAAGTTTAATTTCTAAATTTTAGTTTTTAAAATTCTGAAGTAGAACTGACACAGTATTAACAGAATTCACTGATTTTATTTTCTTTTTTAAGCACACTAATTTTTCTGTGGGAGAGAAGAAAAATCTTTTTTTTAAAAATAAATACTACCTTTGCTATTTTAGTACTCTGGTATTTTGTAGTGCTAAGGAATAGGTCAAAATAGATCATGCATGCTATAATTGCACATATCTTGGAAAATAACATTGTAAATATAATTGGGCAGTGGGAACATGTTTAGAATGCAGTGCATTAGTTGTGATTCTCACTTCTGGATCTTAGCATGAGATCTTGGTTTAGTAATAATGACAAATGCGGCTTATGGCTCTATGTTAACCTAATTTCTTAGACTAAACATGCTTGTTTGCAGGTTTTTCTGAGATGTTTTTAATATATTCGCCTTAAGTGTATTTTTTGAGAAGCTGCAGAAGGTTTGGTAACAATAAGTGGAGGAAAGATGTGGTTCTGTGTTAGGATATTGCACTGATTTCCATCTGTGGGAACCACTGCTCTAGAGACACTTGACCCACAAATACACATATGGCATGGTTTAGAGCCTAGCTTAATGAGGTCATTGGAAGTTGGACTTCTTGAGTAAGGCCAGAACAGGGGTATCTGCAGTGTGCTTTAAAAACTGAGAGTCGGGAATTGGTAGTGCAGGGAGGCCTGTAGAGATGTGACTTTTTCCTGTCCATTTGCGTAGTCTTTTAGTTATGCTTACTTCTATATCTCCAAGTATTGCATATTTTTTAAATTATACCGGCAAACTGTAAATTAGTTTTTCACATGCGAGGAAAATAATTTTCTTTAGGCTAAAGGTTTTTTTATTTGCTGTAGCTTTATTTTCAGCCATTTTTTTTTTCTTTGAGTTCTTCACTATTTTTTCCTCGTTTGCTTCTCTTTGTGTATTTCCGTTCAGTTGTTTGTCCACTTCTGTGGATTATCTGCAGTAGTAAAAGATGCTGCTTTGTGTTCCTGAGATGTTTTGTGCGAAGTACACTAACAGTTTGACAACAGCAATGGAATAAAATTCAAATGCTTCAGATGTTTATGTTGCAAAGACCGTACTTTTGAAGCTCAGGTATGATAACACTGATAAACAGTTCACGTTTGGATACATGAAGAAATAATAGATGTGTAAGAAGGGAAGAGATTTCGCAAGGTCAGTCCCTACTCTAAAGCAAAAGCAAATACACTGAAATCATGTCTGACAGACATTTTTCTCATCTTTTCTTAAAAAACTGGAAAGGGGAATACCACACCTCTTCACTGGTCTATTTATAGCTAGTATGTAACTATCATTATAATTAAGAGGCTTTTCTTAAATATTTAACTAAAGTCTCTGTCTTGGTGCTAGTTAAGCCAGTTAGTTCTTGTCCAACTATTATTACTCATGCAGGATAATGATTTCTGTACTCTGCACCAACTGTTTGCATGTGTGAAGGCTGTTCCTCTGTCTCCTTTTATTTCAGACTTCTCTTTACTAAACTCTGCAAGCAGGTCTTTTCTTCACAGCTCATGTTTTCTCAGGATTTTTGTCATTGTTGTTAACTCTTACTGGACTCTCTGATTTGCCTGTATCTTTTTCAAAGTTCCCCAGACAAAGTCTTAAAGCAACAGAGTACTTAACTTACTCTGCAAGTTGCAGCAGAAGTAATGCAACAGCCTTATTAAAATGTCATTCTAGGGTGTGTTTGCACACGTATGGTTGTGGGGGGGTGGTGGTGTTTTTGGTTTGTTTTTGTTTTTTTCCCCAGCAACATCAGGTACTTGGCTCCCGAATTTGTTAGCACAGGAGCTTGTATTAGTGTTTTTTAAATCAGGTATATCTTTCTTCATATATATGATTTGAGTTATCTTTCCAAAGAATAGAAACTTACACTGTATTGAATTCAATCTTTATTTCAGGTTAGTTTTCTTACATTAAGCATTTCTAGGTTTAACAGGATCACTGTTCAGTAAGCTATTCTACAGGGGTATATGCAGTTTCTGTTCTTCAACATCTATTTCCCAGCACATACAATCCCTGTGGCTTTTGAATGCAAGCCTGCTCTACAACAGGAAACTTGATTGAGAACAAGTTCTCCTAGGGTTAGATGCAGCTTCCATTGGCAAAAATGTGTCTTTACCAGTCTATTTTATACATGTGCTGTCTTTGAAGTGAGTTGTATTGTGAAGATAATTTCTGTCAGTGTAACTGTACCTGAACAAGCTTTTTGCCATTTTGAGATGTCGTAAAGTCCAATGACATAGTAGAAGAAATTTTTATCCTATAGGCGTGCTTTATTGGAAGAATTGCAGAGCCATCTACAAAACAGATGTGTTCAACATGTTCCCTGGCTTTACTCCATTTTATCTGACTTACGTGAATGATTTTATCCATAATTTTTAGGGCTAGATCACAGATGGACAAATTGTGTGATTCTTTCAGTAGTGATGCCTTTACAAAAAACCGAAACAGACACCAGTAATGATTATTAAAGGCGGCCTTTAATTTCTTGCAGGAAGAAGCATTTAAGTAGTCAGTGTTGATTACCTCTTACCTATCCTCAAAATTATTTTAAAATAATTTAGACAAGAGAGTTCTGTAAATGCCAACAGTTTGAATGCCATGTCACCGAAACAGTAACAATGGGAACTATAGTCTCACCTTTGAGCAGAGATTTGAAAACCGGAAAACATCTGGATCAAAATATTGTTTGAATTTTTTTAAAAAAAAGAAAACTAAAATACTGACACAAGCAATAATTAAACTTCTGAAGAAATAAGATGTTTGATTGAAGGACGTGAGAATTGTCACCGTAAATATAATTTTTTTTAATCTTAACTGCTGAAAACTGATTGGTAAAGTTCAACCTATATTTAATTGTTGTTTTGTCACACCAGCTATTTGTATTTTTAGCAGTGCCACAATTATTGTAACTGCAGCATAAGACTTTTTTTTTAAATAAAAGTCAATTGGAATGGCAAACCCCCAAACCTTCAAGCACGGTTTTGTTTTTTCCATAAGGGCTTGATGATAACTGAATGGGTATAAAGTAGTAGTTAGAAAAGCTGTGGTGCTGATACCAGTAAGTGCAGTGACTTCAGGCAGGGATGAGGTGGATAGTGTAATGAATGACTTTTTAAGCTGCTGCAGCAAGTTCCCTTAGAAAATATCTATTAAGGCTCTGTGTCTATGATATTGGCACTATCAAGAATACCAGATGAGACTTTCAAATGAAAATCTAAATGTTATTGGTGAAGTGGCTGACAAGCTTTAGGTAAAATCTTAATCCATAATGAAATCGGACAAAAGATAATCCAGTATTCTTCCTCCAATGGTAAGCATGAATGAATGCTTATGGAAGAGTGAGAACAGGGCAAGCATACGTAGTACTTAGCTTGAATATTCTTTCAGTCCCTAACTATTTTCAGTAAAGGTTTGTTCTAAATCTGATGTGGGTTTTGTGTAGCTAGTATCCTTTAAATTTTTAGCCTCAAACTTGGCCAGTCCTTTTTTTGCATGCAGCTAAATGTCTGGCATACAAATATCCTTTGGTAAAAAATTCTACAGGTACCTTATTTGTTATGTTAGAATCTACCTTCTTTTTTTTGAACTTAGATTGTACTGGTTACCTTTGATACCACATTTCTTTTGGAAGAGAGTGAACAGTCTATCTGTCCTGGTTTTGGCTGGGATAGAGTTTATTTCCTTTCTAGTAGATGGTATAGTGTTATGTTTTGCATTTAGTGTGAGGATAATGTTGATAACACATTGATGTTTTCAGTTGTTGCTAAGTTGTGTTTAGACGAAGTCAAGGACTTTTCGGCTTCTCATGCCCAGCCAGCAAGAAGGCTGCAGGGGCACAAGAAAGTTGGGAGGGGACACAGCCAGGACAACCAACCCAAATGGACTAAAGTAGTATTCCATCCACGGGATGTCATGCCCAGTATATAAACTGGGGGAGTTGCCTGGGGGAGGAGCGCTGCTTGGGGACTAACTGGGCATGGGTTGGTGAGTGGTGAGCAGTTGCATTGTGCATCACTTGTTTTGTGTATTCCAATCCTCAATCCTGTTATTATTATTGTCACTTTATGGTTGTTACTAGTGTCCTTGTTAGTTTCTTCCTTTCTGTTCTATTAAACTGTTCTTATCTCAACCCACGTGTTTTGCTTTTTCTTTTCCCCTATTCTCTCCCCCATCCCCCTCGTTGAGGGGAGGGGAGTGAGCGAGCGGCTGCATGGTGCTTAGTTGCTGGCTGGAGTTAAACCATGACACCATCTTTGTCCAACATAACAATCCATCTCTCTGTTCTTCATGTGATTTTGTAGCCCTTTATTGCTTTCTCCCTCCACCCGAACCAAAAAGTCCAAACTTGCCTATTTGTTTTCCCCTGTAGAACCTGTTCTGTGCCTCTGATCGTACCTTTTGTTCTTCTCTAAAACTACTGTATTCTGCTACATCCTGTTCTGGAGCTGAAGGCCCCAGGACTGCTAGTGATGGGCAGACAGTGATCTGGTTTGGACTGATTTTTTTCATAATAATTTCTAACATTGGCTTTCATTTCTGAGTGCTGGCAGTATTCAGTACAAAGCGCATTGGTTTGTTATGTGCAGAGTTAGAACTGCTTCTCTCCCTCTTCCTCTCTGCCCCCAACTTCCATCCCTCTCTTTCATCTGTGCTGGCTATCATGTACTTCATTGCTCAGTCCCCTGGTCTGATAAAGACCACCTCCTCTGCTGTCGTCAGCCCTTTCTTTGCTCTCCAGAATAACGTAATATTGGTAGGCACAGTAGTGTCAAAAAACTTTTCACCTTGCTCCTGTTTCTTGGGTAATTCAGAATACATTGAACAACACAGACTCTCGTGGAGCCGCACTGGTATCCTCCTTCCTTATGAGAACACCAACTACACCTGTCCTATGTTTTCTATATTTTAATGAATTTATTCATGCAAGGGTCTGTCCTCTTTCTTTTGCTGTGACTGCAGGAAAGGCTTTGGTGAGACTTTTCCAGCACTGGAAATCCAAATAGACCATGATAGTGACTGAGTTCAGCTCTGTATACACAATTCAGAGTGCACCAAGAGATTTGAAAGTGAGGATCTCTTTTTGGAACAGCCATATCTACTCTTCCCTGCTCTATCATAATTATCCATACGTCCGTTATTTTTAGTTTATTTGTTGTAGGTCACACTTAACTGTTTGTAGTTCCCTGGAATCCCTGTATTACATGTGCCGTCTTTTAAAAGTTCTTTTAAAAAGATCCAAATCTGTGCAGTGGCCAAGAGGGTTGGTTCCAGCATGAGTTCTTGCTCCTTTCTTTGTGTTGGTATTGGTGCTGTGGAAGTGTGAGATCAGTTAGGTAGGCTGATGGCTAATTAAAACGTAAAATAAATCTCTTCTGCTGGATCATCTGTTTGCTCTGGACCTGCTGCTTGTCATTGAAGTTCAGCTGGAAAGCAGCAGTTACTGTAGACAGGCAGGACTACTCCCTTGAGAGAAATGCAACCTTAGCAGTGGAACTGTAATCTTAAAGATGATGATTAGATGGGGGCAGGTATATAGTAATGTTTCCTCTGGAATTTTTGAGTCTGTAGTTAGTTTACCTTATTAGCTGTATTTATGAGGGTTCTTACATTTTTATCACTTGAGGAAAATGTGTAATTATGTAGCATTATAGATGTCATTGTAATGATTTGATACCCACTGCTAAGGGGTATGCTAGATACAAGAAGGAAACCTTATGAGGATACGTTGACTTTGTGTCTTTGCACTTGATTCTTGAGTGTTTTGACAAAGCTAGGTTTTTATTGTTACATTTTGGTTTATATGTTATTATGAGATTGAGTTGAATTACGGGTTTTTTTCTGGTTTGCAGGAAGGTAAAGATCATTCCTGCGAAGTGAGAGTTTGTGTATTTGATAGCTTAGGCCAACACATTAAGATATTGCTATGTGGGTCATCCAGTTTAAAAACAGTGCCTTACAAGTCTGTCCGTTTAGACCTGCTCAGTGAGACCTGCTGGCTCTGAAGATGATGCACAATCATATTAGGTGTGTAGTAAAAACATCTTTGGATTTTGCATAGGTCATGTTACCTATGTGTGCACACAAGGTTTTCTCAGTTTCTGTTGCTGTATATTAAGTACACACTTGTGCGCCTTCTCAGTGGTATTGCCGAGCCCTCTGTACAGTTCCAAGCATGAGAGGTCTGAGTCTACCTATAGCTGGAGCTCCCTGGTTAAATTTATTGCTCTTTGTTGTTGTCGTTATTGAATGTTCTAATCCTGAATTGGAGATTGATTCAGGAGTGTTTTTTCTATGCTGTGTTGGAAATCTGTATGGCTCATGAATGTCTTGGCCTACTTAAATATTCCTTGTTAGTGTATTATGAGATTCTTTTGCATTTTATGTTCTTATTATTGAGGACAGAAATAATGGAAAAAATGTTTCACTGAATGTACAGAATTAATTTGAGATATGATGGGGAGAGAGCGCATGGCGTATTGAACTAGGAAGGTTGGAGTGTGAGCCAGGAAAGGCATTTTAGGCAGAAGCTCTAGGTGATGGTGTGTTAATGGGGTAGGAAAACTTGATGGCAAGGTAGAGGAAGAAAATGAGAAAAATCGTAGTTATATTACCATATTCTGGATTTCCTCATTGTATTGCTGCCTTATGTAGTGTGCAGGAAGAACGGTGCTTTGAGGAATGAGTGAGCTAGTATGTAATGAAGGCTGTTCACTGAGGAGAATTCCTCCTTGATTTGTTGCAAAATCTGGAAGATGTATAGCAAATAAGACTGAGATGTCTTCACAGTGAAGACACAAAAATGTCCCTAGAGATTTAGATTCTGTCCTTGCTGGTGTCACAGAAAGATGCCAGGCAGATCGTGTTAATCAGAAAGGTTCCTGTGTATGGTTGTGTTCAGTTTTTTTGGTACTTGATTTGAAATGATAGTAGTGTGACTTGCAGCCATGTTTAAAACTCACAACTGCTGCTACTGTGAAATCAGTGAGTTTTGTTCTGAATGGAAGATGCTGTCAAATGTGATGGTTATATTGAAAAAAACCCGAAGTTTCTCATTTTAGCATGTGAAGATTGATATTAAAACTAGCTGTAGAAATGGAGGGTGGTTGATTTCTCTGGCTTATTTCCCAAAACGGTCGCCTTTCAACCCATCATGGTCACAAAACTGGAAGATGTACTGAAAAGTATAGAACTAGTTACTGGAGTTTAAGGATGTGCTTTCTTCTGTATGCTCTCAAAAGCAAAATCTGACTGATGATTTGTATGTAATTGCTCTCGTACATTAATTGAAATGCTCTACTTGTTTGCAATACTCAGTTTCTCCTGGAAGCCTGCTTTTTTTTCTTATGAGCTTTATTTTTGCTTAAAGAATGATGTTCATAGATGACGAGTGGTTTGTGATAGTTTTACTTTTGTAGTGAATGGTTACTCTTAAAATTCATTTAATTGTCACTGTTTGTAGCATGGTCTTCCATTCTTAGAATTGTGAAGATGGCAGGAATCGCCAATACCAGTAGTTTTCCTCCTGTAGGATCTTTGATAAGGGGACATGCAGTTACATTTGTAGTGGGGAATGGTTTTCATTTTAACACCTTTAACCCTTCTTCGCAAATACTTTGACTTGCTAGTCATAAGTTTGTAGTAAAACTAACATTGATGCCACTCATGACAGCTTCAGCAGAAGGCCTCCAAATGACAGCAGCAGGTGCTGAGCCAAGAGCACCACGTGAGATTTTTAGAAGGAGAAACAAGCGCCTAAATCTGATCTTGACACTTGCTGTAATGCATGTTTCATGAGATGGCATGGATTAAAATTTCATACAACCGTTTTCTTTGAGAAGCCTTTTATGAGGCTACTCGGTTCACATAAGATAGTAAATTAGGAAAAAGTTACAAACATCACAGAAGTGTTTTACTCTCTGTATTTGTGGGCACTATAATGTTACCTTAATATACTAAGTAAGCCTTAAACATTTTTGATGCGAATAGCTTTAATCAGTTTGTGTAGCATTTGGCTTAGTTAATGGTAAGGAATTTGTTCTTCTTAGTGTTGTGATGCTCTGAGACTTTCCACCACAGTTGTGGTGGTAAATTTCTAAGATGCCAGAGAGATTTGGAGGTAGTGATGCAATTATTTGTAGCCCAGTGAACTGTGTCTATTACTTTTTAACAAACTTCTGTGAGAAAATCTGGCCTCGGATAAGAGTAGAGGAGTATGAGCGGTTGATTTCTAGCCAGTATGTTCTGTTGCAAAATTGGCAACACTAAAATATTTTGCAAAGTGTCACTGTGGCATCTGTCTGCAAGTTTCAGCTGTTGTGACCCTTCCTCAATTTAAAATGCATAAGTTTATTTCATAATAGTTGTGGGGTTTTTTTCTTGGAATCATGAACAGGTCTCAAGAAAGCATCATGACTTTCAAGGCAGATTTGCTTGATTTATCAGCAAAGTCATTCTTCAGTTAGGTCGAGAAATGAGCTGTCAGAGTGCTTTGGCTGCTGCTGAGGCAGTAACAGATACAGGAAATGGAGAAGTTCTGTAAAACTTGAATTAGGTGAAGAAAGAGATCTTGCTGAGGAAAGTAGATGCTTTTCTGTTTGAGGCCAATTACAGTCTTATCTTTTTTGTATACTTGGAGTGGGCTTATGAAGGGTTAGCCAATAGAGGCTTTTGATACCAATAGGAAAGAAGAGGTTCATTCAAAGCAGGAAACTTGCATTTAAGTGCCTTGAAACTCTCTAAATATGCTTATCTCTCCTTATCAACTGTAAAGGAAGTGTAGGGAGATTAGCTTTCCTAGACTACAGTTACTCTTTGTGAATGTTGCTGTAAGTGTTAAGATATTTATCTAAAAAGCATAATTTTGCTATAAACTCATCTTGAACTAAATTATCTGCTACTTTGCATTTTTATGAGAACAGTCCTTAAAAACTGTGCCCTTGCATTCTCAAACCTTCCAGCACATTTTAACTTTTTCCAGTCAAGGTCATTGTTCATCAAGCTGATAAATGTTATATGAATGTGTCAAATTACAGTTTATAGAACAGCAGGAGCTAAAGACTTAATCTGAGTAAGATGAAGTTTTACTTTTGTCACTGGGCATGTTGGATCCTTCAGTTCATTCTGGAGTCTGTTTCTCAAAGTACTTTGAGAGACGAGCTGCACTTACAGTGTTAGAACTGACAACACTGCTTTTTGAGATTTTTATCCTCCTTGTAACTGGAAGGGCACCATCCATAATTAGAAGTTGTATTTTATGCAAGTCTGGTGTGTTTTGGGTTTGTTGGTTTGATTTTTATGGTTTGGTTTTTGGTTTTGGGTTTTTGGGGGTTTTGTGTTTTTTTAATTGAACTCTGGAAGGAGTGTGGCTAGTAAACATTCTTTTTGGAAAATAAACAAATACCAGATCATGTCTGTAGCTGTACAGATGAGGTAAGTCTGCACACTCTTGTGTGCTAAATTAGATATAAATCATTTATTTTGCTTGCCAGGAGGGTTTAAAAGTCTTTTTAAGAAATTTCAAGTCTACATGTTGGAGAGATACCCGATACATCTGTAACAGCAATAAAGGTACTGATGCTTTAGCCATCCCACACTTGCTGTCTGCAGTCTTTCTGATACTCTGCACTGAACAGTGTATCTGTAGGTTGTACACAGAAGCAAGATGGCTTCTGCATACACTGCATTTTTATACACAAGGATTGCATTATCCCTCTTTAATTTTGTATTGCACTTGTGTTAGATAATTATACATTGTGATTTAATAATTCTTCTGAATTGTCTCTTGCTAAGACTGTCCAATCTTGCAGCTACAACTTTTTTCCAATTTCCTAAATGGTTGTCAAAATGCATTCAATGCAAAAACATTATTCAATAAGCATAATAAAACACAATATTTAGACTTAGATAAAATACCACTTCTAATTATGGGCGGTGCTCTCCCAGTTGCAGGGAGGATGAAAGTTCGAAAAGCAATCCTGTCAGTTTTAGCACCACAAATGCAGGTCGTCTCTTAAAACAAAAAAAAAATTAAACACAATAAAGATTAATATTAAATGGGGGGGAAAATCACAAAAAATTATTTTAGGTATTTAATATATTTAACTGTATTTAAATACATTTTATTGGACTGTGACTGTTTTAAAACATGATTCAAGTCATTTGCTTAAGCCATAACTTGTATATCTCACTGTGCCTACCTGATCATTGCTGATCTGTAGGGCGTTGCACTAGGGATCACGTTGATTGATGTTTTCTGCTAAATAGAAATATGTATCTCAATATTTTATTTTAATCCATCAACTGAGTTTCCTGTTAATGGAGACTTCAGAGCAAATAATGCAAATGTCATGTGATGTTTAGCCAGATATGTTAGAAAAACCTAAGTAGGGTAGTTGCTGTCATTAGTTCTGTTAACTAATCTGTAATCATCTCAAGAAGCAATATTTTGCTTGGCAGTACTAGTAATCCTTGAAATCAAGGCACTTACTGTGTTTTTGCTTTTAATTCCATGGTAGAAACCAAGGTAATTATTACATTATTTTACTCTCAGTGTGGAGGTAAATAATCAGCAGCTCTTGGACCCTTTCCTTTATCCTTCTCAGTTATTTATACAATATTTACAATCCACTAGTGTCTTCTTGTTTTCTAGGTATTTACAAATATTTGCAAGAATGGTCCAGGAAACTGAACCACTATTTTTGTGAAGAGTCTTAGACTCTTATAGGTCCCTGGATCTTTAATTTAAAATGTTTGATCTGAAGTATATTGCAAATAGTGCATTGTGTCTCTTTGTTGTTGAGGATGGTGAAATTTCTATTCCAGTAACTCTGTGCTGTGGTTTGGATACATCCTCTTGATTTTTTTTCAAAACCAGAACAAAAAATGGATTCTGGCTATGTCTTCCTTTTTTTTTTATCACCACTTGCTGTTTCACCATCTAAATTCAGTAAAACACATGTATCTGAGGTTTTGTTTTTTCCCTCTTAATGTGTTTTTATTTAAAAGTCTGTTAACTTTGAATGAGTTGGGTACTGTTGTTTTATGAAGCCCATTATGCTGATAGAGGTAGTGGGCTCATGGTTCTGTATGTTTAAGGTTGCTTGGTCTCTACAATAGGCTAAAATAGCTAGGGGTTCTGAATAAACTGGTTTAATTACAAAACAGTGGGAAATTCAGGGCAAAGTTTAGAAGTATACTGACTACATGCAATCAGAACAAGACTTTTGAAATATTTTGAAAAATAAACCCAAGTACTTTTGCAGGAAATAAACCAGAAATGCTCTTTCTGCAAAGGAGTATTTGATGTGTTCATGTTCCTTACTCTGTCAAACAGTCATTTTAGTGGTAGAAGGGTTTAGTTCAGCTATTCGTGATAGAACTGTTGAATGATGGTAACGATGGAAAAGTAAGCATTAAGGGGAAAAATAGAGGGGAAAACAGTTTCTCTCTGGTGCTGTCTGACTCCAGGACAGGTAGTCCTGAATTACTGCCCTGGTTGTGGGAGATGCTGCTCTAGATTGTGTCTCTTTTCCTTGCTCTGGCACATCAGCAGGCAGAGCTTGGTTGGTTCTGCTGTTTTGCCAGTCTTTCCTAGCACAGCAGAACTAAGTAGACCCTCTCACTGTATTCTGTCCAGTGCAATTAATCTATTTATCACTGTCAGGATAGTGCTTCAGAATAGAAGAGGGCACACGACAGAGGAAGAACTAAGGAGGAGAGTATTACTGTTGTGTGGCTCATGCCCTTACTGGTGTGCTGCTGATAGGCAAGACCCCTCCCTGCTGCTGGCTTTCACACCTTAAGATGCCTTGAGGTGTGCAAAGAAGGCTGGAATCACACATTTTAACAGCTTTTTTTATAAGAAACTTTCATTCATTCCCCATAGTACTGTGATAGGAAGAATATTTCTGTTATTTTACTCACCAGTTAAACTTAATTTCTTATGTTCCAAGTTTGACTCAGAGTCCTATTTTTTTGTTTTGTTTTTAAAATGTTACCTTAATTTATCACTGTGTCATTGGCTTTTGATTTGGATTGATTTAATCTTTCTCTCTTTTCTACTTTTCCTGTGAACACCTTTTCCTATGTATTATTACAATATGTTAAAGATTTGAATTCTTCTAAAACTGAACTCACATCTGATGTGTTATTGTTAGACTCCAATTATTAACAGACCTTGCTGTTACCTGCTTAAATATTTTTCTTCTTACTGTTCTTTGCTTCTCTTTTTTCTGTCCTTCATGGTTTTGTGTTGCTGCTGCTGCTTTCATAGTCTTTGTAAAGGTTGGCTTTTTGACCAGTGTTCATTTGTATGTATGTCCATATAAAATCCTCTCCTTTACACTCGTTTCTATGGAGTTACCTTCTTTTAGGTATCTCCTAATGTCTTATAATAATACTGAATTTTCTTCTATGCATGCCACACTATGTAAGTTCCTGTCAGTCATTTATGCCAGCAGTTGCTTTGAGCTATGAAAAATTCATCTATAGAAGTTCAGATTGAGGTATTACTGTTTGCTGTCTTGTTCACAGACACTATTCTTATTTGATTTTAAATAAAAAAAAAAACATGATGAGCAGTGCTGCCTATAATTTTTGTTAATGGTTAAGTAGGTGTATTTGACTAGGTGATCACTTAAGATTTTGTCAGCCTTGCTTACTGTGATTTATAAGAGGCTGGTTGTGTGAGACCAAACATTTGATTGTTTAAAAGTAACATTTTGGGGGTAAAACCATTTTGTCTGGCTTATTCTTCTTGCTACGAAATAAATTTTTATAGTCTTACTTTATATTCTGATTATCCATTCTACAGTCTGCAGAATTAGCTGTGAATGCTCACTCTTGATGTTTACCTGGCTCTTTGTAGCATCTATTTTTTTATAGACAAGTATGTCTCTGAATAGCAATGCTAGCAAATTTTGATTTCTTGTTGTTTTGGCTTAACTTGCTTATGCTTAATATAGTATAATCTCCAATTTAATCTTTATCTATGATTGGAATAATTATAATGCATCTTCTTTTGAGTTCACACTGTGTCATTTTGCTTTGGTGCAAGAATGGGGAACTAGGTATCCTTGGACTGATTTGTTTTAGTGAAATTTATATCCTTGAGATTCCTGCCCCACTATTGGAACAGGTTTGGACTCCAAAGGTGTAAGGCAGATTTCTACGTAGGTAAAGTGTTACTGTACAAATTCCATACAAAATCAGACTAAGATAGATTGCTTGCTTCACTGTATTTTTTACTTGATTTTTAACATACAAGGCAGCATGAAAACTGGCTTATGTTCTGAAATGTTTATATACTACCTTCACTATTCTCATATGACTAGTTTATGGCTCTCATTGTAGCCATAGCTAATTTTACTCTTTAAAAATTGTGCTTCTGTTATGAAGTTGGATGCTGTAGAAACTGTTTCATTTCTGCACACTATATATCTCCATATTCCACCAACTAAAACACCCTTTCTAGCTCACTTAATAAATATTCACCTCATACAGCATCTGCTTGTGTTCTTCCTCTACTGTGTGAGGGTAAAGCTTTTTTTTTTTTTTCTTCTAACCTTAAAGTTTTTGGATGTGACCAGGTCAGTCATGAGAGACAACGTGATAATATGTATGCTGGTGTTTGTGTACTTTTGTCTCTCAGTAACAGAGAGGCAACTTAACCCTGTTGAATTTATTATAGGAGAAGTGTATGCATATGGACAGTTAGCACAGTGTATTTGAATAGCTAGATTATGGCCTGCATGACTTATTTGCCCTCAGGCTTTGTTTCACTTGCCATGAGAAAGCTAAAAACAATTTCCAAGAATCACCTGGATATTTCTTCCTTCAGCAGCTTTCTCAGATTCTGAAAGACTTCCTGGCTCTGTGGAAGGTGGCTGATGGGAAGTGAATCATGAATATGAATCAGCATCTCTCCACCCTTATTCCAAAATGCAGTTGCTAGAATATTCTTCTTTGTTTGCTACTCTTATCACATCATCACCTTTTTGAAATTCACTCTGTCATCCTTTCTTTAATTACATTCAAATTCAAGCTGCTTGCGTTTCTCTGCAAGACCTTGACATAATCTTACTCTACCCTTGCATCTGCTTTTATGTTTTGCTGCCTTTGCTTCTCCTGAGCCTTTCTCTGAGTTCCAGTTTTCTCTGTTTTGCTTCCTTTTTGTCCTGGATTGTCATCTAGTCTGTGTGTGTATTTTGTTAATGCTACTTTGTAAGCGTGGATTGGGGTATGCTTTTTTTCCCTTTCTACTGAATGTATATTTTTTTGTTTTAAAAATGTTGATTTTTGTCAGCTTGTTTTTACTTTCTCCCCACCATCACCCTGTTGTTACAGGCTGTTGCGAAAATGAGCATTTAAAAACAGAAGTATTTTCTCAGTTCACAAGGTGAAGTCCTCATAAAGTTTGATCTGGGTCACCTGTTTAATTGAAATTTTAATGTTACTAGCTTATTTTTGAAGTGACACTAAATACTAACAAAAAGATTGTCAAGATGTTCAGTTGGTGATTAATTATACTTTATATTTGAACAAAGAATTTTGGTTAAAAGGGATAATAGAGTGAGAAGTCCCAAAGTTATTCAGAGAAATTTAATTTTTCTAGGTTTGGGGTTTTTTTTTCTTCTAAGGAATAAGAAGGAAGTGGAAGGGAAAAGAAATGGATGCTTACTCATCTCTCATTAGAAGAACATAAGCTAATGCCACATTAATATTAAAGAATGAATTCCTGTAGCTGGAGGAATTTGCAGAAGATGTTTCCTAAGGTGTTTCTTTTTCTTCAGCTTGCCTGTCCTATAAGAGCCCTGTAGCTCAAGTATCTCAAGCTTCCAAGTTTGGTTATTTCAGCTAGGTTGAAGAAGAACGTCTAGGGTATTTTTGTTTGGAGATAGAACTTGTTCTTGTTTTCTTCAAGTGTGGCAGAAGATTTAAAATGCCTCATGGAACTTTTGTATTTCTTTTGAAATGCTCACAAGGAAGTGTTACAAAAGTACTTCATGCAAAGTCATGAAACACATTTTTATGTTTAATGTATTAAGACAGCTAATTAAATCAGACATTTTATGAAAATTACACTAGCTTTCATTTTAAGACAGTTGGATCAAATACTGAATTAAAAAAAATGTTTTGTAAGCACTTTAGTGAATAATTCTTTGGAAGATCCCTCAGGACTACTGCTGATACAAAAAAAATAATGTAGGAAATAATTGAATGTGTGTTCTGTTTTGCTTTTTTGACTCTTAGGGATGCAAAAGACGCAAAGAATCAGACATGGGGAAAAAAGTTCATTGTGATATTTAAGGCTATAAAGATAATCCCAGTTCACCAAGTAAATCAGATCTCCTGGCATCCTGTGTGAGAGCAAGGCCCAAAGACTTTGTCCCTATTTTGAGTGATCTTGGCTACTATCATTTGGCAAACAAATGAAAATTCAGCTCCTATTTTCTTCTCTGAAGATTAGTACAAATCCCCTTCTTTTGTATCTTCATGGTTTTCCTTTTCTGTTATGGAGCAACAGAAGCTTTTTCTTTTTTAATTTTTTTGAAACAGATTTTTCTGTCTTCCGCTGTGGTGGCATCAAGAGGCTGGAGACCATGTTAGTAGTAAATGTCAGGTTTGTGTCTTGAGACTGCAGGCAGCCCAGGCCAGATACACCTGTCACACTCTTGCAGGCTTTAATACTGTACAAAGCATTAGATGGGAGTTTCTTTCCCACAACACTTGGAATCTGTTACAGGTACTGTTTTGAGGCTGTCCATAGACATGGGAGTACGTAACTCTGAATATACTTGAATCATGTTTTCAGCTTCATTTTAGTTCTAGTGTGCTTTCTCCTGCGTGTTCTCTCAACTGAACTGATTTCTGATTGCAGAGTAGGACCTCTGGATCTTCTTTAAAAGCCTGATCTCTTCTTGGTTATTATGGAGCTTGAAATAGACAATAGTAGATGAGTCATCTGATATGTAGGTAAAAGGCAGTATACAGCAGAGACCTTTATATGGCTCTCAAGTCCAAATTTCTTTCTGAAAAATATGCCAGAAGTACTTGAAGCTTTCTAGTTCCACTGGTGAAATGAATGCTGCTTTAAAAGGCTGTTTTCATGAAAGGAGTATGTAAGAGAGACAACGCCAGAAACTCTTAGATGCCTAACTGAAGATGCTCAGAAATCCTTTGGAAAATTGTAATTAATTTGTTGTTAGCTAGAAAATTGGCAGACTATTCAAGCAAGGAAGCCTGGTTGGCTGGTGCTGAAAGAGTTGGCCAGCCATTTGCTCCAGCAGGTGGCCCTGTGCTGGCATCAGGGGTCATTTGGCACTGGTAAGGAACTAAACTGTGAGAAAATGAATTCTGTTTTTTAAAAGAAAAGAAAAAAAAAAAGAGTCATTCTGTTGGCGTCACTCCTTGAATGAACTTGCAGGGAAATAATCTGTTTTATCAGAGTAGGGTAGATCTTTCGGCTCTGAGTGAGAAGGATGGATGGTCCACTGCAACCAGGAAAAGGGAGGAGGGAATAGGCTCTCCCTACTTGGTCACAGTGGCTGCTTAAGAAATTAGTTTTCTTCTGTGATCTTGCATTAAAAATTCTGAATTCTTTCTGTGGTAGCCTGTATTTCAACAAATCTCATTGTCTATTTAGGGATATGTCTATAGTTTTTTGCTGTTAAGCTCCATAATAGCATCTCATAGAAAGATTATTTTAATTGGTCTGTAATTATTTTTTTTTTTCAATTGGCCAGTGTTCAAGATAGTGTGATAGACAGCGTTTGTTCGTAAATATGCCCCCTTCATTTCTGCTTTTCTGGATGAATTGTATATTGTATATTCAAAGTTAATACCTGCTGTCTTCCAGAGGCATTTGCTTTCAGGGGTGTTGGGATATCTGTGTAATGCTCTTGAATTACGATGAAAAAAACTTCCCAGTTGAAGTTTTCTAGTTATAATGCATATAATCAGTAGGTATTGATGCCTCTTGATTTGTGCTATGAGTTTCATATATATTTATTTATATGAATTAGATATATGTAGTTCTAAACACAGAACTTTAAACACCAGATACAGGAACCTGTAGAAAAAGAATCAGTTCTTAATAATCTGGAGTAGTGGGTGTCCCATGTGTAGCAATGTTATGGCTAATTAAGCTACTAATCATCATTTGGGAGTGTAGATAATCAGCTTAAGTCTAGAAGAATATTTAGTTCAGGCTTCGTGTTTTCTGAAAGTCTATATATGTTGCTCAGAGCCCAGTGAGGCTTTGGGGACAATATCTGTTTTCTCCACACATCATATCTACATATGCAATCTTATTTGTAGTTTATATGCATATTCGATATGTGGAATATTAGGAAAACTGCCCGTAAACAATGAATATCTGACTGTTTTACGTGGCTTTGACAACTTTAATAACTGTGTATTTTTGGTTTTGCGTTTTAGGAAATAAAATAATGCTAAGGAAGCAACCATTTCCCTGAAGTTCAAGTTTTCAGACTCACTGCCGTTATGGGTAAGTCTTGTGTGTAACATATATAAAAATTTAATTTGGATACTTTTAATTTCTATTGAAGACCAAAAACATCAATGTAATACCGTTCCTAGGAAATGTGTGCTTTGGTTGTGTAACTCAATGTAATGTCTACATGAAAGGCAGTGTTCAGCTGCTTTGCTAGTATTCAAAATACTTCTGGTTTTTTTCCATTGGAATACAGCACTCTTCCCTCACTGTGTGGTAACTTAAAAATCCAAGTATAGGAAATTGAGAGTCATGGTATTAGGGTACTGAGCGATATTTACTGTGCTCTTAATGGTAATGGCTATTGGGGAAGAAAAACCCACAAAGTTTATATTAAAAAAATTTATTGTATTGTCTTGTGTCATTGCAGTGTAAAGCCAGGACTGTGTAGATGGTCTAACTGTGTTTTTCTAAATATGTAGCACATTTGCATCACTTTAAATTTGATGTTGGTTTTTCAAGATGCTTTTTAATGAGTTGACCTTGTTGTTACTGTAATTGCTTCCCAGTGCTGTCTCAAAAAAATCCCAATGAATCAGCCAACCAAAACACACACATTTTTGTATCACTTATGTTTATCTTTTATTGTTATGCTAATTTTTTCCTAACTTCGTGCTTAATAATAAAGTAGCTCAATCTAGGACTACAGCACTCTAGATTTCTGATATTCTCCAACATTTTGTGTGAGAGAAATGACTGTTGAGTCATACTGGATATTCAGTAAACTTTAGATCTAGCTTTGCCACAATGCTTTGGTTTCCTTTGTATGAAATACACTACCTAATGACCAGTGATAATTAAACCTCCTCCAACCAACTTATAAAAGAACAATTTTATTTTTTTTATTGCTGAGCACTAGAATAGGCTATAACACAATGAAGTAGTTTAACTTTTTTAATTGTGACAAGTTTTGAAGTGTGTTTTAATGTGAGAAAGGAATAACTGAGGTTCAAGAATACCTTCAGTCGTGCCATGAAATATTGCTAGTAAAACTTGCTTTTATAGATTTGCATATCATAGTAGAGTTATGAATAATGACAGCATGAGTAATGATCAAAGTTACTCATTTTCAGACCCATCTTTCTGATCTGTTAGGAATCTATTAAATTAGAACACTGAAATTCCACAATTTCCTGACATGACAAATATATTTGGTTATATTTGAATAGAGTGTGAAGGAATTCTCAAATGCTTGTTTGCTGATTTTTTTAATGCTAGGTTTTACTCAGGTTGATGTTTGAGAAATACTGTTCTTTGTAAATCACAGCACTTAGCAATGAATTCTTCAACAAACATCCATTGTGAAGTAGCGTGAAGGCATGCAATCAACACCTTTGTAGATAAATTTTGTTATCCAGTGTTCTAGATAGATGTTGAGTATAGTACTGTTACTGTGGCAAGGAATTAAGACAAAATATTAGTAATAAATTAGTTTCCCTTAGTGGTGGATGGCTTTTGAGCTCCTAGGTGCTTTCCTGTCTAAAGGAGTATCCCAGTTCCAGGGCAAACCTTGTCTAGCATGGCCTCAGGCCATCACAGCTGCAGCAGATCATCAGGATTTGAGATTTTGTATGAACTTAAAATCTAAGCTGCGTGTAGCACTCCTGCACCTAAGTTGTCCCCTGGGATCAGTGCTTCTGTTTCTCCTTGTGAATTACTCCTGTAAGCCCTAAAAAACCATACGTTTGCAGTCCTGGAAAAGTTCTGTGGTGTTTTGGTTTTGGTTTTTTTTTTTACTCTGTGGGCCATCAGCAGATGCTCAGACAGTGGAAGTATTCCTCTGGGAGTTTGTGTATGCTTCCTATGTGCATGACCATACCTGTTCAGGACAGAGGAAAATGATTCAAAAGTACTTGCTTTTTTTTTTTCTTCTTTATTTAACGAATTGGAGCGGGGGGAAGTATGATTTCTAGTTAACATCTTATCCGTGGACATTATTTGAAACAAATTAGATAAACTTTTTTTTTTTTACCCTGTGCTTCTCATTAATACAGCCTGCAGTTCTGTAGAGTTGTCAATCTCTGTTAAGACTTTTTAAAGCTGCCATTTAAGTGTGTTTACTGATGTTGTTTATTTCCTTAAACACTGTTAATGGTAAATAAAAATGTTTGCAACATGGCAGTAATTTATTTTCATTTGGCAATTATGTATTGAAATGTAACGTGGACTTCTAGATTTTAGAATAATGCCCGCCTGATTGTGAAATGAGACAGTAATGCACTTTAAACGTAACATTCATTTACAGTTCTCTTATCTGGTCTTTTTCTCTGAGCAGATGAGCAGCAAGCTTTGAATTCAATCATGCAGGATTTGGCTGTGCTTCATAAGGCCAGTCGTCCCGTATTGCCACAGCAAGAAACAGGAAAACCAAAGTCATCTTCGCCTAAAAAACAGGTAGTCTTTAATATCCTTACTAACCTATTGAACACAGAGTGTCCTGCTGTGACTTCTATAATTATTTTTCTTGCCAGACCAGTGAGCATACCAGAATGAGGTATTAGTCTCCCACATGTGCTGCCATTTTCTTTGTTCACGTTCTTAAATTAGCAGCAAAATGAAATGGTGGCATTTCAGACCAGATTGTAGTGTATGCTCAAATGACTCCGATCCTGATAAACTGAAGATTATAGGGGTATTTTGACACTGTATGCAGGTGGTATTATTGTTGTTGTCGTTGTTGTTGTTGTTGTTGTTATTATTTATTATTATTTAGATTGGTACTAGACTATTTTAAAATACCAAAGTGTACTAGTATCTCTTATTTGGAATGCTTCTTTAGAATGAATTTTATAGGTATATTACGTTGCCTAGTTGCCAGCTATATCATACTAAAGAATGTCACTACTGCAGCAGAAACACACTTAAGCTCCATTACTGCATCTTTGGCCTCGATTTTTTGTTTGTTCATATTCTGGAAATGTGAGTTCTTTTCAGCTGTATTTTTTTTTCTGCAGATACTGAACACAGATGGATAGAGTAAATACGTAGTCGATAGGTTTAAACTACTATATGGAGAGATTAGGAGGGGAGAGGACGTAGATTTTTACCCAGATTGTTGTAGTAGCCCTCTTGAGTTATTTGCATGTTTATTTGATTGAGTTCTTAATTCGCAGTCCAATATTTCATGAATCTTCAGTTTGTACTGTCTTGTTTTAACCTGTTAAAAATCAACATATGTGAATATTTTTGGCTCTTAAACTGTCAAAAACTAATGGCTATATCTTTTTCATTCTGTGCCTAAAAGATCTCAAAGTTCAGTATTTAACACAATGGTGCTTTGCTAGTGTCATATAACTCACTTCTGAGCTGTGACTTTAGACATTGCAGTAATGTGCATATATGATCCAAAATGATTTGAAAATAATACATGTTAGAAGAAAAATTGTTGAGCCATTTATGAGTTTAAATGTAGTAGTGGTGAGGGGGAAATACATGTTTGTCATTCTGTTTAAATTCATCAATTTTAAAAGTAATCTCTTGTGAATCAAGTAATTCTTTTGGAAGATACACCACTTGTTTGGATGTAATCTCTGTGGTTGAATGCTTTTCTTTTTTCCCTGTGATAGTTGCTATTACAATTTGATTCTTAAAATTTTGATTTGCAAAACAATTTTATTTCCATGTAACTGCAGATATTTACAGGTATCTTTGTCATTGGGAAACTGATTGCATGAATGCTGGCTTAATTACATGTGTGGGTTTCTATAGTAATGCTTATGAAACAAGGTATGTTTCTTAAGCCTGGAATGCTCGGCTCTGAAGTGTATATAAAAGCCTGTTATGGTAGCTAAATCTACTTGCCTGTTCATGATAGAGAATTCTTTGGTAATCAATTCCATGCTGAATTTGAAATCATGAATCTGTTATAATATTAAAATATATTGATAGAAAATAATGTGTTTACTTACAGAAACATTCATTTTACTTCAGAATACTTTTTTGTATTTTTTACACGCTTTAAGCCTCAATCAGATACCTCAGCAGGAGTAGCTTGTTAAAATGCTTGGTATATGGGAAAGGACAGAAAATTAATATGGACTGCTTAAGAATTTTACTTCTGGTGTAGGATTATTGAATGAGATTTCATGGCCTTCATTAAAGGAGCTAGTAACAAACTAATAGTGGTTCCTGTATTGTTTTTCTTACAGAATGATGTTAGAGTCAAATTTGAGCATCGAGGTGAAAAAAGGTAAGGTGGGAACATAGGAAAGAGTCTTGTCTTTTAATTAGTTATAGAATTTTGTTGGGCTTCTATCATATAGTTTCAAATAAACTGTTCAAAGTATTTCAGATATCTGAGTGTATTTAATTGGAGCTTAAATTTAATTTTGATATGAACATAATTTAAGGAGAATTAATGTGTTTAAAATGTGGGCTCTAAGTATACACAAATGCAGAAGTATCTTACCATAGCGGTGTCCCATGTAATATCCTTCATTTGTTTACCCTTCAGATAGATGTTTGTAGACTAGAACAGTTAGTTGGATCATTAGCATAGATCTCAAATATGAGTAGACCAGCAAATAATTTTTTTGCTGCGTCATGTGCATAATAAATGCATGATAATATATTGTTATTGTAACACCCAGAGGAAGAAGCCTAGATCTTAAAGCTCAACATTGGATTGCACTTCGGAGGAACCAGTCTGAGAACTGCAGTAGGAGAATTTATTAGTCTTTATAATTAGATTGTTTTCATTGATAATTTTGAATAATCAGTTAAAATTTATTTTCATTTTGTGTATGAGAGGTGAATGATATAGATGCTTAAAATATACAAACATTTATCTCTGCTGTGATGGCTGCTCAGAAGCTTTTACAGAAGTTGATCTATGATTCTGTGCAGAACTGGTTTGTGGACAACTAATTTTCTCTGTTTTTCTCTGAAAGCATAAACCTTCATTGTACCTACAGAGAAATGGTTATAGAATAAGATCTTTGAAAATATTTCATGAAGAAGGAAATAATATCCTGGTCATGCTATTTGTCAGTAGAAATGGTAAATTTCTTAAGTAAAGATTGCTTCAGAATGAAACCCATGCTCCTGGGCAGTCTTTAGTGTGATGTGCAGTAGATCAGTGTGTATCCATGCTGATTGCAGTATGTGCCCTCTCTTTACATGGGGTAATAAAATAGCACTATAGGTATTAATGTTCTTCAAGTTAATAGGTATTAAAATTCTTCAGCTGCTTTTTATCACTTCTCTGAACATCACATGTAATAGTGCATCGGTAATGGTTGAGTGCTAAGTAATTTGGAGGAAATAAGTCTTTTCAAAAGCTTTGAAAATTGAGGACTCCTTTACCTAGCAATTTCTTGTGAAATAAGCAGAAGCATGAATTTAAAACAGTTTACTCACTGCCGGTCTGCACAGACAGTGCATTTTTGCAGTTTATCTTAATTCACTTTCACAGTGGACTAAGTTAATCAATTCAATATGAATGCAAGCATAAAGTGTGTGGAAAGATACCTTTCCCAAGCTTTTGTGCTGATGGGGCTAGGTCTGTTTTCGACTGTCCTGAGTAACTTGAGCCTGCTTGCCCAGGTGTACTGGGCAGCCCAGGCTTATTGCTCAGCATGAGTTGTAATATTTTTGTTGCCTGAGCGTGTAGATTTGAAGATAAAATAATGAAATTATGCAAGAAAAATGTTATGCAATGGCTTTCTCACTAGTTTTTAAAAAGGGAAGTGGAAAAGAGAAGTGATTCCAGAGGTTTTTTTCGGTAGTGAATGTGGCACTATGTACCAAGGAGTGTCAGTGTGATGGGCAGAGTTCCAGGCTTGCTAAACAAATTGTTAAATACAGTGAGAATTGATAGCGTTGAGGTTTTTTTGTTTATTTGTTTTTGTTTTGTGGTTTTTTTTAAGATTGTATTTTTTCAAAATAATTTTTAATTGGAAAGTGGCCTGGCTTCTGGCCTCATTTCAGTGAGAAATACTGTTCCCTAACCAGTGTACCAACTGAAACACTGATAAAAGGACAGTTACCCTTTGCTAATTTTGCTGCTTCACAAAATTTGAGTGCTATTTCTTTTTCTGAATGTGAATTGAATGTACCTCACTAGTTTAGTCACTTCTAAAAACTTTTTTTGTTTAATGGTGGTGTGTCTCAAATAATACAGTGGTTTTCTATAGTAAAAGGTCAGTTACAGGCATTTTGGGCTATTTGGTTTGACAAGACATTGAGTTAAAAGAAAATCCGAGTTGTTGACCTACAACTGCACCATTCTTATAGGAGCACACTTGAAGCACAGTTAGTGATGGACCCAACCGTTTGAGCATGTAATACATTATGGTAAAGATGGTGACATTTAATTACCTTCCTCAGATAAGATAGTCTTTTGAATTTCCAAAAAATGAGGACTGTAGGAGTAATTTCTTTCTGATGCTTATGCTTGTCAGCCTATGGTACTCCATTGTCGTCGTTTTCTGGAGCAGAAAATTTTAGAATTTTCTAAGGATTTTCCTCTGGAATGGAGGCATGCAAAGCATTAAGTTAAGAAAGAAGCCATATGCAAGCAAGTAAAATAGTTATAATGAGATCTAAATTTATGTTTGATTATCCCTTATAACATTTTCATTGCTTTTCTTTCTTTTTAATGACTCAAAATGTGGAGGACAGTGAATAAAGCTTAGCCTCTTATGGTCTTTTTAGTAATAAATTTAATTCTAAGATAGTTCTTAAGTAATGGGTTGCCAGGTTTTCATAAGTAATGGACAAAAATTCTTTATAACTTAAATTGTGTTTCAGGATTCTGCAATTACCAAGGCCTGTTAAACTTGAAGATCTTGCAGCTAAAGCTAAAGTTGCTTTTGGACAGACTATGGATTTACATTACAGCAATAATGAGGTAATAGTCTGTGTCTTCTAAATTCTTGGTGACTTGTACATTGATTATTTTAAAGCTGAAATTTGCTCTCGTAAGCAGTGAGAACCACTCCTGTGACAAAACTTACTCCTGTGACAAAACCCCAGATTTCTAATGTGTGTGTTCTCAAATATGTAAGGCTTGTCTAGATTAGGGTAGGCAGGAGACGCATTAAATACTTTACGAGGAGAGTCATACCTTAATGAATTTTGTCTCAGACTTGATTGGGAACGGGTAGGTTGTCTTCCTACTCTGCCACAGTCCTGTTGCATGACTTTGGGAGAGTCTTTATGTCTTTGAGCTTTGTCGTGTTTAAATTTGACATAACATCCTTTCTTGTACACTTTTTTTTTTCTTTAAGGATTAATCTTTCTAGGTAATAGCTGGAATGCTGCATTTAGTAAAGTTTAGATTGAAGAGCTAAGCTTAGCTGTTGCCCCTCTTAAAGTAGTTGGTTCACAAAGATTTCCTGAGAACAAGTGCTAGCGCTGTCAAGGTACTTAAGCCTGATCAGTATTACTTCCAGCTTTTCTTTAGAAGTAGAGATGGAATTATAATAGGAAATATATTTACAGATGCAGGATCCATTCTTAGGAGTTACTTATGTTTTTTGCCTTGAGGCAGCAAAGTGCATGGAGGATTATTCATGTGTTTGGTTATGCGCAACTTAATTGCTATATCTAATCTGCACCTTTGCAGAAGAAAATGACTGTAATTGCTGTTTGTTGGTTTCTCACCTCACCTTACCTCACCAGGCTCTTCTGTGAAACTGATATCAAAACAAAAAATTCCAGCAGAAGGCTTTTGGAGATTAGGAAGCTCAGAAGAGATGGCCATTCATGATGCTTTAGCCTCAGCTCCTTCCTCTGATGGATTTTTAGACATTAGAGCAGGTTTTCTGCTTGTCAACTTCTGCACTAGTTGGCAAATCATCCCATCATGTTTCAGAACTGTGATGGTAATAACCTGTCATTAGCATTAAAACTTAAATTTAAGAGTATACTCATTTGTTATCAAGACCTTCCTCCCTCATTCCCGTTTCTTTTTGTATAAAAGTACTGTATTTCAAGTGATGTTGTATTTGAGCATCACTGACTGAGACTGTTTACAAGTAGAATAGGTTTTTAAAAAATCTGTATTGTGTTGTTCCTTTGTTACAAGCAAAAGTTGTAATTTACATTCCCAAAACATAAGCCCAATTTTAATTGTTACAGAACTCAGATCTCAAGTGCACTTTAATGGCATAATATTTTCTATTCTAAAGATACATGTATACCAAGTTAATCTAATTAATTAGATCCAAGTAAGACTCTAGTGAGGACTACAGTTGTTCCTGTGGATCACATCATGCCTGTTACACTTCCTTAACAAATTCCGTTTTTCATGAAGAAATTCTGTTAGTGATGCAACTTCAAACAAATATAGTTGTAATATTGTTAGATACAAAAATGTGCTTTATGCTCTATAAAATAGGCTTATTTTTATCTTATAGACTTGGGTTAATTTAGGCAATGGCAAATACATTGACACTGTTGCACATGTTTCTTTGAAACTTGTATGATATCAAGTTGTAGCTATGTAAAATGGTTTCTTCTTCATTGTGAAGACTTGTTCCACCATGCTGTACCTATTGAAGGCATCTCCAGGAAGTTAAGGTTCAACCTTAGACATTTTGTTGCTAACTTGAGGTATCATTAATAAATTTTATTTTCAATTTTTTTTGAGTGAAAGGAAATATAGCATGTTTATTTGTTTCTCTGCACTTCGTTTCCTCATTCCTTTCTTGTGTCCTATTTAAGACTTTTTTTTCCCCCCTTCCTTTTTGTAGCTTGTAATTCCGTTAACCACACAGGATGACCTGGACAAAGCTGTTGAACTGCTTGACCGTAGTGTTCATATGAAGAGTCTCAAGATACTGCTTGTAATACATGGAAATACACAGGTATGAGCTGACATCCTAAATGTATTCTTCCTCAGTTTTCATATTGAAGTAGAATTTGTATCTTTTCTTAAAGAGGACATTTTTCCATTTGAAAATATTACTAATTGCTTCAGTTAATTTAAGCATCATTTGTGTTGACTTGGTTTTAACTTTTTCCTAGATCCTGTTCCTCTCTCTTTGTTTGCGTTCCCTACAGTGGTAGAAAAGGGTTTAATAGGATGATGATGTGATAGAAATTTGAGAAGCGCATAGAATTTAAGTAGCTGCAGTTATTTGAAACTGTTCTTTAAGTCATATGTTGGTGACGCTCCTTTGTGGCAAGTTCAGTGTTGCTTGTAGCGAACAGTAGCAGTGGATTATAGGCTAAATACTGAGTTATTTTGGTATTATCTAACACATCATGGCCATGCAATTGATAGGATTTGTATACTAATACATATTGAAATTTATTTTTTAATATTAAGAATGAGCTACTAAAATAGATTAATTTATATAAAAAATTAGCAAGCTTCTTTTCTACTGCTTGAAAAAAGGAATGTGCTGTACAAAGCCGATAGTTTGTGAAGTATTTTCATTGTCACGAGTATAAAGTAATAACTGCAGTTTGTAATATGTATGCATTTTCAGTCACCCAGTGTAAATAATGTGGAACCCTTGCCCTCACTGGAAGATTTAGATAATACAGTGTTTGGTGTGACAGACAGAAAAAGGCGACTGTCTGTTATAGGTAAGCTACATATTTCAATAGCTTTAATTGTAAAAACTTCTTGTGTAATATTCTGTTCATGAAGATCTTGCTCTCAACACAGACTGTTTGAATTTCTCTTACTCATCAATGACTCTTCTATAGAGTTTGCACTTGGGGGAGTGGATTTTGAATTTTAAGTCAAAGGTGGTTTAAATATATATATATTATACAGAAAATTAACCAAAAAAAATCAGAAGTAAATAAATCTTGTGGAATTATTTGAGGTAACTGATGGGTATCCTAAAAAATTTATGTTAGTACTTCCCTTTATTTTCAGATACAGGAATGAGTTACTGAAAAATCTCTTTGTTTATATGGCCATGTGTTTCCTTGCTCAATTTAGGACTCCCATATTTTTGTAGTTTTAATGTGTGAACATTTGTTTAAGATACTTATTTTGGCATTGATACAACCTTTTTGCTTATTCATGTTTTAAAGTTGGTGTGATGTTAACTTTCAAATTTAATCAAGAAACTAGAAAGTTTAATGAATAATTTTTCAGAATTTAATTTATTATACATTTATTATGAATAGAGTATTCATGTTCATGCAGACATAATATTCTACAAAGAAAAACTGAAATTCTCAAGAGTTGAAAAGGATTAGTTGATGTGGATGGAAGGGGTTGGATTTTTATTTTGTTCCAGAAGAAGAAATTTACCCAGCTAGATATATGGGCAAATTATATTTCTGTACCTATATAATGAAAATTCTTTTTAATGCTATTGAGGCAAGCCTGCCCCAAATTTTTCATAATTCCTGGATTACAGAGTTTAAATGCTATATGTAAGTCTCGTATTGCATAGGCATTTGGGAAATTTCTAAAGCAAGAAGTGATCCAGGCAGACTCAGTGCCAGTGAAACGTTTGAATAAAGCCCCTGGATTCTGGGTTAGTGGAGAAGATTCTGACTAGCCCTTTTCTTTCAAAAGGTTCTAATACTCGTGATAGGAGTTCACCTCCACCAGGATACATTCCAGACGAGCTGCATCAAGTGGCCCGAAATGGGTCCTTCACCAGTATCAACAGTGAGGGTGAATTCATTCCAGAAAGTATGGATCAGGTACGTGTGTGTGATTTATTAAAATTAAAGCTTTTGTTAGCTTGATTTATGCAATACTGTCATTCAAGTAGGATATGGAATTGTTAGAAAGAACAGCTAAAAACATGACAACCACCCTAGAAAACATCATTTGTGAGAGAAGGTTAAAATACTTGTGGTTGTTTAGTCTTGTAGAACCTGTTTTTTCCTCTGTAAGTCTCTTGAATTCTTTAAATATGTTGCTACAAGGAGAAAGATAACATTTTTAATTTCCGTGATAGTTGAGTGATAGATATAAATTACAGCAAGAGATGTCTACATTAGAAAGCACAAACCCCTTTATTTTAAAGAGAAGGATATGTGAGGAAGACCAGTTTTACTACTTTGCCAGGTAATTAAAGGAGATTTTAAAGAAGAGTTTGGATCTGTCAGAATTATTTGGACTCAGTTGATACTGTGTTAGGGTAGAGGCAAGGGGATGGTGATGGGCTTGGTATAAATAAGCTCTGAAATACTTTCCATGGTCACATTTTTGTGTGAGGATACAAATGTATACTGTTTTGTTCTCCTTATTCACCTGCGTTTATTGGTGTGGGATATCAGCACACTTAGCATGAATAAAAATCCTGGTCTCTGAGTATCAAAATTGCCCTTAAAAACAGCAGGAAAAGACGGAGGAATGTAATGGCTCACAGAATTGGCAGTGGAGAAAGAGATATTTTAAGGAGGGGAAAAAAAAAATACTGCGTACCCGAATCACTTCAAGTTCTTGTTGACATTGGCACTGTATTCACAAATGGCAAGAGGCAGTGGTTTTTATGAGCTGACTAAATGAGAGACAGATGATAAAACAAAAATAGAAGCAAAGAGATTGTGCAATTTGTTGCACAATTTTAATGACTGAGCTGGGATAGAGACTGAATCTCCTAATTTCCAGACCAGGGTGCTATTCATTATCACAGCCACGTGGTCAAATCCAGCCCAGGCTTGGATTCTTCCAGTGAAATTATTACTTTTGGCCTGGGCGAAGTAATTTTTGTCACTGACTGGTCATACAGACAGATGATCTCTGAGGCCCAGGACGTCCTTTCTGAGTATTCAAGAAACATGTAACCTGTCATGTACGCATTGCTGTGTAAGCTGTCAGCAGGGTTTAAATACAGGAATTTTACTTTCATAGGAAGCCAGATTAGTTCAACCTAAGCAGCCTCAAGGGCCACATTGGGGTATTGGGAACTCCCAGCCTCTCTTTGTTCCTTTCCCCCTAAGTTGCCACATCACTTTAGCAAGTGTTGACCATGCTGCCTACATCTGTCACAGCCTGCCCCACAAACCCAAGAAGGGAATTTGGGAGTGGAGGGCTTTGCTTTGCCCTCCTGTTGATCTGCCTGAGCACATCTATTCACACTCTGACAGCAGACCCCACACTTTTCTCTACAGAAGAGATGATGGATTGGATAGAAGTGGGCCATGGTCTGCCAGTTAGACCATACTGCATTGAGTTATAGAGGTAATTAATGTGGCAGCAGATGGGCTTTTTTCCCTTTCAGGACCCACTGTTCAGCATGAGCAAAGAGGAATATAGTTGCTGAAGCTATGGTAAATGTTGTCCTCCCCAATACAGGGTTCATTTAAGTGTCTGAGTTTGCAGAGTGCAAAGTCACTTTCAGGATACTGTTTCTTTAATAAGTCCCTGATTGGTGCTCGGCAAAGTATGTGCCCAGGACCTTTAAGATGCAGCACAGACCATAAATATTGGAGGGGTACTTAATTTGCAGCAAAAGACTGGTGTCCAATTCATAGAAAATAGTAGGTGTTATATACCAAAACAAACTTCATTTTAGGAAGGAGCTCGTTTTAAGACAACAGATGAGCTTTCTGCTCTGTTTTTGAGAGGCAGGCTGGGAAAACTGTCACATTCAGTAATTCAAAATTTAGATTCTTTTCCCACTACTTCTGAAAAATAAATCTGTAAACCATTTCAGATTGCTTTGCTGCAAAAGAGGAAGGACTGATGTTTGCCTGTCATTAAACTTAGGACTTAAAGGGTGGTAGCGTGAGATTAACAAAACTAATGTCAGCCAATAGAAATAGCTGTTAATCGAGAGATGCTATTGCTTATCAATCCATTTCTTCTCTGGATTAGCATCTGAGAAACAGAGGAAGTGTTGATAATTGTTTTCATTATGTAACAGATCTGGCCTACATAGTCAGTTTTATGACATCTTCAGACTGATACATGGCAAATTTCACATAGCTCATAGGCATTGATTACTAGATTGTCAGAAGTGTTTTAGGAAAAAAAAAAATCCGTCTTTGGTGTTTTTGTAAACTCCGTTTCCCATGAAAGTTTATTTTATTTGAAACAGGATTTTGGTTTGGGTGAAAACAGAGAATGTTTATAAATTTTATGCGTTCTCCCTCTTTGTCCTTCCATTTTCTCTTCATTTGTATTTAAAATTCTGCGTAACTTTCTTGGAGTCCTCACCAGAGATAAATGCTTAAAAGCTTTTTAGAGTATTTGATTTCAGCTGTTTTCTGTGACTGCTAGTTGGTCAAACTTAAGCCACTACAGAGATTATATAAATCGTATTCATCACAGTCTGTGTCATATTTGAGATTTTTTTATTTTCCTTTGGTGATGACAACAAAATCCACATTTCTTTAAACTATCTCAGCTTTTTATCCTTTAGAGGCCTTATTTTTTTATTCTGTTAAGCTACTGTCATGCAGATACTGCTATAATGTTAAGAGACAATGGCGTATACAAGAAGAATGTAGCAATACAACTTGTTATGTGTAAAGCGTGATAGAGGATTAAATACCTTAACTATATTCTAGTTAGATGCGAGAAAAGTGATGGTGTCCTTTCAGGACTGCAGAATGCAATGCAGGTTCAACTATGGCAGCTAACTTTTTATCTAGTAATTAATATTTCTGGTTTGTTTTTGCTTTTTATTAGGCATTTCAAAGCAGAAACGAAGTATTAAAAACAAACAAACAAAAAAAACCCCCAACCCTTCAACTAGTTGGTCTTTCTTTGTTATTTATTAGATGCTGGATCCGTTGTCTTTGAGCAGTCCTGAAAACTCTGGCTCGGGAAGCTGTCCCTCACTTGACAGCCCTTTAGATGGGTAAAAATTACTTACATTCATTATTTATCTTTATTAAATTGCATAATGTATCAGGTGTAACATATAATAACTCTCCAGCAACAGCTATTACTGAACTTCTTCCAGAAAGTCATCTGTAAGTTATAGAACATTTATAAAAGTTTATTGATACTTAATTGCTTACTAATGCACAGAAAATAGAAGTAACTTTTTTATATATAATTTGCATTTGAAACACAAACATTTAGACTTCATATCCCACAAAATGTCCTGAAGATTTTTACTAAATTTTGCCAGTCTTACATATATGTGAAGTATATTCCCTGGCAGTGAGCTGCCTCATCAAATTTATGTTTCTTAGGTGCTGTTGTATGAAGCAAGCTTCCGTTTTCCAAGGTAGAGGGTAGCCAGTTCAAGAAAGGGTAGAATCTTTTAAAAGACTTCAGCAGACAATCCCTTCCTTTTCTTTGCAAATACTGTCCATTCCTGTCTGTGTTCCCACTGCAGACTTTCCACTTACTTTAATTTGTTTAAACCTATTAGTTAGCAAGAGGTGGTATGTACTGTGGTGGGTCTGGAGATATGTTTTGATTGACCTTTTAGGAAATTCATGTGTTTTGAGAGGGTCATTGTCCACAGTTTCTCAGGCACCAGGGAAGCCAAAGAGAACATACTCCTGTTTGGCTTGTGGCTGGTCAGGCATATAACCTTGGGTCTTAGGTTGCACAGATAGGCTACTCGTTTACTTGGACCTGCTATATGAATAATACTGCTAATTAAATATTTTATTTAATTGGTAGAAAGGTAAAAAACTAGAAATCATTGCCTGTGACAATCAGAGCTATAGTATTTCATAGTACCATTTTATTTGAGAATATGTGATTTGAGAACAAAAATACATTTGGTCTGACAAATTTTTGAGTTAAATAGTAAGTCTCCATTTCACAAACAAGAAAACAATAGACATAAAAAGTATTTTGTGGTTAGAGTGTGATAGGTTATACAGTGTTTAATGTAGCTACATAGGATAGAAATTCTACCAAATTGCCACTTTTTTTTTTTTTTGTGAGGTAGGAGTGAGTGGAAGAAGGTGCAACAAAGCAGTCTTAATGCGACTTATGTTTCTTCTTCAAAACTTATTTTGGTTGTTTTTTACTTCATTTGTCACCTCTACTTAGTTTGTTTTCCTTCCCTCCTGCCCCTTCTTCATTCAAATATTTCCTACAAAGATGTAGGTTTTGTGTCTCCATTTAGCTTCTGTTCCCCATTAGAGAAATTCTTACCAGAAAGAGGAGGACATTGTTTTGTTATGTTTATGGAAACACACTGAAATATACTGTAATCGGTTGTTCTGACTGGCAATCCCATCCATTCCTTTTGGTGGCTGGGAGTTACATACCAACTGTAGGTAAGAAACGATGTGATTGTGTAAGAACCAAAAAATTCTTCATCATTCTATAACTCAATGAAATTACTCTCTTAATCCTATGACTTTCATGGAGAGAAGTGGAAATACCTTGAGGCCTTAAAAGGTTCTACCTTTCTTTGGTTAAATTTCCTCAAGAGTTTTTGTAGGCTATATGAGAGATTTTTGCCAGTCTATAAACCTGTGTGTTTAGCCATAGAGGTGTTAAACGTAACAGTGTTCCTTTGTGGCTTTACTAGTGATAATTCATGTTTTACTAATATCATTGCTCATTAACAGTCTGTTGCTTTCTACTACATTAAGCTCAATAAGCAAGCTTTTCCATTGTTACTGCTCTTGAGTTGTTATTGTTACCCATTAGATTTGATTTTCAGAATTGGGTTCCACGTTTGTAAAGTGGTGCAGCAACTTGTATAGCAATAACTTTTCATCAGTCATAAAGAATTGTGAGACAGTAAGATTAAATGTCTAAGTACTAGATTAACAGCTGTCTTTTGATGCTGTTGTTTTTACACTTCCAGAGATAACTATCCCAAATCTCGGATGCCAAGAGCACAGAGCTATCCAGATAATCATCAGGAATTCTCAGGTAGGGAAAAATCACTAGACATACTCTTTCCAGAACTCTTCCTCTTGCAAGTAATAGGGCTTAGAAGGGAAGTTCACATTGAGAGGTATTGTATTACACAAACTTAATACGGTAGGAGAAGAAGCAACGAAATCCAATCCAAATGCACACAGTAAAAGAAAGATACAACGAAACGTAAGATCTTTCAAATGTTTTCTTCTGGGTTACCACCTGTAACACCACTGTTAGTGTGCATAGTGTAACTTACCTGCTTCACTGAAAAGAACGAATGATGCAGTGGATAGGGGCACACAGCAGTTTGTTAAACTGGACCGTAATATCCATCTCTAAGTTGGCACATAACTTTGGTAATTTATTTAATTTAGGAGTGTTGTGGTTTAACCCCAGTACCCAACTCAGCACCACAAAGCTGCTTGCTCACTCCCCCACAGTGGGATGGGTGAGAGAATAGGAAGGGTAAAAGTGAGAAAACTCATGAATTGAGATAAAGACAGTTTAATAGGTAAAGCCAAAGCTGACCATGCAGGCAAAGCAAAATAAGGAATTCATTCACTGCTTCCTGTCAGCAGGCAGATGTTTAGCCATTTCCAGGGAAGAAGGACTTCATAACGCCTAATGGTTACCTGGGAAGACAAGAGCTGTAACTCTGAACGTCCTCCCTTCCTACTTCTTTCTCCCAGCTTTTATTGCTGAGCATAACCTCACATGGTCTGGAATCTCCCTTTGGTCAGCTGGGGTCAGCTGTCCCAACTGTGTCCCTTCCCAACTTCTTGTGCACCCCGAGCCTACTAGCTGGCAGGGCAGTAGGAGAAACAAAAAAAGCCTTGATGCTGTGTAAACACAGTTCAGCAATAACTAAAACATCCCTGTGTTATCAACACTGTTTTGGTCACAAATCCAAAACATAACACCATACCAGCTACTATGAAGAAAATTAACTCTATCCCAGCCAAACCCAGTACACGGACCCTTCATTTTCTCCTGTGTGAAATGAGGATCACTTTGAAGTGCTCATGACTTCGTAACTGGAAGCTCTGCAAAGTGAAAGGATGAAGAACTGTGTGCTGTGCCTGTAAATTAATCATCACTACTAATGTTGTTTTCATATGATACTCTGGCTTAAATCCAAGTTGTTGTGCGTGGTTCAGGATATGAAGTACAATGGGTAACCTTTAAAGTGCTTTGAAGCGTCTATCATAGACATTCCTCCCTGCAGAATTTTGCTGTTAAACAATAATTAGCTTCCAGTGAAGCTGGGTTGTTCTATGTTTTTTGGTCTATTATATACTTTAAGGCTACTTTATATTTTGTTTATGAACTTTATCCAGATAACTGTGTGATGATGTGCTTTTTTCTTTTAAGGATTCTGGAGTGCTTAACAGATTGCACCACTTTTAAATGAAAATAAAACTAAAATCATGTATAAGAGGCATTTAGGCGGCAGAGATAAATAACAAAAAAGTTGGAAATGTCAAATTAGTTTGCCTTTGGTAATCTCAATATAGTTTACTTGTGTGTGTTTATTATGGTTACTCTTCTAATAAGATGATCTTGCAATATTTTTTCTGTTTTTTTCCTGTGGCGTGCTCTGTTACTTTGACAGTGGGATAGACAGCAATCATTAATTCCATGTTCAATGTTTATTCTCATGATTTGATGTGTAACAAAAACAGAACAGTATATAGCATCAGAAAAAATGTCTATCTGGCCTAGTCTTTCCTCCTGCCCCAACCAGTACCACGCTTCTATACAGGAGCGCGTAGTATTCCTTTCTCACAATATATTCGTAGTCATGTATAGCTTAAGGGTTCTGCAAATGCAGGATGCTCTTTTGTGATTTGATGGATTATTTTTTTCCTTCTACAAATTTTTCCAGTCCCTATTTCAGCTTGTATAAACTTTTCCAGTATCAACAGTATGTTGTGACAAGGTTGTGCAACTTACTGTGTTTTGTGAAGAAGTATGCCCTTTGTGATTTTTTTTTCTTTTTTTTTTTTTTTAATAGACCTCTTTGTTGCCCTTTGAGCTGTTGCTTTTCTAGTCTATAGAGGCCTACATTCCTTATGGAGAAGCAATTTTGAATCTTTGATCATCTCTGTACTTCTAAATCTTTTCCAGTTTTACTAAATCCTTTGAAATGGAGCAGACCAAAACTTTGTTCATGTATCTTAATGATTTATAGCATTTAATTTACTTCTTAACCAATACAGAGAGTTCAGCTGCTGCTTTATTGGAACACTCTATCACAAACCTTTACACTAGCCTACGCTGAATATCATCTGCCGTTTTAACATCCAGCCACATAGACTCTTAATGGCTTTCTGTAATTCTTCTGTTGGCTTTGTTTCTCAAAATGATTTTGTCACCTCACTATTCATTGTTCTGTCCAGAGAATTCATGCATAATTAAACTGCATGAGTTGTAGCCCACATTCCTGTGGAACTGTTGACCATTTAGTCCCATCTTATGTGCTTATCATCTAAGCAGTTATTTATGCATGAGGGACTTTTCACTTTATCATATGAATACTTTTGTCCTCCAGTAATTTTTAAAAGAGGACCTATTTAATGTGTTTTAGTAATTCAAGCCGTGTTGACACGTTCACCAATTTTTCATATTTATGTATCCTTAAATTTTGTTCTGTGTAATAGTTTCTGCCACTTTTCCTCTAGAAACTATTTTTAAAACTGGAGTAATTAGGCATGCTGCAGTCCTCTGACGTTCTTTTAAGCAAGAGGTTACAAACCACTTGAGCTATGGAATTCTTGATCCTTTTGAAATTTTTGCTGAATGTCTTTTTAGTTCTTGTGATTTGTTAGATTTGTGCCTTTCGTTCTATAATCTTTTTTGCTCTGATGCTTCAACTTGAAAGCATACCCTCTGATATGTCACCCCATGTTTAAGCTTAAAATACCAAACTGATTAATTTAATATGCTTTTGTCACGTTTTAAACTTTGAAATGTATCTTTTTATTTTCTAGTAGAGTATGATATCCCAATATTTGAGAAATTTGGAAAGGGGGGGACTTATCCCCGAAGATATCATATTTCATATCATCAACAAGACTACAATGACGGTAAGCGTGAATACTGCAAGAGTTCTACTTTATTAATCGTTTTTATTTTGTTAAAAAGTGAGGAAGAAAATTTAGATTGTAAAATCTTAATTAAAATATTGACGAAGTTGAAAGCTTAACTTCTTTCCACAAACCCACTTGCCAAATTTCTAATGATTGATAGAGCTGCTGAGCAGTCTTACTTCTGGTAAAGTTACGGATTACAGAATTCGTGGCTCATATGCACAGCTATGAAAATGTTCTCTATCTTTAGCCATGCACAAGTCATCACATATAAGCTTTTGACCTTTGTGACCCTTTTCTATCCAAAGTAGGTATGTCGGTTAGTAATTTCTTTTTTTCCTTAAACCCCCCCACACACACACACAGTGGAGTCCCTATTAACAGGTTCTCAGAGTAAAAGAGTAAATAAAATTGAGGAGCAGTGATTTAAAGCAAGAATTAACAATTAGCTGGTGAAATCAATTGTTGGAGTGCAAGACAGCACCTGCTGATGTGGCCTCAACATTGATTTGGACAGTAATAACATTGTTGTAAATTTAACACATGTTAAATTTCCGAAGGAAAGAAAGAGAAGCAGCTGAAGGACTGTCTGACTTCAGGGTCTGTCAAGCACTAGTTGAGAAGTGTTAAGAAGAAATTTCTCCACAGACCAGGTGGTTTCATTTGCAGTATGGAATGAGCACAGCAATAAATGGAATTCTGTTACAGAAATCACAGAAATACCAAATTGAAGGACTGCAAGGCAGCTTCGGTCTGGTCCCTTGCTCTAAGGCAGGATTAAAGAGGCAAAGATCTGTCACACTGACTTTTAGGTAAACTCTAAATTGACTTTAAGGGAAGAGATACTAATTTTCTTTACGTAACTAACCTTGAAGATAGCTTATCTTCTAACTTCCTATGTCTTCTAAATCATTTTTCCTATAAATGAAACTTGTAACTAGTTACTCTGTTTTAACACAGTGAAAAATTGGTTACTGCGCATATATAACACTATATCACACACACATCTGTTTTCGCTCCTTAGTTTTCTTCTTTCAAGCCTTAAGCCTTACCTCAGACATTTTTGCAAGCCTCATGGTTTTTTTTATCGTATCTTCTCCATTCTTGTGGTGCCCAAAACTCAACAGAGTACTCTAGCTGACTCTTTTCTCATGGCCACTTCATGTATTACATAGGATATAACCATAACTTGGTATGTAACTGTGGTGGGTTGACCCTGGCTGGACGCCAGGTGCCCACCAAAGCCACTATATCACTCCCCCTCCTCAGCTGGACAAGGGAGAGAAAATACAATTAAAGGCTCATGGTTCGAGATAAGGACAGGGAGATCACTCACCAATTACTGTCATGGGCAAAACAGACTCAACTTGGGGAAATTAGTTTAATTTATTACCAATCAAATCAGAGTAGGATAATGAGAA
>JAVKLA010000001.1:37599361-37615846 GCA_034782735.1 Sagittarius serpentarius
GCAGGGGGAGATCTGCTCCAGCGTGGGCCTCCCCGGGCTGCAGGGGCACAGCCTGCCTCACCGGGGTCTTCCCCACGAGCCGCAGGGGAATCTCTGCTCTGGTGCCTGGAGCACCTCCTCCCGTTCCTGCTTCACTGACCCGGGTGTCTGCAGGGCTGTTTCTCTCACATGTTCTCACTCCTCTCTCTGGCTGCAGTTGCTCTTGTGCAGCTGTTTTTTTTCCCCTTCTTAAATCTGTTCTCCCAGAGGCGCTACCACTGTTGCTGATGGGCTCAGACTTAGCCAGCGGTGGGTCCGTCTTGGAGCCGGTTGGCATTGGCTCCACTGGACACAGGGGAAGCTTCTAGCGGCTTCTCACAGAAGCCACCCCTGTAGCTGCCCCTGCTACCAAAACCTTGCCATGTAAACCCAGTACATGCGAATACATTCTAGAATGACACCTTTTTTTTATAGTCACCATACTGACTGCTGTTCAGTCTGTAGTCTATTATAGTTCCTATATCCTTTTCTATGTTACTTTTAACCAGCCGATTACTTTACACTTTGTGGTTTCTGGATTTGATTTCTCTTCAAGTATTTATGTTGTACTTCCTTACTGAATTTCATCTTGTTGATTTCTGAACCTTCTCCAACTTACTATTATCATTGTGAATTTTGATTTTTATCTTTAAATGGACCAGCCACACTTAACTTGATGTCATCTACAATATTTCAGTGTATTATGTTCCATCATATATACATCATCAGTTAAAATAGCATGTGGAAGTGGACTGAAGGTGATGAGAAATCACTGTTAGCTGTTCTCAGTCTGTCTTGGGCATAGTCTACGTAGTAAATTGGTCTGTGCAACACTTCACTAGTTAGCTTATGAGAATGTCCTGATGAAATGAGGAAATTGGATTAGCTACATGTTACAAAGCAATTATGGCTTTTGTTTACCACCTTATCTTCTCAGTGGTTTATAAAACTGCTTAGTAATTTGTTTGCATATGTTTCTTGGAATTTAAATTGGCCCACCTAGTATATAAATCTGAGTCTACTTTTTCAAAGATATTTTATCTGCCTTTTTCAGTCCTCTGGGAACTCTTTTTCCAGTGTAATACCTAATGAATCAGAGACTCCTTCAGCTATTTCTATGGGTTCTGGAGAATGAAAATTCATCAAGCTATGCTGACCTAAAAATGTTCGTGTTACCTGAATATATTAACATGAATTTTGTTAGTCATCCGGTTTTAATTAACCTTTTTGAAGATCGATGCCTTTTTTTTGTATTGTAATGCTGTAACCATCTCTGAATTGTGCATTGTTTGTGATTTTTTTTTTTTTTTTTTTCATTTTTTTGTGGTCTTCCTGTTGATTCCACGTGTAGGTCTTTCTCTGCATTCAGTTCTTACGAGTTTACAGCATGAAGATGTCAGCCTGGGCACCACTGGAATGTAAACGTATCTCTCGCTCTCCTATTTATCAGAAATTTGGTATTTATACCTTAACAGAGCAATAACAGTAGAGGCAGGGCATTTTTCTTTCTGCTCTCCTAGTCCTCCAGGTTTCTGAAGCACGTCATTTACATTTCAAAACCGTTCCAGAACTTGGTCCCAGTTTTGGTCACTTAAAAGTAAACCAGTTTTTGATTCAGTCTAATGCTTACATACATCTGTGATGAATGAATTGTTTGTTTTCTTCTAGGTGTAAAGTTAAACCAGTAAATTTCATGATCATTATATCATATCATATGCTGTGGAAGATGTGAACTCCATTATGTGGAATTCATTAAGTATTTGCATACTCACATTGCATAGCAGTATTTTTTTGAAGTGTAACATTAGTGTGTATATCATTGTAGGTCGTAAAACTTTTCCAAGAGCCAGAAGGACTCAGGGGAACAGCTTCCGATCACCAGTTAGTTTCAGTCCCACTGATCACTCACTGAGCACGAGTAGCGGAAGCAGCGTCTTTACGCCGGAATATGAAGATAACCGAATGAGGAGGAGGGGGAGTGACATAGACAATCCTACCTTGTCAGTCATGGACATCAGCCCACCCAGTCGCTGTAAGTTAAGGCATT
This sequence comes from Sagittarius serpentarius, assembly GCA_034782735.1. Taxonomy (NCBI): domain Eukaryota; kingdom Metazoa; phylum Chordata; class Aves; order Accipitriformes; family Sagittariidae; genus Sagittarius; species Sagittarius serpentarius. The sequence goes on from JAVKLA010000001.1 coordinate 37,601,427, forward strand.
TTGTGAACTCGGCTGTAAAACTCTCAAGTATATCATGTCAAAACTAAGCGTGTCATCAAAATACATGCAATTGAATAATATGTTTTTATCTCTCTAATAGGAAAAAGTCAAGACTGTATGCTCATCAGTTTTTTCATTGCTTACTGTGCCAACCTTCATGTAGATTTTCACGTGGAATTTGCGTCTGTGATAACAAAACACTGTAAAAATATTTTTGATGATTTGTTAGGCTCTTGAGGACTCAAGATGGGTTGTGTAGGTTGCAGTTACTATTTCTTTTTGCAGATGTTGGTCAAGTTCTCTGATAACTTGTAGACCTTAAGTGGTACTGTTTTACATCTGTGGTGGCATTTCAGGAGCAAATATACTTTGTGATGACTTCAGTAGCTGGTACATTTTGATCATACCTCGATTTTTTTAAAAAATGTTATTAAGCTTATTTAACATGCTTTTTCTGTTTTTCAGATAAGCTGTTGCTAGTTGTTTTAAGAATGTCTATCTCTACCACAAATTATTTTGTGAATAAATTTAAGTAGCTCATGTTTTCCATCTTACAGGAAGTTTTGTTGAGCTTTGTAACTTAAATGGGGAGGTTTAGGACGCATAGTCTTTGTTGTTGAAAAACATAGTGTTTTAAAAAATCATTTCCTGTGTATTCCAGTTTTTCTCGATCAGCTGAATAACAAGCTCATTTGAAAACCAAAACATACTTACATTTTCAGCACCACGAGCTCCAACTAACTGGAGACTTGGTAAACTGCTGGGTCAAGGTGCATTTGGCAGAGTATATCTGTGTTACGATGCTGATACCGGAAGAGAACTGGCTGTTAAACAAGTTCAATTTGATCCTGATAGTCCAGAAACCAGCAAGGTAAGTGATACAAAAGAGAGAGTTTGTAAAGGGCTTCTGCTGAAGTGGAGTGTTCTAGAGTAGACTGATGTTCCTGTCCTTGAACAGGATGGTCTTTTAAAACATGTTGTGTTTTCATGTCCTTGTTAGGAATCCTATTTTATTAGTACCTAAGAGAATGAGTTTGATTGCCTGATTTTAATGTTACATCCAATTTTTTAATTTTCAGACATACCCTTATGCAGTGAACATACATAACTTAGTTTGGTGCAGTCTCAGTCTCTAAAATTAAACAATCCATTATGAAGAGTGTTCTGTAATAGATATTTATACTTACAGGAATTAGAACAAATTCTATTTATAAACAGAAAAATCTGTACTAATTTAAGTGTTCCTGAAAAAAATTCTCAAGGATATTTTGTTTGGCTGTGAAGAGAGTTTGAGATTCTTATCTCTTTTAATCTTTGGGGGTGGATTTTTTTTTTTAATAAAACTTTGGGCATCAGGGCTAGCTACTGTTGTTTGCTGTATTTCTCTCGGAAGAGCAGAAGTTTCGTTGTCAGTTTGTTCTCTCTCTAAAATTGAACTTGTTCTTTAATTACTGGACACTTGAGGAGAGAAACTATTTAAAAGTAGCACCGATTTTATATTTCTCTTTTCCCAAACCGTACTTGCTGCTTTTTACAGGATGGAAAAAGAATTATTACTTTTCCTGCATTAGGACTGCGTTCTGCACTGTGGGGAGCAAGGCCGGGGAAACAATGGGTGTAAGCATGATTGCAGAATTGAGTGGCTACCAGTTATAGTTGCTGCTACTAGTCATGTAGGATCAAGGAAAAAAGCCAAGAATCATATGTGCTGTAGATTTCTAGCGTAGTTGTTGCTACTTCTTTAAAATGTAACAGAACAACTGATTACACTTTGGAAATGTGAAATCTAAAATACTGTAGTCTGTCCTGTAGCAACAGTTTTGTGACCTCGCCTGCCATAGCATTTTGTCACGTGTGCGTCTCAGTGTCAAAAAATGTTTTCCTTCTAACCTCAGAACTGTGAGGGTATCAGTAATAGCCTGTGATGGATAAAAAGTAAGCTTTGAGGAAAGACTTCTAGGTGAAAATTGGAATCCAGTCAAGTTTGAATTCATGGGTTAGTATTTTTCCAGAATCTTATGTACAGTCCGTTTTAAAAGATCCTACTTCCTGTTTGCAAAATTTTAAGTATTTCAGATAGCTCTAGAGAAAGCACCATATGTGTTAATGATTTTCTTTTTTGTATTTCATTATTACAATATTAAGTGGTCCTCAAAGGCATTTTTAAAGTATTGTCTGTCATCCTGGAAAAGTTAAGAATTAATGCTAATTATTCCACTACAAAGATTTAAAGATTTATTGATTGCTTTATTTACCCAATTGGAGGCTTGTGACATGTTGCATAATGATCACTGACTTCATACACATACTGATATCCGCTGTGCTCTGAAACAAATGTAACTTCAAAATAAGAGAAACAATGAAATAACAGCAGTATCATCCCAAAGTCAGTTTATAGAAAAGCCATAGGTTTGGGGTTTTTTTACTTCCCTCAATCTAACGGTGATATTTTCTTGTTATAAAATGTGTAAACTTTACATAGCTACAAGAGAATTCTGTTTCTTAGTTTGCAGAACCCTTCAATATGTACATACAGTCCTGCTTTAAAAAATCCAAAATGTTGTTGTTATTACTACATCAAGTGTGGTAAAGCTTGTCCGTTTTTTCCTTTAGGAAGTAAATGCACTTGAATGTGAGATTCAGTTGCTGAAAAATCTGCTGCATGAAAGAATTGTTCAGTATTACGGCTTCTTGAGAGATCCACCAGAAAGAACACTCTCTATATTCATGGAGTATATGCCTGGGGTAAGCAAGCGAGTCAGTCCACTTCAACCATCGTTTCTATGCAATGTGACGAGCACCCGAGTGGACAGCTTTTGCAGAAGTGCACACAGATATTAAAGAAATGTCCAAATTAAAAGCAGTAGCCAAAGACGGGTACTGACAAGTGCTTACAGCAGCCTGTCTTCTCCATTGCTTGTTTCGGTTTTCAGAATTACAGTGGTTTGTACAAAAGTTCTTTGCATTTGATTTTAGCGTAAGTAGTACCTAGCAATATCTTCGGAAAGGCAGTGTTATCACTAGTAAACTCTTGAATCTTCCTGAATTTTAATGTTTCTTCTTGCTGCGCTTCAGCTTGTGCTGTTGTGTAGTCACCATCTCAAATGCTGAATTATCTCAGGAAAACAAAAAGTAGCTGAGATGGGCGTGGGAATAAATGCATACAAAAAATAATCTTGGTGCTTGTTTTTTGTGTGGCACCCAGGTACGTGCTGAACTGTTCTACTGTTTTGTTAAGAATGTCAGAAAACTGTAGATTTTTCATCTCACCAAGTGGGGTCAGCAGAGCTAAACAAACTGTGCTTGTATGAAAACAAAGGCTCTGCATTTCTAAATAGTTACAGGATTCTACTTTACTGTGAGACTCCACAGAAGAAAAGCGGTGTGGAGGTGTTTTTTGTTTGTTTCTTTGGGATTTTTTAGGTGAGTTCTGGGCTTTGTTTTGGGGGGCTTCTTGAATTTTTCTGAGATTTGGAGGACAGTGTCACAGAATTAATCTTAGCAATTTGTGTGACAAAGCCAGGTTATACAAAAATAGTTACAAAATGATGAATTTTTGATTTAGTGTTATTTTAAGCCAAGACTTGTTTACATCTTAATTTTTACATAAAGCACCATCCTCCAGCATGTGGTGTTTTTTTCTTGACAACCTTTTTTCTTCCTGAGTATAAACTAGCCAGGGTAAACAGAATGTGTTTTGTCCAGCTTGAGTCTGAGACTGCTGTTTGAGTGAAAGTACTGCTGTTCTTTTTCTGTGCATCACACTGGAACTATTCAGCTGCCTGACAGCTTTAAAGTCAATAGCTTAACATTTCAGTATATGACTTCTCTGACCAGCCTCTCTTTTGTCAAAGTTTATATTTTTCTCAGTGGAGGTAAAACTATGTCTGTGCTTTTAAGTTAATCTAGAGAAGTATTGCAACTTTAAATAGTGCCTTACATTTCAGGCATAAATTTCATTGAAGTTCAACTGTAGTATTATCCCACTTGTGATTCTAGAAGTGTTAGTGTTTTATACTTCTTGTTTGCCATAGGGTTCCATCAAAGACCAATTGAAATCATACGGAGCACTCACAGAGAATGTGACTCGTAAATATACGCGGCAGATTTTGGAAGGAGTTCACTATTTGCACAGTAATATGATTGTCCATCGAGATATTAAAGGTAATGATAGTTCTGTGCACAGTTCAGTGCTCTTTACTACACATTCTTTTCCAGTCTTGTGTGAAGCACTAAAATGTAATTAAGTCTGAAATGCCAAAATACTGACTTAAAATCAATGAGATTGCTTTCCATCATTTATTCTTGTCACTGTTGTAACCTGAGGGGCTAAAAATAAGCATCTTTGTGACGTTCTAGCAGACTTCTGAAAATGTTTCCATAGTGTCTGTCTGCAAAACAATTGTGATAAATTTCTTTCTTATTTTATTCTAGTATTAATAGTTTTGGATATATCAAAGGTTGATGTCATTATAAATAGAATGCGCAGAGGAAAGCATCATGACTCGAAAGTTTAGTTTTACAGAGTTTTGTTTCATCATTTATGTGGAAATGACCCCAGTACTTCACTAGTACAAGAAATGACTGGCAGAGGTGACTTGCCTGATCAAGTGACTCAGAATTCTTCGATTTTTACTGCCAGGAAACGTGAGGAAACAGACATACTTACTTTTTGTAGATAGATACAGGTGACTTGCAAGTGCTGCATAAGCAAGATATGAATATGTAGGAAGATGGTGATGTGCAAAATAGGTGTGTTGAACACAATGCTGTTGTATTGCCCAAAACTTCTACAGTTTTCCTGTTGCTTTGTATCAATAGTGATTTGTTCCAAAAAAAGGTTGAGATATCACAGTCAATTTGTACATGCTTAAGCAGAAAAGTGTTTTGAACAAATCTGTAACACAGTTTGAGATTTTGCTTTAATGTTGTATGAAGATGTTTTCAGTTGTGTGGGAACTTCTTTCCTGTTTCTTTTATTTCCCTCGTACGGCACATTCCTTATTCTGTCAGGAAGGCTTTACAAAGTGACTGGCCCCAGAAAAGGCCTAGGATGCAAACCAAGGTGTACAATTTGTTCTTTTCTGAACCCCGGAATAGGGTAATAGGAATGAGCAGAGAAAGTAAATTCTCTGACTTGAAATACTAGACTGATCTTGCATTGTATCACTGAATCCAAACTTTTGTTACCGTTTTCTACACGAAAATGTTAACGGGCCTTTCGTGAACGTAATGCTGTGTTCCCTTCCTTCCAGGAGCAAATATTCTGCGAGATTCAGCAGGCAATGTGAAGCTCGGTGACTTTGGTGCCAGCAAACGACTGCAGACTATCTGTCTCTCTGGTACAGGAATGAAGTCTGTCACAGGAACTCCATACTGGATGAGTCCAGAAGTTATTAGTGGAGAAGGGTACGGCAGAAAAGCAGACATCTGGTATGTTAAAAACAACTTCTCTATTGAAAGGTGTCATTTCAGAATGGGCTCTTTTTCAACAGAGTGTAGGTGTTCGTTATCTGAAGTTGGAGTGTTTCATTCTGGGGTTTAAGCTGAAGAATATGGCAAGTGTTGAGCACTGACAGTCATGTTAGGAGAGTGTAACACTGAAAATTGGGAATTTTTCATTTGGCAATTCCTCAGCCCATTGATTTAGGGATCATAAGAGAATCCTCTGAACTGACCTTGCATGAAGTTAGGATTATCAGACTGTTTGTAAATCCTGAAGAGGTGCTGGGTGAAAGCAACATGTGAAGCTTTGAAGCATCAGTTAAGCCAATGTCCTGTAATGAAACTTTATTACTGAAATACCTTTGATGCAATGCAGAAAATGAAATGCTGGTCCTTTAAAAGATGAGCACATAAGAATGAATTAACCAGATTTAAATGGGAGGTATCAAAAATAATTTGGTTTGCATTGTTATTAAATATTAAGACGGAAAAGTAGTTTTCAAAAATGAATGTTTGTGATACATTGTGTAATATGACATGGTTTAACATAGCTCCAGCCCAGTGGACAGGTGATTTTAGCGATTAGATTCCTTGCACTACAGGAATCTGTGATCTGTGAACACTCAGAATCAGTGGCAGACAACAGTAGGTATGCAAGAGTAGTAACACTTTCTGTGTTTAAAAAGGAACCACATTATATCCAACCAAGGGCAATGCTTTTAATTTCAGAGTATGTCAGGAAAATTAATTTAGCCTACTTCAGATCACTTAGTACTTATTCTGCTATACTTGAATAATAGGACAGCCTTACAGATTTCAGGCAGTTGACTTGTTCAACTTAGAAGTATTTGTATCAAGGTTAATACATGTGTTTTGATGGAGAAAATCCTGGTTAAAACTAAGGAAAAAAAAAATACTGAAGTTGGACTTCTGTCATTCAGTAATCCTTATTGTGTAAAGAAATTTACCTTTGTCTAACCATAAAACTTCTTGCAAGCATCTTGAAAAACCATAAAACTTCCTGAAAATTGGGAGATTATTCCAGCCTATCCATTTTGCAGTATCATTCGCTTGTTATTGGAAGAAGCTGATCTTGTAGGACTTAGGGAACAAAGTTTTTCTGGCCATATGCATGCCCTTCTGCCTTCCTAAATCCTTTAAACATAGGCTTTGTATACAAAGATTGTTTAGGATCTTAAAATTTTGTTTGGCAATCTAAGTATATTTTTAGTATCCTTAACTAAAAGAGGAGGATACTACTGAAGTATGGTAAACTTTTTGACTTCCGTGTCACGTTTGTGCATTATTCATTGGTGATAACTTGTGCGTTTCTAAAGAGCTAGCAATACATGCAGTATACTCAAAGTATTCCTGTTGCTTTGCATTTCCATTAGGCCTTAATGAGCAAGAAAGCTTTGAAGTGCATTCAAATTCTGCAGGTATCTGAAGAGCTGGGGTACGAGGGTTGTGCAGCGTTTGTGGCCTGTATCAGCCCGCTGAGCGCTGAATGGTGGTGGTGCCATAACGCAGTTGGTATCGCCTAGAGAAATACCTAATTGTTTCTTCACTGAGGTTGTAGCTTTTGCCGCGGTGAAGCGACCAAGTGAAGATGTACGTAGTGATGTGTGTAACTTTTGAGATAAAATGTAGACCTGTACCTGCGGTTTTTGTAAACACCTGTTTTCCACTGAAGTTGCTCTGTTAAGTGGACACTACTTATCTGTGGTATTTTAGTAGCTCTCTGCTATTTCTTGTTTTTCTAGAAGGGCATGACTCCATTGTAACCTGCTGTTTCACTTCTGCCTCTGTTTCAGGAGCGTAGGTTGTACAGTGGTAGAAATGCTCACTGAGAAGCCCCCCTGGGCAGAGTTCGAAGCCATGGCTGCCATCTTTAAAATTGCCACTCAGCCGACCAACCCCCAGCTACCACCTCATGTCTCTGACCATGCTCGGGATTTCTTGAAACGGATTTTTATCGAGGCCAAGCTGCGACCATTTGCAGATGAACTGCTAAGACACACGTTTGCACACTATCACTAACAGCCTGCCTCAACTCAGCTTGCATCTACTGCATTTATTTTCTATTTGACTGCACTTTTATTTTTATTTTTTACAAAAAAAGGAGAAAAAAGACAAGAGAGAGAATATTCTCTTGAATCTTTGTTTCACTTAGATTGTAAACAATCTAAATTTTGTATCTAAAATGAGAATCTTCTCTCCCCCGCTCCCACCAGGACTAGAACTTTTTGTTTCTATAATGTACTGATGTGGTTCATGTAGATAAAGCACTTTAGTACATATTTGTTCCTTATTTAAAGAGGAAAAAAAAAAAAGACAAATGCTTGGACAGTCAGGAACTGTGTGACTTTTTCTGACACCACTGACTGACTCAGGGTGCAGGGAAAAATAGACATGCAGCTAAAGGACAAGAAGGTTACTTCTCAGTGATTCTTCTTTATATTGTAGGTACTTGTGGCAGAGAGTTCTAAGTTCTTACTATACTTCAGCATTTTAATCAGTTTCTGGATTTTACAGTTTGAGCTGGAACACGCAGTTCTGAGAGTTAGTGATAAAGCTGGAAGAACTTGGAACTCTTTGTACAGCAGCGTGTCTAACCAGTACTTCTATGTGACCAAAAGAAAATAACAAAAAAGAATTCAACACTGATGTACTAGTTAGAGGTTTTGGTGTAGAACTATTGTATTATCTTAATAGGAAAGTAATTACAGGTAAACAGATTATGGACCCAGACTCCTAGGATCTACTATGCTGCAAGGGGAAAATTTCCATAATAGACAAGGGTCAGCTGTTGGATGTAAATAGTGCTGCATCTGCCAAAGAGAACCTCTGTTGCATAAGCTTGGAGGGAGACGGTTATCTTAGATAAGAAAAAATAGTGATGTTGAGAGTCAGTTCTCCTCCACAATCCCATGAATAGCTAGGGGGGAAAGGGAGTGACTAATCCTTGTGCAGTATATGAGTTACTTAATTCAGAAGGAGCTATAACAAATAATGTTTTCAAAGCTGTCGAGAGGCGCTAGGATGGAATGTATATCAACATCAAGTGCCTGAATAATATAAAATTCTTCCCATTATGCACTAAAGAAATTATTTTAGTAACACAGTTCAGTCATCCAGGATGTGTTGAAAATTCCTGAAATAATGTTAAACATCTTTTAAGGCCAGGAATAAGTCGCTGAGAAAGATAAGACTCCAGTTGTATTTTGAATAAGGTAGCAATGATGAATCCACATGAACAAGGAGGCACAGCACAAAAGATTGTATGAAGAACAGGCCACAAGCACAGTGAGAGCCAGCAAGTAAATAATGTGAGCGTGATTACTGCAGCCTGATAATCCAGATGATTGGTGTTTGTCAGATTTCCAACTGTCATAAAACGTACGTTAATCACTTTTTCCATTTCTGAAAGAGTATAATAAAAGAACAAAAGTAAAACTCTGAAATACTGCTTCTCAATTGGAAGTCCAGGTACTGATCAGGTGTAGTGAATAACTGACTTTTCACAACAGAAAAGTCAAACTCTCGTCTTTTTGTGGAAGAACACAACATAAATAATTTAAAAGGGCATTTGGAAATAAAGTATTGGACTACAGAACTGAAAGAATGTATACTGTTTTGGATGATTCATTGCTTGCTTTTGTTGTTTTGTAAAGGCAGAATGGGCTGGTACTGTGAACTTTGTCCACTCTGACAAGGCTCTACCTGTTTTGCATCTTTAGAGGACTGTCAGAATTACGAAGTGCATGGAGATAGAACAGTAAGCTTACCCATTCCCATGGTAGTTCACTCATGAGATTTCTGAATTTATTCTGCTAACTTCCAAATTTTCTACCAGAGCATAAGCAGGAGTATGGATAGATCTTAATCACTTTACCTGTAGTGGAGTAAGAATGATTTTTTTTTTTTTTTTTTTTTTTTTTTTTTGGGAGACCATCTCTCCTGAGGCTGAGAGTGGTGGCTTCTTTGGTTTCTGTGAGTATTTTACCCAGCTTATAATCTTCTCGGTCAGGGTACACAACTGTGCAAGGTTTTCTGAGCATGGGAAGAACTAGTCAGACCAGGGAAAGTTTAGAAGGCTGAAAAAGAAAGTCACTTGTATTGACTGGCTTGGGGGTTTTTTGTGGGTGTGGTTTTTGGGTTTTTTTATCTTGTCTGTCACTAGATAAAAGCTATGAAAAGCAGCCTTTAAGAATTGGTGTGTACTCTGCTGTAAAGGACCTTTGCTTTACAAGCAAAATTTAGTGACAGCAGGGATGGGAAGTTTAATGTAGAGCCTAATAGTTTATGTAGGTAATTTAAAGATCATATCATTAAAATGATTGATTTCAAACAGATTAAGAAGGTCCCAAAACCAAGGTGAAAATGTGTATAAAAATCAGTACTGGACAGCGATATCTGAAAAGGTAAGGAAATTTTATATTACCAAGAAAGGACATTAAAGGGAAAATGTAACCAGGTTTATCTGTAGCGTTCATAAATATACCATTCTAAAAAGAAACTGCACTCTCTGAAGCTTGAAAACTTTTAGAATCTAGTTTTCTTATAATGTGTCCTTTTTGTGAGACAGTGCTGCCTCATGTATATTGCAATATCACTTCCTCATTGTGATTTTTAATTACTGAATAATAGAGTTTGCTGCTTTTGTGCCTTTTCTAAAAAATGGCATTCAGTCATGACAATGGTAAGCATTTTGGAGCCAGGAAAAAAAGAATTTGCAGAATGCATTTTCCTTAATTTCTTTGACATACCAGAAAGCTGCCAACGTAAAGACAGTGCTTCTTGAATGAAGATGACGTCTGCCAGTTCCAGTGATTCTAGTAAAATTTTACTAATTTAACTAAGATTAGGCTTGAGCTAGGTTTTTTTCACTCTATGGATAATTTTGTGTACCGACTTAAGCAGCAACTTACAGTAATTTAGATGGTTATTAAGATAAATGTTTTGAGCTAGAAATAATTACGAAGCTAAATCAGACTTTTACCAAAATGTTAGCTAATATTTATCCTCTATTGGGGTAATACAGAAAAACAAGCTGCATTAAATAACATAGTACCGCTGTATACATAGACAATGTCTGTAAGCCACTTACATTGACTACTGGCATGATAATGAACAAACCCCCGTTCTAGAATTTGGGAGGGCACATGGAACTGCATGCTTAATACTCCATTGGAGGAGGGTTGCAGAGCCAAGATCCCTGCTCACAGCTTCTGATATCTTACTGACAAAGATACCAGCATTTTAGAATCAAGAATTATTCTTAACTGTTGAATCCAATTACTAGAAAATGCCAATGAAAACAATACTGTTGCAGGGTTATTTTGCTTTTCTGTAAATGCCATGATGAAGCCATGCTCTCAAAAAATAAGGATCAAGGTTCACAGTGAGTATGCATATTTTCAAAGGACTTACTTATCTGCTAATGAATTTTATTATACTGTTTGTTGCACGTATTAACTAACAAAAATCAAGCTACTTCTGTAGTATGGTTTTAATGGTGTAACTAACAGTCCTGCTCGAGTGCAACTGAAAGTTTCAGTCATCTTAGAGCAAGTTGTTTGTTTTTAATTTGGGTGATAGAAATATCCATGTAAGGGCTTAAAAAGGTACAGATCTAATAACTGCAAAGCTAAATCTGCGTAGACTTTTTTTCTTGACAGTTTAAATATAGTCTTAAAATTTCGACTTGATTGGCAGTTTGATTTGTAGCTAAACAGTCCTTTCAATATAACAAAATGAAGAGTTTTGTTTGGTTTTTTTAGCTAGTGCCTTTTTATCTGTATGCCTTAATTTTGTTCATATTTGAACACCATGTTGAAATATGTCGTACAATTCCATGTTACGAAAACAGGCTTAGAGTATGGATTTTTTTGAAGTGTTCAAACCAGAATTCGCCTAACTGCATTGAAAAATGTACTTCAGTTAATAATCTGCTGCAGACATTTAAATTGAGAATTTAAAAAGTACTTTTTGGAGCACTTCCTGAACGCTTCCTGTGCTAATACAGGTTTTGTATTTGCATTTTGGAGATTGTACACTGGTGTGCATACCAGGAAAAGGCCTCTTCTGCACTCGTAGAAATACTGTTAAGAGTCGAGATTTAGCTTCCTAGCTGTGGGTACTAGACACTGGGTGTACTGTAGAGACCGCAGCAGGGTTCTTCATGGACTTGAAGTTATAGTTGGTACGTCTGTATATGTGGTACTGTATTGAAAGCTGTTTACTTTCAGTACACAGCAATATGATGTGTCTAAGCAAATTGACAGATTTCTCAGCGAAGCTAACATCGTGCTCATTAAATTCTTTCCTTTGCGTTTTGGATAATGTTAATCCTGCCGTTGTCTTGACTGAAAGCCTTGTAGCACCTGTAGGTACAGCGCAGTACAGCAAGCCATTCTTTCAGACAACATAGAGCAATGTCTGACTGTAGCTTCAGAGACTTGAGCAAATTGGTCAGATCTACAGTTATTTATAACCAGTTTCTTATTTTTTTAGTCTTGAAAGTCTTTGTCACACCTATAGAAAAGCATAATTTGTGTGCTTGAATGTAAGTCCCTATGGTGTTTCTGGAAAAGCAGAAGTATTACTGCCAGTATCATTTCTTCTTGCTGGTAACTTGCTGTCTTGTGTTAATGACAAGTCTGCAGTGTAAAATAACATACAATTACCAAAGCTTTTCTATCCCCATATACATATAGCCAAAAGTGATGTTTCATGGATTAGTACTGTTACTTATAGACACATATATATCCATCAGTAAGCTATTGCTAACTGAGTAAAGCAGGTACTAGTAAAAAGTGATAGACACTGCCCATATTTAAGAGATTTGGGTGTTTATAGTTGCTGTTTTGATGTGCAAAATTCACGCCAGCATTAAAATGAAGAGTTTGCTTTTTAAAACTCTAACTTAATCTTATTGTTGTCATTCTAAAATTAACGCATAAGCTTGGTGATTAAACCTGGCGACTTCTGTAGCCGGGTTTGAGCTTTGGGACGTGTAAGGAACGCCATGAGGATATGTAGATTTGTGACCTGAACTGCTCGGTGCACCAGAGTGGGAACGTTTCAAAGCTGCCCAGTTACAGGGCTGCCTTCAGGAGGAGCCACAGATGCCCACCGAAGGGGCCAGGCGGAATTGCTGCCAGCCTGGGGGTTCCGAATCAAGATCAGAAACAAAGGAGCTCCTTTCTCTTTTTATTTCCCCCATTTGGCCTGCAGGGTTTATTTTTCTTTCGAGTTGGCATAACTTAAAAACTGCATGGGAGGTGGTCACTGATAGCTCCTGAATGAGGTGCGAGCTCAAATACAGCTTTATACCGGGGCCCTGTTGCTTGAGCTCAGGATGCTGCAGCTCCCCTCTCGCCAGAGCAACCCTTGGGTTTTCTCTAGCAATACATACACGTACGTATTTGAGGGGCAGACGGGATGGAGGAAATGAAATTTCTCACATTGCAAAGCACCGATGCTAGCAGTCACGCTTTGGCTAGGTCTTAGTTTTCATAAGCTTATTTTAAAGGGAGAGGAACTGGATTAAAACACATTGAAATTCTAACTTGTGGTTCAGCCCTTACATTGAGTCCACTGGTGAGGACTGGAGGTCAGGGTCTGCTGTTGAGAGGATACTCTTACCTCCAGAGTGGATATTCATGGGAAATAATTAAGAGGTTTTCATGTCTTTAAGAGGTTTTCATGTCTTTTACCCCCAAAACTAGACGATCCTTTTCCCCAGAGGTTATATAATGTGGATTTAAAAACAAGGATTGCGTTTCCTTTTCTGAACAGGCTTTACGTTGTTGGTTCCCTAGTGTTTCTCTCATTAATACCAGTACAAAAAGGTGGTGTCATCCTAAAATTCGAACGGTTTATTAAAGCATAGTGTCTGTCATCTCAGACCTTGCAGGAGTCGTATAATGGAATATCACTGTAAATACATGGAGGAGACTTAGATGAATTGGAACGTAGGCTCCTAGTTTTCATGAAGCTATGAATAAAAATTTGTAAATTTACTCTTGATCTAATGTACATTTTTATGTAGCCATTAAATTCTCTATTTAATCTATCAGTTTCTCACTGTAAATGTTTTTACTCTCAGTTGAATGCTGGGCACAGTTTGTAATGTATGTACACAAAGGTGTTTTTTTCTATCAACGTTGACTTTTTTGCACATTTTTGGAAATATTTAATTTGTACACTGATTTAATACTCTGACCAATTGTTGATGGGTGTATGAGAATCACGTGTGTGTGCAATGTACTACTGTCTGGATGTATGGTTTTTTTATTACTTTTGAGATGTTGCTACCAGTAACTGCACTGCTGTTGCTGCTTTACATGGAATATCTTGTGTATAAAAAAAAAAAAAAAGATAAAAACAATTAAAAAATTAGCCTATGGTTATCTTGGTCGAGGAACTCAGGAGTTGAGCGTTGCTTACTAGTTCCGTTTGTCTAACAACCTTCCAAACTTAAACAAACAAAAACCCCCTTGTTATTCTGTGTATGCATTGAATGTGTGTGTGTATATATATAATCCCAGTAATCTTATTCCACAATTTCATTTCTACATTTTTATGAACTTGTTTTTTAAGGGTACTATGTTTAGTTAGAATAATTAAATATATAAAAGCTTTGAGAGATGATTTACTAGATAAATATATTTTCAGCTGGCTGATGTTCAAAATATTTTTTTAATTTTTGTTTTTAACCATTCGAAATGTATTTGTATTTCCAAAATCAGACACGAATTGTACTTAGAAATATATTAAAACACTCTGTAGGGACAACAGTGTGATTTCTCTTTTAAGAACGTTGTACTTTAGAACAATGCGGAATGTTAGTCTCCTACCCCAATTTCCAGTTGGCACACTTTTTTTTTTTTTTTTTTTTAATTGTGCTTTGCCGAGGCCTCTGTTTTTAATTTTTTAATTTTTTTTTTTTTTTTTTTTTTTAAATCCAC
>JAVKLA010000001.1:37615946-37642485 GCA_034782735.1 Sagittarius serpentarius
AGCAAGAAGGCTGGAGGGGCACAGGAAAGTTGGGAGGGGACACAGCCAGGACAGCTGCCCCAAACTGGCCAAAGGGGCATTCCATACCATGGGATGTCATGGCCAGTATATAAATTGGGGGAGTTGACCTGGGGGAGAAGCGCTGCTTGGGCATTGGTCAGCAAGCAGTGAGCAATTGCATTGTGCATCACTTGGTTTGTGTATTCTAATCCTTTTGTTATTATTGTCACTTTGTTGTTATTAGTGTCATTGCTAGTTTCTTCCTTTCTGTCCTGTTCAGCTGTTCTTATCTCAACCCACAAGCTTTACCTTTTTTCCCAGTTCTTTCCCCCATCCCACTGGGTGGGGGAGAAGTGAGTGAGGGGCTGCGTGGTGCTTAGCTGCTGGCTGGGGTTGAAACCATGACAACAGTCTTCCCTTCCATTCCTGTCCCTCCACTTCTGTTTCTTTTCTTTCTTTCCCAACAAAAAGCAGTATCGTTCCTGTTGCCAGGAATGCCTGTTACTCGCTAAAGCAGTAGCTAGTCTGCAGCAGGTCTCCAGTCATTGCTGGTAGTTGGGATATAAGCCACTGTCCTGTGTAAAGCTGATCAAGTCCTGTTGAAATCAGCAGGAGTGAAAGGTACTGGTGTACTCCCAGGGAAACTGCCATCTTTGAAAAGTTCTGCATATAGCTGCAGATAAAACTGACCTGAAAAACTATGTTAAAAAAATAAAAAGAGGCAACACTCTACCATTTAGGTTCTCTGCAATAAATGTCTCAAGGGATGCCTGTAATTGCTAAATGCCACCAGTTTGGGTTTGAGCTTGTAAAACTGGCTTCTGTCCCATCTACAGGGGCAGACCAGATGATAAACCTTTACCTAATACAAGAATGCAGCTTTAATCCCACAACTTGTAGGTAGGCTTGTCATAGCATTTTACTATATTCTGGTGACTGGCCTGTGGGAAACTATGTACCCTGCTCTTGGAACTGGGGCGGTTAGCACCATGTCTCTTCTGCGCATCCAGATTGGCTTTAGGCACATCGGCAGTTTTAACCCTTGTATCGCTGCTCATCAGGTACAGGAGCAAATTGTCTGTGGTTGCACTGCACCTAGTTTGGTGACCACCCACTGGTCAACTAGAGATAATCTGTATGACCGTTCCCCATAGGCACAATCACCATGCCTATGGACTCATTACATGGCATTTGTAAGAAGGGCTAAGAGCAGGAGTTGACTTGTCTAAGTCCTGACTCGAGACTCAACAAGTGAGCTTCCTGCCCCTCCGGGCAGCCAAAGGACACAGGTGAAAGTTCTGTACTTTAAAGTATTCTTTGCATTTCAACACCTTGGTTCTCCACAAAGAAACCAACGCTGGCCAACTGGAACTTCTCAATTAGTGAAACAATGTCTTTTCCTGAGCCTTAGTTGCGGAAGCAGTAAAGAGAGTCAAAGAACAGCAGCAGCTTCTCCTGAATTTGCAGCAATCTTGTGTGAGTCTGATAGTATCAGACTGAATTTATAAACATGCTATTTCTGAGCTACAGGGGGAAAAAGGGCTGCTGAATTTGCTTTCTTAGGTAGTAAAGTATGAAGTAACTGACTGGAAAACCTTTTCTCTTTTGTATAAATCTCACAGGGAATTGACTGCCAAGGGTCCCTTTCACTGCACGATGGACTCTATTTGTCAATAGATTTGCTCCACAATGAATTTAATTGGTTTAGCTGATATTTCTTTCTATTGTTATATGTATTAGTTATAATAAATTATTATGCTCTTTGGTATTTTTAACACAAAAGAAGTCAGGACTGTTTACCAGAAAATGTTTCGTGCCTCTTCCTTTTCACGTGTTTTTATAAGTCTATTGCTCACTCTGCTTCCCAGCTGAGGATGGGGACAAAGAAATAGTCTTGCCTACCGGCTCCCAAAGGTACAGGTAAGAAGCTACTGTATGGACTGTGGACCTTACTTTTTATACTGGCAATTACCTGTAAAACAGCTCAGGATCATTTTAAGTTTTGTAGCAGAGCTAATGTACATTGATCAGTCTGAAAAGCCTTAGTGCCTTTATTTTAAATAGTTAATTCTTGAATACAGCAAAAATTCAAGGAGCACACTAACTGCACAAAATGCCAGCTCATACATAGGAATTCACATGCACAAGTGTGTAATACCTGAGAGCTTACCTTCTCCCTTTAACTGAGGTGGGATTACAGTCACTATTAGCTTCCCACCTCACAATAAAGAAGCTAGAAGGCACATGCAACAGGCACATAACAACCTGCTATTGCAGAGGTTCAAGCTGCCAGTCTGCAAAGACATCTGGTGATGAAACAAAGCTGGGGCAAGGAAATCCCTACTACGAAGTGGCTGAAAGAGGAAGGCTTCCCCTCTGCACCTGATGTGAGTACAACTGTATGTTGATAAACTCTGGCCTTGGCCTGTATAAAAACCACACATTTACATTGTGAGGATCTGTAACCATCTTCTATGTTCTCTGAAAATGACAGGCCCATCACAAATGGCAGGGAGAAGGTTCAGAGGACTGCAGCCCCGCTCCCCTCCTTCTTAGCCCATCTCCAGTCCCTTAATGCAGTCCTTGGATGCTGCACCAGGATATGTCATGCTTCTCCAAAGTCAGGTGAGTTGTGGTACTGCACATGGGTGGGCAATGTGTGATTATTCCTTTACCAGGTGATCCAGTGCGGGAGAAGAGGGAGAAGGGATGCCCCTGTTATGGAATCTGTCATAAGGGCAGGGGCACTCCCAGGTCATGATATGCTTATGGGCTGGTATGTGCCACAATCTCAAACCAAGATCATGCTGTGCAGCTGCTCCTCCACTGAGGCTGCAAGTAGTTGAGTTTGCAGGGCTGCTTCTGTATACTAGCTAGTTCCTTTTTGTTTGCTGGAGGAAGGCAAGAGTAGCTTTGCATTACTGCTGTCTAACCCTGGAATTCCAATCCCAGGATCGGTCACTGGGATGACCAGTGTGCTACCACCCTTCCTAAGCAAGGTAAAGTGACTTGTAAATGCAGGAGCATGCACTTTGGTTAGAGCAGCAGACAGTATGTTCCTGTTTTCTTCCAGAAAGCATTTAAAAATAGCTTTTCATTAAATCTGTCGTCTTCTTAAAAGCCAGTCACTTGCTGAGAAGTGACACTATGTATAACCCTCACTCCAGAAGCTGCCCATAACAAAACTGTTTTTTTCAGTATATCTGATTATTAAACCACAATAAAAAGAAGAAAGTGAAATGTTTTAAAAGTCCTTTCTCTCCTCTACCTCCCAGTATGCTGTCTGAAATTACGAGGTTAGGAAATGCTGGAAGTTATAAAACTTTCCCACAGGGCCCCCCAGGAACGACATCTCTGATGTTTTGCTGCACAATGCTCAACCCACAATGTGGGCTTTCGTCCTCAGAGGGATGCTTTAGTCACCTCCATTTAAAAGGTTATCGACTGTGGCTGTAGGCTAACATGCCTGTGTCATCTCTCCACGGTGCACACAGTGAGATCACTAAAAGTTAAGCTTCCTCCCTTGCTGAGTTAGCGTTTGTAAGAACTGTTTAAAACCAGCTCTATTGTTAAATCATATCCCCAGCTGAAATATCTATACTGGTGTAAGTGTAGACCAGTTTCAAAAAGGCATGCCCATTCTAGTGATATGCTTAAGAGAATCTAAGTCATAGATCATGTATGCTGAGAACATGGTTTCTTTTGCTCCTTCTTGAAACAATGGGGAAGAAATTGGTCATTTCTGATAACCGCTTGATCTGTTTACTCACTGAGATACATGTAAGTAGTACTGACAGCTTCCAGAAGGATCAAGAGGTTAGTCGGTGAGACAACAGCGATACTGCACTAAGAGCTTATGATGGAACTAGACAGACAAACAGTAAGTGTCACTCCCTATGGAAGGGAAGTCAAAGGTAATCTTAGTGAGAACACGCAGATATTTTAAACAATTTTCTTGTTAGTAAATACATAAAAGGATCTTTCTTTAACTGCTGTTAAACTTTTTTCTAATTAGTGATCCGACTTCCAGTAGGCGTAAAGGAGGGAGAAGCAGCAGAATAGGGCAACTGTCACATGGACTCTGTTCTTGGCGTAAAGAGCAGCATGGCAGCAAGAGCAACACTGTAAGACAGTGGGCAAAGATGTCACAAGTGGAAAAGCTGTGGGAAGATGGCTTCGTGTGGACTCGTAAATGGAGCTGTGTACAGAAGGAATAGTTCAAACTTGGTTCACACCAATATGGTCCAGGGCAGTGACCCTGAGGAAAGGAGCTGTAGCAGCACCGCCCTCCAGCAGTGGGTGAGGTCTGTCCAACACCGGGCACAGCACCGCACACCGCAGCTCCCTCCACGAGGCTTTAGTGCTGTAAGACCAGAAGAGGCAGGAGAGAAAAACGCAAAAGCAATGAACTGGTGGTTGCACGTTTGCAAAATCAGCGGGCTGGGACAGAAGTCTAACGGAAGAGGTATCGCGGGCGGTACAGGGTACCGGTACCCCAGCCCCTCAGCGGGGGAGGGGGCCAGCCTCTTCCCCGGGGCCGGGCCGCTGGAGCGGGGCAGGCAGCACCCAGCACCCTTCGCCAGCCCGCCCCCCGCCCCTTCCCGCACACACAAGAGAAGGCAGCCCCGGGCCGCCCCCCCTCCCCGCCCCGGGCCCTGCCCCTGCCACGTTTCCGCAGGCCGCCGCGCTGATGGCGACCGGGGCCAGCGGCCCCCCCCGCCCGCGCCTCCCCCCCGCGGCGGGGGGCGGCCCGGCGAACAGAAAATCCATGGCGCTGGGCGTGGGTCGGCCGCTCCGTGGCCCCACCCCTCCCGCGCGGCGTAAGTGACGCGCCGGCCCGAGCGCTGGCGTGCGGCGGGCGCATCGCGGCGGCCATGGGCAGGAAGGAGCGGGGTGAGCAGCCCGGGCGGGGAGCGCCCCGGCGGCGCGGGGCCGGGGCTGGGGGGGGGGTGGTCCGCTCTGGGGTGCCGCTGGGCCCCGGTGGCTGCCGTGCCGCCGCCTCACGGCTCCGGCTTTGGTCCCAGATAAGAAGAAGTCCAAGAAGCGCCATTACGATGACGACGAAGACGACGAAGACGAGGCTGCCGGCAAGGAGTCGCAGGAGGTGGTGCCGTCCGCGGCGGGGAAGCAGGTGGAGGACAGCGGCACCAAAGTGGACGAGTACGGGGCGAAGGACTACAGGCACCAGATGCCCCTGAAGGCCGACCACTCCTCCCGTCCCCTCTGGGTGGTACGTGCGGCCGCGCTGCGCCCCGCCGCCGGCCTTCGCTTCCTCGGGGCGGGGCGGTGAGGGCGCAGGCGGTTCCCGGTAACTGCCCCTGGTTACGGAGTGGGACGCGCTGCAGGCCCGGGCGGGTGACCCGGTTGCTGAAAGCCTGTCCCTTACCGGTGGGGTTTGTGAGGGAAGCGGACAGGGACGCGTTGGGGGGCGGGGGGTGGGGGGGGGAGTCGTCGTCGTCGTCCGTCCCCCGCAAAGAAGCCGGGACTGTGCCGCAGACCGTCCAGCAGAGCGTGCTCCGCTCTCCCGGGTCAAGTGGGGACACCGCGAAAAAGGGTTGCGTGCGCGGGTGGAGGGAGCGCGCTCCCGGGGCTGGCCTCGGCAGCTCGCTCAAAGCGAGGTTTGCTCGGGTTCCGGCGGGCGCGGTGCCCCCGGCGCCCGTGCTGGGACAGTCGGGCCGTGAGCGGCGTGAGGCCGCCCGAGATAAGGCCGCCAGCCCCTGCCTGGGAGCCCCTCGGAAAGCCCGGGCGAATTGCTGCCGTCCCAGCAGCCTCCTCACGGGTCCCCCCTCTGTGGGGCGTCCCTTGCTGTGGGGCTGCCGATGACAGGACGGGGCAGTGGAGCACCTTAAGCCAGACGTTTCTGGGAGGGAGGTAAAATGGCTTGTGGAAGTGATTGTGTTGGCTGATGACACAAGCGGGATCCATTGTTGCAGAGACACAGCAATGGGGTTGGTATGTTGGAATGAAACAGCCTTGAGACCGGCTGGTCTCTTCTTCTGTAACTAATACCGTTTGTTCTCTCTGCCCTGAACGGGACATCCATAAACCTGTCTGAGGCTTGGCCAGTAGTGTAAGCACATAGAGAAGAGGTGGTCGCCCTGCCAGTGTCTGCAGGGCACCTGTTACCGAATGCTACGACACACAAGCACTGTCTTTCCTCCTCCGTTGGTTCTGCGTAAAATGAGTGAGAAGTTCTGTTTTGTTTCAGGGGAATAGGCCTAGAGGCTTGCCTCTGCTCAAGCAATTTACTTAGCATTAAAAAAGAAAAAATACCACAACATGTCAGTCCGGAAAAGCTTAATTGATCTGGGTGTGGTTTCTTCGTAGTGCCGTAGAAGAGACGCAGACAAATCAATGTCTGGACCCTTTCAGAAGACAAAAGTTGTATATTCCCGTGTCTCCTTTTTTCTTGTAACTTCGTTGCTAGGGCAAATGCTTTTTATGAAACCCTGTGATGCATTACTACCTAAATAGCGGATTGTCTCCGTATCATAATGGCTGCTTTATTGGAAATTCCTGATTCGGTTCAGCTAACATGGTTGTACCTTCAGCATTTCTTTTTATTTCTGTAGGCTCCTGATGGGCATATTTTTCTAGAAGCCTTTTCTCCAGTTTACAAATACGCACAGGATTTTTTGGTTGCCATTGCTGAGCCTGTGTGCAGACCAACCCACATTCACGAGTACAAGCTGACTGCTTACTCACTGTATGCTGCTGTTAGTGTTGGCTTACAAACAAGTGACATCACAGAGTATTTACAAAAACTGAGCAAGACTGGTGTCCCAGATGGAATAATTCAGTTTATCAAGGTAAGACTATTTCATTGGCATTGGAAATACACCTACTGCTACTAGTGAAATCCTTTCCTGCTGACTCTGCTTAATGGATTTTTTTTTTTTTAATAGTTTGTTGCTTTTACTGTCTTATTCTGTTCTGTCACTGCTTCAAGAGAACAGAAGCTTTATCTTATTTTTTGTCTTTTTCTATAGTATATTGCTGCACACATACTATTTTTACTGTATATCCTGTGTGGGGTTTATACCTTTTTTAAAAGAAAAAAGTATACCCGAGCATCTGTGCAGACTTGCAGCCAGTAGGAATTGTACGTGGGGAAAGTTTCCTCAGATTCGCTCTGAGGAAGAAGACTCTGAATGTGCCTGGCACTATAAAATATAGCCTGCCTTATCCTGCAAGTATGTTCTTGCAGTCTTGGAAGCAGATCGGAATTGGGTATAAAACTGAGTATCTATGACTGATCTCCTGGGTGAGATGATGTGTGCATCTTCTGAAGATACCATTTCAGGTTTGTTCCACAAGGATAACAATGTTGCAAGTAAATCTTTTATGATACCATGCTTCCCCACAAACACCTAAACTGTATTGCAGCATTTGGTCCCAAACTTAGGGATGTGCAAAAGAGCGATGCTAATGACTGCTCTTGTTCGTTTGTAGCTGTGTACTGTCAGCTATGGGAAGGTGAAGCTGGTACTGAAACATAACAGGTAAGTGGCTTCTTCCTTAATAGCATGGCAGAAGTCCTCCAGACGCACAGCTGTGTATGAATGAGTGGTCTCAGTAGCTGTTGAGTCTTGCAGCTCCCAGCTCAGCGTAGCATCTGTCAATACAAGGTGGCTTTTTCAGTTGTTGAAGGTGTTTAATACGTTGGTCAATGAATTCAGTTTGGCTGTCCTGAGCTACTATCAGTTATCATTACGTTTTTAAAAGCAGGTTGCAGATTTGATATTCTAGCTTGTTTCTTTGTTGCTTGGACTTGCAATATATCCTTAAGATTTTCAGGTAATTGTTTCATTCATTTCTTCCTAATGTACATGAGCCTGATTAGACAAGTTTTTCTACATCTGTCCTTCAGTCCTGTGTATTCTGACTTGTAATCCGTTATTCAGGAAGGATAAGCAAATCCCTTGGCAAGAGCTTGTTGCTGGGTTGAACCTGATTGGTTTTAAACCTAGAAGATAAGGTTGGAAGGGACCTTGAGAGGTCAGCTAGTTTAGAGCAGACCAGTTTTATCTGAACCTGTGATTCTGCAGTAGGGAGAGGGAAAGGAAGGAGACAGCAGAAACCTGAAGCCTATGTCCGTACCTTGCCCGTGTTTTCTCTTTTTCCTTTTATTTCTTTTGCAGAGTTCTCTGTTGTCTGACAGCCATAGATGAGCCCTAGGACTAGAATGGTCTGCTTGTGCTGCTGCTTTTTTGAACCTGCTACTTTTTTGAACCTGCTGCTTTGGGTAGAACTCACGCTAGTATTACTAGGAGGTTTTTGTCCCCTTCCTAGGTGTTTCTGGGAAAAAGATTTCTTCCATGCCACTTAAGACTTAAGTCTCTTTTGGCTCATATTTTAACTGTGATCTCCAACCAGCATCATAATTGATGAATCTCTGGGGAGAGAAACAATTTGAGGATGCACTCATTTAAATTTTTAGATGGTTTGTGTTTTGGAGGTTTTCGATTTTTGTCTTTTGAGCTCTTTTGGTCCTATGGGCAGGACTTTAGAACACCACATCCAGTGTTTTTACAGGCTTGCCTCAGTCAGTCTCAAAAAAATTGACTTGTGTCACACGTCACAATTAAGACATGTATGTGAGAGCTCTCTCTAGGCAGTTCTGCTGAATTTTCCCACTCGTGTTACGTTAGAGGACATTTGACCAAGATGGATAACTGCAGTGTACATGATGGTTTTGGTGTGAGGCATCTTTTGAAAATTTTGATTGCCATAATTTCTTTACATTCAAATTACCATCCCAAAGATTGGATACTTGAGAATGCATCTGGGATAGCTATGTATTTAAGCATCTATGCCACTCTTCCTGTAAGTTCTTAATTTGATTAGTTCATAAATATATCTTTCTTTGTTCTTCAATTTTAGATATTTTGTGGAAAGTACCCACCCTGATGTCATTCAGCAGCTTCTGCAAGACCATGTTATTAGAGACTGTCGCCTGAGAAATGCTGAGGGTGAAGAAACAGAGCTCATTACAGAGACACTCACAAGTAAATCAGCGGTATGTTTGGGCATGTTTTAAAATTAACAAATTAACAGTAGATAAACTGTTGAGTAGTTTGGAGTGGTTATTGTTTGTTTGTTGTATCAGCAGTTGCTTTTTGTTCTGTCAGCAAGGATCTGTGTCTCCTTTAAGAAGCCCAAACTGGGGGGTGGGGGAGGCGTGCAGAGTCTGTCTCTAATGAAACCCTTGGTGAAAATTCCTGTCCATGTATTTCAGATTTCCAAGTCCAGTGAAGGTGGCTTTGGTCCGTCAACATCACAGGGAACAGATGCTCAGAATAAGCCAGATGTCCCAGCTGACTTATTTGAGTTTTATGAACAGATGGACAAAGATGATGATGAAGAGGAGGAAACACAGACAGTGTCGTTTGAAGTCAAGCAGGTACAAGTATTTTAGTCTCTGCATTTGTAACATTGAGGAATTCGCCCAGGACTTGCAAATAAGCGTGAGAACTCTAACGTAAAGTATTGCGGCTCTTTGTTTGATAGGGGAGATCACTGGAAGTCATTAACATCTTTCCTTCTACCTTCCAAAATCTTAGAATCTTCCTCTTCTGTACAGAGGGCAGAAGTCTGGGTATTGTTCCTTCCCTGCCTGCAAAGACGTAGGGCTCACAGGCCAGAGGAGGGCTCCAGGACTAAGGGAGGTTCCTGTCATGTGCTGCTTAATGTTGCTTTGTGCAAGACAAGTGAGAATTCAGTGGGGGGCAAATCTGCTGTTGTTTTCAGAGCTTTTTTTTTTTTAAGTGGGTTTTTATTTTCCTGTTTTTCTTTTGTAATTCGTGTTTGCAGAAGGAACTCTTGGTGGTTCTGATCTCACAGCTTGAGAAGGGTAGCTGGAGGTTGGAGCACAGTCCTGGCTTGAACTTCAGAAAGCTTTTGTAGAATTTCTCAAGTTGTTTTTGGACTCAGTGATTCTAATGATGCTTAACTGGGGAAAACACAGATCTTTAAAAAAGATAGCTTAGTAGCTGTTTTGTTTATTTTAAAAAACCCAAACCAACATCCTCTTGGTGATTGACTCAACCTGTCATTGTGGTGGAATAACTGCATTACCAGGGCATGGAATTTTTCCACCTAACAGATGTGCAGCTTTGGTAGGTCCTTCTGTGTAACACACAGAACCTTTTGTGTCTGTTACTGAGCTCTTTGTTGCAGGACTTCACCATGTAGTTTAGTCACTGCCGGATGAACAACACATCTGAGATTAATATGTCATGTTCTTCCATTTGTCTAAATAGCCCTCTCTAATATCGACTGTTATTTAAAATGTTTGAGGGGGGCAGGGGTGATCATGAATAACGTTTTTGGAATAAACTTTAAGTCTTGCAAGCTTCATGAGCATAAAAAATAATTGTAACTTCGCATGGTACTATATAATCTGGTTGTTTGTAAAAAAAAATAAAATTAATTCAGATGTGGAGAATTTACCATCTGAAGCTTTTTTTCCTCTTCAGGAGATGATTGAAGAACTTCAGAAGCGTTGTATCCATTTGGAGTACCCCTTGCTGGCAGAATATGATTTCAGAAATGATTCTGTGAATCCTGATATTAATATCGATCTGAAACCTACAGCTGTTCTCAGGCCCTATCAAGAGAAAAGCCTAAGGAAAATGTTTGGAAATGGGCGAGCCAGATCCGGTGTGATTGTTTTGCCATGTGGTAAGTTTCTGGGTTGGTATTTAGGGGTTTTGTTCTTTATTTGCCTGTAGTAAAGTAACTTCCAAATATGAGAGCTGCTTAGATTTCAAACAGAAGTGGGGACTGTTCTGGGTACCAGTATGCAGTCTTGTTGGTTTTTAGCGAGTGGGTGGTGAGGCTGTGGTGAGGGAGGGCCCGATTGATAGAGCTGTCAGGCGTCTGCTTAACAGTGCTGTTGGTGTCCCTGTAGTGACTGAAGAACTGATTTGTGGTTGTGGTAGCTTCAGATTACCATTCATGCTTTCACTTTTCCCTCTCAGTCAGCTCTGCTGATTTTCCAGTGAAATGTGAAGCTGTTGGCATTGGAATAATTTGTTCCCTGGTTGGGAATAGGGAGGCTGGGGGGAACTGGAAATACAAAAATGGCATGGGGGGTGCAAGGAAGAAAAGAACTTGTGTGTGTAAGTTCTGGGCAGGCGAGCTTGAGAAAGAAACAAGGAATGTGCAGATTGAGACAACCTATGGGAAGCAATGGGAAGGGGAGAGAACAGGAGACTGCATGCCAGTGCCCTTGGTATTGGGAGTGGAGGAGGCACATGGTAGATACAGCGAGGGCCTGAGATTGTGTGAGGGATGCTGGAAGAAGTGTGAAGGAGGAATGGAAAGATTTAAGGACTTGCTGTGTGGGGGAACTAACATAGCTGGCAGGGGCAGTGGGATAGGTCACCTCTAGGGGAAGCTTTCTGTAACCACCTGGAATTTAACATGCTTTTGAAATTAAGCAAGCATTAAAATGATTGTGTCTAATTGGCAAATACATTGTTACAATTAATTTCTTGAGAAAATACAGTTTTGTGTCCGCTAGACACTCCAGCTGTTTTTTTAGAAGTGAATACTCCATTTCTTTCTTAAGCTCAACATGACCTGGCAATGTGCATTTACAGCCCAGAAAGCTGACCATATCTTGGGCTGCATCAAAAGAAGCGTGACCAGCAGGTTGAGAGAGGTGATTCTCCCCCTCTACTCCGCCCTCATGAGACCCCACCTAGAGTACCATGTTCAGCTCTGGGGCCCACAACATAAGAAAGACATGGACCTGCTTGAGCGAGTCCGGAGGAGGGCCACGAAGATGATCGGGGGCTGCAGCACCTCCCCTGTGAGGACAGGCTGGGAGAGTTGGGGTTGTCCAGCCTGGAGAAGAGAAGGCTCTGGGGAGACCTTATAGCAGCCTCCCAGTACCTAAAGGGGGCCTGCAGGAAAGATGGGGAGGGACTTTTTGCAAGGGCATGTAGCGATAGGATGAAGGGTAATGGTTTTAAATTGAAAGAAAGTCGATTTAGATTAGATAATTAGGAAGAAATTTTTTACAGTGAGGGTGGTGAGGCACTGGAAGAGGTTGCCCAGAGAAGCTGTGGATGCCCCATCCCTGGAAGTGTTCAAGGCCAGGCTGGATGGGGCTTTGAGCAACCTGGTCTAGAGGAAGGTGTCCCTGCCCCTGGCAGGGGGCTTGGAACTAAATGATCTTTAAGGTCCCTTCCAACCCAAACCATTCTATGATGCTATGATTTTTTTTTAAGACTATTATACTAAAGAAACAACAAAGAATTTGCCCTTAAAGGATTTCATATCTTCTTACGATTTTCCTGTTTTCTTTTGCTCGTTTGGGTTTTTTCCCCTCCTACTCCAGTGGTATCTGAGAGATGACTAATGAATATCGCTGCTCTTCCCCTGCAGGTGCTGGCAAGTCTCTAGTTGGAGTGACAGCTGCGTGTACTGTCCGTAAGCGGTGTCTGGTCCTTGGTAATTCTGCAGTGTCTGTAGAGCAGTGGAAAGCCCAATTCAAGATGTGGTCTACCATCGACGATAGCCAGATATGTCGGTTCACTTCTGATGCCAAAGACAAGCCCATTGGCTGTTCTGTTGCTATCAGCACATATTCCATGTTGGGACACACGACGAAAAGATCCTGGGAAGCAGAAAGAGTAATGGAGTGGCTTAAAAGTCAAGAGTGGGGCCTTATGATACTTGATGAAGTACATACTATCCCTGGTAAGGCAATGGTGTGCAAACCTTTCGTGTTATTTACACTGTCAATATGACTCTGCTCTTTTAGAAGTGGTGTTTTTTTGCTGTCTTTCTCGTGATTAATACAGTGAGTAAATCCGTGGCTTAGGGTTTTGAGACAAGTAAACTGCCTTGTTCTACTTTCTTTTTTTCTTTTTTTTTCCCCCTGATACTACAGAGTTTAGCTGACCATTATTCTTCTGAAACCCTTCAAATTAGGCACTATGTTTTCTATAATGGCAGTGTAAAAGTGCCTTCTCCTTTTGTGTAGGTTGATAAAGTGGTCTTAAGATACCTGAATTGCATTTGTGTAATTTTGCTGTAGGCAAATTTGAACAGGAGAGGAATTAATCTGCCTTCTTTCCTTCTGAGCTATAGTGGCACTGTAGGCTAGCTTTTAATGTCTATTTCTACTCAATAAAATAGGAGTAACCATAGTGATTATTACTGTCCAGAAATAGCTGCTGTATTTGAAATTACTGTGTAATTGACAACTGTACTATCGGAAAGCAATAATGTAGTATTACAGGGTCTGTGGAATAATCCTGGCTAAAAATACCACCCAGGGTTGCGTTAACTGCTCTACATTGTTCTCGTGATTTCATTTTAATATAATTTGGTGTCTACAGAAATGATGGATTTCAGAAGTAGACAACTGCCATTTTATCAAGGTAGCATGTTGATGCCACCGTTTTCACTTTTGTTCTTTCTTGGTTTCGTAAAAATTAAGGTATAGAATCTCCTCTGTGATATTTAGTAATACTAAAGAGTAGCTCTGTCATATACTAGAAGTCCTGAATGTGGCAGTCGGCCAAGAGTCCTTCTGTCATAGTTCTTCCTATGAAATACTATGTGACCTAAAACAAGCCACGTAATCTCTGAATATATTGATTTTTTCTCAGGAAATGGGAAATAATAACAATGCCAGAAGGTTTACTAGGATTTTCAGAGTACACTGAAGATGTAAACTAAAGCTGCAATCAGCATGAAGTTTTGCTGTAACGCAGCTTTGTTAGAAGTGTATGTGAAATGAGGTAAAATTTCCCAATGCTGTGCTTGCTTTGTGTTCAGCAGTTGATGAAAGTGTTTTTTTTAAGTTGCATTATTTGTCTTCTAAATCCATTCAGGAAAGTAAACAGAAAATTTGTCTTGCATTTTTTTAGCAAAAATGTTCAGACGTGTGCTCACTATTGTACAAGCTCATTGTAAACTGGGGCTGACTGCTACACTGGTCAGAGAAGATGATAAAATTGTTGACTTGAACTTCCTGATCGGACCAAAGCTCTATGAAGCCAACTGGATGGAGCTGCAGAACAGTGGCTACATTGCTAAAGTCCAGTGTGCTGAGGTGATGCTCTGCTTTTTGGTACTACTAGTGTTTATTTAGTATGCTTATAACTCTTTTTTAAGGAAGATATATAAATTTGTAAGTATTTAACTGGGAAAAACAGGTGCGCTTAAGACTTTTGATTTACTATGTAGTTCAGGCCAGGCTGTCGCTGATCACTATGAACATGTGGCGGGCAAATCCAGTAGCCACATGTTCTTCAGAGTGACTTCAGTGCTCTTTCTGTTTGCAGGGATTGTGGTATTTGATCAGCTGTCTCCAAGTCAGCATTCGGAAGCGTGAACTGTGGTTGCAGTATTGTAGACTTGGTTCGATGCCATTGACATTTGTGTTGTCTGACTTGACTTCATATCTTAAGCTCAGTTCTCTGTGGTAGCACGGCGTCGTGTTATGATGAGCATAACATCGGGTGGTATGCTGGAAGCTGCTTTTTAGAGACTTCGACTGGTAGACAGTCTGTAGTTGTTTGAGGAAAATTCTTGTAACTCTTAAAATGAAGAAGGATAATAGAAAGTTTAAAAAACATAAGAAAATTCCTGCATATTTCAAGCCTGAATGCATGAGGGTAAAACTTGAAAACATAGGACTGGATCTTACTGTTTCTTTCCAATACAGTGGTGTGACCTCTGTTCTTTCCAGCATGTGAATGAGAGAAAAATCTGGTATCAAAGAAGTGGAAACCTTTCACAAGGCATGTTAGAACATTAAAGTAACCTTTCTGGATCAGACTAAAGGTCTAACTTAATATTTTGTCTCTGATAATGTCAAGGAAGATAGTTAGGGAAGAGTATAAAAACAGGGAAAACATATCTGTTACTTCTCCTCGTACTTCTCCAAGCCCTCAGTCATTTATAAACTATACGTGGTTTCTATGTAACCACCAGTGGCTTTCTTTTTCATGAACTTGTCTGGACTCCCATTGAATGAAATTAAAGTTTTAGCACCTACAACGTGCTGTGGTAGAGTGTCATAACTTATATGTCTCTTGGGTTTTTCCTGGTTTTTGTTTTGTTTCTTTTTGTTGTTGTTGTTGTTGGGGGGGGTGTTGTGTTGTTGGTTGTTGTTGGGGTTTTTTTTAAACCTGTCTCCCTAGTTTCATGCAATTCTTCGTAGCTCGGGTACTGGAATAAAAGACACAGATGCAGGTCAGCTGTTGTTTTTAACTTTGTGCAAACTGGAGGTTGTAGAAGGAAAAAAACCCACAACTATTTTTAAGTAACAGAATGCAAGTGAAGAGCATCTAGAAAATAACTAGGTTGAAGGGAGAGTAACCAGTCTGCAGATTCAAATTTGACTGTTTAGGCACCTTGGTTAGTTCTGCCTTGGGAGCATAATTCTTCTCAGTCCCTGAACTTTCCTTTAGACATTGAAAAGTGAAGCATGGGCTACCTTTGTTCTGAATGACGTGACAATTCTGCAAGTTTGTATTCTTTAGGCGAATGTTTTGAAATAACATTCAATGGGACTACCAAAAGCAAAGAATAAAAAAAAGTGTTGATGGCTGATAAACAACAAGTCTAATGCGTGCACAACTGCATTGCATGTTTGTTTGGATTTTCTTGACATGTTGTTGAGAAGTAGCATCTTTAATCAGCTTGGCTTATTCGCCATAGCCAAGAAAGATGTCTAGTTTGCTCTTTAAGTGCGGTTCTTTCCAGGTGTCAAGAGAGGGCAGTGCTGCTGTCTGGTAAGGCAGGTCATGGTCCTTGCAGGTACTACTCTTTCATTGGTCTAAAGGAGAACAAGCAGTACGGTTAAAAACAGGTAAAGGAAGTTTAAAAGAGAGAGCAAGCCTGTTCTTTAGAGTTTTGTAATTTACAATTAATCCCTTTCCCTGCTGCCATACTAAGTTTTTGGCTTGGAGTGCGTCTTGCAAAATGTAAAAATTAAAATATCATTGTGGTGAGAAGTAGATTTTATCCATTTCCAAATCCAGAAGAGAGTGCAAATACAAATCAAAGTATTTTTGACAAATATACAGACAAATATACAGACAAAATATACAGTTTGCCATGTAGTCAGAGGCATTGAGCAATAGATTAAGTATTTTACTGCAGTCGAGTTCAATATTCATACCTCATTCTCACTTTGAAATATTCTTTTCTGATTTAAGAATTTTGAATCTTTCATATAGACAGCATACAATCACAACAGTGCCTATTCAGTGCATAAATTTATTGTTAATGTAATCAAGGGATGAAAAAAGCCTTCTCTAGCATTTAACTCACTGGGGAAAATGTTTTGAAACAAAAAAGTAGTTCTTAACAGTACAGAACAATTCAGGTTGTTTATTTAAACTCCTGCAAATTGTCACATAGCTTCCTTAGCTTGAATAATAGTTATGAAGGAGGCTTTTCTTTGCAATATTCTGTTCGTTTGTACTGTGCAGTGGATATGGGAGAATAACCCTTGTACAGCAGAATGAACATGTTCTAAATTATATGCACTATAGCTAGTGTCATTATATGCTATATACAATGTCATTGCATTGGTATAAACTTTTAAACTTCATAATTTCTTCTATTTTCACGCTACAGTAGAAAAAGTATCTCAGTAAGCCTAGACTTGTGCAGTGCTATGATATGTATTTACATAATAAAATAATTGCTTAGGGAAACCTACTGAAAACTTCTAATCAGTCCTAGTGTTTTGAAAGTTGTAGACTCAGTAGCTGTTAAAATAAAGGTCACTCCTTGGTGGGTATATGGAAAAAAAGATTGGTAAATTTGTTCTGTAATGAAGACTAAATGTGTCTCTGAGCTTTCAGAATATGGATGAAAATTAATTTTTATGGAAAAAGCTTTAACTGCTGTGACAGGATGATTACAGAGACAGTTCATTCCTTTAATTATTGCTCCGTAAAAAGTAGTAGCATTCAGTAAAATTATTAAGTATGAAACATAAAGGAAATATCTTCCAGTCCTCTTCCAGTCCTGCTGCCTATTCGTGTTGTGGATCTCGCTGCCAAAGCATTTTGGAAGGCCAGAATAAACGGAGTTTGACGGTGCTCGGGACTGCACCAACCAGTAGCTTTCATTTTAGCACAGAAATTACTGTGTTAAAATTTGTGACCTGCGCTATACAGAAAGTTATAATGCATTATCATCCCCCCAGTATCTTTTCAATTCCCATGGGACTTAAGTAAATAAATAACTGAGGGTTACTTTGTGTGTGTTTTTTAATTCTAGGTTTGGTGCCCAATGTCACCTGAATTTTATAGAGAATACATAGCTATCAAAACAAAGAAACGGATACTGCTGTACACCATGAACCCAAATAAATTCAGAGCCTGCCAGTTCCTGATTAAGTTTCATGAGCGACGGAATGATAAAATCATCGTATTTGCTGACAACGTGTTTGCACTGAAGGAATATGCAATCAGACTTGGGAAGTAAGTGTTCACAACCAACAACGGCACTGTTGTTTTCCTCCTTCCTGGAAAATTGCCTTGTAATCTTGCAGCTTTCAGTAGTCTTTAAATATTTCTTGTACTACTTTGATTTAACTCCAATCTTCCCGTATAAAAAGGAGCTCAGGAGGGCGTTTTTTTGGGGTGGATTTTATTGGCACTGCGACATTGTTTTGGTGTAGAACCGTTTGAAAAGAATCTCTGTTTAGCACTTGCATCGAGAGGAGTTTTCTTCTAAGATTTCTGTGAAAGACTGTTAGTATTTCTCCATCCATCTTATTATTATGAAAAGCCAGTGGAAAATGAGGGACTTACATCACTAGAACTATTTCTTTAACGGACGGTAGTTTCCCCTGTCTCTCTGAGACAAATGTTTTCAAATATACACTCCCTGGATCTTTCAAGATCTTCTGGGACCCAGGGCATTCCTCTTCAGATTCTCAGAAGGTCTTAACTAAAAAACCTAAGACAAGCTTTTTGGGGATCTGTGCTGTACCAGAGGATATTGCCCCCATGAGCTCCTCAGCTACCTTAAATGACTCTAACATGAGTGCAGTTACAGAGGTTGTACCAATAGAGTTTAGTGAGGGGTTAGCATCAGTGTGTTTGTTGGGTTTAGGGAGGGATGATCAGGGAGAGTGTTTGCCAGGGTCAGGCACAGAGCAGTTATTGGGGAAAAGAAGCATAGAAGCTGGCCTCATCCTTTCTTTGACAAGCCCAAATAACGTCTTGCTTGCTGGAAGCTGTGGGGCATTTTGACTGTGTATGATTTCATGTCTAGGAATCTCAGCAGTACTTCTTAGCAAAACCACAAACAAGCCTTACACTTTCCAAAATTCACGATCGGTTTTGACTGTAGTTTAACAGCCATGTTGTGCTGGCTTGCTGTGACATCAAATAGTAAGCAGAGCTAATGGTGCTGGATGAATTCCAACACCCGTGGTCTCTTTCATCGTTTTTTTTAATCTGTCTGGACAGAGATTAGCTGTAATGATGCCTCTGGAATGTCTCTAGCAGTGTTCAGTGCACCACAGAAACAGCCTTTAGCAAAGGCCGTGCTCGCAGGGCGGGGGGTGCTTGCTGAGTAGCACAGCACTTGTTAAGTGAGGTAGATGCTGTAGAAGCATGGCAGGAAGGAAAACCAGTTGAAGAAGTACTAGCTGCTTACTTTTCATGTTCTTGAGTGAATTCTCCATCGCTCGCGTCATTTATGGAGCTTCAGGTTATACAGCTGTCAGTGTTAGAAAGAAAGGAGGCTTGCAGTGCTGGATAAAGGTGAGGGAGTCTTTATTTTAACTGGAGAATTTTCTATGGTAGTTTGCTACGAGCATGCTGAAACAAGGGGAGCTGTTGGCTCGGGCGAGGCAGGAATTAGATGTGTAAGGAGGAGAGAGCAGCCCAGCGGGTACGGCGGTGGTGGCCGAGGCTGTCTGCCCGGCCGGTGCTGCGGGACGGTTCCCACGGCACTTCTCGAGGTAGGGTGGGTGCGCTGCCGGGAGAGATGGCCATCGTCTGTCTGGCTGTCTCTGCCGGCTGCTCCTTTACCCTGCCTTTCCCTTGGTACTGGCAGGGAAAGGCCATGCACGTGACAGGAGTTATTTTGACTATAATTTTGGGGGCTACTGAATTCAAATTTCCTTAGCCAGCTTTTACTCTGTCGTGAGTCTGTCATCCAGTGTCATATAGCTCGTGTGCTGAGTGGTTTTTACTGGTGTTATTAATATGTTTAAATCACTGTTTCTGAAGGACTATGCCTCTATGGTTTTGACAGTTACGTCAGTTAATGGGAGAGGGATCTATCTTTGCAAATCCCTCAAATGTCTTTTTGCAGTGAGGAAAAGGAGTCATTTAAAAAGAAAAAGTCAGTCTAGCATTGGATATTCTAGGTTCAGGAAGGTGGTCAGATATGTGTTAATGAATCATTGTCAAGGAGGATCTGGGGGGGTTAAAATGGAGGATTGATAGCCAGGAGTTCTAGGGCATTCTGTTCTTAATAAAAAAATGTGTTTGAACCCTTCTCAGTGGCTTTAAGAAATGGAAGGCTCACAAATGCTTTAGTTTCAGTTTAAATCTTCCATTTAAGTTTTGTTGGGGATTAAAATCATCACAATTTATAAATATTAAATAATATTTCAAATAAGGCTTAAAATATTACTGAACGCTACTAATTGAATAATAACGGTATTGTTTCAGACTCGCCTAATTTTCCACTTTCATTTTTTAGCTGTGTTTTTCTAAAAATCTGGTTAAATACACTGAATAGAAGAATTAGATTAGAGGTAACTAGGATTGTTTGGTAAAAGAGAAACTAGAACAAAGTTTGTAGTAAAAAAAGCAAGAGGAGCCAACGCACAGGAATTGGTTGATAAGAATAGAAAACCTTACAACTGTGCACTGCATGTTTATGTTCAGGTGCCACCCATGTATGTGCAATATTAAAAAGTAAATGAAACATTTGATGTTGGTTCCTTGTGTTAGGAATAATGTATAGAAGTGTGAACAAAACAGAAATTGTAGAATGTGATTCCTGTTGTTTGGAGATGCTTGTTAACGAGCATTTAGAAAAGCAGTGCAACAGATGAAAAAGCAGTGGCTATGCACTCCTGCATGCCTCTCACTTTTTGTGTGGGCTTTTTCATTTCTAGCTTTTTTTTTTTTTTTTTTTTTAATATCTGGTTAGGCAGGAAGAAAACAGCCAGTCTAGAAAGAATCTTGGAAAATTCATAGTAGCCCAAGTTACTCATGAAGTCTGTGGGTGACTGAGAGTTTGCGTGAGCCTTCTGGGTTGAGATACTAATGCTCCAGGTGATTCATCGTCGGACATTAGAAACCTTTTGGTGAAATGCCACTGTGAGCTGCTCATGGCCATGGAATGTTTGGGACTTTGTTCTCATTTCCGTAGGTCCAGAAGGTATTAGGAGGGGCAAGAGGTTAGCTTCAAAAGCAAAAATAATTTTCCCAGAACAACATCCAGCAGTCAGCTTGTGACACTCAGCCTATCATTGATAGAGAAGCCTGGATTTTCAGGTGTTTAAATAGGAAGTAAAAGTTGCAGCTGTCAGTGTGCTAACTCAGTAGATTTGAGGGGGAAAAAAATCTCTTATTTTAACAGCTGCCTTCAGTCTTTCATGTAGGCTTAGCAAATGCATTCAGTGTGTTGATACAGAGCTTCATTGGTGCACATAATTGCAAAACATTTATAACTGTCAGAATTTATTTCTGGCAGACTGAGTTGTGGCAAAGGGTTCCACAAACAACTGGGTAGCTGCCATAAAGAGCCAAACAAGCTATAAGTAAACTGTAAGCTGTACCAAAATCTGTTTCATTTTTTATATCAGTTCAAATGTGTACTGTACTCCCTGCCATGGTATCTTAGTACCTCCTAAGAAATGATTGAGAAATCTTGAATTGATTTAATTTGCATATGTTCTGTTCTTTTCAGACCCTATATATATGGTCCTACTGCACAAGGAGAAAGAATGCAAATTCTACAAAACTTCAAGCACAATCCAAAAATCAACACTATTTTCATTTCCAAGGTAAGTGAGGACATTCAGTGTGTCCTTGTACCTATCTTCAGAGTGAACTTTAAGAGTAAGTTTCACATGCATGTTGTGCATGACATCTTTGTATCACAGGTCACAAAGGTGTACTTTATATTAAGTCTTTGTTGATGATATATGGAAATAAGATACTGCTCAGAGGCTGCTTCTCTGTTATAGGTAGGTGACACATCCTTCGATCTGCCAGAAGCCAATGTTCTGATTCAGATTTCGTCCCATGGTGGGTCTCGAAGACAGGAGGCTCAAAGACTGGGGCGAGTGCTGAGAGCCAAAAAAGGTAAATGAGGTGGTTGTCAGACTCTGGGCCTTGGGTCATATTATCATAGAACTGCAGAGAAACTGGATGTTCATGATACTTCTTTGTATTGTCCTTGGATTACCTTTTAGTCGAAGAGAATATGCCCATATACCAGTGAATGAAAATGAAGCATTTTCTGGGTCAGTAAAGCTTTGTCTTGGGAAAACTTCCAAAGGACAAACAAAGCTGAAGGAAAATTAACTTTTTGTTCTTTGGTGCTTCTTTCACTTTTTCATTCCTTGATAATTTCCTCAACATGAAATAATTTTTTAAAAAATCGTAGTATTGCTCTAAAAAGCAAGTCTCTAGAAAGCACGTTTTTGATGCTGCAGATTACTTTCTTCTAGAAATGGGATTTGGTTTCCAACTAGTTGTGTTTCTGCCAAACATAACCAAGGACCTTTTTGTTTAGAAAAGTTGTTCTTAAAACACTTTCTACTTGCACTTAAGATCTGCATACGCTTATTTTATGTGCAGTTTGTGCTTGTTACAGCTGAGGCTTTGTTTGAAAATGCATACAAAACCCATGTTAGTGAAGTAACAGAGTCTTAGTGAAACCTTGGGTTTTAAAAGAGGACCTGATGCTGTTTGGGTAGTAGATCTTAAGGACTGTAGGTTTGAAAAAATAAATTATACACAGGCTGGTATATCCTGGGCTTCAAATAGCCCTATGAATTCCTAGCTAAATATCTTTGTCTCACCTTTTTTAATGCAAAACCACTGCAGACTTTGGTTTACGTTGATAAAACTTTTCCTTTGTCTTTTTCTATTGGTTTTTTTTGGAATGTGTTGCAATCCTTGCTCTTGACTTTTTACTTCTTCCTTACATAATAGACTTAAAAATAATTTTATCTTTCACCTTGCCTAGCATAATAAAGCAGCAGGTTCTTTTCAGAGCACCAGTGTAATTGTGTTAGTCTACATTTCCTTTTCTCTTTTTTTTCCTTTTCAGCCATTCTCAGTTTATTAAGAACAAGAGTAGGAATTTCCATGCTGTGTACTTTGTCAATCAGTTCATGTAAGGTCTGGGTGCAGCTAAACTTTGCAGATTGTGTTTGTGGAGATGACTTACTCAAACACGTGTTTTCAGTATTCAGTCCTTTTTTGTTCTTTGTTGCAGTGTTCCAAATGGAACTAATCACTCAGTGTCTTTGTATCCTAGGCATGGTTGCAGAGGAATACAATGCCTTTTTTTACTCTCTTGTATCCCAAGACACTCAGGAAATGGCATATTCAACAAAGCGACAACGGTTTCTTGTAGATCAAGGTTATAGCTTCAAGGTAACTCATCCCTTCTGTTTATTGTAATTGTGGCCTAAGAATATAACTTTCATATTATTTCATATTAGTATTAGGTCAAATACTTGAGAATTCTGGTTGTGGAATGTATTAATGAAGGTTTTGCTCGCAAGCAAGAACTGTTCCAGTATTGTTTTATCATCTGTATTACTGTAAGGGTAGATACCAGTAGCTTAGTACAGCTTCTGGAAAGGTAAGTATTCTAACTTCAAACCAGGCACCCACTGAGGGGTGAAGTGGAAAGTTACTTGCATGGTTGGTTTATATTTATGCTGTTCAATTGTCCATCCACACTCCTATTATACATTATCCTACTGGTTGTGCATAAAGCATTGTTGATAGGTATTCATGTTGTAGCGGCCAGCAGCAATTCAGAAAACTTCCAGAACATGACAAGTCACAAATAATTTCCGAAGAACTCCAGTCTCAGACCAGTATTTCACTATGGGGAGAAAATATTTTTCCTTGTGGCTAAAGACAACCTACCACGAGTACAATTCATCTGTCCTACATTCATTCATCTGACTCTGGGAATCATGAAGTTAGGTGTCTGAAGTGTCTAGCAACCCATTCCAAAACAAACACCTTTCAGAGAGTCTTTGTCCACACGCTAATCTTGTGCATCATTTCCACAGTGCTGTCCAAAGCCTGCAGTGGTACAGAAGATCAGTCAGGATGCAGACATGTTGATTTGGTGGCTCTGTGTTAGCAGGAATTATTCTGGCTAATGGTGGTCTTCAGACTGTGCTAATTTAGCTTCTACCAACAGTTTGACTTTCCTCTTGTAATTTTCTCTGCATGGAATGAAATATATCTCCAGAATCATGGGGTTCAATGTTAATTGATTAAGAAATGACAGAATTTACTGCAGGAAAAGACTGTTATTGCAGAGTGGAAATCTTCCGACCTAAAACTAAAACACTTCTCAAAATAGAGAACATTTTCAGTGTTTCATGTAACAGAGCCATGACTTGAAAGTCAGAAGTTTCCCCTAAAATCCCTTTTGTAAAGGACTGAATGCTGTCTCGTTTCTCCAGACATACTTGAAAATTGATCATCCCTTGTACTTCAGTTTATTATCTATTTGTGTATGTCATATTCTTCCAAACGTGAAATATCATTCTGTCAAAGCTCCTCTATTTTATCGATTTCACAGTGTATCTCATTTATTTTTCTTTTAATGCATGGGCTGCCCCATATGCTCATCTATTGGGTTGTTAAAGGCAACAGAGCGTCATGATAGCTGTTGCTTTTAGGTAGATTATTCCTTTACAAAACTGGAGTTTACTGCTCTGATTAGAGGCCTTCCCACTAAGAAACGTTGCTGAGAAGAAGAATAAAAGATACGGCTCCCATATCTGCCTTTAGAGAACAAGCTCAAGCTTACGTGTTGACAGAATCATGCGGGGATTGCCTGAGGTGCAAGGGCAAGCAGCCTCTGCTGGATTGCACTTGAGCCTGGCTATTGAAGGGCTTTTCCACATGAGCCATACACGAAGTACGGCACATCCCTATGGGTAAAACCCCTCTGAACTGCACCTATGCTGAAGTAAATAATTGCTCTGTAATCAGTAGTGCATTAAAGAGAGCTTTAGGGGGGTCCTTACACTGAAACAGACGTGTCACAGTCTTTATAGGTACAAACCTTGTTTTGCTTTGTAGTGAATGTATTTTGACAAAATTGTCGATCAGTACTAAGCTGCAACTAATTACAGCTATTGCATCTATGTGGCTATAGCCAAGATTAGACAAATCCCTTTACTTATATTTGAATGCCTTGGATTTTAGAACTAAGAAAGAGGCTAAAATAGAGGGATTTTATTTTGCAAGGAAGACCTAGTCCTAGGAGCTTTGATGTAATACGGGAAAAAAAGCAGTGCAAGTGGCAGCTGAGTATCTGGAGCAACATCTTAGCTGACCAGTACTGGAGCGTTCTTTATTTGCACTTTAGGAACAAAATGTTAGAATATCTATTTTCTTCTGTTTGCCAGACTTTAAGCTTTAGTCATAGCTGGCATCAAAGAATAATAGGGCTGGAAGAAACTTCCAAGAAGCCACCTATTGTGTTTCTTCATTCTGAGCCAGGATCAACAAA
The DNA here is from genome assembly GCA_034782735.1 of Sagittarius serpentarius. Lineage (NCBI taxonomy): Eukaryota > Metazoa > Chordata > Aves > Accipitriformes > Sagittariidae > Sagittarius > Sagittarius serpentarius. Next base: position 37,640,685 of record JAVKLA010000001.1, read on the forward strand.
TAAGAATGTATGTCATTCCTAGCAGATCTTACTCTTCCAAATATGGAGACTCTACCTCATCTTTAGGTAATCATTTCAGTACTGATGTCCTCTCCTTTGGAATTTTTGTTCCTAAATTACTAAAAATTCATTACTTCTTTAAAAGGGTAACAGTTTTCACTTTTCTTCTAGGACTTACTTCCTTCTTGCCATTTCTCAATAGCTCCATTCTCTTCCTTTCATCAAAAAGAGGACTGGAATAATAGTTTGTTTTTTTTTTTTTATTGCTAAATCACGTTTTGTCTTTGCTTCTTAAATAGGAGCCTTGTCATCGCAATTTACTGCTTGGAGTTTACTGCTAGCGGGTGTTTTTGGTTAGCTAACCATAGTTCAGTTATTTACTGTATCGTGGTTTTAGAGGCTGAATGTAGGATATACTATATTTTAAACTAATAGCAGAAGAACTCACTGTATCAAAGAACTGGGGATAACTTTAAACTTGGCATCTGTTGAACAGCTTAAAAAAATGATGATGCAGGGGGAATTCTTTCCGTTCTATGAATCATGTTAGCACTGTTTTGCAACCACAACTGGGAACAGGCTAATGCAATTTAAAATTGCTTTTCGTGTCTCCTTTTTTTCTTTGTTTTTGAGATGATCATAGCACATGCCCTTCTAAACAAAAAAGGGGGGACCATAATGTTCCTTTAGCCATACAGTAGGACAGGTTACTTCCCTGAATGGATTCTTAAAGCTAGGACATGTCTCAGAAAGACATCCATTTTTTAATTAGAAATTGCCATTGACAACAGCCCACAGCACTGATGATTCATTCTAGTATTTCACTACCCTGTCTTTCAAAAACAGTACTTTGCGTGTAATGTGGACGCGTTTTACCTTAACCTGTATTTATAATTTTTTTTAATCAGTCTTGGTGATCACATCCAGCCCAGATTACTGAGGTAATTAGTTTCTAATTGTATTGACTCAAGAGATAAGCTGAAAAAGAAAGATGAGGAGGGGAAACACTATGCAAGGGAAATGGCTGAATTAGAACATCTTTCTCAAAACCTCTTCAGGTTGGAAACATAGTGGGAAAACCGAGATTCTCATGTATAAACATATGTTTACCAGAATGCGTTTAACTGCAGGAAAAATTCTTGTGAAATTTTGAAAATACCTCTAAGAAAGCAAGATGCCTATTACAGAGCTTTATAACAGAAGCTTGAGAGCTTTTCAGTTCTTCAGAAGAGGTTTTTCAGCTAATGGCGTATATGGCACTATATTGCCAGTAGATGGCATATACCCTGCATCCTTGGTTATCGAATGAGTTGCGAAGAATTTCAGAGAGGACAAACATAACAGCTAAGTTACCTTGTCTCTAAGTACACAAAGGCTGAAAGAGTCCTTTTGCTCTGCTGCTGATGCGTAGTTGCAGGTTGTTGCACTGTCTTGAAACAAGTGATCATGTCTCTCAGTTTGTTAGGGTTTTTTTCCCATATTCCTTGATGTTTATTGCTAAATTCTCAGTATCTGGAAAGCTAGTGGATTATTTTTGTTAAAGTACTAGTTCTTAAACTAGACAAACCTAGAGCCCACAGCGTGAAGCTAACCTTGCAGTAAGTTGAATATGCATCTGAGCTATATGTGCTTTGGTCAGGTTCTTGGTCAAGCTGGTATGGACAGTGTTGGGCTGACATCCTCTGGCTAGAGCTTTTCTTTTTTTTCTCTTTTCTCCCCCTCCCCTTTTCTCCTCCCCCCCCCTTTTCTCCTCCCCCCCCCTTTTCTTCTCCCCCCCTTTTCTTCTCCCCCCCCTTTCTTC
>JAVKLA010000001.1:37642585-37654916 GCA_034782735.1 Sagittarius serpentarius
CCCCCCCTTTTCTTCGTCCCCCCCCCCTTTTCTTCTTTTTCTCCCCCCTTTTCTTCTTTTTCTCCCCCTTTTCTTCTTTTTCTCCCTAAGGTTTGTATTTTGCATTTCCAGCTAGAATATAACAAGGGGTATGTGTGTGTATATATGTACACCGCTTAGCAAGGTTTTATATGTATCTGTGCTATCCGTAGTGTGAAGCTGTTCAGAGCATTAATAAAAGTTGAAGGCAGTTCTGACAGGATGTGGAATCAGAAATCCTTGTTTTGGTTTTGAATAGCTAACACTGAGGAGGAAGAGCCCTCACCTTGTCCTGTGCTCTGTTTCTTAGGTAATAACAAAGCTTGCAGGCATGGAGGAAGAAGAACTTTCATTTTCATCCAAAGAAGAGCAGCAGCAGCTTCTCCAGAAGGTCCTGCAAGCGTCTGACCTGGATGCTGAGGAGGAAGTAGTTGCTGGAGAATATGGTTCAAAGTCAGCTCAGGTAATGAAGAATGCTTTGAAAAGGATGACCACAAATGTGACATAACTGGACCATTTCATTTTCGTTCTAAATGTGATGCCATCATTGCTGCCCTAGTATCTTTGTGAAACATTGGAGAACAGATTTATTTTTTTTTCAAGCTGCATTAGCACTTAGCTGTTTGAATAATTCACTTGTTGGGCACTAGAAAGAAGTTAGGCATGGAATTCATGTCCTTCTCCATCATATTTGAGGGAGAAGATGACAGGTCTATTGTTACAGATTTTGAAGTAAATCTTCTAAGTCACAAGCAATGAAAATACTTTAAAACATTTTTAAGATACACATATGTCACAGCACACACTCTTTTGTGGTGGCACTGTGCTCCTTGAATCATGCCCTGATTTCTTCATGCTCAGAGGGCAGAAGCATAAGGGCCGGTTTTGTTCATTTTCAAGAGAAGTACTATTATTGTAGGTAGTAGTTTGACATTTTCAGCAACAGATGTAAGAAAAATAAATGGCCTGAAACATCTATTGATACATAAGTTAAAATCAAGCTACAATGTGGTAATTAATTTCTTAGGGAAGATTTTTAGCTAATTGGCATTGTGCTGAAATCCATTAGGAATTCCCACTCCAAGGAATCTTTCCATATTAAACCTTACCTAATGTTTGTATACTTATGGTGAGTGGCAGGCAGTGACTTTCTTTGTAGAAATTTTTCTTAAGAAAAAAACTTTGGAGGTTTTTTGGCATTAAGATCACTAAATAAACAGTGCTGCCCAGTAGCCAGTGGGCATCAGTAGGTTAGAGTTGGTCTGTGTAATCACACACTAAGCATGTGGTTTTTTTCTCCCGTTACTTGCAGGTGTCACGTCGTACGGGCACGATGAGCTCTATGTCAGGGGCAGATGATACGGTTTACATGGAATACCACACTTCACGGAGTAAGGCATCTTCAAACAAACACATCCATCCACTGTTTAAACGCTTCCGGAAATGATGTCCTTCATGTGTGCATTTTGTTAAAACTGTGGATCCATGTACCTGTTTCCATAACTAAAAATACGGAGTTGAAATTTCTGACAGGTCATTTAAAAGACTTTTTTTTTTTTTTATATGCATCTATATGGCCACAGACTTACTTAGCAATATATGTGCTTTCATGGGTGAATGTGAAAGGAAAAAAGGAACTAAATCTTACCATGGGGAAGGTACTATCCAGTGACTGGATCCTGGTTATACCTGTCTGGTTTTCAGGGTAATTAATAGAATTTATTTTTATCAGCTAAAGACCCTTTTTCAGAAGAAATCTGGAAAGGTTTTGTAAATTAAGTTTGTACTGACATTTGAAATATTATTTATCTGATTATTGTGTCTGCTCAACAAAATACTGTTTTTTAAAATGCTTAAATAAAAGTCATTCATTGAGCTGAACAAATCCTGAGAGGAGCACTTTACATAATATTTGTAAACTGGTAGCTAATTTATACTTACGACTTAACCTGTCTTACAATTCTAACAGATTATTTGGGAATATTTTGAAGTTCCAAGAGAAGGAGAAAGAGGGACTCTGTCTCCAAAGTAAACTCAAGGAAAGCATTAGTAAATACAAATAAATTCTGTGCTCCGCTTTCCTCATTTTTCTTGCTACTGTTGAGAAGTTGCTGAAATAAAAGCTGTTTCCTATGTCATTTATGTTCTATTTATTAACCATGCAATAAAACCATCTTAACTGCTAAACAGTGCAATGTCAGTGCAGAAGTTATTGAATCAAAAAGTGGTTTGACTTGTCAGAAGGTGAGTTGGAAGCAGGGGTGTGAAGGAAAGATTCCTGAGTTTGGGCCTGTTTCTTTATGAAGACTGCAGTACATTTCTAGAGAATTTGGAGAGGTGGGGGTGGTTTGTGGCAGAAAAACACTTTTTAAATAACATCTGCTTAATATTGTAACTGTTATGCTACTTGATACTGTATTATGAGGTGGTGTTTTTTTGCTGAGAGTTTGTAGCGCTTTAGGAACAACCTAGGAAATAACATTGATCTTGATGTGTGGGTTCAAAATAGGTCAGTATAAATCTTCACCGTACTGGAAGGAGTATGTATGGTAGAGCTGTACTGGTTATAGGACAAACATGCTTCAGAAAAATGTTGATTCTGTTTCTTATTAGCATAAATTCGCAAATTGAGAATATAGAAATATTGGAAGCATAATTCAGAACACATGGTGCCTGTTTCCGCTCTCTGTATCAGAGTCAGGTAATTTTGAAAATGGAACTGATCAGGTTCAGTTTAAACTTTGTTTAGTCTCTGAGCCCTACCCCATAATGCCTGGTTCTTTCTCTTCTTCTGAGTCTTCTGCCTCACAAACTGGGACCAGCTGTGACAGTGCTTGAGCGGCTTATACAGAAAAGATTTATGTGCAGTATTCTGGTGCTGATTTCCTCTCCCCAGTTTTAAAGCTTTATTTACTTCTCTTAGTAGTTCGGACCAGCTCTTGTGGCAACAGTTAGTAGAAAAATTATAATTTATTACAATGGGAGGGGTCTGTGACAATGGAATAGCTGAGCAAGTCAGCCAGTGTCCCTCTGCATAATTCTCTCTAACACGCTTTATGAATTGCTTTGGCACTATTATCCACTCTTCATAAACTTGGAAAAAAAAACCCTACTAAATGTGGAAGTGGCTTAATAGTAATACTGATTTTTGTAATTGTGGCCCTACTAGTAGCTGGATTTAGGACAGTGCTCTAGTTCTTCTGTAGTAAATCTTGGCTATGATGGCTAATGATCTTACTCTTCTAAGTAATTGGTCTGTGTGGGATGCAGTACTTTCAGCATCAAGTAAAGCATAATAATCTTACAAGGTAAGAATGACTCCATGCTTCAGTAATAGCATGTTGGTATTCAAACTTTAGATTTAATTGCTTTGATATGATTACTGCAGTAATTACTGCCTGCTATTACTCGAGACTGTAGCTGCGAGTGGCAGACTGGTATGCATTTACTTACTACAAAACAGTTGCTGCTGCACATGGTAGCATCTGTACTGGAGTACAATCCGTCAATTCTGCTTTCCAGACGGGTCAGTCGCTGAGAAACACTGTGGGTTCCTGGGGCTTGTGTTGCACTGGACCCTCACTGCTCCCGCAGTCCGGCAGCGCTCCTCACCCAACGGTCGCAATAGACTGCTCCAGAAATAGTCTGTAATCCCAGCCCTCTAGGAAACTAAATTGTCTTGTTCAGTCACAAAACTCAGCACTGTGTTTTGTCGGGTGAGTGTCTTTCTTTGAAGCAGTACTGTAAGGTGCAATCATAATGCTTCACCGTGACCAGACAGTGCGTGGTGGGCTCTCACTGCCCTGTAGCCTGAATCCAAAGAATCTGGGACCCAGCTCTCCGGTGAGGACCTGACTGCACTCCGTGCTTTGTATCAGATGCTTTTGTTGGCCAGTGCCTCTCTTGCACAAATGGATAGCGAGATCCCTTGCTAAGCAGACTGGGGAGACAACATGGCTGAGAGCTCCATGTTTGCCTTGAAAATGGTGCACATGAAGAAAATCTTGCTTTCTGCCCTTGCACTGCTCTATACATACCTTTTGAGATGCTGCCTTTATCCCTACGGGAGCATCCTTGCACGACGCTGCGCGTTTCCTAGCAGCAGCGAGGTGCGATACAGTTCATGGATCCAGGTGACTTGCAAATGAACAGTGATAGCCAGGTGATTACCCAGAAGGGATTTGTTCGCCGTAGGGCTCTCGCGAAACCGGGGGCAAAATAACAGATGGGTGTGGCAAAACTGTGTTTCAGACCGTGAGCGATGGCAGAGGCAGGTGAGCTTTGGGGTAAGTACATTATTTCTTGGAAGTCTGTGGACAGAGGAGGTGCAATTTGCTTGGACGTCATTCAGGTTTCCTTGCTGATAAAAAGGCTTTTACTCTGTTCCCTGGCCACCTCCTTAGTTAGGCTGAATTCCATACTGAAGAAACTTCATCTTCTTGATGAACTGTTGTTTTTTTCATAGTTTTTTTTCCTCTGTGTTTCTGATAGGCTACAATACTGAAACTTGTGTTTATGTGCTCTTCATCCTCGTGGCAAACCAGCAAGTGTCTGTCTGTGAAGGGATTAATGCTTGAAGGATACTGTTATTCATTAAGATGGCTTTCTAGACTAAAAGGGCATGGTGACATTGGGGTGGCAATTTCAGCAGCATTACAGCTCAGCAAAGCACTAAACTACACCAAATTTCTGCCTCTCTGGTTCCTTATGCCCTCCTGATGGTCATAATTTTTAGTAGCACCTTCATTGTTTTCTAGTGTGTTTAAAAACGTGGGACTTCGAGGCAAGTGGTTCTCAGGATAACTTAATGTGGTACACAATAAGCATAGGATAAGGATCTAAACCTGCCACAGAAAGTCTGCAAGTAGAGCTGAACTCTTTATTTGTTGCAGTTGATTCATGGGGTTTTTGTTAAGCACTGAGCAGTAAATCATGCACAGTGCTATTGATACCTGGGATTGGCTACCTTGCTCCAATTTAAGTATATTTTTGTACAATATTCAATTAGGATTTTAATTGTTGTCATAGGGTAGATGAAACCAAAGATTGAGAGAAGCAGTTTTCGCTTTTCTTTTAAACTAAAGCTGCCTCAATAGTAAATTACCTGTAAGGTCTGTCCTCACCCCATAGCCTGTGAAGTTCAAATTTGTCCCCTTTTCAGGAAGAAACATGGGAATTTAGAAAGCATTTAGAATTCCAAAGAAGTAACGTCACAACTTGAGAAGGTATTTTGGAAGATGGGTTTGAGGACAGTCAGAAAAGGCAACTGTATGGCTTTTTCAGTGAAGAGATTTTTCAAACTACACTGAAAATTTTTGCTTACATTTCTGATATTTCGACACTTGTTTTTCAGCTTTTCTTCCTTGCAAATGTTCTGAAGAGCCTGTCTGTACAGTCTTAGCTGAAGGTACTACTTGGGCAAAGTTAAATGCCTCCGATCATATCTCTCTTCCATAAATTGTAATTGTAGATGCATTAGCTATTTAAACAGTTATGTGAAACATAACATACAGTATTTATTATACTGTATATCATAAAATAATGTTCAAATAATTACAAGCCAGATATAACCAAGACACTTAAAAAGTGAGAAGAATTCTAAGAAAACAGAATTCCTGGTAAGATGATAATGTAACCATTGACTCTGAATACTGATGTTATTAGGACACAAAGAAAGCTTCAACTGAACTTTGTCAGAGTTCACGCAAGAGGAGGGCAAGTTTAAATTGGATTTAGAAATAACTAAGTGAAGGTAACAAAGTACAATTAATATGACCCCACTAGGGGGTCTAGACTGAGAGAACAGTATGACTGTGGATTTGGAGACAAATTATCATCCAAAAATAATACATAATCTAAATTGTCGATAGTCAAGTTTAGTTTATACTGTGATCCCATTACATACCAAAATTTAACTAAAATTCAAGCACTCCTACTGTGAAGAGGCATGTGCTCCAACTTGTTTGAAATAACAAAAGTCCAAACTGACTAGTTACATAAAACAATTCTTCAAACTTGACAGACTGACAGGCCAGGACAAACATCATTGTTTAAAGAACTGTGAGTGTGTTTTCAAGTCAGTGTTAAGATGTCTGATAAATCTACACGCTAGAAGATCGTAGTGCAGGAGAAAATACTTACCTTCCAAGTCACGTAAATGTGTTTTGGTTGGCTAGTGCGGGTGGTGTAACTTCTCCCTTCTTTATGCTTTGGTGGGTTTACATGGACTGGAAGGAGGCTTTGTATCATGGCTACTACACTCACTGTTATTTCTGGGAATTCTGCGGCAATACTACTGGACTTCTGTTACCTGAAACAGGTCTGTGATCATATCTGGGAGGAATATGGGATCAGGCAGTGACAATCCCTCCACCAGTTTAGGTTGCACCCTAAACCTTTCACTATGTAAAACCCTCTGCTGCTCTTTCAAGTGTTTGTTGTTTTTTTTCCTTCACTCTTCCTTTCTCTTTTTCAAGTCTACTCTAGGAAACTGTTATTTCAGCTTCATCTATCTCTTGTAGCATAACTTTTGGGGTTTACTCATGATGTTGATTATTTAACATGCTGCAGTTTGCAAGTTTGACCTCCAACTCAGATTCTGCAGTAGTAAGGATGCTAAGTGTGTCAGAAAAGCAGCCTTAGTGGCACATACATATGTTAATAACTCTAATTTGAAAGTCAAATAGAACCACAGGATTATGATCTGGCACAGCAAAGAGAAGCAAATAGTTTAATTACACATTCCATGTTGTGGTAGCCCGCATGTATTCATTCACATTAATGAATACTCACTTCCTGTACTTGGTTATTTAACCACCACACAATTTGGCTATTGTTGTCTGGAGTATTTTTTGTCTATCGTTTACCTAGAAAACCAAACTTGTATCTGCACTGATGGGTTACTATAGTATTATTGGTAATTATTGTATAGTAGTGTTGTACTTGAGCCTGCATCTGTTTGTGGCTCTGCATTTCTACTCCATCTAGCAAACCTCCTAGAAATATCTATTATTTATAAATATTTTTGAATGTTAAAACAGGGTTATTTGCTAATCTATTTTGTGACCCTTCTGTCATCTGGTACTCACGTCAAACTACAGTATGTCAGCCTTTTAGGCCCCCTGGTCCTCAGACCTACCACTGGTCCACCACCTGCACTATGTAAAAATTACGTTTCTGTGGATGTGGATGTCGATCCACTCATATCTCCTTTTGTACAAGGAAGGTGCTCTTTATACAAATTTGCAGAATGGCATCCTTATTTCCCTTTAAATCCTTTTGTTATATCCAAGAAATTTGGCAATTTTCATCATCAACGCGTTTCTGCTTTGTGCTTTCTTCATTTATTTTTCTGTTACACTTAGCTGTTGCCTCTAACCTACTCTGGAAATTCTTCAGGATGGGGTGGTTTTGGTTTTGTTTGTAAAACACTGATTGCAGTTTCTAATGAAAATACAACATTAGTAGCAAGTAGTAATGGAGGTGTCTCTTAGGCGCTCGCTGGTGAGGACTCTTCTGAAATGGCATGTACATTCCACCTTTTCTTTAGAAGCAGACAGTAAGTATAAAATCTTATTCAAAGTTAATTATGTACTTCAAGGTTTTCCTGTGATTTTTGTTTTTCTTTTTTTTTTACATTATTAAATATTTGCATGTGAATAATGGGAGAAACTGTCTTAGACTTTCCGTTGTTGAGCGCTATCTTAAAAAACAACAGCCAAGTCTATCCAGTCAGCCGAGAGAGCGTCAAATTCCTCAGTGAGTCTTAGCACAATGGATAGCTAGAATTTTTTCCTGGAATTGACTTTACTGTGATTGTATAAGCTGCACATATAAACTTGATAGCTGGTAATCATAGAATGTTTGACTAACATTAAAGATTTGCTGAGGATTGCCAATGATGAGATCTGAATGTCTGCAGCTGTTTTACATGCCACAGCAGGTGAGCTAGTAAATAGAGAATATATATAAATGTATACAGGTAGCTGTTACATTGGAGGATACATTAGTGAGCCAGGTAACAGTTTAAGAACAGCTTGGCAAGGTAGAAATGATGTAATGAATAATCCCCCAGAGACGCTACAGATGTGAAGAAGCATAGCTGCCTTGGCTGCAATTAAAGAGAAGACAGCTCTACTTTATAATATTAAAATGGTAACACAGCACTCTGTCCTGTATTGCTGCCTTGCACGTGGTACGCAAGTTCTATGGTTCAGCGTTTCCTGAAGTGAATGGCATATGGATGATGAGTGCTGCCTTCAGGTCCCTGTTTTGCTGCAATTGCATATTCACTGAGTGTTTACCTGTTTATTTTAAATGAGATCTGTGTTTCAGACTGTTTCAGTGCAATCAAACACGCAAAAATCTAACAGTAAGTGAACTGCCTAGAAGACTGAGTGACTTTGGGGTTATACAACACAGCTCCTATGCTGGGACTCCTGCCACCTCCAGAAATTCCTCAGAGGGAAAACAGGTACTGTTCTGGTGAAGTACTTAGAAGGCAAAACCTCTGAAACTCTTTTTGAAGTAGCTTGGCTAGAAACACTCTTCCCTACAATGATTTTCACGGAAAAGAGGTAACGGTGGGAAAAGAGTGAATGTCCAAATACGGAATTAACTGCAAAAATTTACAACCAGAGAAAGCTACTGCCAGTTGCAAAACTGTAGCCTTTACAGCATAAAGTATCTTGAGTTTATCTCACTAGCATATTAACAGAAGCACATGCAGATGCTTTATGCTATTGTAATGGTGTATGACTTTAAAATAATAAAAAAATACCTACCATACTGATACCTGTGAGCAGCAGTTTCTAGGAAGGGTGCATATATTCCCTCCATTAATCTAGAAATTACAATATGAATATAATTTTTAAAGCTGGAGAACTATTGCATGATTTTGGAAAAAAAAATTGTTTTCAAAGTCTTGTACTGAGTTTAAGCATTTATTTTGTTTAATTCTGATATTACCTTTAAGATGCTTTAATAGCTAAGGGTGTTCATTACAAACTGAATCCCTATTCTTTCCATTCCATTTGTTGACTTACATTCTAGGGACATCTGTTGTTCAATACATTTAAATTTTTGTGGTTATTGTTTGCAGAATATGGCAAATGTAATTTAGATAGTGCGGATAATTTAGATAGTTTGGGTTGTTCTCTGCATGTTCTAGGATGTATGTCCATCTTTCCTGTCAAATAAATAAATGTTCTGGTTTTTAATCCTCCTGCAGACATCTCGTAGTGCATCTACTTGCTCTGGGAGATATTCCTTTTTGTCCTTGTCCTCCACTGTCCCTAAGGGAGACATGGAATTAGCCTTTCATTTACTTACAATGATAAACTTGTTCTGAATTTCACACTCACCAGCTGGTTTTAATATTTTTCCCCGTAAGTATTTATTTTATGAGTAACTGTTTCTCTCAAAGCATCTTTAGATGAATATTAAAGAAATAATGTAGCTACACCATGTAGAAATGAAGGAGGAAAAGGGAAACTCCAGAGGTAACCTAGATAGTGATATACCCAGACATGCCTGGTAGAGGTTTCTCAAACATACTCTTACAAAGTTCAGTGACAGCAATTACATAACCTCCTGAGATACCTTTGCTATCTGAAATATCTGAGATATCCCAAAAATATCTGAGACAGCAGGACTACCTGAAAATCTAACCAAGAAATCTGTAGCTGCAAACTAAGCCTGTTATTTTCTGTCTTCTCTCTCTGACATGCATCTTTTTTTAACAAAAGGTGTACACATCTGTAGGCTGTTGCCATGCTCCTGGTCATCATGTTTCCCAGATGAAATAATTCTCTCAACTTCCCCCTTACATCATTTTAAAAAAAACTTCTAATTTTTTCTGTTGCTGTTTTCTGGACCCTTTCAAGTATGATGAAGCCCATTTTAAAGACATTATTTTAGCTTAAACCAGTATGTACTTCACAGATTTTAAGACTGTGTACCTTCTGCCTTTTAATCCTGTAATATTTACTGCTGTATCCACAAAGACTGATGCACATGTCTAACTTCAGAGATAGATTCATTTCAGTGGAGTTACCAGTGGTAAAATTAAGCATGTACACAAATCTTAACTGGATTGCAGCTTCAAAAATATGTGGAAAAATAAACAGAAGGAAAACAAAGGCAAATAACTTTGAAGCTCACTAGACTTACTTTTCCAGCAGTTTATTCATGACTAAGTTCTGGAAATGTGGATCTTCCTTGAGACTTTCCTCTGTCAAGTTTTACCTGAGCTTCTGAGTCAGTTAAAATCAAGGTGGTCTCTTCCACATAATTTCTGAAACTTATCAACATTTTATGGATTATCACCAACGTCTTCTGAATTATACAGAAATACATATGAAGACAGCACAAACAGTTTTGAAAATGCGCAAAACAAACAGACACACAGGTTGAAGCCCAAGTTCTCTGTGTGTGAATATAGATCTATACAGCCCAACTGAGGAAAAACTGTGGTAGAACACTATGCAGTTACAGGGCACTGTTGATTTTCTACAAAAGTTGACACAAGCTGCTTATGGAGCATACCCTCTCCAAAAGATAAATCATTCTGCAATACAAATAACTTCCCTGGATATTGTAATTTACAGGAACTGTTTGTAAGTTTACTGTGTAAAACCAGTGCTGTTTGTATGTGGATGCAGAAATGTTTTCCATATATGTTACAGGATGACGAATGGGACCAAGAGATCTCGTGGAAAATACAGTATTTTCTAACATACGGGAATGAATTAATGCCACAGAAAAAATAGCCCTAAACCCACCTTTTTATTGAAGGAGAAAGATGGGATAATCCTTATGTGAGCTTTTTGGCAAACCGGGGCGGGGCGGGGGCGGGGGGGGGAGATGGAAAAACTAAACTTTGGCTGCATGCTTAATGGGTAAATTTATCTGCTTTGAATTATACAAAATAATAGGTTCGTTCTCTTCAAGTCTCATCCCAGACCCACCCCCCTTTTCCAGCCCTAGGGGAGGGAGCGTTAAATAATGGTCTGTGTAAACTGATGCTCATGCAGTAAGTTTGGAGAAGTGCTGCTTGTACAAGTTAAAGCAGGCAGCGAAGAAAGAGCAACCAAATAAAAGGCAGCTGCAGGAGCAAAGTGGACCTTTCTGAAATTAAAAGACATGTCTTTCCTCACGAGAGTTTTGACACTGAAATGCAAGCAGCCGCTCGAATCTGAGAGAACTTACTTTTACCACGCGATTTTTGTCAGCAGGTTTCACCAACTGCCCAAGCTTTCCAGCAGCCAGTCTCTGGAGGTGCAGAATAACTCGCCAGCCGCGGCAGAGAACAAAGGCGCGGAGATGGTGGCAGAGTCAGGGCGCGCCGGGGAGCTGCTGAAGCCCACCCCGCACCAGCTTGGCAGGGTGAAGAGCCTGCACGAAATGCCTGGACCCAACACCCTCTACAACCTCTACGAGTTCTTCTGGAAGGACGGCTTCGGCCGCATTCATGAAATCCAGGTACAGCTTACTGGGCTATTTAATACTGTATTCACGTCAGGATTACTTAAACCTTTCTTGTCCTCCCCTCACAAAACGCTGCTTAACCACCGGGTTACCAGCGCCGCAGCTAGTCACCGCCGCGCCGCGTCCCCGCTGTTACGAAAGAGCCGGGGTTCGGAGGACCTTCCCCCCCCCCCGCCCCGTTCAACCCCCGCCAGCCGCCGCGCTTGGAGGTTTCGGCGTTTTTGTTTCGGTGGGTGGGGAGCCCACCGAGTACGTGGCTGGCGAGCCGTGCCGGCACCCCCTGCTCCCGTGTTCCCCCCCCTTCCCCTTTTCATCTTTATGCGTGTTTTGAACTTTTAGGTAGGTGCCCGAGACCAAAAAAAAAAAAAAAATTCCCATCTTTGTGAACTGGGTTGTTTCACGGACTTACAGAGGGCTTTTTTTTTTTTTTTTTGTTTTGGCGGGCGGAGCTGGATAAGGTGGGCTTTCCTCGGACGGCAGCACCCACCCTGAAGGTGGCTGGTTCCACGCGGGACCGCCTCAGTCGTGCTTGCGGCTGAGGCGCTACCGCCAGGCTGGTGTGCGGGGGACTCCCGCCGCTTTCCTTCCTTCAGCTCAGCCCGGCGCTCCTTTGCCGTGGCCTGAGACCATTTTGTCTCTCCAACCCTCGCTTCTACCCCGGCCTCCCCTTACATAAATATACTTCGCATATATAGGTCCCCTGAGGGGGCGGTAGATGCGCCTGGCCCCGCTGCCGTCAGCGCCGGCCGGCCCACGGCGGCCGCCACCCTCCCCTCAGCAGGAGGCGGGCGGTTTGAAACCTTCACGGGGCGGGCGGGGGGAAGGG
>JAVKLA010000001.1:37655016-37666530 GCA_034782735.1 Sagittarius serpentarius
GGGCGGTTTGAAACCTTCCCGGGGCGGGCGGGGGGAAGGGGGCGGGGGGGGGCAGCGGTGGCGGCTGGCGCTGCTCGCCCGCCCGGGGCTCTCCGCCGGCTCTGCCGCCCCCTCCCCTGGCGGCCCCATTGGCTCGCGGGCGGTGCGGGGCGGGGGGGAGGGGAGGCGGGTGGCGGGAAGCGGGGCCTGATGGCGGCGGGCGGTTGATGGCGGGGTGAGAGGAGGGAGGGCGGAGAGCGGCTCCTGTCACCTGGCGTATGGCAGCTCTGGAGTACGCGGTGGGGTGGGAGACGGTAAAATAAAGCTGAACCCGGGTGGGGGCTGAGAACCGTCCTCTGTGGTTTGGGCACCTCCGCTTCTGTGGTGGCCCGCAGGCCGCGGCGTGTCCCCTTCCTCGGTCGCACCCGGCGAAGGTGGGTGAAGCGCGGTTATCGCTGCTTGGGACAGCAGGGGTTGGGTGGACGAGTGTCCTTCCTCTGTACAGTGTTTCTTGGATGTTGGCATGGGCAGCTGTCTTACCGTACGGCTGTCTGTAGCCCAAAATGAATTTTTTTGGTTGCTTGGGCAAATGCGTGGGTTTCGTTCCTAAGAAGTCACAGCGCATCTCCTGGGGCCCCTTCCCCAGGTGATCCCAGTGATTCTAAAGTGAGCCCTTGTGTTGGAGGAAGTAAAGCAGTGGTTTTCACCCTTTTGCAGCTGTGGATCCATAATGCTTTCCGCTGGCACTACAGATCTCTTTGGGAATACCTCAGATGTGACATTTTATTATTTTGCTTTTCTTAGTGACCTTTCCCAGATCGCTAGGAAAGGATTCACGGACAACCCCAAGAGGTTGACTTGAAAATCACTGAAATAAAAAAAAAAAAAGAGAGAGAAGTAAAAACAGAAAAGGGAAACCAAAGAGAACAGGATAGAACTTTAAATGGTTTGAGGATCAAAACTTAACAGTTAGGATTTGCAAAGGGCCTAAAAGCACCAGAAAGAGTGCAGGAAACAACAAAAAAAAAGTCCTGCAAGTTGCTTGGTTTTGTCTGGCTTTGTTGTATTTACTGTTTAGATTTCTATAAAGAAGTGTTAGGCTCCTCAGTGTGTGCTGTGTTTGATGGCAGCCAAACTAGATTGCTAATGATGAATTGTGCTAACCAAGACGCACGCAGATGAAACTTCGTGATAGCTAAAACTTTTTGTTGCATATTTCTTTTTTTTCTCTGCCTCTCTGGTGGTGTACAGAATTTGAGAGGCACTCACCATAGTCTCATAACAGTAAAAAAGATACTACTACTGAATTAAAGTTCTTGCACTATCAAAACATTGAAAATTATTCAAAATATTAAAAGTAATATAAGACAACCTAAATAGTATATGTTTTTCACTATCGCTAGCTGATACGGATATATTCTTTAATGAGTGTTATTCATAGAAAGGAAAGCAGGAGGAAGGATAAGGAGGAGTTGTAATATACTAGTTTTTATTCTGTTTAGAGTCTCAAAAATCACTCTACAAGTCGCGGATGCCCTGTTTGCATACACTCTGGATGCAAATAGGCATTAACTGGATTAATAACAGTCTGTTAAATTTAACAATACAGTGAACATCAGGAATGAATTAATCTGAAACCCTTTGGTAACCAGCACAGCTACTTAAACGATGTCCTTCGGCACACACAAATATTTGTAGGCTATATGCAGAAGGGGTGGGGAAGCAGAGGGCTTTTTCACAAAGGAGGTTCTGTTCTCAGTAACATGATTCCAGTTAGTCCTGGCCAAAGCAGTAATGCCTACAGCAATTATGACAAAGGGAAAGTATTTTTAATTTGATGGGGTTAGATCTCTTGTCTCATCAGCGCTATGCAAGCATAAAGAAAGGTGAGGGGGGAGGATTTGGATGTTGGCTGTTTGAATTTATGATGTGTGAAAGAATGTCTGGTGTGAGAGTGGTACATGAGACATTAAAGTGTAGTATTTTTAAGGTTTGGAACAAGGGAAAGAAAACCTAGGTTGTGACAGAAAATATTGAAGAGAAATTCCATGCATTTCTTTAAACATGAAGTTGATACACTGAACATCAGTCTGTTGAAAGCAAGAGATGTTCAAATACCTTGTCCTTGTCTGCTTCTGGTTTGAAACTAGTATTTAATTTATTTGATTAGATGGCTTGACAGTTGATTTATTTTCTGTTGAAGTTTATCCTTCCATGTAAACCTCACCATCAGTGGAAAAAACAAGCTGCTCCATAAATAGCAAAATTTGTTGAACCTGTTTTTCTGTGACTGGTGACCTCTATCCCCCTCACTCCACTGCCTTTTCCTTGCAGCACTTATCTCCCAATTCATGCTTTTCTTTAAAAACTGGTGCTCTCAATTCTCTCCAAGTTGAGTTTCAATATCACTAAAATATCTCCAAGGCAAAAGCCACTTTGGGTTTTGGGAGTGCTTCTTCATACATTGGTCTGCGTGTGGTGTTCGGTTAGCAGCAGACCAAGCAGAAATGGTAACAGTTGAGTTCCTACTGTAGTATTTCACTCATCAGGGTGACTAATATGTCTGTCTCATTTGAATCCAGATGCTGGTTTTTGAAAATGGTAAGAATATAGTTGTAGGGAACCTTTAACTCTGTTAAACTTGACTGAAATTGGCCATTGTGTTCCAAAAGTAGTTAAGAGGAGACTGGCAGAGACCAGAATTGCATAACTCTTGTTTTATTTGGAAACCAGGCAAAAAGAGTTACTTTTTTTATAAGCACTTGGTACCATATGCTGAAGAGTGATTCATGTGTCTTAAACGTATTGTTGGCAATTAAACAATTCATCTCTGTAACCAAAACTGATTAAAAAGGTATTTCTCATAGGTTAATCTTGGGTCAACACCAGACTTTCACTAGTGTAGTTGTATCAAACATCTTTGATTTATAATCAACATAACTTTGCAAGTAGATGTCTTTGGATTAGATGCAGGTAACGTGCCAAAGTTAAACTTTGGTCAGTTTAACTTGTCTTGCTACTTTAACCTGAAATAAAGGCTTTAAAATTTAAAGCTTTCTTAAATCTAAAGTCCTAATAATATCTCTTTAACAACTCCTTTGCAGTTTTGGGTTTTTTCCCCCCAAAAATGATGAGGTACCTCTACTCCAAGCGAATTTGTGGGAGTTGGGTGGGTGTTTCATTTCATGACCATGTCAGAATGAAATTTGTTTGAAATAATCAGTAAGATTTCATGGGACAGTGATAGCGCAATCTTACTGGAAAACTTCTGGTTTTTTTTTTTAATACATAATTTAATGTTTTCCAGTCCTCTTTCTTACTTGCCTGTTCCTTGCCTCCAGCTTGAATCATCCAACTTGTGGATCAGCCACTAAACTAACCTCACTGCAGGGAGACGACCTCAACTTTTCCTTCCTTTTGCAGAATTAAAATATGTCTTTCTAAAGTTCACTGCTGATGAAGCTGTCCCAAAATAGTTTTTTTTAAGCTGCTATGCTATCCTTGTCCCCAGTTAGGTGTGAGAAACTTATATGTAGTTTTTTGTAAAGGATAAAATGGTAGAGTAAGTCTTTATTTACAAAAGACATTAAAAGTAAATTATTATATCTTTGTATTAGACTGTTAATTTCACCACATTTACCTCCATGTTTTTCAATTTTTTAGACATTCTTTCTAACCTGTTTGATCTGAAGGGATGTGTTTTCAAGTGCCCCAAATCCCTTCATCTTCTCAGTATTTGGTTTCACTCATGCTTTGTGCGTTAGAGCTTTGGGTCTTCTCAGTCAGAGGCCCTGAATGGTGTGACCTCTCCATTTTCCTTGGGGATATTTGACAGTAATGCTTAGATGCTTTCTCCTGACATTTCAAACTGTTCCTTGACTGGAAGGCTGGGATTCAAGTTCTAGATGTGAAAGATTGATTCACTGTATCACAAATTGTCAGTTTCCTTTTGTTATATTTTTTCTTGGTAATACTTTACTTCTGTTTCTCTTTGTTGGTAATATTTTAGCAAAAACACACTCAGGAATATGGAAAGATCTTCAAGTCTCACTTTGGTCCCCAGTTTGTTGTATCCATTGCAGATCGAGATATGGTTGCTCAAGTCCTCCGAGCAGAAGGTAGAGCACCACAAAGAGCTAACATGGAATCCTGGCAGGAATACAGAGACTTACGAGGGAGAGCCACAGGACTTATTTCTGCGTAAGTGTTGTTACTTCTTCATTTTCTTTGTTTTCTTGTAAAAGTTTAGTGATTTTCTGAAGGACTGTACAGGTCATCTGGGAATTCGGGCTTTTCTGTGTGGGGAAATTTGTGTGTCTAGTGGGGGAAGAGCATAGGAATTTATGGAGAATTGTCTGTTCTGCTGTAAATTTTCAGAGGGATGGTAATGATGGGTAGTTTGAATGTGAAGTAAAGTACCTTGCATAAAAACATTCTTGGGAAGTGTGTACAGCTAGAGTTGTCTGAGCTGACTTACTTACCTGGAAGCAGTATTGCAGAATAGGGCTTACTAACTTCGGCACAGTGCTGCGCAAAAGTGGTTTTAATGCTTCAGATGTAGACTGTTGCATCCAGTTGACAGTGTGCTGTGTGGACTTGTTGGCTCAGGTTGGCTTTAGCTTTATTGTTCACCAAAGTGCCTCCTCAGTAGATTAATGCAGAGAAGTCACTGTATGGTAAAACTCACACTGTAGTGCATCTCCATGCAGATATTTTTGTATGTGGCTTATTCTAGAAGTTATCTGTCTTTAAGGCTTGCATAAATTGGCAGTGCGTGTGGGTGTGGTTAATTGCCACTGGGAACTACTCACAGTCCCCACTGACATAGGATGTTTATTTAGAGGAAAACTAATTTCCTGAGTCATGGACAGTCTGTTTCTTTCATGGTGGCAAAAGGCATTATGTATTGCACTGCAGACTCAAATCTTAAGCTGCAGTTCAGAGACAAACTAATAGTTCCTTGATATTTTGTGAAATGAGATCTTAAGAGATAGTCAGAAAAGGTCTGTTACAGAGATTAAATTCTTTTGCTGGCCAATAAGTTTCTGTACCCTGCAGCAGCATTGCTCCAGGTGAAAAAGTTTGATGGGAAATATGTAGCAATTTAAAATAAATGCATAAAGGTCAATTGTCTTGTCTTCATAAGGAATTGAAAGATAACTCTGGAACCACTGTTCCCAAATACTGTGCTCATATGAAGCATGCAGATGCTGCAATTCAGATTTTTAGTCTTCAGCACAAAGATTTCAATACATAGCTCAGCTAAAGGAGAATCTAGCTATAAATTGTTTCTCTATAGCTAGGTTTGTTATCCTATTACTTTGTAGGTTTAGAATTAGGGTAACTGAATGTGATGTATCAGTAATGGAATTTATGGTACTAGCTCAAATCGTTTATTTGTCAGATCTGAATGTGATACCTTTCTTTGGTAATTAAGCACCAATTCTAGGTAAAAGCAGTTTTGTAGACTATCCATTCCAATATTTATTTAAAGTAATTTTAATAAGAAATTTTGCTAATTTCTTGTGTTAGCTACTACTAAAATACTGTCTAGAGACACTTGTCAAATTCAGAACACTGAGGGGACAAGTTCTGTCACTCAAACCAGAGACTGACTTACACATGTACATACATGTTGCAACACTGAAATCTAATGAGTACATACAATAAATACAGAATAAAAATGTAGGTGCATAATACCAAATATACATTATCATAATTTTCATTTCACCACTTGCTTTCATTTGACATGAAAAATCATAAACAGTTTCATTGCAGAGCTCTTACCCAGCTGATGATTGTTAAGGAAAATTGTCTATAGACATTATTAATAATTTCTTCTAGGGAGGGGGAACAGTGGCTAAAAATGAGAAGTGTGCTGAGGCAAAAAATTCTGAAACCCAAAGATGTGGCCGTTTACTCTGAAGGAGTCAATGAAGTTATCACAGACTTAATTAAAAGAATCCACACCCTCAGAAATCAAGAGGATGATGGGGAAACAGTGACCAATGTTAACAACCTTTTCTTCAAGTATTCAATGGAAGGTAAGCCCAGGCTGTATAACATCTGTAAAGAAAATGCATGTAAAGCAATGTGCTTATGGTTAGGCATTTTTGTCAAACGACTAGTGCCCCATTGTGATTAATCTGAAAAGTGAAGCTTGATGTTCTGCATTCAGGTGTCATCCTACTTAGTGCAGTAGATATGAGTGGAATTCCTTTGTAGACTCCAAAGAGATGATACCTTGTATTAAGGGACAATTAATTCCTGTCGAAATGTTGGTATATAGGTAAAATGTACAATCAAAGCCCTGAGCAGTTTCAGTACTCCATATTTCTGTATTAATTTCTCAAGAATAAATGTGTTGACCTTCTAACAATGTGACTTCTAAGCCATGTTAATCTAACAACATACTGGCCGAACTCGAGGTGGGGAATCACTGTGTGATGTATGTAAATTGTGTTCATAGCTTAATGTGGGAAAAGATAGTGCTTTCCCTTGCCTACACGTGCCAAGTGTGGGATTGTTATACTTGCCTTTAAATTGTCTGCCACTGGCTACCATTAATGAGGGAACACTAAATGGAACTCCAGCTTGAGCTAGTATGGCATTTCCCGTGTTCTTATAGAAAACTAATGGTGATTCATATTTCATGCATTCCTTCAACTGCCTGCATACAACTTGGTCTTGTTACATGTAGTGCCTTTTAAAAACATTGGTACTCTTTGCTGACAGGCAGCTGAATAATTGAGATTGGCAAGAACTTCCAAATTGGTCACTTATGAAGATGCTGTATCAAATTGCTGTCTGCCTGTTTGGTAAACTAACCTGAGTCTGTTCTACATTAATAGTGTCTAAAAATGGTATTAAACTAAGAGTTACCAATTTTATGGAATTTTAAACTCTGAGCTTACAGATTCACTTTAACTGATGGGTTAGTTTAAATTCTTCACATTCTTTTAGCTTTTCAGTTATAACTTGTGCCTGGCACGCACTTATTTCCTGTATGAATTGCACTTTTAATTAACTTACACTGTCAACTGTTCAGGGAACCAATGTGAAAGATTTTTTTGAAAGGACCATGTAAAGAGCGAAAGAATGCGTAAGAACTAGCAGCTGCTGAAAGAGGCACAAGAGAAATAAAAGGCACAGAAAAACATCTTCCCAGGGAGGAAGATTAGGGAAGGAAGAGTGAGTTGAAAATAGACAATTTTAAAAATTATTTCTGTGAATAAAGAAGAAATACAAAGCAAAGAACAGGGAAAAATAAAAGTTTCTTAAAATATCTATATGTATATATACTTGAGAATTTATGGAGAGTTTGATGGAGGTCAAGACCAAGGTTAAGCTTCATTATCTATTGTACCTGTTTTTAATATGAAAAACAGAGAAAAAAGAGACTAGAGTGTTAATAGAGAAGTTACTCTAATGATCTAGTTAACAGTTATTCTAGTATTTCCTGGAAAGATGTAGACAAACTATTAACTAATGAATTTAAAAGCAAAAAATTTATTTAAAAACATTTGATTTGATGCAAATGGCTTTAAGAAATTATCTAAATGCTTTTTTAAATTACCTAATCACCCCACTGGATTTTAGAAAAATCATTAAATAAGATTATTTTGACAATAGGAATGCTTTTTATACCATAATGTGATATTTTCATAAATAAACTGGATAATATGATCTAGATTTTTGCAAGTTGGGAGGAAAAATTGCTAGAAACGTGATCAGGAAGTAATTAAAAAATGGTTTGCTGTCAAACTGAGAGAACATTATGGCTAACTTCAGTAGGGCAATTTCTGGCTGAGTTCTGTCTAGTATTTAATAATTTGGGTATGTTTATAAAAACTGAGCTGAGAGATTTCAGGGACACTAATGGACGAGTAAGAATTAACTTGATAAATGGAAGAAATCATCCAGAGTTGAGAAGAAGAATTTAATAAAAATATATAGAAAGTACTGTTCTTTGGGGGGAGGAGGGGGAATGGTATTTCTAGCAGGGATCACTGCAGTACTGCAGAAAAACATCTGAGGACATTACAGCAAGTCAGGAACAAGACAGGAGTCAATATTGTCACTTGCAACAGTGTTACACACTTTCTGTTTTTCAGAGCCACATGGAGTATATTGTGTGCAGTAAAATCACTGTCTAGAGTGCAGGTTCTTTATCCATTTATGCATACTCATTATTCATTTACTACCAGTTTATAACAAAGAAAGGCATAGCCACTGCTAGAAACTCCTGCATTATCACAAGTTACCAGAAATGTCTTTGGACTTGTATGTCCCTGTGTATTCAGAGGCCAACACGGCAGGCTCAGGATGCATGGTGCAATGTGAAACGCAGCAAACATGCTGGAGGGGCTGCTCTACTTCTGATGGAATTCCTGGCTGTCTTCTCATGCTGAGCATTACTGACATTGTAACCACTGTCTTGCTAGGATGTTTAGCTGGGATTTTTTCCTGTGTTTTAAATTTCTATTTTATCTGTTCCCAACTGCAGTAATAATAACTAAACATTTTTGGAAGGTAGTTCATTATGTTAGCATTTTAATTCCTTAAATTCTGAATACGTATATATGCATGTGTATAGCAAATTCTTTGATTTCATATGTGCAGGTGTGGCAACTATTCTGTATGAGTGCCGGTTGGGCTGCCTGGAAAACAACGTCCCACAGCAGACTGTTGAATATATTGAGGCTCTGGAGTTGATGTTTAGTATGTTTAAGACAACTATGTATGCAGGTGCTATTCCCAAATGGCTTCGTCCACTTATTCCAAAACCCTGGAGAGAGTTCTGCAGATCCTGGGATGGACTCTTCAAATTTAGTAAGATTTAGTAGTAGAAAAGTTCAGCTGTATTTCTGCAGGTTCTGTGTGTGTTTGAACAGGACTTGCTGCATTTCTCTTCCAAAATTATAAGAAGACATTGTGGCAGAAGTAAGTTTCATATTAAACGCAGACTGACCAAGGGAACAGTTTTAAACATTTTATTGAAAAAGAATTTTACCTGTACACTTTAAATATTCCCCTATTTTATAATGCTCGCTCTTTATTTGTTTTCATCTGTTTCAGCACCCAGTCCTCACTCCAGGTCTGAATTCTTTGCCAAGGCTTTATCTTAAGCCACTCAAATTTTAATGAGGGTAGTTTTGTTGATTTCAGCAAGTATTCAGTCAGGCATTCTGACAAATAATCACCACTAAAACTGACTAGAAGGCTAAAAAATTAGACTTTAGCAATTAATTAAACTCTTTGTGAAGCTTTTATATACACATACAAGCATATAAGTTGATGTAGAAGTACACTACTATACTACAATATGTTGGTTTTGTAAATAAAGCATTCCAGGCTACTTTATGAATCAGCTGTCATGTCAGTAAGAAGAAAGAGTTGGTTTTGCAATGTATATATTTTTTTAACATTCTGGAGTGTTAAAACCCCCTGAACTCTCTTTCCCTCTGTAATGTTAGAAAGCTGCATGCATTTTTGAAGTTATTTTATTAGACTATTTGTCTAGGTAGGTTTGTGTACATCTTTGTGAGGGTAGATTCTTTAGTTTCTTGACTTTTAATATACCTAGTATGTTTAAATTTTAACGTATTGATCTGTACCTGTAGCAGGCATTAGGGAATCCATTGAATGCTGATACAGGTGTGTTTTCTGTGAAACACATACATTTTTACACTGCCACTTTTAAATTATTTCCCATGATGAAGTACTCTTGTTCCCTTTTGTGGGTTAAAAACAACAGCAGACTTCAGCTTTATCCTAACAGCAGCTGAAAAACTGTTCTTGAGGAATTTGTTCCGTTTGAAACTTGTTGTCATGCTGTTTCTTTGTTTAATCCCTTTGTGAAAAAGGATTTAAATGGTGAAAATCACTGTACGTGATGTGTGTATTTGTGTAGGTTTCATAAAAGGAACATGTTGATTCTAGTTCACTTTTTTGTAAGCTCATTCCACAAGGCATTAACTTTCTGAGGAGTTTTTCTTTTTTTTAAAGCCCTTGTTTCACTGAAGATGCTCTTTGTAGTCACTAAAGTATAAATGGGACTGTGGATGAAATTGCGCAAAATGTTATTCACTGAAGTTTTTCAATTTTTGTTATTACTTGATGCTCCTCATCTTTGTCTTCAGTGTTATTCAGTTCTGTGGCTTTGACCTTCTGGTTGCTGCTAACATCTTGTAGTAGCCTGTGTGTGCTGAGTTGCTGCATGCTCTGTGGAGTTCACCACTTCTTGCAGAGTCATCAAAAAACAAGCCTGGTGGGAGTAAAAACTTGACCTTGAGCTTCCTTCAGTCCCTGTCAGAAACTATAGTCTCTTGTGTCCTTTCTTCATACTCAGCATTCTCATGCTGTGATCTACCAAGGTTCCTGTCAGCTCAGTCTTTCCTTACCATGAGTACCCAAGGACCTCCACCACCACTCTATTATCTTTTCCTTGAGAAAATAGATTCAGATTTTTTTTTTTTTGGCTATGTAGTATAGCGTAAAGGAGAAATGTCATTACTGAATGGAACCAGCAGAAAAATAAAAATGGAAGCTTAACAATTTTTTTGAATTCCAAAGGTCAAATCCACGTTGACAACAAATTGAAGGCTATTCAGTCTCAGCTGGACCAAGGAGAAGAAGTGAATGGTGGGCTACTTACATACCTCCTAGTGAGTAAGGAACTTACTTTGGAAGAGATCTATGCCAATATGACTGAAATGCTTCTGGCAGGAGTGGACACAGTAAGCTTGTTATCATTTCTCTTGTGCTGTTTTTGTAAACCAGTACCATTCACAGCTATCTTCAGGGGGTATGTGTTGTTTATAAGCACATAATTTCTGACACATTTAAGTCATGACATCTTTAAAGGGACAGAAAATACTTACAGCACTGTATAATATCTCTACTGGAATGAAGTCAGTGTTCTGTTCTAGCTGTAGTTTACAGGAACCCATCATTTGGGAGTCAGTTCCACAGTTTATTAAACAGATAAAATAGCAATTGTCTTCACATTCAGCTTCAATTTCATACATTTTCTTTTACTAGTTTGAATATCAGTTTGATATTGGTGCTTCTTTAGGTAGACCACAATAGAAAAGGCTGCTGAAAGTTAGTGTGAAAAAAATTGATCAATAAACTCATATGTAGAATTTGGTAAAGGATTTTCGTATATGGCTGGTTAAATCAACTGGGACACACATTATGGATCAGATACCTGGTTTCTGCTGAAGTCCATTAGGAGGGGGTTGTTAGGCCAGCACTAACTGAGTAAGGCGTAAGTTCACTCTCACCATGTTTACGCTGGCCATATACGGTCAGTCTGAGGCAAAGAGCTGTGGTAATGGGGCTCAATATATATATACAGCGTGTTAACACCTAGTGAAGTTAAAGGCTTGAAAGAGTTGGAGTTGGGGTTGTTCAGGCTGGAGAAGAGAAGGCTCCGGGGAGACCTTATTGCGGTCTTCCAGTACTTAAAGGGGGCCTGTAAGAAAGATGGGGAGAAACTTTTCAGCAGGGCCTGTAGTGACAGGACTAGGG
>JAVKLA010000001.1:37688285-37712065 GCA_034782735.1 Sagittarius serpentarius
TCAGCTTGGTGTCATCAGCGAACTTGCTGAGGGTGCACTCAATTCCACCATCTGTGTCATTGATGAAGATATTAAACTATACCGGTCACAGTACGGACCCCTGAGGGATACCACTCATCACTGGATATCCTTTATGTGATTCCACCAGATGGGCCGTGCATTCTACCATGGCTATAGACAGGGATAAACTGGCCCATCTATTAGAGTATATGATTAATTTCCATTTTAAAAATATTTTAATAAATAGTAGAAGTCTTCCAGAATTCTCAGAATAATTTCCAGAGCAAGCACATGATTCACGTACCTGCTCCCTTGCTGACTGACGATAACGAAAAACTGAAAAAAATTGTTTCATATGTACTAAATCACTTTGTTTCCTGCACATTGGGGCACATAGAAATTTTGGTAATCTTCTAGGAAGTATATTTGTGCAAAGCTTATGGACCATTCCCATTCTTTACCCACTTCATTTATTACTGGAGTATAGCTAATCTGTCACACATTCAGGGCCTATGATAACTTTGTGGCGGCCAAATCCACACAGGCAGAAAACAGAAAATAGCTACATGCAGCTGAATTAAGCATCCAAAATAGCATGTGGATGGAAAAGAAATTTGATCTGAATTTTGAAATTCAGTGAAATATCTGCCAAAGTTTTGAGGTCCCAGTAAGATATATCATGAACACCACATAATTCTCACAAATTCAAGCAAGCTTGCAATCAAGGGAGTCTTCAGTGAGATATGAGACAAAGTTTTAATCTAATTTTATTTCCTGCCTCTCCCCCTTTCTGAGTGGGTGAGTCTTTCTGAATTAGACTGGCAAAGCTCTCAGCTTTGGAGCCTTCCCTGTGCTATGGTACTAGATATTTTTCTGTGTTTGGGACATGAGAAGAGTCACTCAGGTATTATCTGTTTCTCATAACTAGATAGTGAAGGGATTCAACAGAAGTTGTGAGTTTGAGACATGTGGGAGAGAACACCTTCTGGACACTACTTTTAAATCAAAGTTGTTTCATCTTGCTTTTGTTTTAAGGGACAGAACACATAATCAGCAAGGTTTGATCTATTATTTTTATGGCAGTAACTTCCTAATCATTGCCAGCACCTTTCTGTGGCAGAACAAAAGGAGAGTTTGCATGAGAATATAGTCAGTCAGAAAGGAATGCTAAGGCAAACTAGATAATGGTGCAACTGATGTCTGAATTACCTTTGATAATGTTATCAGGTTAAAAGGAAAGATAAAAGTCACTTTTGCAAGCTCTTCCTGAATGTTGTCCCAGAAGAATGCATGATCTTCAATGGAAAGAAAAAAGTAAGCAAGCTGTGTAAGGCAAGTAAGGTTGGAGGCAGAAATTGATTAGATTTTGCTACGTAATTTGTGCAATTTGTTGTTTTCAAGGTGTAAGATTTACTGTTTTAAATTAATCCTTCAAGTGACATCACTAAAGCAAGGGAGTGGTGCTGGGAATGAGTGAGGCCAAGTGACTTGCAGTGTTATGGCTAGAATTAGAGCCGGAACGAGATTATGGATCCAAACAACCAGAGGCTTTGGGGTTGTTTAAAATACAAATGTTATCTTTGAATACAAACAAGAAATCATGATTGAAATAGACCCATCTTGCATTGTATTAGTACTCAGGGAGAAAGGCTTTAGAGTTCTTGGAATAATTTACTGCAAATAATATTATTTAGTATGAATATAAACATTTTAAGAATTCAGTAATTATATATTTATATTTACCATAAACATCTTTAACCAAGCTCTACTAAATATTTTAAAACCCCAATAATTATAAACTTAAAATCCGAACTTCCTGCTGAAAAGAAGCAGAAATCAATTTTACTGGGTTTTAATCTTCTGTGTAATTGGAACAGAGAATACATACTTCTAGTTCCACGAATGGTAGAGACCACTACTGTTGTAATTTTAAAATTTTTTTATTTAAATGAATTGGATTATGCATGAAAGATTTTGCCACCAGTAGCAGAGAAGCAGATATATTTTCATTATCACAGCTTGTAGCTCTAAACATACAAGCTACAATTAAAAGGTCCAAGTCAGAAAAAATGAAGATATTTTAATGGACACATTGCTGAAATCACTCTTTAAAAAATAAAATTTTATACCAATTTAAATTAGGAATCATGAAGAAAACATCCTGCTCCCAGATGGACAAACATGGCAAAACAGGAACAATAATTAAAAAAAAAAATGTAACAACAATTTGTGTAATGAAGGAATAAATTGTATCTAAACTGCAAAATAATAGTCTCCAACCCAGCAAGCACTTAAGCATGTGCTTAATTGTAAACAGGTGAGCAGTTCATCTCGCTTTAATGAGACAAATGAGAAGTGAAATGCACTTATGGAGCTGAGACCTAACATAGACATTATTGCCTACAGTATTAACCAATTAAGAAAGCAATAAAAAAAGCAATGGTAGGTATACATGTTAAATATGTGCATTTGTGCTGTTGTGTTTGACAGATTTTCTTCTTCCCTATGAACTGTGTAAATGAATCATACTGTCACCAGGGAGATAGAGTAGAGGTGGGTTTCATAACCCACCTGGCTTTCCTACCTTTAGCTATTTAAGCTATTCATCTAATCTCCTTCTGTAGCTAAGGGGGAAGGGAGACATTTCTAGAAGCTGTTTTACCTTTTATCATCCTTTGGAGGTACTGCTTTCTCTCTTTCAACTATAAAAGGAGCCTAGGTGACTCAGCTTAAATTAAACTAGATACGTTCAGCTGGTTACAGTTAAGTGCAATGAAGTGTCCTAGGGTCTAGTGTTAGAATAAATGAGACAACTATGCACATACTGAACTTAATGAATCTCATTGCAGGAGATGGATATAAGCATCAAGTTCTATTCAACTCCAGTTGTGCAGAATCTGTCACTAATGGCTTCTAAAAGGTTAGACAGCTCTGCCTCACAAATGACACAAAGCACAAATGAATGTAAGTATTAAGTTGCTAGCTTGTATATTTATTACTATATGCAGTCCTATTGACATACAAAATTATTTACATTTATAAGATTGTAATAAACTGGAACCTTGAGATCAGAACAGTGGTGGATAGATGTGAGACTCCTGTCCACAAAGCAACAGCCTTCAGCATATATCACCTGGCTAAAATGGCTTGTATGTTCATTCAAATGCATAGCCACTCATAGTATGTGATGTTCACTGGGTCAGGCTAGGGGAATACCTTTTGCAACACACCTGGAGCCCTGCAAATGCTTTGCAGCTTTGGGGCTGATCCAATCAAGCACAGAAATAACTGGGAAATGACTCATGCTTAGAGCTGGATGCTTGCTGTTAATCCCAGCTTTTAAAATGTACACAGTTTGTCATCATTTTTCATTGTGGTGAATGTGTGTGTCCGGCCACTTTTGTTTCACAATTGTCTGATGTTTGCCATGGACTCTCGTTTCAGCTCATGTGCTGCAGTCATTTGCTTTCCACTTGAAAGGACGTAATCAGACAAAAATCCCTTCAAAACCAGTTTCGCTGAAGAAAAGACCTAAGCAGAAGCAGCAAATATGAGGTAGGATAGAGAGGAATGTGTTCTGACCCTGAAACATCTGCTTTTTTAAATGTGATGTTACAAATGTTTAACCACATGTTCATCTTTCACTCTTAAAAGCTCAGCTGAGGAGGAGATGGGCAGTAAGAGACAAAGAAAATAGGATATTAATTATGTTTCCATATGATACTGAGCAGTGAGATGCTACAAAATTATAGATGATACTGGACAAGAAAAGTGATATGAAAATACCTAGTAAGTCTGAAATTATGGGCAAAATGAGATGCATTTGGGACAAATACACAATTGTGTGTCTACAGAAGAGCACACAGAACTATGAATACTAAATGTAAAGCCAGAAAGAAATTGAGTAAAATTGCAGTTTGCAATACAGTGTGGCATCACAGGTATGCACATGCTTGAGTCTGAATATGTCTTATATCACTGTACTTTTCTCATATATAACCAATGCATGTGACTAAGTATTTTATTAAATAGGAATAGTATCTCTAGCAACATAATTGAAGTATAGCATGGATTTAAACCAGTTTCTGAATGAGGGCTTTTGTCATTAAAAAAACAAAAGCCATTGTCATAACAGGCAAGAAATGCAGAGGCACTATCTCAGAAAGCCTCACAAAGAGGTGTTGACAGGTTCTCTGCCCACAGTTTCTAAGGGCTCTGGCAAGACAATTGTTTTTATTCCAAGATCTGAATGAACAGAAATAGTACTGAAGCAGAAATGGGAAACAATAAATGAAATATAAGATGAAAAATTTGGCCTAGCTTTCTCAAGTAATCACCTTGAACATTTTTCTGTTGCTTTAGATCACAATAGTGAGGCTATACTGCTCCCTGTGTGTGTGTGAAACTGGAGAGAACAGTCTTCATCTGGCAAAAAGACTGTGAAATTGTATTGGAACACAGGTTTTGGTACCATCTTTCAATTAAAATAGGTGCAAGATATGCAAGCCTCCATCTTAAACAAAGGCAAATGCAAGTTCCTTAGATATCCAAATTGTCTGCAGAGCATTGGTTTGGTCGATACTGTACTGTGTACTGTGTACTGTGTGCGCACAAAGCAGATGTAAGCTCCCACAAAGATGACGATGAGTGTGCAGAAGCAGGGTAGGAAGGAAGCTTCCCCACCACCTGACCGTGTGTGGAACCGACAGAAGCTTTGGGGCTGAGTATTAGGATATAAGTAACAGCGCTGAGGTGGCTTCCTGTGTTCCAGGAAGCAGAACTTTGTCCTATCTTGTAAAGGAATAGAGTTTCCTGAAAGGTATTTGCACAGTAGGTCTAGCAAAGCACGACCAAAGCCCTGTTGGGATGAAAGCAGTGGCGTAACTGCAGTGTACGCAGTCAGGAAGTCCAGGCTCGCTGAAGGGGGACAAGGGCAGGGTGCATGTTTGGGCCAGGAGCAACACCATTGAAAAGCAGTTGAGTCACAGCTGAAGAATAGTACTATACAGGCTAAGGCAGCAGGAATTCAGGGGAAGTTAGCCATATAAAGTGCTCTGTGCAGTCATGGTTGGTTTTCTTCTGGTAAGTGACCCATCACTGCGATGTCTTCTGCAGTGGGGACACACAAAGCACCTTACTCCCCTGTCACCATTAGTCCCTAACTGGAACAGCCATCATGTGCAGCCATGCTGAATCCAAAGTCTTGTGCAAATCTAAAAACATGTAAAAAGCTGCTACCACAGCACATCCGAAGTTCTGTACAAGCATTAACTAATTAGCCATCCTAATGTTCCTGTGAGACAAGCCGGTCAACTGATTATTCCAGTTTTCAAAGGTATTTAAAAGGCATTTACCTGGGTCCCATAATAGGGTTGGTACATTAAAGGATGAAATCTTCTGAAATTTCAGCATGCTTTTTAAAATCAGTGTTTTGATTCACTTACAGATACTCTCCCTCGAAGAAAGTAAATTTCTCACGTTGTGTTTGTAAAGATCCAGGAACAATTTGAAGAGTACCTTTGCTGTATAAATTTAGGACTATGGACAATCAGTGACAGCAATTAGTAGTGCAGATCTCTTAAAACAAGTAAGAATGCTATTTTGCTGCAGGATAAAAGACAACAGCAAACTTGTACCATCACCTATCTAAGATTAATCCCTTGTTACTCTACAGCACTCTCTAATTGTGACTACTAGCCAAGACTGATACTGCCATTAGCCAGCACCGCTAAGTAATGTTCCTCATTTAGCTGTTTTTTTGTGGCTCACTGCTCCAGTGTGGAAGGCACAGCTTCTTTTCACCGGGAGGCCCCTGGGTGTCTCTCCCTCCATCCCACCTCCCTCCTTGACATGCTTCCCAGCTTTTCCCACCCTGCCTGCCTCCTCCGGGCCAGAGATCTGCGGGTCCCCCGCTGCAGCCTGGCCCAGGGGAGGGAGGCAGGCAGGCAGGCAGGGTGGGGGAAATCTAGCAAACACCTGCTCCCAGTTCTTCTCCCCCCTGCCAGCAGCAGCAGCAGCAGCAGCAGCAGCAGCAGCAGCATCGCACCCCTGGCAGACGAGATGCCCAGCGGTGCTGCTGCCGCCCCCTCCCGCGGTGACGCGCGGCCCCTTTAAGGCGGCGCGGGGCGCACTGTCCCTTTAAAAGGCGGTGGGCGGGCGGGCGGGAGGCGGCGGCGGCGGCCGGGGCCATCGCCTGCCCGCCGGCTTTTCCCCCCCTTCCTGCCGGCCCGTCGTTCGCAGCCGCCCGTTAAAAAGAGGAGGCAAGATGGCCGAGCTGGGCAGCAAGGGGGTCACCGCCGGGAAGATCGCCAGCAACGTCCAGAAGAAGCTGACCCGGGCGCAGGAGAAGGTAGGGGAGTGGAGGGGGGGTGCGCTGCTGCCGCTGCCGCCGCCGCCGCCGCCTCCCCGGGATGCGGGTACCGGGGGTGACACCCCTCCCCAAAGCAGGGATGCGTCTCGCTGTGGGTGCAGCGGCGTCCCCCGCTCCCCTCCCCCCCGGGGGGGCTGGCAGCTGCCTTCTTTGCCTGCGGATTTAGGGCCCCTTTGCATCCTGAGAACGCAAAATACCGCTGTTGTGAGCTGTAGGGGTTTTACCATCCGTCTGCACGCTCAGGATAAGCAGAAACATGGCATCGGATTCAGCTGGGAGAGGGGAGGGAGGACAGAGCGCCGCACGTTTGTTTTAAGAATGTAGATGCTTATTGTTTCAGCAGGAGGAGACCTTCTTTCTGTGGTATTTAGGTTGTGCTTTATGCGGCAATTTCAAGAGCGCTACTGTATTTTGCGATAGTGCTAAATACGTAACCTCAAAGACAGTGAGGAAAAGGAGATGGGCACTTGCTTCCTTATCTTCTGACAGCATAGCATGATAGTCGCTACTTGCTTTACTGACCTTGAGCTCCAGATTTTGAAATTGTGGTAAAGCGAAAGCCATACGGTCCTTAAAGATTGTGCCGATGTCTGCTGAGAGAGGGGTGGTTTTTGAATCCCGGGAGCCCTTTTGCTGCTCTCCGCCCACCCCTGTGCCAGCCAAAGGTGCCAGGAATATGCAATGGATACTTCTCATGTTCATCTCTCTGGCATGCTGCATCTGATGCCAGATGCCTGCTCTGTGTAGGGATTATCGGACGTTTTACGCAGGAACATTGATCAGCTGCTTTTATCTCAGGCACGCTCATCTTGGTTTTCAGTGATTTGCTGTGAGATGACATTGACTGAATAAGGACTGGTGCATCTTTGAGGGAGGGAGGGTGAACAGATCTGCCCACTGCTGCTCTTGTTCCCTGGGAGTTATCTTTAGCAGCTAGATTTAATCTAGGAGGTTTGGGATTGGGTGCAGTGCTGGCCTGAGCCTTGTACCAATCGCCGACACTGTTACAAAATGCTGCTGGGTCAGAATGGCAACCCAAACCTGTTGGGCCTAATATTGCATGTGCTGCTTTCACTAGTTTAATCTCATTTACGGAGACTAGGAGCGTGATTTTGAACTTGCCTGACTGCTTGGAAAAAACCCCCAAGTTAATAGCAGATCCAGTACAGACCTGGCTGCAGCAACAAGGTCCTGGCTTCGCTCCGTACATGAGAGTGAGCGTGGCCACATCTGTGGTTTTTTCCCCTTACTGCAGTTTCAGGAGGGGACAGGACCTGCCTCCTGGTATCTGGCCCACCCTGAACTCGTCATAGGTGCTAAATTCATTCTGTGGTAGCCACCAGATGGCAACCATATTGTTAGTTAATATTAAGGTAGGTGATAAAGGCTGAGGTCCTTGGCCTGCTGATGAAGTTATTGTATTTATTGGTGCAGCCTGGAGCCAAGTGTGGCCTGCCAGGCCCTTCCCTGGCTTCTTATCTGAACGCATGCAGGTGCTTTGCCTAGGGACAGTATTCCACAAACTCCTCTCAACTGGAGATCCAGTTCACTTCCTTGCTTATTCCCTGGTGGTGACTGGGGGATGTGGGAACGACAAAAATAATAATTGAGAGTTTAGTTGTGTATTGTAGGTGATTTGCGCGATCTGAAATCAGTTGTTTGTCTCTTTACACAGAAAAAGCACAGCTTGTTTCCTTCTAAGGAGAAAAGGAAAATAAAAGCCAGAGCGCTTGTTTAATAAGTTAACGCAAATTCTAGGCCCTTCAGCTGTTTTTATCCTAATGCAAACAAAATAACTTTGCTCTTTGGGCTCTCCAAAAAGAAAAAAATGGCCTTGCTTCATTGTCTGACTTGCCCCTTCATACTGCTACAGCTTCATCTCTAACAATTCCTCTTTTGTGTAGTTTAGGTTTTTTAACCTTGTCTGTAAGGGACAAACTTTCACTGAGGTAAACATGTGAATGTTAACTTTCAGCTTGTGAGGAAAGATACAGCTGAATATGAAGCAACACGGAAGGCACCAGTGGTTATGGCGCTACACTAGTGTTAGTCTTGCAGTATTTAAACCGTGATGCTATGTTTAGCAGGAAGGGTAAACCACGCGTGTGGAGATACGGACTAGGTGTTTAAAAAATAATAATGAAGAAAAGGGTAAGCAGAAGTGTGCAGAGGTAAATCTGGGTACGTGACAGACCAAGCCCTTAAAAATGTATTAGATTTTTGTGAAGGGATGCTGACTGGTGTTGGACTTTCCTTTTTGAGGCTTAAACAAGCTGACAGTGTTCCTTTTACGTATCTTCTTTCGATTTGAATCTAGGATAAAAATTCTTCCCTTCAGAGTGATATCTGCCTCCCAACTTGAGCCCTGAGGCTTTGGCTTCAGCAGTTTTCTTCATGGTGAATTTAAGCCTTATGTTAAGTAAAGAATGATGTCTTTTTGTTCAATGCAGAATTCACACTGAAACCCTGTACACATCCTTGTTTCCCTTCTGAGATGGCTATTATGCAAAGTATGTAAGATATTCCTTCAGAAGGACTGTTTGTTTTGAGCCTTTCAGCAGAACTATTGGCTATTTTTGGAAGACACTTTCTTAATTCCACAGGAAATGTGGGGCAGAATGGTTGACTATGCTGTTTGCAAATGGGCTGTGCACCCTTTTAACCTCCCTTTGTATTCAAAGGTAGCCTCAAGTACAACACTTGGCAATAATTTGCCCATTGTCCAGTGAAATGTATCAAGTAAGTTGATGCCTCTGTCCAGAGGAACCCACCTTGCAGAAAGGACCCATGCAACCATTGCGAACTCGATATATCATCCTCTCCAACTAACAGTTGGGAGATTTAGGCTTGAAGTTGCGCTTTGTTCATCCTGTAGTTAGCTGAAGGATTTTTAGACCGAGATGTTGAGCTCTGAACCTTTCATAATTCTAAACTTCTTAAAATGGAGTAAAACTGTAATGTCTCCAATGTCGTGGTGTATTGGAGAGAGCCTAGTGTTTGCAAGCTCTTTTAAACTTGCCAGTAAGGATTTGAAGTTTTGTTTTCCTTTGTCTGTAATCCATCATCTTGGTTAAAGTTTATGTTTCTACTATGAGATCAATTTTTATCTTATACTTTTGAAATTTTTAAAAACCTCCTCAATTTCCACAATTCTCATTTTTCTCGAAGAGTGTCCTGTTTCTGGATGTGTCAGTCTGCACATGCACAAACATTTCTGCTTTGAACAAAATAAACCAGCATCTTTGTAATTTGATGCAATCTTGGTGCAAGGGTAACTCCTCTGTGAGGTTCCAGGAAGAGGGTTGAGCTTGGGATCAAATGGATCGGGGTTTTGTTGCTTGGCTGGCAGTGAGGCACAGGGTCAAGCTCTTTGCTTTCCTGTAGCAGAGATTAAGGGTGGAAAGATGATGTTGGCTGTGTGGGCACCGACTGACGATTTAAATTGCATACAGATTAATAGGCATGTCTGAGGGGATGAATTGTAAAGTTTACATTGGAAAGAGAGGTTTTGTCTCGAGAGCTTTTTTGCGCGGAGAAGGGTAGAAAAGGATGAACTTATTTTTCCCTTTCTAGACTTAGAGTGGGAAGTTCCTATTCTATAGGAGTGGCGGTCTCTTGCTCTCTTTTCATTACAAAGCTGGGCATAATGAGGAGTCTATGTTCCGTGACACGAATAGACTGTCATATTTTTTAATGTTTCACTCTGATGTACCAACAAACCAAGGCATCTCCTTTTCTCCCTCTCTGTCCCTAACCAAAAGGGAAGGCTTTGTTCTAGGACCTGGCAAAGTTTAATTTGGACACCCAAACTCCCTTGCATTAGGGGGTATCATTTAGGTTGTAGACTCTGCCACCGACATTCCATGTTGCTGTGAGGTGTCACTTCTGCTTTCTGTTCTTGGTTTACTTTGTTTATCACACTATATTTGTGAAGTTCCCCTGCTTAAACCTTCTGTCAGAGCAAAGTTCTGCTTTCCCCTGGCTGCAAAGTCCAAGGAGGCTAGGCTGTAGTCCTGGTTTCACAGGGCTAGTATGACCACAGTTGTTGGTAGCCAGGCTTGCTAATGCTTATTCCCTGCCTGTACAGTGCAGAAAGAGACTTATATGCCAGTAGACCAAAGGCTTCACTAGGGTTTTTGCAGCCTAGCAAGGAGAAATAACCAAGGACACTGGCCCTGAAAAGGAAGGCGGAGGTTTGCTTTTGGCAGGCCACTGTGGCCTGATGTCCCAGTGCTTTTTCTAATTAATTTGTCTCATGTAACAATAGTAGTAGCACAGACTGTGTGTCCAGAAAGGATCTTTTCCTTTCCCAGAACCTTAGGCTCTGTTTCTTTCCCCTTGTAATCTGTTGCTGGACATGAGGAGGTTGTGGTTTGAGTGGAACAGGGTTTGCAGGAGGCATGTGTTGCATTTTGAGTTAGCTCTGATAAAACTTCCCCCACCCACGTAAGACATGTGCCAATAGGTGGGGCATGGCAGGTGAGAACACCTAGAATGAAATCTCAGCAGGTGGGAGTCTATACCAATAAGCATGACCCAGGAACCTTAAACCAAATTTAAATACAGCTGTCTTCAGAATTCAGCTGTTAGAGGTTGCCTGATCTGTAGAACCTCTGTAGATGGGGGATGGAGGCTTTACGTAAAAAATGGTAGATGCAGAAATCTCCGTTATTGAGAAGTAAGTATTGCATCTACCTACTTACGAGGAGGGAAGTTCCTTACTGGTTTTCTTTTGAGATCCTTCTGTCCCTTCAAAGCTTCTATGGTTTTTGCTTGGCTTTGCATAGGGTAGGTAGGATGGTTTGGTGGCAATCTGCCTTGCTGTGCCAGTGAAGTACAAATAGCCTGAAGAGCTACAAGAGTTGTTCTTTTGCTGATGTGGCATGGAACTTTCTTTTTTTTCCTGGAGGACTCCCCAGATGACAAGGAAAGGGTTTTTTACTTTGTATCTGCTAGCTTGCTTTCTCAAGAATGCAGGGTTTAGGTGATGGGTAGATTCTGAAAGGTACTTTCTGCCTAAAGGTTGCTGGAAAAACAGGCACTGGAAAGAGGAGAGAGATCGGAATTAATGCCCCTAACGTGCAGATGATTCTAGTATGAGCTCAGGCTGTATTGCTGAGTATCAGATAATCTGCATGGGGCAGGGAGGAGGTGAAATAGGAAACCAGGCTCCACATGGTTCCTTGCCTATGGAATGGTTTGATTGGCAGGGTGCTTACAGTGCCCTGCTGAAAGTGCCCCTCTGTCTGGGTGTTGGCAACAGATTTCTTTTAAGCAGCAGAGTCTCACAGATGGATGAATTTTCTGATTGGAAAAGGGTCAGCCCTACTCCTGGTCACTTCACCTTCCCTGTAATTTCTAGTCTTACAGCCAGTCCTCTTCAGTGCAGTTCTTGTGAGATCAGGTTCATAAAGTAGGATCTAGAAGATCTCTTTTCAGTGAAGACTTTTGAGACTCTAGGCAGGATAGAGTTAGCGTTACGGAACTCATCTCTCAGGGGTGTGCCATCAAACTTGTCTGTCTTCTTCCCTCCATCGTGCATGCTGATTGTTAAGCAAGGTTTTGTGTTTCCAGGCACAAATGTTTTTTGGAACATCATGAATGCTCTTGGCACGTGACTAGCAAATGATAGGGCTGGCCAAGCCATTGAGGAAAGCTGTGTGCAGCCTGAAGTGTTCAGCATCTAGCTGGATTGGGGGCTTTGGGAATAATGCAAGTTTTCCTTTGCTCCTGACTCTTTGGACAGAGAGACAAGACCTGGTTGCTTGGGACCAAATGTGTCATAAAGCTCTGGTTCTAGAAAATTCTGGAGAGACAAGAGGGTAGCTTAGGTTGACAGGTATTAAAAGTGGCTATTTTTTTCCACTGTTATGATGGTGACCAGACACCTGAGCTGCCCGCTGTGCGAGTTCTGCAGCTTTGCAAGGATCATCTTACAGTCCTGGCTGTCTACCTGTACGTGCAGGGATCAGACTGTCTTCCCAGAAGTGCTGTACTGGCAACTTGACATTATCATGAAGATAGACTCAATTTGCCCAAGAGAACAGACTTGTAGCCCTGTCTTCTTCAACTGGCCACAGCACAGCTCAGCTCCCTACGTGGGCTGGCAAATTCAGGGTGTGTGGACCAGCTGCTTCTGTTGTGGGATAAGACTGTATTAATGTTGACCAGCAGATAGTGCATTCTCCACCCCAGAGCGACAAGATGAGAACAAATACTAAAACATGAATACAGCCTTGTCAGAGAGCTGCTGGCAGGTGGAATAGTGAATCAAGGTCCATTTTGATATCAGCCTATGTTTTAACCTTCTCTTAAGGGACTATATATTTGCTTTTCTCCAGTGACTTCAATGTTGAATGTGTGAGTGCCAGCAAACCTGTACCATCCTGGCATTCATACTGCTGAGCTGAAGGGGACATCTCTCACAGGAAGGGGTTAGAAAAGAGAAGAAAGTAATTTACATTTTCTTGCTAGTTAAAATCAGTTTAAAATATGGTATTAGTTGACTGTTTAATAGTGTCAGAACAGGAGTGAGGAACTTCTGCAGGTTTGCCTGAGATATTTGCAGTGGTGCAAAGGGATGAATAAATCTTGGCAGGTGTTTTTTCAGCAGGTGCATGCAAGTGACTGATGGACCTCAGACAGTTCAGGTTTCCCTTGGCACATCTCGGGGCTTTGCTAGCCTCTGAAGCTGCTTAATCTTCACAAAGCTGGCAAGTACTGCAGGGTAGGTCCTGTCCCACATTCCTGGAGAAAAATTGGAAATATAGTTACTAGCAGAAAATAGGATTAATGAATTTTTTTTTTTGTTTAGGTTATGTTTTCATTATGCCAACTTGCTTCATAGTTTTGTTTCTTAGCTGCTACTCAGAAAATACCTCTCTTTAGATTTGTAGTTCTGTGGTCTGAAGGAACAGCCCTGGTAAATGGGAATAGAAACTGTCCAACCTCAATAGACTGTACAGTTTAATTAATTTTTTTCCCCCACCCTTTTTTCTAAGTTTCTCCTTGATTATGTTGGGAGCTTACATTCAGGAAGGGTTTGGACACTAGTTATATTTTGAGGAAGACATGGAAGCCAGAGCTTGGGGCATTACACAGACCTAGACAGAGGTGTCTCAGAATCACTATGAAGCAGCTTTATGAAATGAGGAATAGGTACTGTGTTTGCTCAGACCTCTGCAAGTACACATGTATGACAGATTTTTCTATTATTTAGGCTGTGCTGGAGTAAACTTTGCTCAGGCCTGTGGCTGGCAGGTTAAAATTTTTGACAGTCAGCATTTCCAGAGGGGTGCAGTTAGGAGAGTCATAAAAGCCAAACAGTGTTGTGTTTCTTTTTGTCCCTTCCTTTAGAAGAAAGGAGAAGTCTGGGTGGCAGTTTGTTCTTAATATAGGCTGCTAGGCAGGATGGAAAGTGCAAACTTTACCAATAAGGAGGAAAGCAGTACTTAACAACAACTAATCTCTTGATGATACACAGATATCGAAGTCTGAAGTAATGGCCTCTCTGCAGCGATTTGACATGCAGTTTCAGAAGGCTGGTAACCTGTTCTGAAATTATTTATTTTTGGTAATTCTTCATTGATCATGTTTGGTTTATTTCTTTTAAGCAGGTGTAGAACTTTTTGTTAAACTTGCTTTAAGAGCCGCGCTAGTTTCTCAGTTCTTTTCAAAGTTATCTTTTCAGGAGGGAGATTAGAAGTTGATATAGCTGAAGTACAAACATTTTTCACTGGGCAATTGCTAATACTCTGCTTTGAAACTGTATTAGGCAGAACTGCAATGCTTGTTTGCCAGCAGGGACGGAAAGGGAACTTCAGTGGTACAGCAACTACAGTGTTTGAAAACACAGCTAGAAGTGTTCACGATTTTTTTTTTGCCTTTATGCTACGTGGCTTGATTGCACATTTTATCAGGCCAGAAACGATAATGTGTGACTTGCCTTCAAGCTCAGCTCCGAGTTGGTTATTTGCAGAATGAATTAGCATTTCTGTTCTATTGGATTTATTTGGAATGGTGCCAGCGACAGATGTGAACATACACCAAAGAAGGTATAAAGACTGACATTTGAAGAAAATGTAGAACTCTGTATCCTTTTCCATAACAGGAATGCTAGTCCTGTAGCTCTCTAGTACCATTGTAGGTAATGTTACCCATTCCTGTAAGTTATAGTAAGTCTTTTGATCCTACCAGCTCCAGGAGTCTCAGTGTGGAAGGACCAGCCTTATTTCCATTCCTACTTCCTCAGCCATT
This sequence comes from Sagittarius serpentarius, assembly GCA_034782735.1. Lineage (NCBI taxonomy): Eukaryota > Metazoa > Chordata > Aves > Accipitriformes > Sagittariidae > Sagittarius > Sagittarius serpentarius. The sequence goes on from JAVKLA010000001.1 coordinate 37,702,912, forward strand.
GCAGGGAAAGAAAGGGCAAAAACTTGAGGGGAAAAAATAGTGTACTTAAAAAATACAGGGAATTCCTTTCCTGTAATTTGAATGTTCAGCTCTTTAATTTTGAATTTTCAGGCAGTTGAGCAGTGTGTTGGGGAGCAGTGTGTTTCTTCCCCCTCTGTCTGTGGGTGCAACAGGACCCCTCTGGTCCAAATGTTGATTCTGGCACAAGAGACCAAAAAGGGGATTGAGTTATTGTGGCAGGGGACAGCATGTTTCAAAGGTCTGAAAATATATTTTGGAAGAATACTGGTGGGAGGGATGGCAGGCTCTATGAGAGAAATAATGCTCACGAAAAGTTTAAATCCATTCAGATGGAGAAATATGCTTGGGTTTCTGCACTGAAACACTCCTTAACATACAGGTTCCTCAGTGGAGGAGTAAAATGACTATTCTTCTCTGTATTGAACCAACTTCTACAGTAGGAGAATACTAGGAATTTTTCTCTTTTTTTGGTCTGTTTAGACTGAACAGCCATTGCAAAAGCTCAAGCCTAGCTGTGTGTTAGTAAACTTGAGCCATTGAAAGAGTGTACCCACCCTGATAATGTTTCCCTTATCATACTGTCTGTATGCATGACTGCTTGTTAGTATCTGCAGTGTGATTGTATTTATAGGTTACCAAAAAAGGCCATTCCCTATCCTGAAACAATTCCAATGTAAGTATTGAACAGTTCGTTAAGATACTTCTGGTTTGTTTCGGTAAAATTGTGTATTCCAGAAAACTTAAAAGGGTTTTCAGCTATTTTTGCAGAGGTTTAGTAAGGATGGCTTTGTAGGCAAGGGTGCAGGGCTGTTTTTGTGCAGCAAAATTTTTATGAAATACATCAGCTGAAGAAATTGGAAAAAAGAGATAGGCTTTCCTTGGAGAGGAAGAGCAGCTGTATGTGCAGGGCTGAGAGGGGAGAGTTTGGGGACTGACTGTGGTGTGGTGGTGGCGGGGGTCAGAGAAAGTCAGAGGGCTGATGTGATCTGTCGATCATAGAGTCCTGTAGTGGTACATACATCCAATTGAACATGGTCTGGGACTTCTCTGTGAATGGGTATCAGGGTCAGTTGCTGAGCTAGAACTTTTTTCCAAGCTGGAGGCTTTTGCTTTCCTTATTCCCTGACCCTTAGTGAACGTAAATAGTTTGGGGAGCAAGCGTACGTTTTCAAGGCTGGATGCCCTTACAATGATGCTGTGGGTATAGTAGGTGAAAAGAGCTGTGTTGCCATGCTGGAGGAAGGTGATCGACTTAGAGCTGGTGTGGTTTTAGCTGGAATGTCTTCTAAGCTGTCAGTCTCAAATCTCCAGTTGAGGCCTTAATTTTTGAGGAGGCTCTTTGGGGAGTGCATTGTGGTGATTTTCCTCTCCAAAGACAAGGTTGCCCAGATTCTCGGCAAGTACTCTGGCAAAGAAGCTGGTGAGCTTTACATCCATTCACAGCACAACTTTGCCCATCAAGCCCAGTTCTCAATTTCAGCTCTTCTGAAGCAGAAGCAGAAACAGTCCTCTCAAGTTGAAAGGAAGAAGAGCTGTTCAAAAGCTACTTGGGAAGAACCAACAAGAGCTGATCATCTGTGCTGGTCCATATGTTCCCACTTCAGTGGGACAAGCCACGGTCTGTAACGCAACCTGGCTGTGGAGGGTACCATTCCTAAATCTTTCCCTCGTGTCTGATCTCTTGCAGCTAGTGCTCTCTGGCTCGAGGAGTCCCAACAGCTGATCTAAATGTCTGTGTCTTTTCCCTTCACCCCAGCATGCATGTGACGTGTCCAGATCAGGAGCATTTGAGAAACTCCCATCTTTGTTCAGCAAGATGGTTGTGAACCCGTACAGGAGCTTTCCTAGCCTCTTAAGGGCTCTGCATCCAGCCTGTCCCTTCTAGAGTCCCCCTCTCACATCGTTCTGCCTTACAAGAGCTCCTCTGCCCCTCTCCCTCCTCCCTAGCACACACCTGCTCGTTTATCTCTTTCTCCAGCTCAGGCATAGCCCCAAATGCCTTTTACGTTTTGTCCTGATTTGGTTGCTTCATTTTGCATTAGGGCCTGCGTAAAAATAAAAATACTTCTTGCAAATGTATCAGCATATAAAATGAGTGTTGCAGAGGAGGAGGCGGAGGACTTGAGAAGGGGGATTTGTGCAAACCGCACTATTTATGCTCTGTTCCTCTTACTAGTGTTACTGTTGGCTATAGATAGGGTTTAATTAAGCTATGTTAAATGCCTACCCAAGTAATAGACATTGATGTCGCTGAAGTACTGTTGCCTGGAATGTCGCATTGATGCCAACTGAATTAAGTGATGCCATTTGGCCTTATTAACTACAGAGCTATGATGTAGCTACTATCCAGCTCCACAGCTGTGCCCGCTTTTTTTGGTCTCTGATTTGGTGTCTGCTTAAGGCTGGGACAGACAAAAGGTAGGGTGGAAATTTACCTGCTTTCTTGGAGACTGACATTTTCTGCTTCTTTATTTTCAGGGTATTGATAGATACATATATTCTCCCCAGTCTCTGGTTTGCTGAGAAGCAGGAACTCTGGTGAATTCAGTGTTTTTACCTGCCTGCTTTGAATAAGAGCAAACCAAGTGGAAAAAAATTGTCCAGAAAGTTAGGAATTAGGCATACAACCGCATACGGCCAAGATGGCTTGGTTGCACAAGTGCATCTAACCGCTCTGTGTTCAGTGGTCTGTCTCTTGGGCAGTTATGTGGCAGAGCAGTAGACGTGTGCAGCTCACACACCCCAGCCTCAACAAACCAAGGCTGAGTGGTCAGTATAACCATAACGGAGCCTATGTGCCTTCTGGTGAAGCTGTGAATTTTCAGTACCTCTGGTATCAGGCCACCTGCTTATGGTGTCAAGGCTGAAGCATTCGAAGTCTGAAAACTCCAGTTTAAGCTCTTAAGATTCTTAATCTCCCACATTTCTCAAGGTAGGTGCCTGCTTCTGGCTCTGGGTGTGTTAGGGTCGAAGAAATCACCACTTCTGAATGGTTATCCAGCTGCCCTGTTTCCTGCTCTCTGCACCTGCTGCTGGAGCACTTTGTGTGAGTCTCCATCCGCTTGCCTGTAGATAAAATCTTGTCTTTGTTAGACCAGCAGTTTGAGCTGACCCAGCTATTCCCACTGGGGCAGCAGTTTTGCATCACTCTTAAACCACATCTACCGCTGAGCTGTGTCATCTCCAGCTGCTTCTTTTCTCCTCCTTTCTGCATGCTGCTGCCCCGTTACCATCCCGCTGGTTGTACTGCTTTACCTGTTTTTCTTTCAAGCCTCTCCTCACAAATGGGTGCATTTGATAGTAAGTCCTGGATGGGGGACTAGAGGCAGCAACAAGTACAGGTATAGTGGAAAGAATAGCAATCTAGGGTGCTCAAGAGACGGTCTGCCCTGAGGTAAGGGTAAAGTGGAAGTAAGCCCAAGTTTGACCCCGTGCAAGTATAGCTGAATCAGTAGTGGGGTGGTGCCTGAGCCTGGGGCGTTGGCCTCTCTCCCAGCTCAGCTCAACTAGACCTATAGCTAGCACCTGACTTCTTAATTTTACATTCTCTTTCCTTTATATTCTGAGACCCCTGACTGAAAGATATAAATGAGGAAAAAATTGAAAGTGGAGTCTAAATGACACTTGCCAGGGTTTGTTTTTATTCTCAGAAGCTTGTGTGGTGAAAAAGCAGGACATTTACATGTTCTTAAAGATAAATAGGGGCTGAAGAGTAAAGGGTAGGAGGGGAGAGCTGTGCTTTCTTTTTGACTGCTAGAATCTGTCAAGCAAATTAAAAGATAAATAAATAAAACCCAATACGTTTTCCTAATAAGTTTTCATAAAGCAAGGCAAGCTCATGCATTTACAGAAGGCGGGGGAAAAAGTCCATGTAATAACACAGTGGGTTAGACCTGGAGGGAAGATGATGTATCTGTCGAATGTTTGGGGCTAGGTGAGGGGGTAGGAACATAGATATATCTAAGGGAGAAAAAAGCAAGAAATAATTCTTATTTCAGTTTCTTGTATTCTGTTGGTTATAGCCAAGAACCAACCCTTGAATTTATGCTAGGGTGCAAGCTTAGTGCATGGGTTGTACCTATTGTAGAGGGCAGGTATAATGCAAAATTACCTAAAGAAATGAGAGAGAGAGGAGTAACATAACGAGTAAATCAGCTAATGTAGCAGGAGCCTTTAAAAGGCACCTGGTTTTGAAGGTGCTTGGATGGCCTAGGGGTAAACAGACACTGAACTACATGCAAGTGTGTGAGCGTAGCACATGGTAACTGCAGAGACCAAGCTATGACACCATGTCAGTGAAAAGAGAAACTGCTTTTCTCTACTGTCACAGCACCGCTCCTGCTGTAGCATGACTTAATTTAGACCTGAATGATGCTAGAAGCTGAACTGCAAAAACTGTGGGTGGAGGGGAGGGGAGAAAACACCTAAAATCTTGAAAACAGTCAAGAGGCTGAAATCGTCATATAAAAAAAAAATCCTGAAACGTCAGGATTTGGGTCAGTACTGTATGCACACCTGGGGACCCAGCCAGTTCAGCAACTGAAGACTTGTCTGTCTTCTAAGTGTCCTTTGTGGGAGAAGAGATGGTTGGTTTGAGCCCATGGTTAGATACATAAGAGAACCTTTCTACTTAACTGATTTGCCATGTGCAAAGGTAGTGGAAGATAATGCTTGCAAAACATCCAGAGAACTGAGGATTTATTTGTGTGTTTTTGTAAGCATGCTGTAGAGTTGCCTTAAGGAAAACAGCTCTTGCATCCTGGAAATGTACTGTGTATTTTCCTAAACAGCCAGTATGGCTGTTTTCTTGTGGAAAGCAGTCCTTCTAAAGGCTGATATTAGAAGGTGCATTAATTTTATCTTGCAACAACGAATACAGATTTTTAAGCAAGATCTTTGCTTCTACTCAGATTTCAGTTAAGATCAAACACTTAATATTCACCTATTTCCACAGCCGGCTTTTTGTTGCTGTGGTGTTGGGCCCGTCTCCCACTTGTACTGGCCTTTTTGTTGTTGTGAGAGCAGTTTCACAGAGCTTCATGCTACATCTTGGTCATTTCTGAAAGTCACTCGAGGGATTTTTATCTGTATTTAAGTAACCATGTTAAGTGACTTAATGTTAGTGCCCTGTCTTTAACAGGAAAGGCTCTCCCATCTCATCCCCATTTCAGTTTGTTTCGTTATTAACGTAAGTGGCCGCAAAAAAGCAGTTGTTACTTTCAAATGTAGAAACTTTGTCTTTACCCTTGATTGCCAGACTCCTGGCTGAGTTCACAGTGAATCTCAGACCTCGGGCTGGCAGGCATGGGTGAAAAATCTCCCCCACTCCCAGCCCATTCATATGCATGGTAAGCTGACTGTGACTTACTGCACGTGAAGGGGAATGAGGGGTGAGGCTACAGCTGCAGAAATGAATGAAATCTAACCGATTCTCTTTTGGGGACAAAAGAGAAAGCAAAATGATGTTGCAGTTCCTTGCCACCTTAATTTAATTTCATGGTATTGATGGGTGCTAACAGCAGCTTTCCTTTCTTGCTGGTTCATGTTGCACCAGTGTGTTTTCTCCTGCAATGGGTGCCAAAGCCTCTTTTTCAGTTCCTGCTGGAAGGTGAGTGCTACCAGGGAGTGGTTAATGCTCAGACAAGCAGTCTGTTGTGATGGTGAAGAGTCTTGAATGGCTTCTCCTTCAGTGTTCCAATGTATCAACTTTTACAACCGCAGTGCAGTATGGGTGCCAATGACCTGCACAACTTACCAGGGAAGGAGGGGAAAATGATGCTGCTAACACTTCTCAAGATGATTTTCTTCCACACAGGGATGAATGATTCATCTGAAGTCACTCTTAAATTAGGTGAGAAGATGCCCAGGGTGGTTGAGGGAGGAGAGGGAACACTTTGATTCAAGACTGCAGTAAGGTGCTATCCAGCCAAGTATCCCTGGGTATGCCAGGAAACTCTTTCAGCAGAAGTGCCCTTTCTGCAGTGCTCATGTCCTGTTCTGGGGAGCTGACTCCATAAATGGACTATTTGGAGGCTCTGGAGCATAATATTCCCAATTACATTACCTGTAGGGTCACCATGCCCTCTAATGCAGCTTGCAGCCAGAGAGTGGCTTTGCCCTGTCATAGTTATATGCTTAAAGAGCATTACTCTGATTATCCAGGAGGGTGTATTACTGGGAGTCGATGGATAATTGGAGGAAGGGAGAGGTGCTCAGGAGATGAATTGGAGTTGGCAGACTTGTTATGCAGAACAGTGCAGTCTGCTTGTGAAAAAGTAAACCAAAGAAACAGGTTTGGGGCAACTGTCCTGCCTTGAAGAGCTTGAGGAGACAGATAGCAAGGTGCTTGCATGAGAAGTTGGGTCATTAGATTTGTCACTAGTGGTGGTGGTTGAGGTACTCCGTAAAGTCTTCTGGAATAAAATGTGGGAAAAAACCAACCCCAAACAACATCCTTCTGTCCCTCCAGATCTTGGCAGCTAAATTGGAATTGCTCTAAAACCTCTGTGTTTTCTAGCTGCAGCCCTCTCCCATGGTGTAAGAGGAGCGGAGTCCTACTCAGTGGGACATTGGGGTCACAGATAGGAGGCAGTTAGACATTGCACAGCAGCCTGATCTCTGTACCAGGCATGAGTGGGCAGGGTTGGTGAGGAGTTGCCCATCTCTGTGGTGGACAGAGGAGGGCATGTGGTGGAAGGGAATGAAGGAATGACCTAGCCATCAGAAACCTTTTGACATCCAGTGGCTGAGAACAGCAGTGTGTTGGGAGTTGTTTGATGAGGAAGGGAATAGAAATGTTCTCATGGTCACAAGAGAAGATCTGATCGTGTAGAAGGAACAAATGTGTTTTAGGGAGCTGAACAGGATTCAACTGCACTAGGGGTAATGAAGAATGGGAGAGGGCAAGGGTTGGAGTGGGGCTTCCAGAGGAGGAAACGAGACTTTCTGCAGGGGAAGTGACACTAGTGCCAGTTCGTACCTAAAAAAGTGCTATTTCAGCAGGATGGGAAAGAAAGGGATTGCCAAAGAAATCCCTAGAGAGCGGTGGTCTGCCTTGTCTTTCCGGAGCGCGTGTTTGTAGGGACTTGAGTCCTGCCCTTGAACAGGCTCTTAACGCTACTGCTGACCTTGGCAGGGCCTGCATGTGCAACGCTAACCATGTCTGTCCTCAATGTCCTGGAGACAGAGATATGTGTGCTCCCTGTTCCAGCGAAGTAGCAGTAACACAAGTTGGTTTTCTGGGTGAGTTAAAGTTTCATCCTCATGAATGGGGTTGTGAATGAAAACCAGGATGGGGCAGTGGAGTGGCAGTCCTTGGAAATAAAGTCCTTCTTGATAGCCTGCAGTACCTGCCTGCCAACCTCCGGTGACGGGCAGCTGGAAGCAAAGGGACAGCTGATGGCTCTGAGGGAGGCACCCCGTGGCACATTCTTCAAGCTCAGGGATGGCATGGGTCCGAAACCAGTCATGCTGTAGATGTGGAAGGGTATCAGAAGCATTTGATGGATATTTTTAGCCAGAATGAGTAGGGTCAAAGGTTGAAGAGGCCAGAAGAAAATTAGCTATTCTTGCATTTTCAGTCTCGTCATGCTGAGGAACCAGGTGTCCTCTTCAGGGGGTGACTAATTCCGTGTTTCATGGAGTGAAGAACAGAAAGCAAAGCATTTTTCTTCTTCCTTTTCAGATGAAACAAGTACGTGTTTTTGGAGGTGAATTTGTCAAGCTTGGAATCTGCTGCCTTCAGAGCTTCCTTCTCTGTTCCCTCTTGAGCTGTTAGTGGATCTGTGGCACTAAGACATGCCTTTGTAATGGAAACCTCAGCTCCCTTGCACGTTGTAAAATCAAAGACTTGACCCATGTCCCCTTCTCTCAAAACAAACAAACAAACAAAAAAACCCGCAAAACAAAAAAAACCCAAACTGGAGTGGGGGGGAACCCTGTTTAGGCAGAGTGCATTGTTGAATTGCTCTGGTTTGTTATTGTAGGGTTGCTTATCAGAGCTGGGCTGTGAGTATTTATCTAAGCCCTTCCTGTTCCCTCCCTGTCCCTCCCTCCCGGTGAAACAGCTGGGGAAGATATGGGAAAGGGAAACTTGGGGTCTGAAAGATGTGTAGACTTATGTGCCATGCTTAAGCACTTACCGATAAATAGTCTCTGGATGATGAAGATTAAAAAATGGAAAAGGGTGTGTGTGGCAAGAGAACAAATTCTTCCTTCATTTCTTCCCCCCACTGCCACTTTCCTTAATTTTCTGACTGTAGTAACCCTCTGACGATATTTTTAATCACAGAATATTGTCCCCAGTGGTAATGGTAGCTCTTCTACTAACCCCATGCGCATGTACCAACCTGGATAGATTTTTTTTTTTTATTTTTTTTTTTTTAAACTGTGTTATCCTGAAGCTGTGGCCAGGATAAGCAGGGATGTTAACAAGTGGCTGGAAACTAGAGGAAGAGGTATGAAAACAGAACCTGTTTTCATGGTGACAGGCTGAGAGATGAAAATTCATGTATAATGCTTTCAGCTGCCTTTGCTGTCTGGCTGTATTGCTTCCTTACTAAAATCCCTTGATCTGCTTTCTGTTTGTTGCTGTCATTCTCCCTAGTGTTTCTTCTAGCTGTCAGTCAGGGATGGCTTGGATTGATTTTTCCCATTTGTGTAAAGAAAAAAAAGGTGCAAGTCCCGATATCCTCTACTGAAGTCAGCTGTGGCTGCTCTGGGAGAGTCTTGCAGGGGGGAGAAGATGAGGAGATGATGTGAGGTCAGTCAGTTCCCCTGTCCTTGTGCTTTGTCCATGAGGCATGCTGGACTGATGCTACTCATTTCTTTGGGCTTCGGAACTACTTCTAGCTAGTAACACATGGATGGCAAAAAAAATGAGAGCCTTGGAGAAACTATTGTGTATTTACCTGTGTTAGTATAACTTGGGACTAATATTTGTGCATCCTGGATGCTTCAGTCCCGTCTCTCTCAAGCAGTAAATCTCACTTCGGCCGAGAATTACTGTGTGGGAATGTTCTTTTGAACCTTTAGACTGGCTTTCACTGTGCAGTTGGTGTCCTGGTTTCGGCTGGGATAGAGTTAATTGTCTCCCTAGTAGCTGGTACAGCGCTGTGTTTTGGGTTTAGTATGA
>JAVKLA010000001.1:37712165-37828695 GCA_034782735.1 Sagittarius serpentarius
TCTCCCCCATCCCACTGGGTGGGGGGGGAGTGAGTGAGCGGCTGCGTGGTGCTGAGTTGCTGGCTAGGGTTAAACCATGACAGTTGGTGTCCTTGCTTTTCAGAAGGAAAAGACCCTGTGTGGCTGAGATTCAGGCTATGCAAAGGTGACTCAGGGTTGCAGAAGTAAAGTTTTTCATCCTGCCTTCACCATCACCCAGTTCGTGAAACCTGGAAAGCTGAAAGAGAGCCAGGAACACAATCAACATCTTTGTCTCCTTCAGCAATAACTCGGCTTGCCTATGTGTCGGAAATCTTACCTTGCATGTCTGTAGTGATAACACGGTTGTCTCAGCAATGGTAAGGAACAATGTTCAGGAGTTGTGAAATCATGTATTTGATTTTTATCATGCCTCCTCAGGGGCTGTGTGAGAATACTAGCCCTGCTACAATAGAAAGAAAAGGTAATGGTATGGAAAGGCATCATGATTTGTACAAAACCAAACAGCATCTGTAACAAAGGCAGTTTTTCAGTGCAGCTTTTCCTGGTTTTGAAGGGAACTGTGACAGTTTCTCCATTCCTTCTGTAATAAAGGTTAATGTTTAGTATTGACCTACATGTAATTTAGGGTTGCTTTGTACCACTATTGCAGACTCCTTGTATGGGCAAGTTGTTCTCTAGAGGTCTCATTCTGACATCTGCAAGTGATAAAGAGGAAGTGATTCTGTGCTGGGGTGAAAAAAAATCTTTGAATACATGCATACATGCAATGAGCCATCTCACATAGCCTGCTCTCCTCCTGACAGCGCTGTTATAATGTGGATAAGACTGCCCTGCTCTCTGTAGTAGAAATGTATTAGGCTTGTGTTGTCTGTGGTGGTGAAGATTGGCAGAGACAGACTGCCTGTTTTCAGCAAGCATCTTTACCTTATTTATGTCCCTGCTCTGGAGTCTGAGATGAGAAAGAAAGTGTTTTGTTTTGTTTTGTGCTTGCAGTGCACTACCAGTGTTTTTGTGTGATGCACTTGTTTCCTTTGATACAGAAGAAGGTTCTGTGTTTGTTTCAGAGGAAGATGTCCTAGCATTTCACGCACACCAGCAGGTGCATGTGGAAAAATAGCTCCAGCTGAATACTTGTGCTTCACAAGATATTGGTGATCAGCTTTGATTCTGCATACATTCCTCTCCTTTCATCTGCTCAGCAAAGCACCTAATTTCTTGATAGCATCAGCTGCTCATCACTGAAGTTCCTCCTTCCAAACACACCTTCTTTTCAGTCCCACACAGTATCTCCAGCTATCGCTGTGCTTCGCAGGAGGCCAAGTGCTTAAGGGCCTGGATGCCCTCGTCGGATGGCTACCACGAAGAAGAGCTTTCCCCAGTGAGATCCAGGGGAAGCCCTAGCAACCTGGTCATGTCGCTGTGCTCCCAACTCCTTTTTGTTGTAGGAAAAAGTGCCCGTGCTTTGACTGTGTTTTCCTGCTCTTGGACAAACTTAAGCTGTCACACCAAACAACTCGCTCTTTGGATTTTCTGTCCTCTAATTCTAGACCAGCTAAAACATGGGCAACCCTTCCTCTTCCAAGCTAAGACTTCTTTCTCAGGATCCATGTTGTTCCACAGTAATACCTATTTAGTTGTTGCTCTAGATCCTTCTTGCTGTAATTTTTCTTTCTCTTCCCATTATCTTTAACCTTTGCCTGTGGCAGCTGTGCAGTCAGACCAGAAGCCAAATGAAGCTGCCTCTTTGATCCTAGCCTGCATTTAATAATAGGGCTTTGGTTGTTACCAAGGAAATAACGTATCAAGGTGCATTGGCTCTTCCGTCATCCAAAAGTTTAATATACAGTAGTCTCTGTGCTCTGGAGTGGTTGTATGGAATTAGGGACCCTGGACACTCAGGAGTACATTTCCTGCTCAGTAATACCTGTTACTTTTGGTACTTACTAACCTAAGTAGAAGGCATGTGGTAGATATGTCATTGAGTTCATGATGCCTGTGAAACCTTTGGATTCTCAGTTTTGCCTTCCCATAAGTTTTCCTGGGAGCATTTGGTGCATTCTGGTACACAATCCAACCGGCTTTGGCTGCCTCAGAGCTGGATGTTATTTCTGTGGAGCAGCTACATGGAAGCTGGGCACACAGAAGTGCTTTGGAGTTTTGCCATTACAGATTTATCTCCATAATTTTTGGTCATACTGTATGTGGCTTAGAACAGGAGATTCCCACTTTTTTTTTTTTTTTAAACACTTGAATCACAGTGAAACCGTGAGGCATTATAGAAAGTGTGCAAAAACCGAGGTTTGGAAATTACTTTTGGTGAGTGAAGCCAAAGTTTTCAGTAAATAAACTAGTTCCTAAAACGCTTCGAATGTGAATGAGTTTTTCTGAAAATGTGGCTGACTTATCTGCATCTCCCTTGTATAATTAAGAGTTTAAATAAAAAAATTTGAAATGCCAAGACTGGAATTCACCAGCTTATCTTGAAATAGAAAAAGGCTTGGCTGTGATTCTCCCTCTTTAGAAATGGGAGTGAATTTTTAGTTCTGTTGAAATACAAATTTGGCAAGTCTAAACTTTGGTGTTTTCCAGGGACTTCATGGATAAACAGGACACATTCTATTCGAACTACCCAGCCGCTGAATCTAGCCCTTTAGCCAAAGACCCACCCTCACAGTCAGTGTGACTTCGTGAAAACAATGGCCCAACACTTTGTAAGTGGGCATAAGTAGGCACTAGTGCTGAGAAAATTGGTTCCACCCCTTGTGAGCCAGGCTGGGACATCAGAAACCATTGGTTACTTTTAACCCAACCTGTATTGCTATTTTTAGTTGAGGTTCATTTTCCAATCCTGTTCAGCATGTGGCCACTCAAATACTTGGGTTAGCACAAGGGGAGACAGTGATGTAGAGGCAGGAAAGAGAGTGGGAAATGAGACTTTTTCAGTGACCTTTTTTTGAAAGCTTTAAGTATTCATGAAACTGTGGCCTCTGCAAAGCCTCCTCTGTGCTTTGGGGAATTCTCCAGTCCAAGGTAAATTTTCTTTTCATGCCCTGAGCAAATAGTTCCGCTCTGGAAATGAGGGTGGCGGAGATGCTTTATCCATCTGTGCTGGAGAATGTACTTCAAAGGAAAACCCTATTGTTTCTTGCAGGAGATGAATTAGAGCAGATTTTTCACCCTGGAAACTGTGACCGTCAGATCTCTCACCTGTAGTGTGAGTGCTTTGTATATATCAGCTGTCTACAGAAGATGGCTTCCACATCTCCTAGCCAGTGCCTGAAGATTTTTAGGCAGGTGCCCTTCTTAAGAGCCCAGGTCCCTTTGATATGCAGCTCCCCTCAGTGCAAGTCAGAGGTGCACAGAAGGTAGGAGCAGCCCAGCCTATTCTTTCCTGCCCCATCCTGTTTCCTAGTGCTGCTGGAATGAATCCCTGTTGATTCTGGCACAGCTGTGCTGAAAGCCACCAGGGGACAAAGGCTCCTTTTGCTGGGAGCTGCAGCCAGGCGCATGGACGTGCTTCTCACCGCTTGCCTCTTCCTGGGGTATCATGCAGTGATTTCGCCGCCTCCTGGGATGCATGTCCCTCAGCTTGGTCTTGCCACACTAGTCAGGGAGTGCTTCCCGTTGTCGTATTCTGGGAGAGGGAGGAGAGAAAAGGCACGAGTAAAGTGGAGGTTGAGGTTTGCAGAAGAGGAAGCTAAATACTGGGTGAACATGACCCTTTATAGCCAGGTGCAGATAACAAACAGTGAGTCAATAGGGACAAATAGACTTTGTTCCCTGTTCTCTTCTATCTTCACTCTTAAAGACACTTTATGCAGCTAAATCTCAGTTGTGTGGTGTTTGGTTTTTTTTTTGTTTCCCCCTCCACCCCTCAAAGAAAACCCTGTCTTTGTTCAGGTAGTATTAGCATTTAATACTTCCAAAGCTCCGCAGGCTGCACATCACTAATACTGAAGTGCAGTGGTTGGCTACTGGGGAGAGGAGTTGGAGGAGCATGTTGGGATCGGGGGCATGAGCTGGGGAACACCCACCTGGTACAAGAAGTTCTCCTTCCTTCTCAGGCTTCTGTTCCCCTTGATAAGAGCACTCCAATTCCCGTCCTTGCTCGGTTATGGTTGCAGAGCTGTTTAAGGAGGGGGAAGCGAAACCTGTGGCAGGATAGGATCCAGCAGGGAGGTTTTATTCTGTGTCCATGACTGGAGGGGAAGGGAGGCAGCAGAGCATGCCTTTTGCCAACGAGGTCTCATAAGGCTCATGTTTAATCTTCGAAATCCTGTCTCCCATGCCCAGCAGGTACCTGCAGCATCATCTAGTGTGGTGGGGAACTGGGCATCTGCTGCAGCAACTGCTGATGGCAGCCTCAATGCTTACACCTCTTTCTTGCAGGTGATAGTAGAATTATTTAGGTTATGGTGCTTGCCTCATGGGAATGAAGGCAGAGATTGGTGTGCACATGCCATGTTCGTTTTCCTGAACTATTAGTGTGGATAGCAGCAGCTGTGGAACACTTGCTGGTTGCTGTCATGATTCATTTTTATTAAAATCATGCCAAGCCAAAATTAGTATGTAGGAGCTGCCCAGGAGGCTGCTGTGACTGTACTGGAAAGACATCTGTGTGGGTTAGCACGTGTCACGCTGACGCCCACTGTACCGAGGAGGGAGGTATGTCTTTGCCTGCTCACAGCAGTTTGCTGCAGTCACAACACGTGTGTTGCTGAACGTGAAGGTTGGTGGTTGGGTTAGGAGCCTTACTGGGTGTATAATATGGGATGTGCCATGTTTGGACAGCTGTATTGGCAGACCTGGTACGGCTCTGTGTTTGGGGATCAAGAAAGGGATATTACTCAATTCCTCCAACTTCTGCCTGGGAATTACAGAAAACAGAGAAACCTTTATAAGGTTTTTGGAAAGAAAGCTCCTCATCGCTATGGTTCTTTTATTTATTTTTTTTTTTACCCCACTCACACCAGGTTTAAGTCTTTATTCGTAATTGGAGTAGATTGTCTTAGTCTAATGGGGTGCTCTTCTTTTGTCAGACACACCAGGTACTGGCTCCTGTTGGAGGGGTTAGACCTGACGGACTGAGAGTTGTGTCTAAGGTGAAGTTTTTTTCTATCCCCTTAGCTGGGTGGTCTGTGAATGTGTCAGTGGGATTGAAGGAGGCTCCCTTAAGACCGTGATGAGGAACATACCTCATGAAAAAAGTCTCATCCGTGCTCTAGATGAACTAGAGCAGGGCTTCAAGCCTTTCCTTGAATCACGGGGCCTTAATTTTCTTTTCCAGGGGTTTGGCTTTCTCTGTAAATGCCAAATGTACAGCTTGCTTTCCATGGTACTTCTTCATGGGCCTTGAAGTCTGCAGACCACATGCTGAAAATCACGCAGTGTTTTCATGTTTATTACCAGATCTGTAATTTCAACCCAGTATCTTATGGCCTTGCTGTCTGTTTAACTCCCTGTGCTGTTTACACTTTGGGATTCTAAGCAAGTAGTAATGCGTAAGCAGGCACCTATAGTCCTTCCACATGTGCTTGAGTTGTCCTCAGCCTGCTTCTCTTAGCAGAGCGTTTTCGACTTCTCTCTTTTGGAAAGGAACTTAATTCAAAAGCTGAAGTCTGTGCGTGTGGCACTGATTCTGTGTGTCTCCACTTGAGCTCTGTTCCCCCCTACTCTGAGCCTGGATCTTGAGATCAGCTCTTGGTGCACAAAACTTCTTCCAATTTACGCAGGCTGGCTGGTAGGTACAAGCTTTTCCTTCCTTTCACCCTGCTCCTTTCCCACCTGTCTTTGTTCCAGGTGGCCTCTCAGCTTGTGATTGGGACTCAATGGAGGCAGTAGCTTACCTCCCTTTGGTTAATGTTACAGGTGATTCTTTGAACTTTATCAGGCTGGGAGCCGTAGCACTTGATGGCTTCTGTAGCACATGTGGTATCTGGTTACTCATTGTGCAGGGGGATGTCAAGGACAGGCAGCCTTTCTTTCCACTGCTGCTTCCACTGCCAATTTTCCTTTTTTTTTTTTTCCTTCCCCCCAAGATACTTCTCCCCTCCTTTCTCTTAAATTCTTCCCTCCTGGTTCAGCTAAAAAGGAAGGAGAGTACAGTGGAAGTACCAGCTTTTCTGTCCTCTTGTTGGCAGGAGGTTTTGGGATAATAGCGCTGGGCATGGCTTGAACTCTTGGCAGCAATAGCTCTGCGGAATAGCCTGATCCCTGGACAAAGGTGCCTCAGAGGTGCTGTCCTCATGGAGCCATGGGTGCTGAGCTGGCCAGGGATCAGGGTGAAGGCAGGCATGGAGCTGGATGCGAAAGCAGCATGTGTCAGCCCTGAGGATGATGCAGGGGGGAACAGCTCTGCTCTTTGCCTCCTTCTCAAACTCTGCCATTTGATATGGCCTCCTTAGTCCAGGCATAAAGCTCGTGATGCTGTGTGTCACTCAAGTGAACTTGCTTTTCTTTGCTTGACAAATTTCTATGTACAGGAAAATTCTGGAGGGTCTGTACCCTCATGGGGAAATGATTTTAGGGGGTTTCAAACTGAAAAAGGTTGAACCACCATCCCAAAACCTAGCATGACTGTTGCAGAGTGAGCTAGGAGCTTTATTTGGTTCCTAACATGGTCTCCTGCATCTGGAATCCTCTTGGCCTAGTCCTGCAGTGATCAGCACCTGATGTAGCAGATCTGTTCGTAGCAAAGATCTAAAATCTCAGTGGGCTTTTCTCTCCACTCTGAAGATGTTAGATGAATGCTGGCAATGTACCTGTGATGCGTCCTTTGTATTCTTGGAGGTAATTGCTTTATTAAAACCTGGTGACCCCCATCCAGGCTGCGTTGAACCACTAGAAGCGCAGTATGGTGGGCAGAGCGTGTCACTGTGCCCGTCTAAACATGGGCAGAGCTAAATTGCCTGCTCGGATCTGGCTGCCAGAGTGGTGAGATGACTTTGCACCCAATGCCCTCCTTCATTGATCCCCTTGTCTGTGCAGAGAAGGATGCTTTTTGGCAATGCGTGGTGGAGGTTGCTTGGCTGATGCTTATGTCTTCCTGACTGTCTCGATTCATCTCACTTCCTGACTGGTAATTGCTTTCAGGGGCAATCAGAGAAGGGGTAACTAACTTCTACAGCAACTCCCATGTGTCAACTTTCTGATGCTTCCTACAGTGCCGGATCATCTGTTGCTGTTTCTGCCTTATTTCATGTGTTCGACCACTGCCCTCCCTGTTCCCGTTCAGCATAGATCTGGACTCTGCTGTGCGGGGTTCATTCTCTGGGAATGTAGTTTCTGAGTAGAACAAAACCTTAAATCACTCTAGTCATTGAAATCTTCATTCCCTTCTTTTGCTGGTTCCGCCTCTTCCCTGACTTCAGCAGCAGCAAGAACAGGAACAGAATGGGGAGCCACCAGGATAAGGGGGACTGTCAAAACAAAAGTCAATCTCAGGTTAACAATGGAGCAAATCCACTGCAAGGAACTGAGCAAGTGGAAAAGGCCCCTGCTGTATTTCATGTGTGGAATGAGGGAGGACAGACTGACTTGTGCATAACAATCTGGAATAAAAATGCTTAAAATGTTGACTTTATAGTAAAGATTCAAACATGGTACTCCGTGTTCCAGAGGCAGAAGCTTTTCAAAAAGCTCTTTGGGAGATTGATTATTAAGTTGTACATGACTGGAGACAGTTAATGTTTAAATGAAGCAGGTTTTAAAATAGATAACTTGCCCTGTTAGTTGTAACAAAAGTGCTTAAATGCATCCTGTTGGATAGAAGCACAAAAGCTTGTCTGTTCCTTTCTTGCTATTTGGATTTCACATTAAACTTTGTGATGATGATTGCGCAGCAGAGCGAGTTCAATGGAGTGCTGGCATTTAAGCGCTCCACTGGTGAATCTACCTGAAGGTCACAGCTTGGTGCTTTTGTCAGTGTGCTGGTGAACTGGCTTTTCTTTTGCAGTACAGAAGACGAGCTGGTCTCGGAGCACAGCCTGACTGCTTAGTGGACATGGTTGTAACGTATCAAATAGAGTTATCAAATGAGATGGAAAGTATACTACACTAAGTTGGCTCTTGTTCCAATGCACGCAGTAAGTCTGTGTTTTCCCTGCAGTGCCATCACGTCTTGCGGCAACACTGTACAGCTAGCACCGAACAGAAAAGGAGTATGGCCACCTTCTTGTTAGGGCTAACTTGCTGCAAGGCTCTGTGGGTGGCTGGGACATGAGTGTCCGTATCGCAGAGAGAGCGCGGGACTAGAGATGTATTAGCAGGTTCCTTGGTCCGACTTCTTAAGTAGATTGCGTACTTGAATCCTCCTTGGTCACCCAGTGTAGTGCAAAGTGTCTACTGCCTGTCAGTTTTAACATGTTGAATATGGAATGAAATGTAAGAGGCTGTCAGTGCTCTCAGATACGGGGAGGGGCTTCTCTGGTTCAAGCACTGTTTCTGCACTTGAGAATTTTGGGTGATGTTTTATGACTGGCAGCTCCTGTGGTCTGTGTCCTAGGTAGGAAGCATGCTCATACACCAGCTGTAAAGGTAGTCTGAGAAGCTGGTTCACCTGCAGTGAGACAGCTTTGTAGCAGCCAGTGGGCCAGGCATTGTATAGTCATCTGTTTGGCATGGTAAATCATGAAGGTCTGTAGTCATGAAAACATCCACTTCTTCTGTAATGCAGAGCAAAAAGGGTTTACAGCCGGTATAATAACCTCAAGATAGTTGGATAGAAGCACTCAGATCTACCTTGAATCTCTTGATTTGCCCTAGTATACACATGACAAATTAGAACCTATGTGACTTAAGCTATGTAAGGTGGAACTTCAAGGCACTGGCTTTAGGTACTGCAAAGGGAATCTGGAAAAAGTTTGTGAAATACTGAAATCTTGGCATCAAAGACAGATCTAGTCAGTGGAGATAAAGATATCCTTCCGGTGGTGCTCTCACAGCCCGTGTAGAGGAATAGAGGGGACTTCATACAGCTGCGGAGATGGTGGTGACATCACCAAGGGTGGGCAACAGTGAGCGGGCATGACATCTACTAAACAGCAGTGATGTGGTTAGAGTCTTGCTGTGATCCAGAGACTGAGGTTGAGTTTTCCTGAACTTGCTCTCTCCTGCCCCTGGTAACCCTTTGCAAACAAGCTCATGGGCAAGAGGAAATAAAAGCAACTACATGCAGTTCTGGCCTTCCTTTTCCTGTTGAGCGCTGCTAGCTGTAGAATAAGTGTACTTTAACCACAGAAGGTCAGCAAGGCCTTTAGGCTCTGGACAGACATCCGATTTTATTGTTAGCCTGCGTAACAAGATTAGCACCAAATTACTCGCAGAACGAGTCAGGTGGTCTTTAATCTTCTGTAACTGGGTTGGAATGAAGGCATTTTCATTATTATGACAGAATGTGGCTGAAAACTTTGACAAAATCAGGTCTTCAGTGACAAGTGTTTTCTGTAGCAACTCTCAACTTTAATCAAAACTAAATATTGGAAGGGTGGAGTTTTTTAACAAAAAGCTGAAAATTCCCACAGAGAACCCATGAAAAGGATTTAGTTGTTGAAGTTTTTGGTGGGAGAGAAAGCAGTGCTTTCTCCTTAGCTCTGTGGTGAACCCAGAGGTGGTCCAGAACTTCCTGATTGAGGGGGCAATGGATGTCACAGTTGAAGCTTAAAAGTTATACTGGATTTTCTGCTGCAGGACAAGTTCCTTTCAGACTCCTGGGCTCACTTGTGTACTTGCAGGTTGCAAGCTGCTGATGTTTGCTCCAGCATGAACTAGTGGTCATAGTATTAATAAGCAGATGAATCTCCATAATAAGTAAAATCTATGCTAAATAAAGAGTGTGTGTTACAACACGGACATTCCCTTTTCTCTTAACTGCTTCTGTAATCATGGCTGGCCTTTATGCCAGAAGTACGGAGGGCACAGCAGAGTTTGCTCCCATTGTAGGAGTCGGCTAGGATTCAGGCTGGAATACCTTTATTTTGTCTCCATTTCAAGCTTCCTGTAAACAACACAACTGGCACAGTCAAAGGAATAAAATAAGAGCTACCCTGCAAATACCGGTTTATATGTCATATTGAAAATTTTGTGGAGTTTTCCTTTTGTTTAAGTGTAGTTCTTTTTTTTTTTTTTTTTTTTTTTTTAAAATGAGAAACATTAACCTATGTGAATACCATGTAGCTTTAGCTTGTCAAGTAGGGTGATGGGATGGGAAAGGGAGTTGTATTTTAAAAGTGGAGATCCTGGCTTGTTAATGGAAATGTGACTGGAGTTAATGATTTCTGGCAAGGTAACTTATCCTCCTTGTAACTTTTACATCTCTCCCCTCTTGTTTATTATCTGGGTGCAATAAGTTTATCGTTCTATGTTGTAACAGCTCAAGAGGTTTAAAAAGGACTTGGATTTGCACAACTTTTGCAGGAGCGAACAGGGAAGCCCAGACTCCGATCCTTGAATTTTCAAGAGACCCCTTGAACCACTTCTGAAAATGTACTAAGGGCGAAGTCAGCCGTGGAGGAAGGGCGAGAACTGTGTGCTTGAGTCTTTTTGCAGGAGCTGGGACCACTTATAACTGTGGCACTACTTCTGTGTACCAGTTGTATAATAAAAGCGTGTGAGGATGGTAAACAGAAGATCATAGAGCAAGCGGGAGGCCAGGGGAGAGTAGCTGGGTGGCATCACTTGAGCACATGGTTGTCTTAGCAACCTTTATGGTTCTGGGTGGTATTTGTATCAGTCTTATGATGACAGAGAAGGACTGAAGGAATGACTATGATGTCTGTAGATGTGCAGGTGCTTTTTAGTGGATGATCTTCAGTTAGTGGATACACAGAAAGGTGATTAGTAATGTGGTGGGCGAGGAGTGCTCAGGCACTGGTGGCTGTAGTTTCAGTGATACGCATGCCTAGGGATCAGGGTGTGGGACATACTGCCCCTCCTTTAGGTACTGCCCAACTTTGCTCCATGCAGAAAGCCAAAAATCACATCTGTTTTTCAGTTACTCTGCTTTTTCGCTAGGGACTCTTTCTGCTCTGCCTTAAAAGGTCTGTATTGGAAATTTTAAGTCTGTAGTGTATAACAAGACCTCCCCTTCTCTACACCCTTTCATGTCTGAGGTGCAAACAGAAGTGAGTGGGCTGGGTTTTGTCCACAAGCACTGCCACAAACCTGGAATCATTCAGCCAAAAGCAATGGGGTTTGCTCCCAGATCACTGAGAAACTACCTGTTTCCCAAAGAATCTTACATTCCCTTTTGAGAGATAAAAGATTGCAGGTGCAAGGTTGCCTCCCTCTCACTCCGTAATAGGATGTGACTGGGGAGGACAGGATGGTGAAAAGCAAAAGCTGGCTCTTTGTGGCACACACCTGAGCAATGATGCAGGTGAGCTGAGCACAGGCTCAGTTCGGTCCAAGTCTGTGTGCCGTTCTGCAGACCAGAGGCAGGCGCATCGATTCATATATAAAATGTTTTTATTTTCCATGAGTGATGCAGGTCCGCTTACAATTTCAAGCTTTTCCGAGTGAGGTTGTAACATCAAGCGGTGGCGTGTGGAGCAGGGCCTTGGGAGAGCTGCAGGTTGCTGGCAGTTCCCCTGGTTATTAATGGCCACAGCAAGGGCTCGCAGGTTCTGAGAATAGACTCTGCGTTTGCTTTAGAAGAGACAGCTGACAATGGTGTTTGATACAGCAATATGTCTCTGCCTGACTTTTGACTGACAGTAACACAAACTTGCTCTCCTCCCAGCCACAGCTTAAACCTGGTGACATTTAAAGCAGAGCTAACTTCTCCGATCTAAGTTTAGATGGTGATTTTTGTGTTTGTCTGCATGTGTGCTTAATAAGATAAAAAAGCAGGAGAGGGCTTCTGCAAATAAAAATGGAACAGGAATTTCAAACCATGGCAGAATGTGAAAGGGGGAGATGTTAAACCTGCGTGGATTTTTCTGGATTGGTTGATGTGGATCCTTGTTCAAGCCATCCGAGTGTTGAAGGGTTATTACCTACTTTCGGCACTTTTAGTTTGCTTTCGTGAAATATGTGTTAAATATTCCTAACTCTGGGGCTCTCTGACAGGGTAGTTTTGGGTTTTTCTGGGCAAGTTGCGCTTGGAATTGGCTGGTAGCCTTGCCCCACCTGTGCTTAGCTAATGACATGTAGTGTAAGTGTATGTCCGTAAGCCATCTGGAAATAGCATATGTGATCTTAGCTGACTGCTGAGACTTCATTTCTTGCCATGCATCCATGTTACTCTTCCAAAAGCGTCTCCTGTTAATGAACCCCCTCGCAAGAGAAGAATCCTCCCTCCCACAGCAGACAAGCCCAGGAGAACAGAGCTGGCAATGTGCTTCTCAGCCCTGCCTTGAAGGACAAGCACTGTCAGGGAAGCCTGTCCCATTCGATCCTTAAGCAAGTAGTGCTGAAGCACAGCGCGAGTAAGATAGTAGATCCTTGTCCAGTGATGGCTGAGCCAGAGGTGTCCTGAGCTTATGCACAACTTTATGCTGTTAAATGGTGGTTGAGTGGGAACAGCTTTTGGTCACTATCACTTAGAAGCCTATTTCAGATGAATGACCTAAAAGGGAATGGTTTTCTCTCTCATTACAGACCTTTGTTAAGCGTTCCTTCTTTCAGAAACGTGACTTTCTTCTGATACTGTCTTCTCCAAGGCGTGGTCTGGTAGCGGGTCATACAACCCAAAGAGAAATAACTGCCTTTTATACTTGGCCCTGAGGGCTAGACACTCTGTATCCTCCACTACATGCATGAAGGATTTGCACCTATGTTCCCCTGGCATTATGTTGAAAAATGGACTATGAAAGCTGGTGGAGCTCAACCCTTTGTGGACATCATGAGAAACTTACTGGCCACGTGTTTCTGCAGAGTTCACCTGTGACTTCAGACAGTGCTAACAGTTACTTAGGCAGAAAGATTTGATGGTAAGTAGCGTCCAGAGAGGCTGTCTGCATAAAACCAGATGAACCCATTTCAGAACAACACTAGCATTTAGGAAAGTGGTTTCAGCCATCCGTTATAGGGAAGGAAATCTCCTGGGTTTGGCTCCTTTTTCATCTAAAATGAAGGTGCAAATGTATGATCAGGACAGAGGGATTCGATTGCATCAGCCATTCAGAACTGCTCCATCACATCAGCAGTCCATGTCTTTGCATCGATCTTGCCTCGTTTCTGAGTTCCTTGTGAGGAACAACTGGCTACCTGCGATGTGTTGGAAAACATTTGCTGGGAAGAGTTTTCTTTTAATGTTCCTTTGTCTCTCTGTTTCCACTTCCCTCACTCCCTGCTCTTAAAGTTTGCAAAACTACACTTACATAAGCAGTGCTAGCAGTGTTCTACGCTGTCACTTGATGTTTGTCGAGTGAGCTGCATCTTTTGTCTGCAGGAGACTTGGGGATTTTCCGTGTGCTTTGCAACCCTTCTGCCCTTTGCTAAGCCAGGCGTGGTCCAGATTCATTCTTGTTAGTGTGATAGTGCATTAGTACTGCAGCAGTTCTGAAGGGTAAAACCCCAGGGTCAGGATCCCACTGTAATCAAACAAATCTGGAACGAGAAAGGCCTCTTGCCCTGAGGTTGCATACAATGAGCAATGATGCGAAACAGACGAAGCTTGCAGCTGCACTGGTGCTGTAGTCAGCAGTCCTGGTTGCCTGGATTTGGGATTTTCTGGAGCATGGTGTACAGGTGCAGGTGAGAGGGATGAGTCAGTCCATCAGCACTTCTGTGAATGAAAGGTGCAGAGCTCTGCTGATCCGATCAATCTTATTATTTCAGTAGCTACTTACGGGATAGTACCAAAATCCCTAGGTACTTTGTGTGACATCTGTTAAGATAAGAGTGGTAGATTGGTACTGCCTTTCTTGGACGAAGATGGAATGGGAATTTTTTTTTTTCTTTCCTCACCCCATCAGATTAAAGGGATGTTTTGAGCCATTTCACAGTAGCCATGCACCTCCCTAATGCTCTCCTTGAAATCTTTGGCAGTGGTTTTAAATGATCATCCCTGTATTGTTTCATGGGCCTGTTTTTAATGCTGATGAATGTATGGTGCATAGCAGGAATTAAAGCAGTCTGAAGATCTTTTAAGAGACCCCTCTCCAGTTGACTTCTAGTGACAAAGTTTTCTCAGTGTGCTTTTTCCTTCTCGTTTGGGAGTGACAGCTCACGTCCACTTGTTCGTAATATATTCAGCATCTGTCGACACTCTTCCAGCCTGGAGCTGAGCAGAGAGCCTTCTTGTCCAAGGCTGGTAACTGAGCTCTGAGACTGCCGTCAAAAATAAAAGCTGCTGAGCTTGAGTCAGATCTGGTTATCTGAGAACTGGAAACTGCGTGAAGGACAGAAGGGACTGAGTTGATAATTAGGAGCACTTAACGCTTTGCTTTGGCTGGGAGATCTTGATGTGAAGGTTTTAAGAGGAGAGGAAGAGCATGAAAAGCTATTTTCCTTGAATTGCTGCATCCTGTACCCTGTTCAAGGATTTAGCAAACAATGCTACTGCTTTAGCATATGAAGGAGCCCTCTCTCTTTTGCTCCCCCTGCCTTTTAAAAAAAAAAAAAAGCACCCTGAGGTGCCTTTCCTACTCTCTGGCTTCATATGCCAAATTCACGGATAGAGACACACAGCAATCCCTGTTGTCTGGTGCAAGTGCGACAGAGCTTCAGCACAGCACCCTTTCTGCGCTGTGGCAGAAAGCCCCTGCTGAGCTGGGCTCTCTCGGCTGGCTTTTACATCTTCTGCCCCATAAAAAAAAAGACACTTGAAGTCTGCACAGCACACTGCCGGTGAATCCATGCCTGATGTAGGCAGGACGGTGAAGGGTGGAAGGGCCCTGTTCTCCACAGATGGCGATATCAAGCAACGGGTCATTTGTAGTGTACCTGATACGTGTATGTCAGGTGTCCTTGTGCCCTTCACCTTTTGATTTGTGCTTTTGGGAGAAGACAGTGAAGCATTCTGGATCTGACCTTTGAAGTGATGAAAGTATTTGCTCCCAGGCCAACCAGACGGCCCTGGCTTTTAGTCTTTCCATAGTATCTTCCCTCTAAAGATCTCCCAGTTCAGTGTCCATCTTGCTGGTAGCTAATAGACCAAACCTGCCTAATGTGGATGTGTTCACAGTAGTAGCTGTTGGAAGGAGAGGGCTTGTGCTTGACAACCTGTTCTTATACTCTGAAGAAAATCTGAGGACTGGTCGTGTGACTTAAAAAACCCTGCTGACTTGCTTAGAAATATCTTTTCACTGTTGACCACTGAGAGGGTGTTACTGTAGGGTCTCTCATAAAAGCAGGCTTTCACATTGCCAGTTTTAACAGTCCTTGCAAGCATATTTTTGACTTTTCCTAGGACACATAATAAAAAGATAATGGATATACTACTATTGGGGGAGCAATTCTATTTGACTTTTTTCTTAAAAAAAAATTACTTTTTAGGTGGAACAGTGTGCTTGTGGTGTAGCTTTTAAATAAATCCCAGGGATAGTGGGAGGATCTGAGTTTGGGGTTTTATATTGTTTTTCTGTTTGTTTGATTTTATTTTTTTTTTTTTTAAACTTGGCTGGATCCATTCAAAAGTACTATGAACAAATTTTTTTTTTCACTTAAAGTGCTATCTGAAATAAAAGCAAGGGAGTGCATATAGAGCTTGCCTGTTTCTTCACAGATCTTGTTATAGGCTTTTTGCCAAAGCTAATGCCACAAAAAATTGACTGAGCCCCTGGGTTTTGTGTACACTTGAATGTCATCTTTATCTCTTTCCTTAATGAGTCTGCATGAGGCTGGAATTAGCACAGATTAGCTGCACAGTACTTCCTGTGCCTTTTGGTTTCAGAACTCTAATTTGTGGAATGAGTCCCACTGCCGTTTTGTGGAAAGCCAAGAATCAACCCATCAAACTTGCTGAGATTTAGATATTGTAGCCTGGTTGTGTGGGAAGTAGCTAGCAATAAGCCTTTGTAATAAGGTAAAGGACTATGAACATTTTTTAAAGCATCTCTGTACTGGCTGGGTATCTGTACTGCACTCATTAAACTATCTGGAGGCCAGCACGCTGTGAATCCTATATAAAAGGTGTAGAATAAACTGTTAGTTCAGGTTCCTGATGATATCCTGGGAACTTAGAGAAAGTACTGAAGAGATGACTAGATCAATAAATGACCTTTTTGTATCAAAGCAAGCCCCCCGCTCCCCCCCCCAAATACCAAACACTGCACTGCTCCTTTAACCCATATTTATTAGAATAAAGGCAAATTTCAGAAGTCTCTGTGCATTATGCATGTTTTCACAGCTCAGATGCTTCTAATGTATAACGCAAAACTGTTCATAAAGTAGCAGCAGGAAGCTGCAGGGATGTTGCAGTGAGTAGCTGGCCACTGGAGTTAGGACGGGTAGGTGATAGGTTTAACCTTGCTTTCCTGCCTACTTGTGTAATGCTTGCCAAATAGCATCAGATATGAGGTACTTGTATGGTCAAAGATGGGAGGATAAAAAGGACTGTCTTGTAGTAGCTTGAGAGATATTCCTGCTGTAAGTATGAAGTTTTCGGAGAAAGACGAGATAGAAGCTGTTGGCTTGTTGCTCTTGGAGTGCTCCAGGCAGCGTGGTAGATTAAAGAAGCAAAGGAGTACTCAAGCCTACACCTAGGAGAGAAAAGTATCATGGAAATCAGTCAGTAGACAGCTATTTTGGAACCACCCTAATTCCTGACAAACACTCAGTTCTCTAGTGGGTACTAGCTAAAATGTGAGTTGCCACCGTATCTTGTTTTTCATTTTTAAATGCACAAGCCTTGGATAGTGATTCCCAGTGCTCAGATACGTAGGCAAGTGGGCTCCCAGGCTTCCCATAAGAAGTAGTCCAGAGTTACATGCAAAGAGAGGAGAAAAAAAAAAAAAAGACATCTGGAGACTGGAGATGTCAGGGTTCTCAGTGGGTTTTTAACTTACTGTTTTCAATATATGACTACATATTTCTAGATCATGAGGACTTGCCTGGTTCTGCCTTCTTGTGGAGGATTTGTGTTTCTGAAACCTGGCTGGATAAGTTCTGAAGACTGACTGGATAAAATAAATGGAAAGACTTTGGATGTTGTTGGTATTGTTCTGTATAACTTGCTAGAATATTATGGCTTTGCCTTCCATAACAGTTTGCGTAACCTTTCGTGGGTTCAACAATGTTAATAAATGCTGACAAGCCTTCAGTGCAGCTGGTATAGTCTGTGGACAGACTAAACTTGTGATAGTATGTGCGCAAGTGAGTTACTACAGGTCTCTTCTCCAGCATCTTCTGTTAGCAGCTGCCTACAGAGGTTCAGATTGGTTAGGCTCCTAAAGTCTTGGTGAGTTGTACGGAGATACGCATATATTCACGTGTGTATGTTTAGAAAACTTGAGCAACATGGGCACCTCCGCAGTGATCAACTCTTGTAGCATACGAGATTTTGCCTTAAGACAGGGGAGGGGAGAGTGCCTATATCCAGAACCTCTGCTCCTATCTTTTTGATATTTGGAACAGTTAACACTTTCCCATCTGAACAATGTGACTTGGGCTTGCAAAAAGCTGCCTGTCCTGTATGCAACATGTGGAAAGGCTACATAGGCAGAATGTCATAAACTTTGGTGGTGAAGGAGAAATCTCCAACCTGGGTAAGTGTCTAAGAACAGCGTTTCTGGAATTACTGTCCTGACTTGGGGAAGCAGGAAATGGAATGAAGTTGGCAAAATTATTCTCTCCACCCTCTGAAGTGGTCATACTTGACTTCTGAGTAAGGGAATTTCAACTTTCGCAGGCAAATGCTCTGCTCGGGACCTGGTGGTCCTCAACAGACTCCTTTTTCTAAGAGGGAGGGATTTTGCAAAGAAGTTGGGGCCAGGCAGGTGTGGAGCTTTTAGCCTGACCTGTTGTGCTGCTCCTTTTCTTTCCTTCCTACTTTATTCCCTTAGTTTACTTGTTGACAATATACTATACTTAGAGTCAGTGTTAGCAGATCCTGGTAACGAAGGCTTCCCAGAGCCAGTGGTATTAAGGCAGGGAAATGTCAAAGCCCAATTTAGAAAAGTGATTTGATCACAGGGTGGAAATTGAAAGCAAAGTGCTTAGTACCTCCCTCAGAAAGAACTGACTGCTGTCAGTAGGGTGGGAATGGGGGAGGGAGGAACCTGTTGCAGGTTCTACTCCAGAAAGAGAGAGGCTCTTTATGCTGGTCCTCAGAGCTGTTGGTCTTCCTGAGACAGGGAGCAGGGTCAGCAGATATTAATGCAGAGGCTGAGAGGAGTAGAAACAGAGGAAGAGGTAACCAGGGTAATGAAAATCATCCTGGCCTTTTTCCTGGTGCAGAAGATTAACTGGGATTCTGGCCTTATGTCCAAGAGGGCTCTTTATCTTGGCCACAGGGCTCTACCCATGGGCATAGCAATTTTGGCTTGCAGAGCAAGACAGCAGTTCTCCAACAACAGCATGGCAGCCAGCTTCTTGAGCTCCAGGTGCTGGAACGGCCTGAGATCTGTTAGACTCATGGAGGTAGTGTGGAAGGAATGTGAGTCTCTGGACCTTGGGCACCCTTTGCAATTTTGCTAACCCTGTGTTGTACCCCAATGCCATTCCTTATCTTTAGACTGTGGGGTGGACATAGGAGACTGACCAATGTGCAGAGCTAAAGGACCCAGAGCCTCCTCTCTCCCCTTGCTGTCTGTCCTGGGCTGGACAAGACTGAGGGTTAGGCCCAGTTCTTCTCTCTGTGTTTACCTATGGTCTTAGGACACTCGATAATGATGTACTATGTGTAGCGATGTACTGTTTGATGACCAGTACTATGAGTGATGTGAATCCCTTGTTTGATAGCCTGTAACTTGGGAAAAGTGTCCCCAAAGGGAGCCAAGCACAGGAGGAAGCATCTTAAGAGCGAAAGATTTCACAAGCTTGCTCCAGTTAGTCTCCATAGTGAATATCATGAAGTAATATAAGTACCTTTACAGAACAGAAAATGCAAATACAAAAGTGATATCCTCCCTGTAGTAGTATTGATTAGCATGTTTCTACATGTTTTTGTTTTTGAAATGTTTCGCTGCAGCAGCTAGCTGAGTCTGTATCCATTGATGGTGAATACTAGCTGCACCGACCCATAGGGAGAAAGTGAGCACGGTACCTGATCTGGGTGAAGCACATAGTGCAGTTAGGAATGGTTTGTCCCCATAGGGCCATCGCTACAGGCTTGTACCCTGTAGTTGCTTCAAGGAAGGCCTCCGAGTTCAGAATGAGGATGGCAACTGCTATAGAAGAAGCTGCTGCAGCCAAACAATCCTCTTTTTATGCTTCATAGAAAAAGGGGAGTCTTCAGCAGTGTATTCAAAAGAAAACGCTGAAATAAAGCAGACATTCTTAGATGAGCATGGTGCAACATGCAGCTTCAAAAGTGGGACAGGTCCTTTGTGCACCCCCTTCTTGGGGACATTACTCATTACTTATGACTCAGCCTTAAGGATAAGCTGACCATCGTTCCAAGCCACCAGACCTGAAAAAAGTCCTGCACCTGCTGTGTTTATTTCTACATCTTGTCTTACACCTGGCATGATCAGAAACAGGGGTATATTCTTAAGACACTGACTTCAGCCTGGTGAAGCTTGTTGCCATGATCTCTCTGAGCCCATTATGGGGAAGCAGGTTTCCTCAGGAAATAATTCAGAATGGGAAAGTGGAGCTCCTGGTTTTTTTCCCCTGTTGACTACAGAGTGAGGGAGAAGGATGAACCTTGTAAGGCAACCCAGTGTGACCACACTGAGTCACGTTAAACTCCAGAGGTGTGTCCTGCAGGTGCAGATCACAGTGAGGCTGCTCTTTAGCAGCTGTCAGAGGCAGATATTTGAGTTCAGCCTTCAAGGCAATGCAGTGTGACTCTTGCTCATACAGAAATTTTGGAATATAGTGCCATTTAGGGAAGGTGGCAGTGACGTGTTTCTTTAATGACAGGATATGCATGCCATTGTTATCTATCATGCTTGGATGTATGTTACACTTCTGACTATGATATGGAGGAAGGAGGAAGGTCTTTTTGTGAAGGATATTTGTTCAGAGACAGTGATTGACCTTCTGTTGCCGTAGTAATCTTCAGGATTTGGGAAGACTAGCTTTGGAAGGGCCTTTCAAGGTCCATCCCCTATATGGAGTGGGATCCGTCTGGCTTACATCACATGTGAAATGCTTGTCTAACTTTTTTTGAAGTCTTTCATTAGCAAAGGATCTCCATGCAATCTGTTCTAATGATTTAAATTCTTCACTGTTAGCATATTTTTTGGGGATGTTCTGAGACTTCAACACTGCAATGTGACCAGAAAATCATATTTTTTAGTTGTTTGTTTGGTGATGGGTTTTCCCCCCCCCCCAGTCAGGTTGGATTTTAGAATATGGTTAAGTATGCAGACTCTCACATACTTTAATTAGAGGGACAATGTGTCTTGAGCTGAGCACTCAGAACTAGTCATTTCATCTGTGTGTACCTTTCTTTCTCATTTGCCAGCTGGAGACGGCAGGGGTAAATCTGGTGACTGTGACATGCTGAACAAACACTCCTCTTTACAGCTGCATGGATGTGACATCGGACATGGCTTTTCCAGGTCATTCAGGAAGTCTCTAACAAAATGCCATATTGAATCCTGATTTCCCAACCCTCAGCCCAGTGATGGAGGCAATGTCCTGTCTCTGCAGGATCTATTGAACCTTGTTAGCAAGTAAGAAGCAAACAAGAACTGCTCTGTTTGCACCAAGTGCGACATTGCCCTTTCCCATCTTCCAGTGATCTGAGGGTCTTGCTGATTGCTCAGCCATGGGAATAATTTTCTCGACTTAAAATGAAGTGTTAGTATGTTTGGAGTTTCTTCCTTTCCACCCCCATCCTCTTTTGTCCAATTGTTTCAAAGAAAGACTTAATTGTGACAGGCTTGCATGAGGAAAGCCAGGCTGTCCCCAAAACCGGCCTAGAGGCAGGCATGGAGGGCAGGAGGACGTGCCCTGATCCCGGGGAGGGTCAGAGGGGGAGCAGGACTCACACTGCCGCTCTTGCTTTTCTCCCTGAGTCTGAGTGCAAAAACCAAGTTATACCATGAGCACAAATCTACTTAATTGAGCAAGTCACATTTAATTTGGGTAGAGAAGAAACCAGGCTTAAAAGTGCTTATGAAATTTCCTTTGTTTGTACCTTATTAAGTTACATGGCTTTGTGCTTTCCATCTGACTTGGACATTATTTTTTTATCCCCCTCTTCCAAGTATAATGTCTTCATGGAAGAATAGGCAGTGGCCTGAGACCAAAGATTTATTTGTTCTGTTGCTAGTTGACCCATTGGCACATGTCAATTTGTTGCAATTCAAAATTAGTCACAGTATTTACTGGCTTTGTGCCCAGTTGGTAGTTGGAGATTATGCACTGGAGTTGGCAGATACAGCAGAAGTCAGAAGCATTGTTTATGAGGGGTGGACAGGTCAGGAGATTGAGTGATTTAGGAGCATTGGGCCCGTATCAGTAAGATGTAACCACAGCCCCTTCTCTGATACAGTGGGGAGTAAGATGTGGACCTGCAGGGCTCAAATTCTCTGGCTGTGGACTTAATGACTCCCCCTTCTTAAGGGCTACACCACCCTAAATTCAGACGTTTCTGATGGAGATTTAGCTCGTTTTGGGATCCGCAAGCTGCATTTATTTTTTGCCTTCCTACTCATCACTTGCATTCTCTAAACTGATCTTTGGCCTGGGTAACCCATATGCCATGAAAAGTAGTTTTATTAGGTTACTGGTTCACATAATGGGTCTACATGGGGTTCTCTGAGAATATTTGGGTTTTCAGGGCTTTTGCTGTGGCATTGATTATTTCAGAAGGGAGCGAGGGAAGGTGCTGAATGAGAACTGTGGATGTATTAAGCAGCTGGCATATATTTCTCTATTAGAAAGCATAAATGTGAATCTGTTATAGCTGCTTTTCAGAGCAAAGCAGAACTGCATTTTAGTTGGTCTGATACTGCTGCTTGATGCTAGCTGCTGCTGCACTGCTGGCAAGTGTTTGTCGTTAATGGTGATTGCTGTTCTGTGTCAGAGTGTTTGGTGGTCACAGGGCTGTTCTCCAGATCTCCTTTTCCTTGATGCCCAGTGCTCAAAGCAGAGCATGGGAGACCTTGTGCTAAGCAGTGCAGGGGTTTGCCCTTCAGGAATGCTTCTTCTGTGCACCTGGAAAAAAAGGGGGTAAACTGCAGCCAGGTAAGATGCTTCCTTTTGAGTCCTACAAAGCTGTGGTATTTAGGTAATGCTCAGTCATCCTGTGAATCTTACTGTCTTGCCTTTGAGAAAAACCTGCAGTTTGGATTTCCCTAAGCAAATTTTCCATTTTGCTGGGAAAAGGTGCTGTTTTTAAAGGCTATTTCATGACTTTACTTCTCTGACCATTGCTAGCAGAATGCCAACTCTCTGGTTCAGAGGGTATCTAGATTTCTGTGCCACTTCTGTGTTACCTCACTTCTCAAAGTACAGCAATTCAAAGCTTACCGCAAATAGTTCTGCCTACAATAGCGGATTACAAATACATCAATGATGTATCAAGGTGCCTGTGGTCCTAGTTTATGAGAAAAACAGAGCACCTGCAGATCTAGCTAATAGTTGGAAGAGACCTGGTTTCTGAGCAACACTGGAAAATGGTGTCCGGTGCCTGAAGCCAAAAACATTGGCTGGGATGACATGCCCATCCTGTCATAACGAATCTGTAGTGAGTCAAGACTGAAAACCACAGTAACACTGGAGCCCCCTCTGAAATCCATCCCATAAGGTGTTTGTGGGATTCATACGAAGTATTCCCTCCTTCACCCTAGCTTGCACCATCTTGAAATGGTCCCTGTCCTTACGCAGGCCAGGACTTCCCAGGTCAAGGGCAGACCGAGGAGCCTAGCCATGGTTGCTTCTTAATCTTTTAAATGCCAGATCCATGCCTGCTGCCTGGTGTGGTTTGCCTCCAGACAGCAGCTGACAGATCACACCATCTCTGATCTGCCCTGAGATTTGGGAGCTGTGGCGGGGTCCCGACTCCTACCCTGGTAAATCTGCTCCATTAATAGCTATCAAAGAACCTGAAGTTTCCGTCCGAACTTTATCTGGCTTTGCAGTGAGCTGGAGGATTAAAGACTGTCGCAGGGGAAGGCAGGGAGCAGCCGTGGCTCACCCGGAATAGCCTGACCTATGACGGCACTTATCAGCCTGGGGAGGGGAGTTGTCCCGTGAGCTCACGGGTTATTAACAGTGAGCACAGACATGTCTGCAGTCAGCAGCACACCCAGGGCCATCTGCTCCATCCCTGGCTGGTTTAGGGGGTCCAGAGGGATTTGTTAGAACAGCTTGCCTGTACGGCTCTTTGATGGAAAGCTGGGAGCAGGCTTGAGGGCCAGCCTTGTGGAGCCATCATTTTATGCTGCTCAAATGACTTAGGGTTTGACCTTTGGGCTGTTTGTATGGGGCAGATCTGTTTTTGGGACAGCAGTATGAGAAGATAGCCCCTGCCCTGCTGCAGCCCAGGGCTGTTGTCTCTCTGCTGTGTCATAGCAAGCAATAAAGGGATCACAGTGGGCTGTATGGCTGGGACTCGCCTATAGGGCCAGCAGGTGTGGGGCACAAGCCTCCATCTACCAGATGGAGGAGATAGTGTAGGAAGCAAGAGCAGGTTTTTTGGTGTAGCCAGGAATTCACTTCTCTCAGCCTTTCTCTTGTAACTGGTTTTGTTTTTCTTGCCTTGTTCCTCTGCTGGCATCCCCGAGTTCTCTGTTTCACCTGCCCTGTGTCACTACTGTGGAAAAATGCTGGGTTTCTTCTTACTTCCTCCCCCCCTCATTCAGAGCTGCTCCTCATCTGAGCATTGCTGTTGCAGCAGGATTTTTTTCCTTAGAGATAGGCCGTGAGTCAGAGCCCTTTCCAGTGCCCAGCGTTTTGCAGGATTTGTGCAGAGCACCTCAGTGTAGTGGAACAAGATCTTCCCAGCTGGTTGGATGACCCCAGACTCAGTGTGCATGTCCCCCAAGGAGCAGTGGAACTGCAGATTAACTTACTGGACATGTGGGAAGCAGGCATGTGGCCACCGCAATGAATGGTCTGTGGGTGCTGCTCAGTGTTTTACACTAGGAAGTACTGAGGCTGTTCTAAACCTTTGACCCCGGCGACATACTCCAGATTCCTCCCAGTTAAACTGTCTCCTTCCCTCCCCTCCAGGCCTGAAAGCTTCATGTCTGCTGACTAGCCAGACAGATGCGTTGCTCCATAAAAAGCTCCTTTATATCCTCTATAATTCTGTTGATCTGCACATTGGGAACATCATTCTGCCTTGGGATTTGCAGCTTGTGTACTTTATTGTTATCAGTGATGGGCACTGCTGGCATGATGGCTCTTTGGACATCTAGGAAGTCACCCAGCAGGTGGGAAATCCGCGCTCCATAGATCTGGTAGTCTAGGGCCTGAACACAGGGCCTGGTAGCTGAACAGAGGGCCTTTGAGCAGCACCCTTTCTGGAAGAGGTTCACCGTACCCCATGATGAGAAAGATGAGGCCATACTGAATCCTTCTCTCCTGCTGGCATGGCAGAGGAATGTGTAGCCTCAGCAGCAGTGTTGCTGTGGCATGTGCTCCCCTTCACTGGAGCGGATCAGCAAAGGAGGCACCAATGACTGGTGTACAGGACTCTGCCTGTCCAGCCAATGTTGCTTCTTCTGCTCTCCAACAAGCTCTTATGTGCCAGGGGTTTAAAAGGAAAGGGAATATTTATGCTGTCTATGTCCTGCTGCATAGACAGGTTTACCAAGCACATTAGGCACTTGTAGCTGCAGTGTTTGTTGCTGTCACTTGAGGTGTAGAAAGTTGTGCTTCTAACTCTGGAGGTTTTTGTTTCAGCCCTTGGTCACAAAGAGGGCAGTCTTCATCTGTATGTGTCCTTTCCCATCCTGTTGCTGACACTTGAATACCTCAGCAATTCGTGGAGGTCAAGAGAGGCTGTTGAACAGAGGGAGAAAAAAAAAAAACACAACACAGCGATTCCCTCCTAGACATTCAATCCCGGCCTAAATAAGGGGACTTATGAGCTGGGTGCTGAATGACTGCACTGATTTATCGTGTCTAGTGCTAGAGTCAGTTATTGTGGTCAGGGCGGGGAGCTGGGAAAATCTGTGTTTATTCGGGGGAAAGGGGAAGAGATATTAGGCAAATAGACATAGCACAAATGTCTTCTACCTTGGCAGTGTAAAAAGATGAGAGTGGGCCAGTAGGTGCATTGGCAGTTGGACTACATGATCGTTGTAGGCCCCTTCCAACTGAAAATACTGGATTCTGTTCTGCATCCTTTGCATGTCCATTGCATGGACCTTCTTAATGCCATTTTGAGGAGCAAACATGAAAGTCTGATCCCTGCCCTGCAGGGGAAAAATCGTCTTTACGTTCTCTGAGAAGATCCACAGATAGCAAAGGGAGCTGGAGGAAGCTGGTTTGGGTGGCTGTCATGGCTACCTGGCGGTCCCTCAGAGCGGCTGTTCTGGGGACACTTACTAGTGGCCTTCCTGTAGACCTGATGGCAGTAATATGCACCTGCTATTCCATCTTGATGCCCTCTTCTCCCCAAGAGGAGCTGAACGTGATGGCTGAGATCTGTGGCTAAAGGACTGCTGTGCTCAGCAGAGCAAGAGACACTTCGGCTTTTCAGTGCTTTCTGCCTCTTGGGCAGTCATGCTCTTGCCAACCAGGGCTCCCTTGCTTTTCAGGGTGTTAGCACCCTTTCTAGCCCCCCACCTCTGGCTCCCCAGAACCTCCTGTGACTGAGGCCTGGGTGGACTTTTCTCTGTTTTTACTGGTTTTACTGACCCTGTGAGACAAGGCTCTTTTTTTCTTTTTTTTCTTTTTCTTTCTTTCTTTCTTTCTTTCTTTCTCCTGCTCAGGTTTTGGTTTTGATTTGATTATCAAAGATGTTGTAATCAAGCTTAACCAGCTATAGTTTACATCTTTGTCTCCCTGCTGCTGGAATTGCTTGGGGCATGGCAAATAACTGCTGCCCTCCTCGGAAGCTGCAGTTTGCCCAGCCTTCTTGTGAGGGACCTACCTTCCTGCCCAGAAAATGAAATGCTTTGTTCAAAGCCTGGGAGCGATCCACTTAGCTGCATGGAGAGACCATTAAGAGAGAAGGGTGATAAGGGAAGTAGTCCGATAAGGATTTTTTTACAGGCTGTGGGGAGCTGTGCTGTGCAGGGAGGTGGTGAGAGGAACAGGAGTGGCTGCTGACATGCTGAGACATGACGCTTAGACTGAGCATCACGTAGATTCATGATGTAAGGTCCCCAGTTGCTCTCAACAGCCAGCTCCTGCCAAGCATGTGCATAGTGAGTAAAGGTGGAAAGAAGTTGGGACTTTAAACTGCTCCAGCCACCTTCTCTCTCTGAGGAGGTCTCTGCATGGCTTTCTGTGTTTGAGGACAGTCCAGCTGTTCTGGGAGCAGAAAACCCCACCCTGTCTGGACCAAAGACTAGTGTTAAATCAGGGTAAATGTAACCACACAAGGCAAAGCATATTAAGGGTGTGGTTTGTTTCTTGCTGGTCCAGGAGATAAACAACGGGGTTGCTATTGCCTTGTCTGCAAAAAGCATTAGATCAGGGAAGGACAAACCTTGGTCATGCTCTTCGGTACAGTAAAGTATAAGAGGTCTGAGTTCATCCTGATTTGTCTGTAAGTCCTTTTTCAAACTATGACTGTGTGGAGAAATATTCCAGAGATTCTGAGTGCAAGAATAAGGGAGACTTTTTAACTTTCCTTCTTTCAGCCTCATGAGCAAAACCTTGCAACTGTTTCTTTGTCTCTGCTTTGCTATATCTGTGTTTGAAGTCTCCTATCTTTCTCCTCTCTTTCTGCAGGTCCTTCAGAAGCTTGGGAAAGCAGATGAAACAAAAGATGAGCAGTTTGAACAGTGCGTGCAGAACTTCAACAAACAGCTGGTAAGATAATTGGCAATATGTAATTACACCCTGGGTTTCAGTATTAGCTTCCAGTCATCTGCTGCAATGTGCAATTAAAACCCATTAGATTAAATGATGCCATAGGCCTATTGAAATGACCCACAACTCAGAGCTGTTCATTTATGAAAAATTACACTGTCTTCTAGTGCCCCTGTCATGGAGTCAGTCACAGTGTATGCTGAAAAATAATACTTGTTCTAGACCCAAGTTTAGCAAAAGAAATGGCTCAACCAGAACACTTCCTTGAGTTAGCAGCTGCTTTGTAATGTAATTTTTCCTGCTGGGCTGGAAGCACAGATATAAAAGCAACATTGAGTCTCTGAAAGATGGATAGGATGGGAAACAGATTAGAAATAAAAAATAAAATGGAACAAGGCAGTTTCAGTTTCCGAAGCGCAGTGGAGGGCAAGAGACAAAGAAAGCAAACGGTGAAAAGGGAACATCCTTCCATGGGTAAGATCTAAATCTAACTTCCTCCCCATCCTTGCACAATCACTGTGTCAGTCCTGAGTCATTACTCTTCCACATGTCTGCTTCATCCCTATATTTTAGCACACAAAAATATTTTGATAGTGTAGCAATTTCCCCCCACCCTCCTGCTTTAACAGCAGTAAGTTTGTATCTTGAACTGGGTGTGTGGTGTTTTGGTTTTTTGGTTGTGGTTTGTGTTTTGTGGTTTTTTTTGTTTTTTTTTTTTCTTTTAATCTGGAGCTTTCTACCACCCAGAGGAGGGGAAAACATAAGTTCACCCAGGGGATTTGCACCCTGGTGCTTGGTGTTAGGGGAAGTGTTGCTTCGGTTTCATGGTATGGAATGCGTGCCACACCAAAGTTCAGGTGGTGCTGAAGAAATCTTTTAGCCCTTTTGTGCCCTGACATATTTAGGACCTTTTTCTGGAGCTGTTAGTGGCAGCTGCATCGTGTCTGTTAAGACTCAGCAGATGTGGTTATGCATCGCAAAACCAGCTGAGAAGGAATTTGCCACAGCTGAATATAATGAAAATCTTTTAGTCTGACTTTGACTTATGTCTAACCAGAGCTGACTGCAGATTCCTGGAGACTAACGCTTATTCTTTTGGCAGCGATAGTAGCTGTTGTTCCAAAAGTTCATGCAACATCTCTACAGCATGTCCACCGATGATATCCTCTTGTACAGAGAGGAATACAGTTTGGCTTCTTTCTGACGACATGACATTACCAGGTGACTTTTCTGTATCATTTTTGAGTATCGGCAATAGGGAAATAACCTTTTTGTAGGAGAAATACCAAAAACCTCAATTCTAAACTTTGTGATCTGATTGTCTGGGATGGCTTTTCATTTTCCAAAGCTGTGAGTTCCAGTGGTGCACCGAGAAGCCTGTTAAAGAGGCACTGCCTCTGTAGCCATTACAGCCGAATTTCTTTTCCTGTCTTGCAGGGGCAGGCTGTGAACTGAATTCTCCAAATAATTTATCAAAGGAGCGGGAAGCTGCTCTGAATTTGCTGCTTGGGGTCTGTTGGTTTTGCTTTGGCCCTCGGTTTCCCTGTTACTAAAATAAATGTAAACAATGCACGTTTTACAGGGCAAACCATAAATGTGAGTTAGCTGGATTGTTAGGATATCCAGGGCTCAGGAGTTGTTATGATGCCAAGCAGACTAGGGAAAAAAATCCAGCTATACGTGCATATATACACACTTTTTATTTTTATATGTATGATGTGTGTGTGTGGTATAGCTATGTGTGAGATTTCTACAGCCTTTCCTTACTAAGTCTGCTCCATTTGGAAATATATGTCTGGAGGAAAACTTATCTTTTGCAGCAGGCTTGTGACAGAACAGCTCTCCTGTGGGACTGGCTCAGTTGTGACCAGGCAGTGGCCTTGTCTGCTGCTTGATTAGGGGCTCCTCTGGCTTATCACTGTGTTGGGCCACTTTGACACACGTTCCTGTGCATGGGCTGTTGATGTAAAAATCACTTACTCATTTTCAACCAAGGCGTCTTGTGGTTCTCTAAAGTGGTGGTTGAGTGGACATAAGGGAAGGCACTGCAATTCCCAGCTCTCTGCCCATTCAGGTTCATATGAGAGCACCACTCTGAGGTCTTTGAACGGTAGGAGCTTTTTAGCTCAGACAGATGGATTTGCTGTGGGACAAATGAGCTGGACATAACCATACTTCTGCAGGGCTACAGAGCTCGCTCTTGTCTCTTGAAGGCTTGACAAGCAGCACAACTGGGCCCGGTATTGCTCCCTCATGACACATTATCTGTGGCAATTAGCCTCCCAAAAAGTTCATTCGAAGGCTCCTCCCTCCTTCCCTTTCCCAGTGTCACTTGTGTTCAGGCACCGGCACAAGGGTCTGTCCTGGAAATTGCCCCCGCAGACCTCGGAGCAAGAGGCCTGCTGCAGAGTTGCAACACAGCCGCTGCCTGAGGCATGCTAAGGCTTTGGCTTCTCTTCCCCTGCATTTGAAATACTGACTGGAGAGAGAGTGGGAGGCTGGTGGCAGCCCTTAGACCTGGCACTGTGTTGCATTTCTGCCTGGCAGAGCGGCTGGGTTTTGATACCTTTCGTGAGATGTCACTCGTGGAAGTTCTGGGTTGGCTTACAGCATTTCACACCAAATGCATGAGAGGCAAGCTGCTGCTGGCACAGGCTGCATCCATCTCTGCCTGTACCCCACGGTGTTCGGCACCGCCTCGGCATGCCAGGCAGACAGCGTGAACTTAATCTTTGCTCTTGCAGTGTAGGTTTGGCTGTGGACCGTTATAGTCAGTAGCTCAGAGACTCTTTCCAGGCAAGATCCCTTCATGCCCAAAAGTTTCCCTTTCAGCCCTATGTAGCAAAAAGAAGTTTAACAGCTTGCCTGGTACCCCCGGATGGGAGCTTCTCACCAGTTGTTCATGCTTTGTGTCTTAACAGCTCTGAAGTTTTGCTGAGTGGGGGCTTATCTGGAGCTGTTGTTTCAGTGCTTCCCCCTCCCCCTTCCTGTATAATTCCACAGTCTGTTCTTCCAGCCCTATATTAATCTAATCTGGAACAGGACGTTTTGTGCCCCTCTCAGGTATGGAACATCCCTCCTGATAATGAAATTCCTTCCTATTGGAACTGCAAAACCAGGGAGGTTATGTAAAGAAGGCGTTGCAGTCTAATATTAGGATGAAAGAATTTCTTTTGAAGATTGGGGAAAAAAAAGGGTTTTAGGAGTCCTGTCTACTACCAAGAAACAGCTCTGTGGAAAAATCACATACTTAGCTAGGGCTCAGTGAAAGATATTGTAAATAACACACACCCCCCTCCCCCAACAAAACAAGAAAGCACAAAAAGATACCAAACTGCTCTTGTGTCTTTCTTTCACAGAGCTATAAGTAACAGGTGTTTCATTAGGTCTTTGGAGAGAGAGCTCTTCCAGCCTCCCAAGCATAGCAATTCTGTTTTAAAATATGCATCTTCCTGTACATACTGTCCTTCATATTATACCT
The DNA here is from genome assembly GCA_034782735.1 of Sagittarius serpentarius. Lineage (NCBI taxonomy): Eukaryota > Metazoa > Chordata > Aves > Accipitriformes > Sagittariidae > Sagittarius > Sagittarius serpentarius. The sequence goes on from JAVKLA010000001.1 coordinate 37,742,620, forward strand.
GGTTGTGTTATAGGCTCATAGGGTTGAAATACACTGTGATTGCAAGTATGGCAATATCTACTCAAGGTGACACTTTCGTGTTTGAGTAGAATGACTTATTGTGGTCACTTCTATATCAAGGCAGAGTGTCATTGTCCCTGTGTGAAGATTTTAAGTGAGTTTGTTAGTGCAGGGATGAGAAATGAGCATGAGGTTCAAGATCAGGAGGGATCTTCCATTTTTGTCCTAGTTCTACTTTGTGGAGTTTTGTTACTCTGAGACACGCACGCGCTTGCACCCCCCCCCCCCTACTTTTTTACTTTTGAGCTTAGGAAGTATTTCTTAAATATGTGCTCAAGCATGGTGAAAGCTTCTATTCTATACAGTATTTGACAGTGTCTAACTGCATTGTGAGAGGTGTTTATGGGGAATTGTGGCTGTACTTGACAGCTCGCTATAGCCTGCTTGAAGAAAGCAGGTGCTGCATGCACAGAGAGAAAGCTGTTGCCAAAGTTTCTTGGGAAAGTATTAATGCTTAAAATTATAAAAAGAAACTTTTGTAGCAAATGAGGGAGCTGCTTTACTCATGGACAAGAAATAAAGTAATGGAAATGCCAAAAAGGGACTTGGATGGGGGAACCCCATGTGCCCAGGGGAGCTGGGGAAATGGGATTCATGGCAAAACTCTGAACATGGGCCTCTCTGAAAGTCTTTCTGCCTGCAGATTTTACAAGCTGTAAAGTCTATTCACTCTCTCTGGCAGGCTTGGTGCTTTTAAGAGGCTTAAATAACCCCATAGTCATAGAGATCAGCTTTAACTCTGACTTTAAACATCATCAAGAGGTGGCTGAGAAAGACCACTCCAGTTGCAGGATGCAGCACTGCGTATTGGCTGACTGCACATCGTGGTGAGACAAGTGGTGTTGAGGATGCACGGAGAACACAGAAGGCTAGTTGTGCATTGCTGCAATTGCATGCTTCAGTGTTCGGGCCCTGACTTGGAAGTTTTTCAGGTGGTCTGTCTAAAAATCTTGATTTGATGTTTAATTGTGATGCCGGTGTACCTCTTGGGGGATACTTTTGTCCCCATGACTTTGAGACTGGGTATCAAGACTTGAAGAGTTCATGACTTTGGGTTGTGTCGTGTGCTGCTGTGGCAGAACTTTGGCAATTTTAGAGTGATTTCTGATTTTAGATGCTGTAATTTAGAGAGTTACAGTTCTAGACATTCAGTGCCCAAGTGTGTGGTGGGCAAGTTCTGCAGAGGACCTTCCCTGCTGATTAGTTTCTGATAACCTCAAAGTTGTGTGTTCAAATTTAGTCATTCTTAAAAATGATACAGCTGCAGGATGATAATGTATCCATCTGAGGGATTTTGCATGATAGTTTCTTCTGTGCCATTTTGTCTTGTGTTCTAAAATCTCATCTTGCCAGTTCCAGTCTGTGATTTCTAGTCATGGACCAATTCTATGCAGACAGCACTGCTTTCCCCTTAAGACTTTCTTGCTTCCTACACTGGGCACAAGCAAACACATATTACAGTTTGATTGAACTGCTGCTTGTCAGCTCAGGCTCCCTCATGGTCCTCTGTGTGTGTGCTCTTTGATTACTCTGGCACCTCTTCGCTGGTGGTTTCTGATTGCACTGTTACAAAAGTCTCATCTGCCCAGGTTTCCACATTCACCGTAAGCCAGCAAAAAGCTCTACATTTGTTTGCTGTGTGTTTTAAGAACTCCTAGGACTTCTGCAGCAGATGTGGTCATTATTCCTTTCCTTGTGTACTCTCTTTGGGTCAGTTTCAATGCTTCTCCAGAATAGGAGTCTGACTTTCTTTTATAAGAGTGGCCAGCTCTTTCCCATCCCTCATTTCCTTTGTTGATGGCAGCAGGAAAAGAACAAATGTGAACTCATTCAGAACTTTTGAGGCAAGAAAAACCAATTGGGCCATAGCGTTGGAAGCAGACGGATTTCTTCACGAGGCTATGCTAGCACTGCCACTTCAACAGCTGGGCGGATTTAGCCTCTGCTTAGAGAGCACAGCTGCACTGAGAGCACAAAGGATCACAGCATGAGCTCGGTTGAGGCAAGAGGTTCTTGAGTGGTGGGGAGGGCTGATAGGAAACATCTGCTTTTGAAGCTAGTAGCTCTGAGGCAGCTGTCAGAGATGTCCTGTGAGCTCCCTGTCTCTGGACTTGTCTTCAGCTGTCAAAATTCATTATGCTGCCCCCCCCCCCCCCCAATGGGACACAAACTGGGAAAGAAAAGAGGAGGAATGGCAGCAGTCTGGGAGGAAGGTGTGAGGGGGGATAATGAGGATCCAGTGAGATCCCACAGGGTAAGAGAAACCCTATTATAACAGAGATCTTTTTCTCTTAAACTTTTTTCTGTACTTCTTACTCAATGTTTGCTCCTTCCCTTGCTTTGGCATGCTCTCTGGTGGTGTTGGTCAACTTCTCAAGCTTTACTTTTCTCTTCCTTTTGTTTGTGTCTGTATAATGTCATTGTCTGGATTGGGGAGTGTTTCCATGTCTGCTTTGCACCGTCAATGACATATGGCAAAGTAGAGGGGAGGTGGGCCTGAGTATGCCTATCCAAGTGCAGAAGAGCAGTCGTATTGGGAGTGCCTGAGCCAATTTTGCTGTAAAAATCTCCATGACCCTTTCTAATCTGGGTTCTTGTACTGCGCTCACCTGTGTCATCTGAAGGCTTGAACTGGCAAAACTTGGCCCAGTTTCTGGTTTTAATCCATTTCCTAGTGAGTGAGATCTGCTGCTGGTAGGCCACCTCCACAGTGAAAGCTAAAGATTATTAATTCTGTATCTGCAAGCCTTGCTGCACAGGACAAGTTAGACAGGATGTTTGTGCAGGTCAGAGGTTCCTTGCACCCACTTTGCACTGGGGTTTTGGTTTGCAGTATGGCAGGAAAAAGTGGTGAGCTGAACTGCTCCCAAACCAGTACAAAATAAATCAATTGCATCTATCTTCTATATCCTACAGATTCTCTTCAGTTACATTTGTTGTGTAGACCCATCAGCCCTTGGCTTACAAACTAATTGTTGCCCTTAGGACCCTCTCTGGTTGCTTGTACAAAATCAAAACACTAAAGCTGGCTCTGCTGGGAAGAGCAAATCGTAGCTTTACCCACATCAAGTTATCTTGGTGGTATTGTTGGCCAAATATGCCTGCAGGTCACTGTCAGTGGGCTTACCAAGTCAGAGGGCTGTGTGGTCTCCCTGTTAACATTTATGTTTTGTATGGTCATAGGGCTGGTGTGTAGCCCATCTGCAAGACCATTTTTCTTTATTTAGAAATGCTTGACCACTCCTTCTTACGCTCTCTTTATGTGGGAGAATAACTGATGGTCTTCTTACGTTCACAGTCCGAAGGCACGAGGCTGCAGAAGGACCTCCGAACTTACTTGGCTTCTGTGAAAGGTAAGGTCTGCATAAGCAGAGAATCGTTTCCTCTCTAGGGCTTACCTATGCAGTGAGGTTTCTGCAGTCATCCTTTTCCTGGTATTTCCTCAAGTGTGAGTTGTAGGAACGGTCAGCCTTATTTGGGTGTGGGATCTTTCAGAATCCTTCAGGACCAGCTGGGATGGAATGGGGTTGTGATTTGATGCCAAACAGGTGGTGCTGTCTTAGCAGATAGACTCTCATATCTTCTGCAAGGGGAGGATGAACACAAAGAGTTTGATGTGACTGCATCCTCTATTCCCTTCTCCCTCTGGTTACCTTCCACCTCTGTTATCAAGGGTCAGACATTCTGTAAGGAAGAGCTTAGCATTTGTTATAGCCCATTCAACACCTCCTGCGTCCCTGTTCCTCAGGATGATGGTTAAACTGTGAGGAACATGCTATTTCCCACTTTCTGAAGCAGTTCCCTCTTCTTTCCTAGCCATGCACGAGGCCTCCAAGAAGCTGACAGAGTGTTTGCAGGAAGTTTATGAGCCAGATTGGCCTGGGAGAGATGACACAAATAAAATAGCAGAGGTAAGACTCTGTCCAGGATGTGGGGTCACCAGGCTTGGTCTGTCAGTGGAGATGAGCTTTGGAAGCTGTGTCTGTGCCATGTTTCTTCAGGCATATGGCTTTGCAGAAGAACTGGAGGGACAAACTCAGCGTTGGGAAGAAGGGAAAGCTGAAGGGATGTGGACTGTGTTTTTGTCTGTGTAGAGCACTGTCCCCAGATGCTTGAATGCTACACAGAACCATATGCTTATGCCCCCAAGCAATTTGTTCCCCCAACAGTGGCTAAACAGGGACAGAGCATGCCAAAAGAGAGTCAATAGGGTCAACTGGACATACTGCTTATGCTCTGTGCAAGAGGAAGAGGAGGCTAAACCTATGGCCAGAGCATAGTCAGAGCAGCCATTGTGTAGCTGCAACAACCTCTCACAGCAGTACCACCAGATGCCATATTTTAGTTGCCACCTTGTTTGGCTGAGCCATGTGTCACCCCAACTTGCTATTCTTCTCATCCCTTGGTGCAGTGATGCCTGTCCAACTTGCCCAGGTGCTTTCTGTGGAGCTTAAGGCACAGCCTGTCGTTTGACAGCTTGGATCCCCTTTGGTGTCTGTGTGTGTGTGTGGTGGGTCCAGCTGGAGGCAGGTATCCCTTGCTCTCCTGTTGAGCTGTTCTGCTGAGCAGCAGCTGTGGCAGTTGAGCTCTGTGGATCCATCTGCCATGAGGCTGCAGGACTGGGCTTACCTGCAGCTGTCTGTGGCATTGGAGCAGAGGGGAAGGAATAGAGAGGGGAGCAGGAGAAGGATTCTTCCCTTCCCCAGCTTTCCTCTGCAGAAAATCTCACCTGAAATAACATCTGCATCTTGCCCAGGAAATACTGATATATTGAATACAGTAGATAATGTGGTTGTAATTCAGCTAGATTGGCTTCACGTTCTCTGTTGGCCTTTTTTCCTCTTCCTGAGCTACTGCGGTGCCTCCTGGGAGACTGTCCCTTCAGAGAAATTGAGCCAGGGAGCGTAAGTCCTGAGAACTAACTGTAGCTATTCTGGGGGTCTGTAGGAATATTTCCAGCCTTCTACCTCCCACTTTAATGCCTTTGTTTATGCTTCTGTCTTTCAGGAAAAGACAGAGAAGTGCTATTCTTGCCCCCCAAAATAATAAATTCCCACATAAAGTAGACATTTTTTCTGAATATTTTAGCCAAAACCCTTTGTTCAATTGGAAAAACAGGAGAGAGGGGCAATTTCCACCTAATCCAAGGTGTTGACGGGAAGTTACTGAGCCTAAGATAAGATCAAGGATAAAGTGTGCACAGGTTAGGGTGCAAGCCTTGGATGTGACCTCCATTGGGCTGTGGAGGCAGGTGGTGTGAGGGCTGAGGACTGCTAGAATACCTTTCTGTTATTGTTCGTTATCTTCCAGAAAGCTGTGTTGTAATAAAAAGCAGAAAATGGTGCCTAGTGGTGTCAGGTGTCCCACTTTTGTGGCTGCTGGGAGAAGGTAAAGCCAGCCTAACTTTCATCTTCCCTTCTGTTGTATATACTTGGGCTAGCACTGCAGGGGAAAAGAGAGTCCCTCAAACGAAGGTTCACAAAGGGCGCTGTGTCCTTGTAGAGGTCACCTGAACTAGCAGCATCAAGCTTTCTTCTCTGTTTCTACATTTCTGGCGTGACCTCTGTTTTCAACTAACTCCTCTGCTCCTTAGTTTTTTCAAAGAAACAACTTTCTTAAGAGCTCTGGGGAACTGAAATTGTTGACTGTAGAACTCATGGAGAAAAACAGAAATGCAGAGCTCTGTGTTCTTAATAGTTAGCTCATTACTTTTGTTTTTCAGAACAATGATCTCCTCTGGACAGATTTCCATCAGAAGCTGGTGGATCAGGCACTTCTGACCATGGATACGTACCTTGGCCAGTTTCCAGATATTAAAGTAAGATTCTCATTAAACCTTTTGATCTACAGAGTCACAGCAGATGAGACCTCATAAGAATCAATTTCTTGCATCCCCATCTTCTTTAGGAGGATGTGTGTGCTGTGCTGCTGCAAGCTCTCCTTTCAGAGCAGCCAAGATCTTTGCAGCTCTGGGTCGTGTGAAAATGTTATGTTCTCCTTTGGGCTTGAAACGAGAGTGAAGAATCCAGGGGAAAGATGCTGAAGAGAGAACATTAAGTGCAAAACAGGAGGATCCATAACAATTCCTATTGTATCACAGTGCCAGAGGGCAGTGTCAGCAATAACTCAAGCTCTTAGTCTCTCTTTTCGATCCTTTGGTTTTTTAACTTCCTTGTAAGTACAAAGCATTGAGGAAGCAGTTAGTGGCAAATGTGCTTTATATGTAGAGGCTGGTGCGGACAGAAGATTTCTGTGTGTTCCCTGAAGTCCTGCTGTGCATATAACCAGCTTGTTGTAGGGAAGGGGGAATGCTGGATAGGCGTCTTTTTGGGGGAGATCATAACCGAGGACCTGGGTTTGAATGATGTCCTGTGAGCTTCCCTTCCCCCCAGTTATCTCCTCTCTGTTCATTTTGAGAAGGTTATGCGGGAAATGTCTTCACCATATGGAAGCACTAGTAATGATATCACCATATGGGACGTATCAGCTTGGCTGCTTCCCAGTGAAAACAACCCTTTCCCCACCACACGTCTCTTAAAACGTTTGTCAATATTTGTTGCTTCAAGAGGATCGTGCTGTATCAAAGAGGGGCAGGTCACAGGCTTGTAAAATGAGCCCTGGACAGCAGTGTCCTTGCCTCCTGGGCCTCCTTCTTTTTGCTTCATTTTTCCAGCCTCTTCTGTTCCTGGAAGTCTGAAGCTGGGACGGTTGAAGAGGCTTGCTGTTGCTTTCCACTTGGTCAAGGCTGTAGAGCTGATCACTCTCTGTAGTGTGACACCATGTGCCTCACTTAGCAGCGCGGAGGCTCGTGCACTGCTTCCGAAGCAGAAGGTTTTATTTCAGGCTCGCTGTAGACTCAGACTTCTGCACTGCTTCAGTCCAAATCACATTTTACCAGCCTTGTTGGCTGTGCACTGGGTCACCTCAGAGTGTCACTTTTTTCCATGCTGAGTATCTCCAGGATTTCTTGATTCTGCTGGGGTACCGCTGAGGTTTTACGGTGGGATTTTAAAAGGAGTGCAAGACTGGGACCACCCAAATTCCACCAAAACTCAAGGTATTAGGCACTGAGTTCCCATGGATCCTTTCTGACTTCTGAATGGGTCACTAAGGTGTTTATACTAATGTTCCTTTCGCAGTCTTCAGGTGATGCTCTAGAAAATGGGATGTTAAAGCAATTTCATGCACAATTTAAGCAATGCTTTAAAAAGGGCTCTACTCACCTCTGCTTCCCTTCCTAAAACAAGTGAGAATTTGGCTTTCTGTTGGTTCGTACAATAAGATATGGATTCATTTCACAAGACTTGGCCATTTGTTTAAAATGGACTTCCAGTGGTATGAATTTAAAAAGGTCAGTATGTTTTTATTGGTAATTCAGCTGCGTACATCATCCTCCTTACCCTGGAGCAGTGAGAACTGCTCAGATCAAGAAGTGGCTCAAATCAAGTATGTCTTCTTCAACTGGTAGAAACTCCTGTAAGTGCTGTTGTTGAACATTGCTACAGTTGTACAAAAGTGTAGTTTGGCTTCACATAAGAAATTAGAGTTCTTGAGTTTGGCAGGCAAAGAACTCCCAGTCTTATGTAATTTACAGAATATTTGAGTTGTTTTTTGTTATTGTGGTAATAGTTTTCTGGTTTTTGTTTTCCACAAAAGCAGATTTTCTGCTTTTCCTGGAATTCTGGCATTACTGTGATAATGAAAGATGATTTATGGAGATAAGATGATTTTAATTTAGTTATGTGAAGGCCTGTTTTTTGTTAACAGCCCAGTAATTCAAATATGTAATAAGTTAGATCATGCATGCATTATATTTTGTTAAATTCTAACATATTCTGAATCCTTCTTCTCTTGAGGGGCTGGAAAAATTCCCTTGAATTTTTTTGACTTGCAACAGGATCAGCAGTGGGAATGTGAAAATGTAGCATTCCTTTAGTAAAGAATTTTTATAAGTTAAAGGGAATAATTTTTAAATGTTGGGTGAGGAGGGGTGAACAAAGCCTCTCTGTCTTCTCTAACTTGAAAAACAGGAATGCAAAAAGTACTTTATCCTTGGTCGCAGGTCATTATCTGTAACTTCTTGGAGCAGGACTCTTGCATAATCTATATTATTTCTGGGTGAGTTTTTGGTTGAGGTTGCAGAGTACGCAATAAGAGTACAGGTCTCTGCAGTGAGCTCAGAGAAGATAAACCATAACCCACGTTCTGAATAGCTGTGGAATTGGCGATTTTCTGTCTCACGCTGAAACTGATGCCCTGTTTCTACTAGGTTTAAACCCAAATATCAGTAAAGAGGTAACAAAAAAAAGTGTTTTGTGGTGGGGTGTGTGTGGCTTTTGTTTTTTTTTTTTTTTTTTTTTTTAAGGAGGCTCAAATTAAGATGGATTTCTTGCAAAGCAGTAAACTCGGAGTTCAGCTTTTACCTTTAGATAGCGGTGGGTAGCTGCAGCTATCCTGGAGTCATACAAGGAAGCTGCCCTGCAGCCTTCCAGGACTGGGCTAAGCCCCATTAGTGCCATCACAGGTAATTGTGTGGTCAGTGGTTACTCCAGGAGGACTCGCATGCGGTGTATCCGTACCTCACAGCATTTACACGTACTGTAGTAGAAATGTGAGGATAGGGTTTAGAAGATCAGGAGCTGCAAAAAAGGGCAGGAGGGACCTTGTTTGAGAGATGGGTGACATTGAATCAAACTCCCTGGTGGGGTAGCAGGAAAACCTGGAAGTGGCTGTTTGCCGTGTCAGAGGTGGGCAAAACTCCAGCTATCTCTACCAGTCTGACCTGGGGGAAAAATCCTCTCTCTTAAATCCCAGATCCTGTTTTATCTGGTGTGTGTGAAAGATGCATCAACTAGCATCTCGGAGATTGTCATGCTGCTGAAAGCCCGCTTGGACATCCCATCTCTGTGCCTGGCTGGCATGGTGATGTCTGGAAGGTGTCTTCTAGTGACCTTGACTGCAGGGTGGCTCAGTTCCTTCATGATTTCTCTCCTGGAGTGAGCTGAGCGCTTTGAAATCAGTTTGGGTGTGCGTGTGGCTGAGATCCTGCAGACCTGCTGTGACTCACACAGAGCTGCACCAGCATTTGCTGAAAGTGCAGAGGAGCGTGTGTGGGAGACGTGCGAACTGGTCCCAGCTGGTCTGGCAGAAAGATCAGCCCTGAGTGTGGTTTTGCAGCTTATCTGCAGGAGCCTAGGGAGAGGAGACTGCATCTCCCTGCCAAGTACATTGGAGGGGGGAATTTTGCTTTTGCAAGTAAATCCCAATGCTTATTCTTCATCTTGCACTTTCAATTTCCCTGGGTGCTGTGGTTTATTAGAAACCCCCCTGGCTCCTTGCCATGCCTTTTCACTCCAGTTCTCCAGCCTGTCTCTAGACTGCTGATCACTGATGTTGGACCAGGCTTTCCACGCTGGGGGATGCTAGGATCAGGCTGGGAAGACCTCTGCTCCAACCTAGATAGTCTGGGGTGTTTGTAAGAGAGTGTTAGGGGGTGTGGGTGTAAGGGGTGGATGGATGGTTCTTAAAACAGGGCAGCCCAGTGGGCCTGAGCCTCACCGAGGTGCAACTGTGCTGGGGAGAGAGCCTGAGGCATCTCAGATGAAGAAGGGTAATGGAGGATGAGGCCACAGGCCTGACTGTCTGTTCTGGATTCTCACCCATGGACTTGTCAGGACTGTATTCCTGAACATGAGTCTGGTACACAGTTGGCTCCCTCCTTGCATTTGTTACTGCTTCAGTGTGTCTTGCCTATTAGTGACACAGCGCTACAGGTTTTCCCTCGTACTTCTCTTGCTTAATAGCTAGTTACAATGGACCACTGCCTGTGGCTGCAGTCAATTCTGTCTGGACCTCCTGTTGCAGGGTCCAAAATGCTGTCCTAGGCATATCCTGAGTGTGTGGATGAGTGCTTTTGCTGTGCTGGCAACAGAAATGCCTTCTTTTGTTGAACTTAATCTTTTGAGCTTCCACACGAACTAGGGCTGTGAGCTGGTTAGTTGGAGTCTGGCTGCAGCCCTTAGGAGGCCCTGATAATGATGAAGCAGGTGCCTGTAGGATGCAGACACATGGAGAGGCTTAGGAAGCAGTGGAGCTACGGTTCCGAAAACATTAATGTCATCCAGAGGTGGGGCCTGTTGCTGGTTGGATCCCTTTGCTTTCCCTGGCTGGGTCTGCTGTCCTCCTGAGGAGACCCCTCTGGAATGGTGGCTGTCACAGGTGGCTCCCAGGGCCACCTCTCCGGGCAGCTTGTGTGGAGTATCCAGTGAGCGTCCTTGTGTGGGCAGAGCATGGGGTGCTCTGGAAGTTGGGTGAAGAGGAGGGGGGGGTTCCTAAGAGGCTTTGTGGTTTTGGCTGCTGGGGAAGATTGTCACAAGTCTTTTCTCCATCTTTCTTAGTCTCGTATAGCAAAGCGAGGAAGGAAGCTTGTGGATTACGACAGTGCCAGACACCACTTTGAAGCCCTGCAAACTGCGAAGAAGAAGGATGAAACCAAAATCGCCAAGGTAAAGCAAGCAGAAGGATGTGCATTTTGGGAGGTCTACATTTGCCTACTGAGCAGGTTTTAAGTACACCTGTACCTCTTCACTGAGTGTGTTTTCATAGAATCATCATTTAGGTTGGAAAGGATCTTTAAGGTCATTGAGGTGTTGTGAACTGGTGAGGTTTTGCTAGGTATTTCCTTCTCATCTGTTTAATTCTTCTAGAAGGCAGGACGGTCTCTGTGTTGGATCAGAGTCACCATCATCGCTCTGCATCTCTCCATGGCAAAGGCCTAGGCATGCATTTCCTTAGATACTGCAGGACCAGTAACCTCTGTCTGAAAAGCCCATGTGCCTCTGGGGGAAGGAAAATCTTGCAATGCCCCAGAAAAATTTTCCAATTTGTCTGCTTCTTGGGGCTCAGTCTCCCCATCTTAGAGCAGCGGTGAGAGTAAGTGCTTGAGTGTTGCTTGAGGTTGGTTGTGTTTGTCAAGTCCTCCAATATTCTAGGGCAGAGATCCTTAGGAGTGTGAGTTACAAGTTCATCAGTGGAAATGCATCTTATGCACATTTGGTGAATGTGTTCTATTGTCTGTTGGTCACAATTACTGGATAATAAATATAGCTGAAAGCAGAAAAACAAGAGTTTTTTCTTGTCAGGGTGTGGTTTCTTTCATGCCTGTGAACAGCTTGATCTAGAGTTAACTGTAGAGCATGCCCAACACGCAATTGAGGGATTTTATTTTTAATTACAACAAATTTCATTAAAAATAAAATTTAGATTTTCTTTTAAATATAGCTGAAGAAAGGTGATAGTGCTAACCTTGTTCTAGAGGAGGCGCAAGGTTCAAATACCTGCCCAGAAAATGAGCTGTGGATTTGAACCCACGTGATCCACTCCACAGGACAGGTCTTGGCACAACAAAGTAGTCCAGGGCTGGGGAGACATCTTTAATTCTCTTGAGTGTGGGCCATGGCACATCAGGACTCTTCAGGCTAGAAGCAGTACAGGAAAGAAGGAGCCTGGATCTGTATCTTTTAACCGGGCTGAGAAGAGCTGTCATCCTTTGCTTAGAGTTATTTCTGGTAGGGGGAAATATGGGCTACGTGAGAGACGCTACTGTTTCTCCTGCATGGAAGAAATAAGTATGCATCCCCGAGTAAAAGATCTGCATTTAATGGCCAAGCTGCAAGTCATCTGCTCACTCAGTGCATGCACTGTGCTTAACCTTGACAGACAAAGGGGAGAGAGAGACTGATGGCACAGGTGTCGATGCTTCATTTGTGTGGCAAAGCAAGTATCGGCTCTGTATGCAAGGCATGAGGCCCAGCTGGTTGTGCCTTCTGTTCACAGCGGTACTTCACTGTGTTTGGGGGTAAGAGCAGAATTTCCCTGGGGCGTGGTAGTAGTATTGGTGTGTGCCTGTAGGGTCTCTGCTGCAGTGGAAATGGTTTTTGTAAGAATTCATCTGCACAGGTTGGTACCTGGTGATCTACACCAAAGAGGCTGGCCGCTTTTGTCATTGCTGTACTTGCTTGTTTTGCCCCAAGTGCTCACACAAGAGGTTATTAACAAAGGATTGTTTGTTGCTCTTCTGTTGAAGTATGAAGAACAGTGCAGTTTTAAGAGTGAAATGCTGAGATTTAGGAGTTGGTGCTCTGTTCCTGATTCAGCTTGTGCAAGTGTTTCTTAGGACTTGATGAGACTCTTCTTGTTAGCCAAAATGTGCACTGGATCAGATCTTTCCACCCTGGTGCACTAGGCTGATGTAGAAGGTTCACCTCCCTGTTCTTGTGACTGCGATTTTGCTCGTGTGATCTTTGAAGTAGGGTTGTTCTGGTGTGAGGTACTTTGGAATAGGATGACAGGCCCCTAGGAAAGAGATACCATGTTTATAACACAGCATACAAATACGAACTGACTTGATTGATGTTTCATGGTGTAGTAACAGAAAGAGCAATGCACATACTTTTTGGAGCTATGTGGTCTCGTCTCTTCTTCTCTAATATATGGATGTTCTTTTCCCACCCAGGACTCCTGCCACTTACTGCTAAACTCACAACCCGCCATTAAAATAAAGCACTGTGGACTTCCAGCTGTTGCATGCAAATAATTACAATGGTTAATTAATCCTGACCTCTCTTTAAGGAGCTCCCACTTTACAGCCGTGACTCGGAGTAGGGTTATCTGTGTGCTAGGTCACTAACAACTGTATCTGTTGCTCTTTGCAGCTGCCTGGCTGGTCTGCAGTGTCCCAGCCCACACTGGAGCATTAATTGCTGCTAAACTTGGCATGCTTCAAAGGATTCATAACTGATCGGTCCTGGGATGTTTGTTTTTTCTCTCGCCTTGGTGATACTGGTTTGGCCCAGCCTCTAAATACAACTTCTGTTGTGATTTTAATTTTTTTTATCCTAAAAGATATATGTTTGTGTCTCTCTTGTTCTCTGTTTATTTTTTTTCTCTCTTCACTCAAACATGCTCCCTCCCCCCAGCCTGTTTCGCTGCTTGAGAAAGCCGCGCCTCAGTGGTGTCAAGGGAAGCTACAAGCTCACCTCGTTGCGCAAACTAATCTGCTCCGAAATCAGGTGACTGCTGATCTACCTGGCTCTAACCCTGCATGCGCTATTTTGGGCTCTAGATTGTACCATGCAACTAATCTCTAGGCAACGTTCACTCTAGTCCTCTCTGTTAAGTGTGTCCTTGATACTCCTGAGCCACAGTGGAGACATGGAAGTTGCTGACCGATGAATGAATCTGTGCCTGCCCTATTGATTTCTAATCAGGTGTGTTAATACTGGACTATTGTTTTCTCTAAAATGAAATGTGGATGAAGAAAAGCTATGGAATAATGTCAAGGCGGCGGGTGATGTAGTGTAGTCCTTCCAATTATTGCTTTCTTTTTCTTCTGAGAGAAGCAGTCAATGGGAGGAAACACTGAAAAATTGGCTTCTGCATTTGTGCCGTTGAGTAAAGCCAGAAAAAAACACTGCTTCAAAAGCAATTTCTATGGCTGCTGAGTTAAGTTGTGACATTCTCCTGTGGTAAAATCCAAGTTTTCAAAACGGGCACTGTCTTGCCTCTTGTGGTATAGAAGAGCCATTTCCAGATACACAGAGTTTCAGTCTGCATAGGAGAAGAGGTGGGCCCAGACCAGGGAATTTGCATCCGGTGTAATATATTAGTACAGCTCCAGGTTGAAGTCATGGTTGCATCATGTGGCAAAACTTGGCCAGACGTTTAGGTTATAGCATCTTGAGGGACACAAGAGCAGCTGAGAAACTGCAGGGACTAAGAATGTCAATCCTACTTCCGTAGGAGAAGCGTGGCTTCCTGATGAAATCTCGCTTGGTATTTACCTTGCAGCTCCTTAAGGGGTAAGAGGGAGCTGACAGATAACAGTCAGTGAGAAGAAAATGCTTTCAATGGGCAAGGGATAGTAAATCATTACCCAGACTGGGAGAATGCCAGTTACCTGCTCACAAGTTCCTGGTGAGCTCATCTGTTCTCATTCAAATATTCCTGTGTTTTCACATTCCTTGTCAGTGAATGAATTGCAGTTTAGAAACACTCAATCGCCTTATAAAGCACCTGGGTTTTTCACAGATTATGACTGCAGATCAGGGAAAAGACTAGATTACCACATCAATACAGCCTGGGGAAAGAACAGCTGTTATCAGTCCTGCTTAAGATGCATAGCAAAGGGAGGAAATATGTATTCCTTCTTGATCGAAGGGAGAAGGACATCTGGCAGGCTGCCGGGGCTGTTCTTGTGCCTCGGCGGCCGTGCTGGGGACGACCTGCCTAGTTGTGGTTCTTGACTGGTCTGTTTGGCTGGTGGCATTTCTGGAGGACTAGAAAGCAGGTATGGGAAGTTTCTTAAGCCACAAATAAATAAGTAAATCGGCTCTTGGGCATTTTTCCTTTTCTCAGATTGGCTGGGGTGACTGGGTGTAATGCCACTGCCCGCAGGTTGCCTGGAGAAACAGTACCTACGAGTGCTCTCTCAGCCACTGCACTCTCATCTTAAACAGGCTACTGAGAGTCATTCGATAACTTCACTGTACTGGGTGACTGCCTTAAAGCATGTGATAAGGGGGTATGAAATCTTTCCACCTGCCTTGTTGTGGGGGTGTTTACCTCCTGCTATGGGGCATTAGTATTTTCAGTCACCCCAGATATTTTCAAACCAAGTCCCCCTTTAAGTTCTTCCTCTTCCATTCTCGAACTAAATAATACTATTGCCAATCTTTAATTTTTTTGTTTCTAATTGTGTGAGTCTTTGGGGTTTGTTTGGGTTTTTTTGTGGTTTTTTTGGGGGAGTGGACTAAAAAAAAATCTCAATGAAGAAGGTTAGTTTGTATTCTGAACCTGTAGGTTTTCCAGCTTTTCTTCACAAGCAGGCAGGAAAAAAAAAGGGCTTCAGTTTTTATATTTGCATGACTTCAAGACTGAAGGTGTTACTGACAACCCTTAATCTCATTAAGCTTTTGATAAAAGCGGGAAGGCTGATGACACTGCATTTATTGAAGAGCTTCAGAATGTTAAGCCTGAAAAAAAAGTCCTTCCCCTTACCAGCAGCTGTGTTGCTGTCTCTTCTTGCCTGATAATTTTACAACCCTCAAGCAAAAATAGGGTCAGCAACCCCTATTATTTGTACTGTAAAACCAAGCCCCTCCCTCCACTGTGCAAACTGCTGGCTTTTTAGGCCTTTAGCAGAAACTAACAAAAACAATACAGTGGGGGTTTTCTGTAAAGTCTCCTCGGGGGTTTGCTATTGCATGCTCTCAGTTGCAGATTTTGGTGACTGCACTTTTTGAAACAAAAGGGAAAATGGCTTAGAACAGCAAATTCTTGCCTTTTTGCTAAGCGCCCCTGAAATGCTGAATACAGAGTAAAAAGCAACATCCTTGGTGCTGCAGTGGTAACAGGATGGTACCTCTGCAGGAGAAAGCCAGAAAGTTGAGTCCTGGGCTGCGCAGCCCTTCTGAGAGGCAGGTCTGGCTGGGACTGGTGGGGGGCTTGGGCCTGGGTTGAGCACCCAGCTCTCCTCCTTAACCCTGCCTTGTGGATGTCTAAACTATTTACCGACCAGTGCGTAATCACCCCAGTTCACAGGACAGTGTTTGAAGAGAAATGGTCACCAGATTACCTGGAAGCACCAGGCTGGGTATTGCCAGACTCTCATCAGTGCTGGGATGCATGATGGTAGGAAATGTAATGGGGAATAACTGCCCCCTGTCATAACTGAACTGGTTGTGCTTGGCAGTCTGAGCCTTGGCTAGGGGGAAGGTCAGGAAAGCATTTGTGTTGTCCAGCTCCTGCTCAAACCTTCCCGCTTTCAGGCAGGGAGAGGAGAGGAGGAATTTTCTGAGATGACATTTCATGGACCTGGACATTATGTCCTTCTGCCTCAGTTCTCCATCAGGTTGACAGCTGGAATGGGAAGTGCACAGATGCGGCAGCAATGGGCTCTGCCGCTGAAACCTATGTCTTTCCTCCTTTCCCCACTGTACTGCACGAGCTGGCTTTTCTTCTAGAAGGGCTCATGACCAAAGTTGATGTGTGTCTTCGGTTCTGGCTGGAAGCAGTCAAGGCTATCCATTGTCAGGACCTCTGCTTCCAAGCAAAATAAATCCCACTGGTGAGAAGATCCCTGGGCTGACAAAGGAGTGAAGAATTAATTTGGTGCTATACCTGAGCCTGAGAGCACTAGGTGAGCCGCAGGCACTAGATGAGTCCCTGATTCCTACAGCTACTCTAGAGTGAACGTTGCCTGTTGCTGATTTTGCCTTTGCCTTGTGATGTCACAAGATTGACACATTGCTTTCTAGGTTGACCTTCTGAACAGGTAAATGAGAGAGGGAAATACTATTTTAATATTCACCATATCTGAAAAACTAGCAGCATTCAATGGTGCCTCATCTCCGGGCTATCCCATCTCCTGAGTTGATTCTGGTTCCAGTCTAGTTTGGAAATTAGAATAAGATAAAGCCAAAGGATGGACTGGATTTTTTTTCTTTTTTCTTTCCCTTTAAAATGGTTACATTAGAAACATTCATTCATAGAGGGATTTTAAGGCAGAATGAGTCTTTGTGATCGTCTCTGATCCAGCATAAACTGTGTCTCTGTTTAAATGGGCTTTTTGTTTGTTTTCTGCAAACTCTTGAAATGTTGGATTTTTCAGTGAGTATAGCAGTGAAATACAGGGGTTTCTGGGTGGAAGCATCGTGACCCCTTCTGCCCCTTGTTGTTCCTCACAAGGTCTGCTTAACTTTTGAATACTTCCCAGTTGTGTCTTTTTCTGGGGGAACTTTCTCTTCTGATCTTGAGTACAAAGTCTTAGCCTTGCTTTTGGGAGCAATGAGCGACCCTCTGAAAGGTCGAGCTAGCTGGAAAGTAAGAGCTTGTGTGGCTTGCTTTTAAGTCAGGAGAGAAGTGGAGAGTGTAAGGATCCTACACAACACTGAAGAACCAGGACTCTGAACTGCAAAATGTTATTAAGTCCTTTCTCCCATAAATCCTATTTTTGTGTACCTGCCGCTTCAATGTCTTTAAGCTGGCACAAAAAAGATAAAATTTCATTTCATAGAAGGGGTAGTAATCTGACTGCAGGCTTGTAGAGAGATCCAGTTGCCCAGTGGCTTGTGGGCTTTTTGCGAAGCCCTGTGGCGTTGTGACATTCCTGCTGCTGTCACACATGTAAGCAGGCATTCGTGCTGACCTTCCTGTTAAGATGTGTTGTCACGTTGCTCATGCAGGGATTTGCCATCCTGTATGCCACCGCACAGGGTTATAGGAGAACGCCGTGCTGTTGCAAATTACAGAATAGAAGTGTTTTAATTAGCAAGCCTTGAGTTTTACGTCAGGGCACTGAAAAGAGGAAGAGGTCACCTAGGACAAATATGGGAAGGGGAATGTGCTTGTTGCAGCTGTCTGCTGTCAGCAACATAAACTGGGATCATCCTTTTTGTCACTGAAACCTGGCAGAATTCATGTATCATTGTTGGGGTCTGTCAGTGTCTAGGTCAAATGAACAGATCAAATTTAAACTCTCAGTGGGGAGAAAGAGGTCCTGTACAAGGCATATTCCTTTGGTGTTGGTGGTCAACAGCCAGCCAGGGGATTGCTCTTGTATTAGATCCTCACCGATGAGAGCATGTGAGACTGTTGAAACCAAGACCTGCTGCCGCTCAAGCATTCCAGCCTGGCCTCCTCCTGGCGCAACTCATGCTTTGCATACCCTTCCTTGCTTCTTCAGTCATCTTTGTGAGAGAGCTGTATCAGCCAGGGATGCAGACCTCTTCCCTTCCTCAGAAGAGGTTGGGCTTTGGCATGACCTTACCCGAGCAGAGAGAGTCCCCACGAGCACTCTTCTTCAGCGCCATTTGGGATGGATTTCAACTCTTCCAGAGTTGGCAAGGGGCAGGGGCCACTATTATCTTCATCTGTATCCATGCCGGAGGCTGAAGTGCTGACTACCTCCATTTGGTTTTTGAAGCCAGGGAAACTTAAAACACATTAGTGGATGTTTGAATTACTTTCTGAGTATCCAAACAAGGAAACCCATTGAGAGAAAACCTGAGAGTAACACATGCAAGCTGAAGGGGCATCAGGTCACTTGTGATGCAACCCTGGTTCCTGGAGGCCTCATTTGGTATGGGGACTACCCATGCCAGAATTTTGCCTCCTCTTCCAAGGAAGTCAAAAGAGTCACAGTTGTCCCAGCCCTGCAGGGTACTTGTCTGTGCTGAAGCTGACAATCTCCCTTCTCTGTTATTAAGGCTGAAGAAGAGTTAGTAAAGGCTCAGAAGGTGTTTGAAGAGATGAACGTTGATCTGCAGGAGGAGCTGCCTTCACTATGGAACAGGTGAGTGCTGGAAGTTTTCCAAGGGCTGGTTGGAAGGAAGCAAAGACCCAAGCTCTTGTATCACTGTTCTCCTTAGCTTGGGCTGGGTGTCTTCTCTTGTTTTCTGGATTATCTTGGGGAGTCTGTCCTAGGATTCCCCCCAGCCAAGTTCACCCTGGGCTTTCTGTGCTTTGCTTCATGATCTTCATGAAAGACTCAATTTTACCAGAAAGAGAAACTGTGTTTCTGTGCTTTGTGTGATTGATCCCTTTGCCCCACCAACTCTGCCTAACGTCCCTGGGCAATGGCCCAGCTTCTGCTGTGGACAGCAGACACAGCAGGCTGGGTCATGAAGATTTTGGATGTGGAGTTGGCTGTCTGGCAGGAACATCTGCAGCTGAGTGGGTATGTCAGCTTGACTGTTCAAGGGAAGATGACATGTCAGAGAGGGTTTATACAGTCACCTGGGGTGGAGAGAGCCAAGAGGTGGTACCTCGATCACTATGTCTTTCCATACAAACTTATGAGCACCAAGTGAAATAGCAGGTTTAACACAGGAGGGAGGATGAAAGGACAGATTGCTCTGCTTTGCATGCCACTTTCAGGTTTGGACAGTTGGGTGAATAAAAGTGAGGGAAGGATCCTGGTGTGGCTGCCCCTAAATGTGCTCTTTCCTGGGTGTGTGACACAGGACCCAGTGAGGAACTAGTGGTTATAACTGTCCTCTTGTGCTCTATTTAACAAAACATAGTCTCGGCAGAGGAAGATGGGCTGAAAGAATAGGAAGACTTGAGAGACTGTGGATTTGCCATACCAGTGATTATGGTGATGAAAAGGGAGGAGAAAGAAACAGACCAACATTTAGCTTGGAGGATGAACTGGAGGGCAGCAGATGCTGATGTATGGGGAGGGCACGGTGGAAAGCAGGCAAAATCCTCCAAGGAGCGTCCCAGTTTCTTATTTTTAAATGCAGTGATCACATCTGGGTTGGCAGTGCTGGTCTGTGGGGGATGGAGAGAGTGGGCGGCAGCAGGGTGGGAAAGCAAAGTGCTGATGTCTGCCTTCACTCCCCTTTCCTCCCAGCCTGGGTCAGGACTCTGCTGAAAGCAGTGTGCAGGCCTGGCTGAGGAAGGAGCTGGGAGGGATACAGGCATCTGGGTAGTTCCATGTGCAGAACGGTGATGCTGCTGGCCTTGGAGAACATCTCCCTCTGGCTGTTGCTCCTCCAGTTGGGTGCTGGTACAGCACTCTCTGTTGGCAGCTGGTGGGGTGGCTGGAGGAAGGAGGGCAGCAGGCAGCTGCTGGGATTTTAAGGTGTCACAGGCTGTTCACAGGCTCCTGCTATCCAGCTGATCCTTCTGCCTTCCTGTTGCTCTCTGTGCCTATCCTGTGCTTCCTTACTCTTCTGCCCTTGAAGCAAATAGTTCATGCTTTTTTGCTTCCCCTGGTGCTGAGGGACTTCAGAGTGAATTAGTATCTGTCCTCTGGCCAGTTCCTCTGGCTCTCCCCACACTCCGTCTGCATCACAGCCTCTATCCTTTTCCTTTCGATCACCCTGCCACTGGCGTTCTCTCTCTCTTTTTTCCCCTCCCCCTTCTCTTTCCTTTTTTTTTTTTCCTTTCTCCCCCACCCCACCCCACCCTGCACCTCCCTCTGTCTTTACCTAGCGCAAATTCAGATCCTGTCCCACCTGGCCTCCTTCTCACCTTGGACATGTTTGCCCCATACCTGGCCTTTGCTCCACCACCCCCTTCAGGCTTCTCTGACACCCTTCTCTTCCAGCATGTACCAGACCTGACAGAGTTGAATTTGAATGGGAATGGTGGGTGGGAGGCAGCAGAAAGGGCAGAATTGAAAATTTGGGGAGAGCATTGTGTCCATTAAGTTCTTCTGTCTTATTTTTCATTTGGCAGTCGTGTTGGTTTCTACGTCAACACATTCCAGAGTATAGCAGGCCTAGAAGAGAACTTCCATAAAGAAATGAGCAAGGTAAGGCAACTAACAGCTTATCCTACTAATAAACCCTCTCCTCAACATTTGTAAAAAAACCTTAAAACAAACAACTGAAAAAAACAGCTGGAGAAAATGGAGCATTTGCCTTATGTCAGAGGAAAAAGTTAACTTATTTTTTTTCTGAGCTGCTTGGGGAGAAAGGCTGTCTGAGATAGTAATGTAAAGGGGTGGAGCACCGGGAAGAGACTATAGGGCCATGCAGCAGTGGGGAGTTTGTGTCACTTGGCAGGGCTCATTTGCAGACCCACAGAGGGAAGGGAAGCCACTTTCAGGCCTATCTCTTGCTGCCTTTTTTTAGTTCATCTTCATTATGCATCTGTAACCCATAACCTGGGCACACTCAGCCTGGTATCTGTTTGCCTCCTCCTCTGCCACGTGGCAGCAAGTTGCTGTGATCCCTCATCTATTTAGCCGTGGGGATGGAAACAGCAGGGAATCTGCCAATCTGCAAGTCGGCAGAAGGCTGAGACCTGCCTCACTCCGGTCCCTCAAGAAGGCACTTCCTAGCAGAACTTTCTGCTTTGGCTTTTTTCCTGCCCTGTGACCCAAAAGAATGCATTTGAGTGCTTAGCGTGGCCCTTGCATGGGCTACCAGTTGGCTATGAGTTGGGAATCGCAGCAGTAAGCAGTGTTGAAACCTGGTGGTGGGCAGATTGGATCCTGGTGCTGTGTGCCAGTGCCCAGCAGAGACGTCAGGAACAGTGTCTGGGAAAGGCTCCCACTGGCGTTTTCATTTACAAATATGTTCTTGTTCTTTCACTTAAAAGCTAGAGAAGCCTTGAATTCTGTAGGTTTGTATGCTGCTC
The DNA here is from genome assembly GCA_034782735.1 of Sagittarius serpentarius. Taxonomy (NCBI): domain Eukaryota; kingdom Metazoa; phylum Chordata; class Aves; order Accipitriformes; family Sagittariidae; genus Sagittarius; species Sagittarius serpentarius. Next base: position 37,763,830 of record JAVKLA010000001.1, read on the forward strand.
CTAAGAGTTGCACGCCCTGTGTAAATGTTGCACTAATCTTAATGAGTGACTGAGAGCCCAGCTGGAAAACTCTTGTATTCCCTCCCCTCCCCAATGTCATCCTGACAACAAGACAGCAGCTAAGCAACAAGCAACATTATAGTCCTTCAGTTCCCAGCAGTCGGGGGCCCTCTGCCTTGGTGTAATGCATCAATTTTGAGCCCTGCTGACGTTTCATGGGGACCTTTCCAATTAATAGCCTGCTCCCCTCCACTGAGGGATGAGCTGATTGTTAAGAATAGGGAGGATTGTTATAATTACCAGTTGGTTGCTGTTAACTTATATTCAGCAAAAGATGGGAAAGGTGCTTGTTAGACAGGAATTCTCTTCTTGTATCATGTCTTGGATTTTTCTTTTCCTGAGGAGTTTTGTACGAGAGCAGGGCTTTTGCTTTATTCCATAAGAACCATCTGTTTCTTATTACTGCTGTAGCATCCAATTAACGGCTGATGTTGACGGCACGATGGCTGCCACATTGATTGTGTTGGATCCCTCCTCCTGCCAATGATAAATCTGGCATCTCATCTTGTTTATGAATTGGCTGTTTCAGAATAGGAGTGTCTGGAGTGAATATTTCAGCCTTCGATGCTAGGGAGAGTTTAACCCCTAATATTGCATTTCTGCAAAGATATCTAGGTCCTGTCCAAACCTAGATGGCTCAGGCAATCTATGAAGTCAAGGCTTGTTGTTGACTGGAAGTCCAGCTGCCTTTGACTCCACAGCTGAAATGGCCATATCCCAAGCTTTATAAGCAGGTCTGAGGAACAGCTTTGGCTACAAATCCAGAGTGAAGCTTCAGTTCTAGCACATAGACCCTTAGGTAAACACTCTGTCTGCTTCTGCAGTGGTACCTGGCAGCACACCGGTGGGGGCAGGTGATAGAGAAGCAAAGAGGATGATGTGTAAGGGAGACAGAGCATTCCCACGAGGCGCCCGCAGCTCTTGAGCAGTTTGAGTGCTCTACCGTGTCATACCCCACGGAGGAGTGGAAACAAATGTAGGGCTGTCCTCTCTCGGGATAGTGGAGTATGTGCACATGTCCAGGCAGAAGCCTGTGTTTGGTCAGCCTGTGCAGGCCAGCCCAGACTCTCTTCTGGCACTTGGGCTCTTTTCTCATTCTTTTTCTTTTTTTGTTTTTGTATTTTGCAGTTGAACCAAAACCTCCATGATGTCCTGCTGGGTCTAGACAAGCAGTACTCAGGCAATGCCTTCCCCGTTAAAGCACAGCCCAGGTCAGTAACTGTGGGAGCAGTATCTTTCCCTCAGCGGGGGAGGAGGGACAGGGATGTCTCTACCAGGGGTATTGAAACCTCCATATTGTCAGTTGGGGAGTGATTTAACTACCTGCCTGTAGCCAGCCAGTGCCCTCCTGAGACTCCCTAGAATATGTCCAAGGTTGCATTTGGGGCTGGGTGACACAATGCAATACCTCTTCCTTTTCTAGAATAGCATCTGGAGGCCTAATCTTTTACTAGGTGCTGATATTTAGGCTCCTGACTTTCAGCTCTGCTTTTTTAAAGTCAAATTCCCTGCACTGACATGTAGTACTGAGCTGCCCTTCCTTCTGGGTCTGGTTGGCCAGCACCTGCCCTGTTCTTTCCCTCAGAAGCTTCCACCATGTACTTGCAGCTTGTGAGCTTGAACACCAAGAGCCCATTTGTTTCCCCAGCTTCCTCTTTGGCCCTCCCTCCGAACTTGGAACCACCTGTTTGCCAAAGCCTTATGCCCCTCCTATGTACCCAGCTGAGGTGTGTTTCCTCTGTGTGTGTTGTGGAAGTAGTTTCAGCCTCACTAATATGATGCCTCGTGATCTCAGCGCACTTCCAGTCCGCACATATGCAGGGACTGAGTGTCCTCCAGGCCTTTAGTTTTCTTTCCTCAGCCGGGGCCAGTCCTGTATGGTTAAGTGCAAGTCTGCACATTCTCTAGCACTGCGAGGGGAGGGAGAGGTTGGGCTCTGGATGAGGCTGTCTGGCTCCCATCCAAATGCGTGAGTGATGAAACAGTGTTGGGCTCTGGCTTCCAGCTGCTGCTAATCCCACGTGCTGGGTGAGCAGGAGCACAGCCCAAGTCCTCAATTGGTATATTGATGGAGGAAGGAGGTGAAGTCAGCGTGAAGTAAGGCCAAGCTGCAGTCTGAGTGCATTGATTCGGGAGGGCTAGATCAGCTGTTGAGGCCTCTGTGCTCCCTTGTCTCTCCTCCCAGTTTAACCTCCTATTGCTGTCACGCATAGACGACTTGAGTGCCTTGTTCCAGCAATGTGTGTGGTGTTTGCCAGTTCTATAGAAAGAGGACGTTTGCGTTGAATTTGGCCCCTGAATTTTGGATTGCTAACACCAAATATCCAACATGCTAGTAGGAATGCTTCTTGTGAAAATAATATCTCCTTCCCAAGTTAGCATGTGGTGTCTGTTGATCATCACAACCCAACAAGCCTGAAGCCTTGTGAGGAGGCCGTGGTGCCCATCCTCTTGCTGCCGTGTGCCATGTTGTCTCTGATAGCAGCATTCTCCAGGGTCCTTGGAGGAGGATGAGGTAACAGGACAGATGAAGGCTGTAGCTATTGCTTTGTCCTGCTCCTTCCTCCTCCTACCTTTCTTCCTCAAGGAAGTGATTGCAGGCTGTAGTAACAGCCTGGACCAGACATGTTCGTTGTTGCTGTGGCATGAAGTTTCTGGCCTGAAAGAGCCTGCAATGGAAAAATTACCTGTTCTCATGATTCCTGCCCCCACAAACTGCTACCTTCGTCTGGGGCTGTAATGGGTGTCTGAGCTGCAGTTCTGTGCTCTTTGGCTGGCTACGAGACCACAAGGCCCTAAAACCCAGAAACAAGCGCACACACAGAGGTCCCTGTGCGGGTAGCAATCTGAGTGCTGCTGCTTCATCACTTACTCCCTGCATTGCAGCTGAGATGCCAGACCTGCCCCAGGGTGACTCTCTTCCTCCTGAGCACAGTGGAGCAAGGTGTTGTAGGAGGATGTAGCAAAGGTTTGCCAGGGTAGTAAATGCGTTTTGCAGTGACCAGGAAATGCTGCGAGGCGCTTCTGTCTCTCCTGCACATCTGGCCTCTCATTGTGGCACAGGGCTGGAGCGAGAGTGTGCAGGAGGAAGTAGCCCTCATTGATCTGGTTGCTTACTGTGATCTGCAGTAGGAGCAGGTGCTTCCCTAACCCTTCTCTACTGGGAAGAGGATTGGAGATGGATACAATGGCAGGAAATGAATGAGGAGGTGTGAGAAGAGAGGCAGTTATCTGTGCACATCATTATGGCATTCATGCAAGGCCTCACAGAAATACTACTGTGGCTGGTGAACCTGATGCTGGCTGTGTAGCACAGTAGCACAGAGTAGCTGATATATTTCTGGGAACCTCAGACATATGTTTGGGATTTGTTTCTGAAAGAGTTTGAACATTCAGGGCTTGGATGCCTAGAAGACCTAGGACATCTGTAGCATTATCCTAGTATGATTGGACAAACTGGAAAAAGATGTAGGAAAGCTGCTGATTAGGTTCCATGTATAAAAGACTGCGCACATTGCATAAGTAAAGGAGAATGGGGAGCTTGTTTCTTGTGTAACAATATTTACAGGGGAGAGTAAGGAGCTGAGATTGCTTGTGAAAAAAGGACATTTACAGTTCTCTGGTCTATACAATTTCCTTTTTTCTTCTTCATGTGCACCCTGGCCCCATATTCCAAAGAGCAGGAAAACACTAGTTTGCTCACATATATGTAGATCTTTGACAGGCACAAAAAGCCCCCTCCTACCGTCTCCAAACGAGGCCATAGCTTTTTAGGAACCAGGGGAAGCGTGTACATGTTTCTCTGTGTGTGTCTGTGTGTGAGGGAGAGAGGAGGTCTTGTCATCTTGATTACAGTGAGTTTTTTGGCACTAAGTGAATGGGTGCTCTGAAGCTTAACTTTTCCTCCCTGGTTTGACTGTGCCATCCTGTAACGGAAATGATTTGCGTGCCATCCTCAACAGAAAGAAAACTAAACTGTTCGCCAGGCTGAGGAAAAAGATGAGCAGGTACCGGTACGGAGAGCCGTATTTCGATACATTTGGTTTAGTTCCTAAAACTGGAGAGGCTGTTGCGGGAACCTAACAGCCTGGCACGTGTTAACCCTGTGATGGGAGAGGGGTCTTTTGCATGATAAGATGTGTTCATGGCCTGCTGGGTCCTGCTAAGATCTATCTGTGTCTGGATAATCCCATTAACTGCTTGTGTGCCTGGTTTGAATCCTTGCTTCTTTTCCTGTCTAAGAAGGCAGCGTGAAAGCTCAGGCATTGTCTGTTCAGTTGTTTTTGTGTGACTAAAAGTACAGTGCTGGGTTTTCCATGGGAAATATGGGCAATTTTGGTGATTAACAACTTCTAGCTTTACTTAGTGGGGCTTGCCCTTTTGAACAGGTCTGAAATGCTGCATTCTTGTTCCCTGCCTGGCCAGGGAGAACCACAAGGCAAGTCTTTCACAGTCAGAAGTCCTGTCCTATCTATTTGTTGCAGTTGGGAGGATGATGAGGTGGGAGAAGGACACTTCCAGCTTTGCTCCTTACTTGCTCTGTTCTTGAGATTCCTCACTATCTTGCTCTATCCATTTAAAATTTTGTGCAGGGCTGAAGGAAAAGGAAGCCTGTTGTCTTGTATAAAGACCAATGTAAGTATTTTGCCTTTCAAGACAGTGATGGCATTGAATAACTGGATTGCTACAATGCCTAGAGTTACCACAGCGGTCAAGGACCCTGACAAGAACGTGCTCTGGAGAAAAGTTGGAATTGCTGCATAATGGCATGGAAACTTCCACTAAACTTTGTTTTTCTTAGTCTTTGTGTTGGTACTCCCTCTATGGGGTCCTTATAGGCAAAAAAACCCCTAAAACTATGGTTCTCAAGATGATGTCCTGCCAGCAATAAAAGCAAGTGCTGGTGGTTTGGGGTCCTTACTTTTCTGATCCTGGCTTCCCATTGACTAGGGCAAGTTACACAACCCTTTGTTTTGTCTCTGCTATGCATTCTTTGCAAAGTGGGAGGTTGAAGGGTGCAGAGTGGTAATTTCACAGGGAAGCTGATAGGCAAATCTTGATTTTTATATCCTTACATGAAAAGTAGTCAAGGGCACTGTCTTGTGTTGTTACTATTCTGAGGTTTTCTGCTGTAGGAAAAGGAGGATTCACCAGAGTACTTCTCTGGATGTCTGTCTTTGGTCCTTGGTTGGACCAGTGTGGTACCTGCACTAGGCAGGAGGTCTTATATTTCCAGTCGCTGAGAACGGATGGATGCTACAACAGAGGGAGAGCTAGTAAATCTCATCTTGATGAGCTCTAGCCACAATGTCCTCCTTCTCTGTCCTGATAAAGTCCAACTAGCCCAGCAGTTAAGGTGCCTGACTTGGGCTGTGCTGGGGGTTTCTGCTGTCAGAGCAGCTGCTGGTGTCACAGAGAAATGTGCAATCTCTGGTGCAGGGAAGGAGAGTCTGGGACTTGATCACTCTTTGATCCGCAGCAGCAAGGCACATTTGTGCCACTGTACGTAGGTGCTTTTTCCTCCTTTCTCCCTGCTCCCCCCTGCCTTTTTTTTTTTTTTCCTTTAAATAATTCTCCGGCCTGCTTTGGTGCTAAAAAATAAATTACTTTTACCTAAAAGGCCCTGTCTGATTCTTAGTTGAGATGCCAACCTTTTTTTCTTTGTAACTTGAGAACTTGGCAGGAGGCGACTGGTCTGTTTTTACCATATTGGAAAGCAGGTTTCATCCTCCAGCATATGATTGTTACAAGCACACGGGAACCCCAGCTGCAGATGATACTCTGCTCTTCCAGAACAGATGAGGCAGGCCCATGAGGGGTCTGGGACCTCAGCAGCACTAAAAGAGGCTGGGGGATTTTGGCTTTCCCTTCAGCTGCAGTAACTGTGTTAGACCCTGTTCCTAGCTCTCTATTTGCAGAAGAAAGTTGACACCCCCTTCCCTTCCCTGCCTGATATTCCGGGATTTGGCATCACTTCCAATTGCTCATGGGAAGGAAAAGAGAGAGTAATGACCTTGTTGTTTTGACTTGCTTTTACTGTGGTACTCACATTTGGTCAATGGGGACAGTCCCCACACTCTTACTTTTCCCCGTGTTTTCTGGAGCAAGCAGTCAGTTTGGAGACAGGACTTTGCTCCGTGTGGGCAGTGTGTGCTCCCCAGGGACCCGTGAAGGACAGAGGATACTGGTGACAAGCTTGCTTGACGCTGGTTGCCCTGGCTAAATGTGTGCAAAGCAACAAGTGCAGGAATGAAGGTGCCACTCGGGTGGCTGGAAAATGCTCAGCCAAAATTAGCACTGGCATTTTCCTAGGGGGATCAGCCAACGCATCAAACAAGCTGTAAATAGTAGTGACTTAATGAAGGCTTTAGTGTGGGGCCCTCTCAGCCCTTGTAGGATGAAGGGAAGAAACTGGGCTGCCTCTCATGTGGGAGCCTTTTAGCAATATATCTCCAAATTAAGTCCCTGGCAGGCACCAGATATAAGGCACTAAAAAGCTTTCATGGCTTTTAGAAAATAAGCCTGAACTCCTTTCCCATTGGGAGAAATGGCCTCTTCAGTTCCCTAGAAGAAAAAGTCTACCCTTTTGTTGGTAGACCAGCTGATGGCCAGTAGTCCCAATATTCCCAGTGTACTCTGGGCACTTGAGGAGTCCTGGCAGTCTAGCTATAGATCACTGTCCCCTCCATCTTCTCCAAAGTGCTTTCAACTCTAGGGAAGGTAACATGTATTTTTTTTTTTTTCCCCAACTCTAGCATCAGAGGACATTTTCTGTAATTTCCTGCTGTTCCCTGGTGACCCCCAGTTAGAGCAGAACTTCCTTACCTTCACCCTCCAGCCATTACTTCTTTTAATCTGTAGCACAACCTTGCCAATTTTGCAGAATCCTTCACACAACCCGCTGTTTTGAAGTGATTTCTGGGGACCTCTGAGGATGGACACTGTAGGCATATCTAGCCAAACTGAAGAGCTGTAGGGGTTGGCGCACATGTTCTTTAGTCCTTCGTCTTCCCTTTTTCCTCTTCCTTTCCCTCTTTTTCCCTTGGCGTGTGTGGTTTTGGTTGAGAGCTACTGGCAGAGAACGTCGTTGGTTTTGTTGCATCATGTTGGTGTGCTGCTGGCATCAGTGTCGTCAGAAACATCTGACCTGCATGTGGACCTGAAAACAAGTGCTTTGTGGGGAAATGTGCGTGTGGGTTGTGGATATGGATATGGGGAGAAAGTGGGGGGGAATGGGTGAGGGCGAAGTGAATGAAGAGGGAATGGGATGGGGAGCTTGAAAGCTGGAATGCTAAGCAGGGGGAGATGCTTGCTTGGAAGGGGAGATTTGTTGAAATGCCTTGCTCTCCCTTCCTCCTCTTGCTGTCCCCCCCTCCTCTTGCTGTCCCCCTACTCATGAGTGTTTAGAAATGAGGCCATCATGCATGTAGCCAATGACCACCACACCTCAGGCATCCAAGTGTGAGTGGATGTACATGTCTGGAGCTCTGGGCTCTCTTGGGACAGAAAAAAGAAATAATTGACTTGATGTCCTTGCAGAATCAGGTCTACATTGCTCTAGTCCTGGCTTTATGCCAGGATTTATTGTCTCAAGTTGTAGGCAAGGACCTGTTCCTTCCAGCCTTCTCCCAAGGCCTTTTAACATTGCAAGAACTGCAACTTTATAACTGGAGGCAAATATCACTCCCTGTAGATGAGGTTGCACAGCCCTTTTGCAATATTCTGTAATGCTCTGTTTTCAGCTGCGTATAGGTTTGCCAAACTGTAACCACTTCTGCTAAAATATCCCCTACCCACTAGTGTCTGTGCTTCTGTATGACTTGAGCTAAATTGACTAGTTGCTTTTTGGGGAGCTGAATTTCAGCCAAGATGATTCAGCTGTTCCTGAGAATTAGACTGGGAAAATGGTTTTACCTTTATCCCTGTTGAAATTCTCTGGTAACCAACTTTTTACTAAATCTATTATGATTCTGTACTTTGAAGCACAGACTTGACACTTGGCCAGGGCATGCCCTTAGGGAAAGGCATGTGCCTCTTGCCATTCCTTTGAAAAATCTGTCCAAATCTAGCCAAGTTACGAACGAGCGAATGCCATTGGCATATGCTCCTTGCATCTTAATTCCCTGAAGAATCCCTGTTGACTGTGTGTCAGAAGCAGTGCTGGAATAAAGCCCAACTGTGGAAAGGCAAGGGCAGAAGGGGTTCATCATTGAAAACAAGGCTGGGGAGACTTCCCGTAATGGAGAAATCTTTATTAGTAGCCAGAATCTCACTGTTTCTTTGCTGCCTGGAATGATCTATGAAACCTTTGGCTACTTTGCCCCTCTTCCAGCTTACCCAGTTTGCACCACGTAGAGGAATATGATATTCTGTGATTACAGCCTTAGTTCAGGTGTGACGGATCTATTAGTCATGACCCACGCAGGTGTCAGTACACTGCCATGCCGAAAAATTCTTACCTGTAGAATTTAAAACTAAATGAGCTGTACAGAACTCCTTCCCCCATCTGCTTCCTCAGTATTAAAAGACTATGACTTAATGTCAGACACTTACATTAGAAAGTAGCAGAATTAAGGATGACTAGTTGGTTTGTTTGTTTTCATTTTTCTGTATCTGAAGCAAAGTATAACCATGCAGTAGGAATTTAGTGAGTAGCCTGCTGCACCGTGATGCTGCTGCAGTATGTTGGACTGCAAGTGACTCAGCAAAGATGCTTCTCAGAAGCTTGTAGAGGCTTCAGATGTCTTCATCATGTGCCTGGGCAGCAAAGCAAAGAGAGAATGGAGGCCACTGATCTGTGCTGATTAGCACAACTCCTCCTAGGCCTGGCTCAGACTTCTCTTCTCTCTCTCTCTCTCTCTCTCTCTTTCTCTTTCTTTCTCTCTCCCTTTCTCTCTCCACTTCCTTCAGTGACAGCACCCCAGCGAAAGCAAATAAAAGCCCCTCGCCTCCACCAGATGGATCTCCCATCACCAGCCCTGAGACCAAGACTGTGAACCATGAGCTGGAACCGTCCACTTTGGAAGCGCCTGGGGCAAGCATCCCAAAGTCACCATCTCAGGTAGTGTCCCCATGACACACTGACCGTGTCTCTGCAGTATGACCGGTGATGGCACAAGCTCTGTGAGTCAAAGACATCCATCAGCTGCTTGTTTGGACCTCTTCCTGCTACTGAGCACTGAGAATATGACATGATGGTTGTTCTCCTTCGCTGGTTCCTGAGACGTTCCTGAGAATGCAAGTTGCTCATTGGTCATCCCTGTATGATACAGGGAAGAACTAAGCTATCTCTGAATGCCTCTACAGGGGGAAGGCCAGTAATACATTTTGCTGTCCGGTAGGATGGCCAAGAAGATCCAGGGAGGATGGAGTTGTAGGCGAGGAAGTTTGTTCTTTACGTTTGAATTAATCTGTGGAATTCAACGGTCCAATTTCTTCTCAAGAACTTCCATAACTGGGGAAGGTTCAAAGAAAAAAGTTTAATACTGATAAGGAGAACATCTGTACTTTGCATGATGTTTTACTTTAATCCCAAGATAAAATATTAAGCTAAAAATAAAGGCATTATATTCTTATGCTATGAAGAAATTAGGTGGGTACCAGGAAGAAGACTGTCCGTTATATGGAGTCTGATACCTTCCATGGGGCCTTTGTTAGTCCTTTCCTTACAGAGGAGATACCCAGCGCCATGTTTAAAATAGCAGATGTAGCTCCTGCTACTCAGCATATCATATGATATGTTTTACTTCGGGATTTAAGGAAAATAAAACATTAACTTCCTCTTCCCATCCCTCTATTGCCAAGTGGGGGAAAAGCTTAGTAGGGAAAAGCAGTAACTGGGCCAAATTTATGTCTAGTGCCAATCCTTGCATCTCAGTAAGTGGTACACCAGGGAGGAGTCTTCCAGGAAGAATTAAAGCTGAGAGGGGTTCTGGCCAAACTGGTAAGAGAAAACCTATTGCTTCTGAAAAGAGTCGGGTGCGACCCTGAACTTCCTTGCTGTTGTCATCATACGTAGCAGTGTGATTCCAAATCCAGGCCTGTAGTGTAGGCTGTCTCCTGTTCCTGGGTAGCCTCTCACAATGTTTTTCTCTCCACTGCATTTTTGATTTTCAGGATTATCTAGGGACAAAAAGGGGATGTTTGTACATTGGCAAAAGGGTCTTTTCTGGCCCTGTGAGATATGTGGATGCCTGGCAGTGTCTTTTCAGGACTTCTCCAGGATCTCTGCGCCGTTCAGCATTGCACAGCCTAGAGCGGCTTCGCCATACCCTGGCTAGGACCCTGGAGTAGGGTATGTGTATGGGGGAGAGAGGATAGTGCATCCAGAATTGCCTTCCTGATTTTTCAGAGATTGCCATAACTTGATTGAAATTTGGAACAAGAAATCATACAGATTTATTGAGCTGTTCACTGCAGACTTCACCCACCCTGCCTGTGGACTTGTCTTGCTGAGTTTGGCTTCTTTGCTTTCCTTTAAATAGCACACATAAGTCTTGTTTTTGTCAGCCTGCAAGTGCTTTCTCATTCACTTGCTGCCTTCCTGCCCACAGGAATGGGGCTGGAGGCACCCCTTGTCGAGCAAGCAGGCTATTCCAGTGCAGCCCTGCCTGGAACCTCAAGATGCGCCACTGGCAAGACTGAAATAGTATTTGCAGCTTATGCTGCCACCGTCTGGCAGCTCTTTCCCAATCCGTATTTAATTCATTCTCCCAGGCCTCACTATAGTGCAGAACAAGAGCTCCACTCTGTATTCCTACTAGGTGCGAAGAGGTGGAGCTGCCTCCAGAGGGAGGGAAGACGAGGACAGGGGTTTCATACTTAGAGCCAAGCCTGGTGTCCGTATGGATAAATCTAGAAACTAAATGTGTGTCGGCTTGCCAGCCAGCTGGAAAACACAAGTGTCTACTCTGTCAACAGTGCTCGACTTTAATACTGAAATCTTCACAGGTGTCATTACTTTTGACCTATGGGTAAGTGATTTGTTGTAAGGTCCTCCTGGGGAGGCTAGGGGACTCATCCTCTGGGCGAGGATGGAGCAAAAAGCAAGAAGCAAGTACAAATCTCTGGCCTCTTCCTGTCTGAAATGCTAATGCAAACCATAAGCAAAGGTTATGGAGAGAAAGACAGCAAAACAGGAGAGAGCAAATAAATACTAACTAGATTTTGAACTGTTCCCTATGCCAAAAATATAGCTCTTTTACTGTCCTTTAATTCTTGAAAACAGCCTATTTCTGTCTTTTGGAAGAAGCGACTGCTATCGGCTCTCCGCACCGAGTAATTTGATGATGACACAGGACTTCAGGGGTCTGTGAAATTTCAAAGGTCAGACTTTTGCTCTCAGTTACACCACTGAAACACTGTAATGACGCACTTGAAATCGGTGCAACTATGTTTAATTCAGACAGGTAAAGCTCTGTGGGATCCAAGTCAGCGGAAAATTTTTGCAGGATTTGCTTTATTCTAGGCGGCAAAGTTGTTCGTGCTTGATGAATTTCCATGTATAACCCAACATCAATATGCAGTCCTGTTATCTTTGAAATGTGGTTTTTTAGACTGCTGTTGGAGGTAATTCTGGACACTGTGGAAGTGGTGGTCTCTGAGGCACTAATGCGCTGGAAAGAAGGAGACTGACTATTTTAGAGAAATAAATAGCAGAAGAGTCAGGATCTTTTTGACTTTAGAGTTTGTTGGAGCCTGCCATTTCTGCAGATGGTGGCTCTGTTCTGAGAATAGCTTTTCCCTGAAATTTCTGGTCCCTTCTTGCAACTGGCAAGCAGGGGATTTTCAGGAAGGGGATTGTTTTCAGGGAATATGGACATATCTTCTGCAAACTGTGAAAATTTGGAAGTGAACACACTACTTCCGTTATTTCGCCTAGCCAGCTATTCTGTGGAAGATGCGTGTTTGCGTACTCACTCGTGCTCTCTAAAGGAGGTTGATCCAGTAGAAAACTGGGCATATCCTTAGCGATCTGAATAAATGCCTTGTAGAGCTCAATTAGATACTGGAGGAGTGTGAACACAGGATTAGGAGTTGGGGATTGTTGTGATATACTGGGTGCCTGTTGTCAGGTCTGAGTCTTGCTGCCTTGGGATCCTAGGTACGATGAGAAGATAAGTAACTGTAAAACATCATCATAAATGGAACGCATTGTCATTGCTGAGCATTGCTGTGGTGTTGGGAACTTGTGTGGCTGCTTTGTTCCAACACAGCAGCAGCTCGTCAAAGTCTGATTTGCTCTAGAAATGATCAATGAGCCTTGGGCACAGGAAAATGTGAAAAGGATGTGGATGGGTTGATCTAGGGAGGGTCTACCACAGCTTCCCATAGGGTTGTAGATGCAGCGTCAGGCTGTGTCTTTTAGCATGATGGTGGGTATTAGGATGGGTTAGAGTTACAGGGTCAGACTTTGTGTGTTCTCGGAGATCTCCCTTTGGGAAACACGACTTTATTAGTATCAATGCTCATTGGTGAAACTGAGAGCAGAGCTGAGCCCACAGCAGTCGTGGCTTCTCAAGACTTTGAATTGTTCTTGCCTAAAGCTGAGAAGTGGTAAGACGCCATCAAGCGCTCCTTCAGACCTTTCTTATGGTACACTGATGACCAGTGCACCAGGGAACCAGTACTGAGCAGATCAGAGTCTGTCCTTAAGTCACCTACCCATAATAGGACAAATTGAGTCTGATCTCTGATTCCCTTAGGTATGGTAAGTACAGCAAAGGGAGGCAGTGCTGGCTTGGTCTGTTGAATCGTGTTCTCAGTAATTGATATGCTCCCTTCCCAGTGGTTCTTTTGAAGGTTGCACATGCTTTAATTATGTATGCATGTCCTGTCAATGCATATTAATTGTGTTACGCTTCTCCTCTGCAGAGGGAAACTTGCCCACGGCTGAAGTGTAACTAATGATGCCAAACCTTCTCTGGAGGCGTGTGGTGGTTTTGTTTCAATTCAGCCCTTCACCCTCCCTCACTCTCTCTTCAGATGGAGTTGATTGGACCCTGCTCTGTGCCTGTGGTTGTGATTTCCCCCACCTTCAGTTTTTGTGGCTAACCTGGTTCCTGTCTCTGTTTTTTTTGGGTGTCGCTGTCTGTGCTGTGGCTGTGTGGTCACTTGCATGCAGTTGAGGAAAGGGCCTCCGGTGCCTCCGCCTCCAAAAGTCACCCCCTCCAAGGAGATCAAGCAGGAGAACATCATCAGTCTGTTTGATGACAATTTTGTCCCCGAGATAAGTGTGACAACCCCTTCGCAGGTTAGCTGCTATGCCCTGCCTTATATTTGTCTGCCTCTGAACTTTCCTTTTGACCTTTCTTCTCTTTGGAGGTGTCAAGCCATGAAACCTGGTCAGGTGAAGGAGAAAGGCAAGCTCAGCACTGGATCTCAGAAGGCAAAGGGTTAGATAGGAGGCTAACTTAGAGGGGGCCGTGGCTAGAAGGCAGCTTTGACTAACATGTCGCCTTTTCAGAGCTTTCATTCATAGAAGAAACAGGAGAAATGCCAACTGGTGAAGACGCCAGAAAGTAATCACTGCATTTGTTCAGCAGCAATGCACGTGGATTATGGCTCCCCTCATATCCCATGATATGCTCTCTCCAGACCCACTGATCCTGGGTGTGGATGAAGCATGTCTCGTCTGCTTTTGTACATCCGCAAGTGCTAACCCTGGCATCTGTGCCAGTTCTGGGACAAGGCAGTTTTGTGCTCTCTATGCCTTCACACATGGGCTTTGTGGTTTAAAGCCCACACCTGCACAGGCAAGGCCAACAGTAATTGCATGCAGTTCTCTTTGCAGAGAATAGGTACCTCCAGTTTAGATGGGCAGGACTCCGCCTGTTGTGAATTCAGGACTGCTGACAGTCTGTCACTCTTCACCAGCCTGTGGTTCCCATCAGAATATTTCTTTCTTGTCATGTGGCACCTTTTGAAGCCCTGAAAAATAAAAAACATTTTCAAATTATATATTTTCCTCTTCAGTTTCCTTTTGATTTACATCACTGCAAGAGAGGATACCCAGGTGGGGAATTCTTTGTTGGAGCTAGAATGGCAGTCCTTATGTATATAGGAACCTGACCAGATTTCTGTCTGTATCATGAGTTGCCTGCATCTTTTTTTTAAATCTATTTTTATTTTTTTTTCCTAAATGCTTGTTAAAGCACAAGCAATGTCTCTGTCAGTGTTCAACTCTGACTCATTCCCTAACTTTTCCTTGCATCATGCTGCTCCACTGCCTCTGGTTTGCCACCTTCCACCTAGCTGCTAAGGAGCAGAGGTGGAGTGGGGAGGGAAGGAAGGTCCGTGTCAGATTTTGCATTGCAGTCGATAAAGCTTGCAGAGCAGAGAGATGATTTGACAACAGTGTTGGAAGGTGGGGACCACAGGCAGCTGAGCAACACTCTGTCATTTTCTGTGCTTCATTCTCCTGTATCATAATGGACAGCTCTGTCTGCCCCATGGTTTGTATCATGTATTTCCATGTGAACGCCAGCCCTTAGTCAGATGTACTCTGACCCAGGATGGGATCTGCTGTGACTTTCAATCAGATGAGAGTTCTGAGGGAGGACTCTGGTTGCCAGAACAATCTTCACTGAAGCACCCAACAACCAGTAGTGTTCAGTGTGTTGCCCAGGGACATTCCTGTCAGATGTCTTGGCTCCAATGAGCTGTCTTATGGGAGATCTGCGTAAAGGCAAGGGCTGCTAGCCCTTGCATGTAAGTCTTGAATGGCAGGTAAGATTATTCCATGACTAGAGCCTTTGCTGTCTCACTACCAAACAAAACTAAAGATTGGGGTTGGAGCCTCTCTGATGGGTGCCCTGGATGTGCTGGAGGAGCATACTAGAATGCCAGTTGGTTTTTGCATACTGGTCAAGGTTTATTATTGTGAGATGGGAGAGCTTGGTTCCTTGTCCTAATCCCCGTGGATCTCGAAAAGAGATGTTGATAAGGGAGAGAAAAATCTGTAAGAAAATTGGAGTGAGAGGAAACTAGAGGAGGTGAAAATGATGGTGGTGTGGGTTGTATTCAGAGGACTTTCTCTTAAATGGTGTCTCTTGTTACTTTCCAGGAGTTTTTTCCATTGTGGGGCTATGATATAACTGTGGAGACCAACCTGCCACACTTTGCGTGTTGTTGGAAAGGTAGCTGAAGCAGTAAAGCCAGTGAGCTGGGAGGTCAGTGGAAACAGCAGCAAATCTTGGACTTCCTGCACAGAGTAGCTTCCTCTGAAGCTGAGTAGAAAGGAGTGTCTTGTAGTGGTTAGGTTAAATTTAAAACCCTAAAGTGATAGTTCAGTTTCAAATATTAATGACTCATGTCCTTTGTAGTGAGTGTTTTATTAATGGTAATCAGCAAACATGCCATCACTGCCTTTAGCTAGAGCGTTAATCAGTCGAAGGGAGTTACTCTGCTGACTTTGAAGAGAATGGCAAAGCTTGTCAAATTTATGCTTTGTTGGAAGACTCATGTGTGCATGTTTCTGGGATGTCCAGACGTGGAAACCGTTGAAAACAGCATTTTTTTGGATTGAAGAGTGATTCAAATCCCTTAGCTAGCGTGAGCTGCGCCATATTCTGTGTTTCTGTCTCAGAAGGCAGGAGGGAATTAGGAGCTTTGCGAGTTAGCTCTGAGGTCTCTCAGACTTGCCTTCCAGCAGTTTGAGTAGTCTTCTGACTGGATCCATGTTCCTGAGATAAGCTGAATGGATGGCAGCTCTTATGTATGTGGCTGAGGGAGTCTGTCCTGGGCCAGCAGTACAAAGGCAGCTAGATGAGCTGTGGGGAATAGGTATAAATGGAAGAAAAGCCCTTCCGAGTTGTCAGTGGCTGTGATCCTTTTGACCACAGTGGGTCAGGCACTTACACCATGTCAGCTCATTTGGCCAGGTGGGAAGATGAATGAATCCTGTGGAAAAGGCTCAGGTTTTGTTTACAGTGGCACCTATATGAACTGCCTGTGATTATAGGTACCAAGCAGGCGGGAGTCACATCAGGTGTTTGTATTGCCACCATGTCTTCTGTGCTTGCAGCCTTAGCTCCTGGATATCACATACCCTCTCTCTACTGTGCACATGTGTGTGTGTGTCTAATGCTCGTACTGCTTTTCTTCCTCACTGCTGCCAAGTTTGATGCCCCTGGGCCCTTCCAGGAGGGAGCCAGCCTGTTGGATCTGGATTTTGATCCCATTAAACCAGATGCCACTGTGGGGAAGACCCCCACACCTGCCTCCCAGGTTGGTTCATATCACCATTCCTTCTCCCTTCATAACTGACTTGTTGCCAAGTGTGGTGTGACCTGCACCCACGTGAATGATAATGTGGACCTGAGCTGTGGGTGGCTGGGCTGGGTGCCCAGACCTGTGCCTTGCATATGGGCACCTTGGTCTTCTCTGCTGGATGTGCAAGTCCAGTGAGAATCAGGTGGCTATTAGCCTGGCCATAGTCTGGCACTAGGTGTTTGTGGGATGCTTGTGCTTTGCTCTGATGATCTACTGATTGACAACTTGTTCAACTTCATATATGTCCCTCCCTGTATTAGCATCCTCTGTATGCTATATGGATTTAAACTGTTACTCTGTGGGTGGAAATTCAGTCTCAGTTCTGTGCTCCCACTATAAATTGCTCTTAAAAGGATTTTTAATAAACGGACACTCTGATAATCTGCAGTTACTTAAGGTTAATAAAGCTGTTGACAGATATTCAAGTGATGTGAAGCCCTTCTTTTTCTGGGTATAACATAGCCTCTCTTCATAGTTAAGAAATAGCTTCCTCCCTGAGGGGTTAGTGCTGCACAGTGCAGTATCAAAAAGGAAGATGCCTAATTCTGGTCCGGCCTGTACCCTGGTCCTGTCCACTGTTGGAGGCAGGTGGACTGTGCTTCATTTTGTGTCTAAATGCCTGGAGGCTTTGAAGTGCATCCTGAATTTGGCTGTTGTTCTCACTGAGACTTCCCATTTCATATATATGAAATGGTTATTTGTTGCCTGTGGTTGCTATTAAAATTTGTAATAAACCTAAGTGGGATGTTTACAGTATTTCTCCAGTGTCATCATGTCAAGTAGGCCTTGATTTTTGTAGCAGTAAGACCTCTCTTATTAGAGAGATCAAACATTAGGCATCTGATTCTTCTAAATTAAAATACTGTATCTGCAAAATACTAGTTATTGTCATAATTTGATACACACCAATATGGCAAGCTACCACTTTCTGGAACCTTAAGTGGCCAGATTGACATTTTGTGTATGCTTGCCTGACAGGACAAGCGGCATGCCAGGATAAGCTTTTTTTTTTTTAATTTGTTTACTGGGATTTTTTTAATTCTGAATCACCAGTTATAACTTGAATAATTTGGTATACTGGGGTAGGATACAAGTATAAATTTGACTTAAAATGGAATTATTTGTTACCCTTCCAGCAAGCAACAAATATTACACTGAGTGGGTTTTTCAGAACGGCTCAGCAATAGCATATTTGGTGTTCTAAAGTATTTATTATTAGTTTCAGAAATCATTAAAAGAAAGAGTCTGAAACCAATACTTTCTAATGGTAACCACAGTACAAAACTTAGTGAAAACCATCTAGTTTTCAAAGCAGTCAAATTTATTTCCTATAGGATGGCACTATGGCAAAGAGGTTAAGATATTTCACTACTGATCCAAAGACACCAGTTGAAGTCATACTAACTATTGGGTGTGGATATATGGGAGCATATTTAACCCTGATGGACCACAAACTCATGAGTTTTTTTTCTGGCTGTGTGGTCTGGCACTGATAACCGAATGTGGCTTGACTGTTTCCCTTCATATCAGAGGTAGAAAAAAACCCGTACTCAGATGCCTTGGTACTTAAATTTGAGTATGCGGTGGGGAGGGGTGTATACATTCAGGTACTAAAAAAATATTTTTAGAACATGCTGAGAAAAGTGCTGTTGAATGTGTATGTCTGCTTCAGTCTGATCAGTGTCTGTAATGTTTGTACTCACTGAAATAATCATGTATAAACATGTTTTATTTTTGTTGCTCTTTGACATGCTTAGTCTTTACCTTGGGATTTATGGGAGGTAAGAACTTCATACGGTTTTCATCTCTTATGTACTGTGCATGTGCTAGTGCCATCTCCGTGCGCATACCCGTCTCCTTTCCCTCGCTGCTTTTCCTTTCTGCACACCCCAAACCAAGTTGCTCCATGTGCTGCTGAACCCACTTTCGTGCCTTCTGTGAAGCCCCAGGGGCAGCCTCATGTTTGCAAGTCAGGTCTGGCACTCTGAAACTTATGTCTCCACCAGTGCACAACCCGATTGCCTTTCCCTCCTAACCCACTCTCCTTTGGCATGGTGCTGCGACGTTCTCTTCAAACTTAATCCCACTGTGGCATCATCCTCACCCTCCACTCCCCAGTATCTCCTAAAATCTGTTCATCTTGTTGGTCTTCTGTGCGATGCATAAATGTCTCAGCTGCCCCTTGTCCTTACTGCCTGTACCACTGGGTATACATACATGTTTGGAATTACCTGTGGTGTTTGCTGTTCATTGATGATCGTTGCCAGAAAGGCTAACGTGAAATAGCTGAGCCTGTGTCTACACTGAAAGTTAAGTGCAGGCCCAAGAGTTAACTGGCATCTGCCTCAACCTCGGCTTTGGAGCTTGCTGACAAGGGAGAACCCTACACATGCTCTGCATCTGAGCCAAAGCCAGACCTTCGTTTATGCCCTCTAGATACATTGGGCCTGGGAAGCTCTCGGATTGCTGCAGATTAGCCCATTTGGAAATATTTCAAGAACAACTACTTTTGAACCCCTCTGGACAAACAGCCAGCAGCGTGGACAGAAAACCCTTGGTCTGGGTACTCAAGCCTGCTGTTTGAGCTGGCTGTATCCCATGGTGTAAATGTAAGCACATGTCCTTGGTTTATGCTGGGGAATTGAGTCCTGCCAACCTTTCCATTGTCAGGGGCCAGATTACTACCTGGAGTCAGTACTTGGGAGGACATGCCTTAACCCTTGCTGAGAGCCTGGCCCAAGGACTCACTGTGGCTAGTGCTCGCCTTCACATATCGAGGAAGACATTTCCCTTGTGTGTTTTATCAGCCATCAGTGTTTAACATCTGTCATTCCCTTGTATGTGCATTGTCAGCTTGTCTTAGTAAGAAAGAAAAGAAGTCTGTGTTTTTGCAAGGAAAGATCTCGTGCCTTTCAAGTGGATAGGCAGGGGTGAGGTATGACTATCTGGTTGAGCTGTGCTTACAGTCTGGGATGTAAAAAGTGTTTTGGGCCATTTCTCCCATCCTGGAAACTGATTTCACCCAAAGGACAATTTAATCAACCAGGGAATGCTACTAGACAAGAAGTTCTCACCATGGCGATTCTCATCTTGGCATACCATACACAGTTAAAGAGCAGAGCTCCCTATAGCTGAGGAATCCTCTTCTTGCTCTTTAAGTCTTCTGACGTGTTTTTGCTCTGATGCTGTTCTTAGCTGTTGACAAGAGGAGACTTGTTGCATGGTTACATAGTCCCATATGCCATGAGGTTAACAACTGCATAGAAATTTGGATGCAGCAGAACTTGCTTAGTTTTGCAGACTAGGAAACTTGGATTTGCTGTGTATGATACTGCTGTTCGAATAAGCAAAGCTTTCAAACCTGGCAACAGCAGTGAGAGATTCTTTTCCCTGTAGTATCTCTCCATGACTGTAAATGCTTTTATAGGCCTTGGGATGCCCACAGGTACATAAAATAGAAAAATAAGTAGCTGACATGAAAACGCCCTTTGTTGAAATCCAGGGGATTAATTTAGATTCAGTTTCTCTACTTATTAAATACTGTTTTTTGCAAATTAGCTGCTTTTTTAAAAGGAGCTCACGTTGAGCTCCTTTTCACTTGTCCGCATAAAAACCATGCTTGGCCAGTTAGAGTTGGGCTGGCATCTGTCCCACTTCCAGTTTCACTGAATCCAAATAAAAAGCAACCTGGGAGTGAATCTAATTAAACAGGAGAAGCCTTTGTAGCATTTCATATGCATACATTTACCTTAGCACTACCAAAGCTGCTGTGGGAATCTTCTGCAGGATGGGAACAGCTCTGCTGTTTATAATATCCTCTGGCAATATAGGCCTGTGGACATGGTGATGGGGAAACATGAGGAAGGATGTGATAGGAGAGGAAAGCATGTGTTAAATGGCACCATTGGAGCAGCTGAAGTTAAAGTAGTGGCTTTTTGTTAAATCAAGGATTTATTTCTTTGTTATTGCTGCTGTTATTAGAAAACTACTTGGAACATTGCGCCAGCGCATGGCTAATAGCCAGATGGTTGTAGAGTTAAGGGTTATTGTGGTCGTTGCCTTGCACTGGGCTTTTGTAGAGTTGGGACTATGAGAATTGAGACATTAAGAAATCTGGACAACGCCTTGTTTTGAACGTGGTTGTATTCAGGGGTACATGTATTTACCAAATGTATAAGGCATGTAGGCATGCTAAAGCTGGTTTATTCACACGTATTAAAAATGGAACATGTCTGCGTAGCACTGTCTATTGTGCAAGTATAAAGTGGGTATCTGGTTAGATTCTGCAGAAAGGTGCATGTGCTATCTGGCATAGAGAACAAACGGAGATAGACTGGCTGTGAAGACACTTGGGCTGCAAATTAGACCCTTGAGATTCTTGTCAGGAGTCTTCCCAGGTGCTGCCAGGCCAGACTCCCAAGGGGCTGATCTACAGCATGGATGCTACCAGATCCAACTTACTTCCTGTGTTGCTGCAGTTTCTGCGAGGGGCAAATGAATATCTTTAATTTTGTGTTAAAACAGAGTTAGCCTGACTTCAGGCAAGGGAGAATAAAAACTTGAACCGCCGGAAGTGTATCAGAGGTGATTGGTTGGTCTTTTGTTGTGCACAGAGACTCCTGTCCCTAGGCTTCCTAGAACAGTCTCTGCCAGGCAGCGATTTGGAGGTGGTGCTGAATATTTCTTCTTGGTGATGGGAGCTTTTGTGCATTAGAAACTCCCCTCGCCACCAACACAAATGTGTGCGTACACCATGCGGAATATTTGTAGCAAATTCTTAGTAATAGAATATTCTCAACAGAGTCCAAAATCATGACACTCTGGCCCTATCGAAAGCCAAATTGGCAGAAAGAATTAGCACAGTTTTCAGTTCAGTTTGATTTGGTGCTAATGTCATGTAGATGCTGGGTCCCAACTAAGTTCTATATCTGGACACATTATTACCATGCTCTTCTGTTTCTGGGAGTATGCGAAGGCTTAAATATTCCTTGATTGTTGATCTTTGGAAGTAGCCTATTGAGAGATCCTTGTCCCTTGGCATGCAAGCAGGCTTGCATTCACATACAAGTGGGCAGTCTATATGTAATAATAGATACTTGCATGTATAAAGTAGGTCTGTGACTTAGATTGTGAAAAGAAAAAGAAAGAAGTGCACAGGATTTTTGGCATTTCATTGATTTTTCTCTGGAGTATTGCCTGCTGTGTGGCTGGAGTGAGGGATTGCAGGCTTTGCTGTGATTTCACTGGGTTGCAGAGAAGGAGGGAGACAGAAGCCTAGCAAGACCCTGAGGTTTCTCACCTGTTTGTCAGCAGATGACAGCAGTCAACAGCATAGAGCACTTGGACAGACTGAGCTGTACTTTTCTGCACACACACATAGCTGGAATGAGCATAACTCTCCACTTTTGTATTGCAGCCTGCAGAAGCAGCCCATGCAGGAGCTGAAGCAGCTGGATCAGAAGCAGCAACTGGAGCTGAAGCATCTAAACCCGAAGCTGATTCAGGATCGGTAAGCACCTCGAGGGACAGCAGTCCTTTTTCTCCATCACATCCCTTTGTCATACGCTATGTGTGGGAAGCTGAGCTGGGAAAAGAGTAGTATGGCCGCTTGGAAAAACACATCCCTGCCACCCCAGCAGTTACAATGCTCTTATTCAGAGGCCAGACTTAGCCGTTGCATTTTATCTGTGTAATGCTTAGGAACAAGCTCTGCTGGAAGATCCACAAAAAGAACTGTCCCTTCACCCATGTTGTAAAGCCAGCTCACAGCCCATGCTGGGCTAAGCTTGCATTGTCTGCTGGATTCCTCCTTGCTCACCATTTACTTTACCTAGCCTGTCCTCTGGGCTCTGCCTGTGTCCCCTGAATATCCAGGGTTCCTCTTTTTTTCCTGACACTGCCACCTTTTTAGGGGACTGGAGTAGGTCCCATCTCATGGCCACTTTGTTCCTATAGGCTGCCACGTTTAAGTTGTCTGTTCCACGAGGGCTCTACGAGAACTGCATCGTGACCGCAGTGAATGGGAAATGCCGGGCATTATGGTCCCAGAAAAACTAAATCCTCTCTGCCCTTCTGCAGCCTTAAGCAAAGGAAGACAGCGGTCCCCTCTACTGCCTTCTCACTGCTGCCTCTGCTGTCCTTTGGGGTGTTTCTGTTGCTGACTGGTGTGCTGGGAAAACCCACTGAAGCCGTGGGTGGGGTTGGGATGCGAGTCCCCCAGGGTGGACTTGGAGCTGCAGTTTTGGATTTCCTTTTCTCAGTGACGTGTTTTCCTTCCCTGGCTGCTGCTGCTGCCTACCAGAGCTCTCTGCCTGCTGTCGTCGTGGAAACTTTCCCTGCTGCCGTCAATGGCACTGTGGAAGGAGGCGCTTCATCTGAAAGAGCTGACATGCCCCCAGGGTTTCTGTTCAAGGTGAGTGTGTGGTGGTGGGGTACTGAGTTCCGGGTGGTTTTTTTTTTCCTGTAATGAATTAACTGCTTTCACTTGGCATGGCCACGTGCTATGCCGCGTTGAAAGGGAGAAAAGAAGTTGAAGGAGAGGTGCATCTCCCTCTCCAGCAGCCCAGCTTCATGCAGTTCCAGATGCTTCAAAAGACTGTATAAGAGCACTGGTGTCTAAACATCTGGCTGTGCTGTATAGCAAACCCCCTCCTTCCTTCTGCTGCAGTTATTTCTATCTCTGGTGGTGTGGTAGTGTCAGTTACAGGCTCTCGATAGTATATAAGAAATTGTGCTCCAAATTGGAAAAGTTAAACTTTGAACCATATGGCAAATGGAGAAGAGTTGGAAACGCCAGTAGGGACAGACGACTTTGTGTTTGGGGAAATTAGAAAGCCAGGATGAACAAGGAAAAATAGAGGATTAGACAGGGAAGTCTGGTGGGTATTCTGAATATGCCAAAGATCACTCTCAGGTTGTTTCAAAGGTGTGGATGAAGGAAGTGATTCTGGCTGAGGATAAGCCACAGATTTAATGTGCATAATGGAATATGGTAGCAAGACAACACAGATGCATCATGCCCTGAAAGTGAGAAATGACAGTCTCCTGCTATAAGAATGCTTTTCTGCTTTGGTTACATCCATGCATCGGGTTTTTTTTTTTTTTTCTGGGAGTTCTACCGAAAGCAGAAGAATGACGAAACCCTGAAGAACAATAGGAGGCTCATCACATTTAGACTGGTTACAGGCAGTGTTATAGACTGTAGTGCTCAAAGTGGAGAGCTGTGATTTGAAGTAGAAAAGCTGTAATGCAGATGTTGATAGGAATTAGGCTGAATACCGAAGAGAAGACATGGCAGGATACAATCACTCCAACATCCAAACTGATACTTTTCCCTACGTTTCCTCTCCCTGCTTGCTGTGACAAAGATGGGAGGCTATAATCTTTAATACTCTTGCAGTCCAGCTGCAAAAAGAATACAGGGCACCATTCGAGTGAATACAGGCTTTCTACTCTGTGACATTTTTAGGCCCATACCATGGGAATTCAACCCTCCTCAGGAAGGACAGGGAGATGCTGATGCGTAACAAGTTGAATGAGTCTCACCAGGATGCCCTTGTGGCGAAGGCGAGCTGCATGCCATGCTGTATGAACAAGCATGTAGCCATTAGGTTAAGTGAAGTGGTTATTCCCATAGATGTGGCATTTGTGATCCAAGCTTGCCCTGCCTCGAGGAGCAAGTTGGATCAGATGGTATCCAAAGGTGCCTTCCAACCTGAATCATCCAGTGAATCATTGCAGTGGAAAGCCTTGTCACCCATTACAGAGCTGGGCGAGAGAAGGCTGGCCTCACCCAAGCTCTCCTCTCCTTTCCCCATAGGTCCAGGCCATGCATGATTACACGGCCACTGACAGTGACGAGCTGCAGCTGAAGGCTGGGGATGTGGTGCTTGTGATTCCATTTGAGAACCCTGAGGAGCAGGTGAGTGGGGAAGACAGGGTGTGAGCCTGGGCTGGGAAGAGCGAGGGGATTTCCAGAGCTGCTTCTTCCTCCACTAACAGTCGGCTGGCTGGATGCAGCACCATCAGTTTGTGGCTGGGAGCTGGCAGGAGAGCCACTTGTCCTTGAGCTTGAGATTGGCTTCCTGCAACAGAGGGGAGGACTCTGCTTGTGATTGGAAAGGGGAGACGTTATCCTGCATAAAGCATGTGAAATAGCCGTGGCTTCCTGTCCCTATCAGGGCATTTGAGCCAATACAATGGCTTCCTTGATCAGGGAGACCAACAGAGCCTATACTTTGCCTCCTCACTGCTCCTAAACTTGATGCATATTCTCTCTGACCACTGCAGTGCAGACTGTAGCATTGGCAGGAGTGACCCACAGCATATGATGATGTTTTCTCCCCTTTTGAGAAATGCTGGAGCTCTGAGAAGGCAGCTTGCTGTGGATATGATGTCTTGCACTTCAGCATAGCAAAGGCTATTTCCAAAAGACAGTGTTGGTCAGGAGATGGCAGCAGAACCAAAGGCTGGAGCAGGTTGCTCAGCTCCAGAGAACAGTCTTACTGTCTATCTCCAACCTGAATTTAGTTGGCCATATTTTTCTTTAATCTGAGCTATTTCTAGAAGCCTTGAGTAAATACTCCTCACTTGCTGTGTTTGAGGGCTTCCAGCTGATAAAGTCTGCAGCAGTTTTACTACTTTGGCTAAGGGAGGTGGTGATTTTATAACATCCATGCTCACGTCTCCAGGTTTTTGTCTGGAAAAGGAAGGGAATTCTCCAAATTGATTCAGTAGTCACCAGCTATTTGGGTTTGGCCAAGCCCAGATAAGATCTGGATTCCACAAGGGGTAAAGGGAGGGTAATGTAGTTCACTGGCCACAGAAGATGTGGATCGTCTTTGTGGCTCAGCTCTTGACTTTGTGAATTACGGAGGCAGATCTTGCTGCTGCATGTGAAATGGGAGCTATAATGTGCCAGCAGTTCCTGCAGGGCTAGGTGCTCTGGGGGGAAGGGTTGTATGGGGAAAGAGGCAGTGATTCCTTCTGGAGACAAGACTCTTCACTGAGTGGGACTGCCCTGCACAAGCATTTGTGAGAATTTCTTTCTCAGAAAGCTTTCTGGATGGGAAATGAGTGGCAGCTCCCCTAGTTTCTGTGGTAGGAGATGGCATTTGTGGAGCAGAGTTTTTCACTGCCCTGTGTTTGCACTCTAGCTGGATGTAGGTGCAACAGCCATGAACTTGAGACTCTCCAAGCTGCAGAGGGTGAGCTCTGAGTGTTGCTAACATGATGCTGTAGCTGCACTGAAGCCTTCTAACCCTCCTACAGTATATCCTGTGCTACAGCTCATTTCCCTAACCTCTACCATACCCAGCCAGAAAACATTGGCTGTTAACATGTGCATGAACTGTGCACGTGAGTGGAGGAAGCTTAGGATAGTAGATTATGATCCATGTCCCCATCTTGCAGCTTAGGTATCAGTTTGTGGGTGCATCAGCCAGGCCTGGATTCATTTCTCTTGACAGAAGAAAGGGTTGAGGGCAGCAACACTTCTAAGCTGGCACTTCAAGTGACGTGGTTCAAAATTGACAAGGGTCAATCTGTGTCCTCGTGTCTAATCCTTAGAGCTGAGGAGACCCTTCATAGCAGGATGCAGTGGGAGTGATGCATGCTGTATGGCACAGATGCTATGTGCAAATGGATGAGCTTTTGTGCTTGCCGTGCTGTGAGCTGGAAGCTGCCTTCCAGACACTTGGGCCCAGCGTCTTCTGCCTAGTCATTTGTCTTCCTGATTTATGGCATGTCAGTCCTTCCGCAGCCGGCTGCTGCAGATGGGCTCCCGTCTCGTGCCATTCCCGTGACATCCCCTGAATGCTCAAATCTAAGGCAACAGTAAGGGCCAATTGAGCCTGCAGGCACTCGGTACAGCCTGCAAGGAACACGGAACTCGGATACAATGGCTAGTCTGAGCTGCTGCCACATGAAACGTGCAGAAAACAGGACAAGAGGGCTGAAGCTGCAAAATGGCAGCGGAAAGCAGTACATGCACCATGGATCACTCCTGGCGAGGGCTGCATCACTGCTGCCCTGTGCAGGTATCTTTTTAAAGAACACATTTCAAGGGAGGCATTGCTTGGCCTTGGGTAAAGACCCAGGTAACTCTTGCCAGTTCCAAGAAAGCAGAAGTGTCAGAACAACTGTGTGAACAACATGCACACATGCTCCATTTCCCCACAGCTTAGAGCATCCGGTTGCCTGAGCACTTCTGCCCTGGCAAGTTATCTAGTTGAATGTGATGACGTATCTCTAAATGAGTCTGGTGCCTGCTTTGCCCAGAGAAGTGGATGCAGAGCAAGCTGTTGAGTTTGAAGGCAGCAGTCTCCCATGCTGCTTTCTTGCTCGTGCTGCGGCCTTAACCCATAGGCTGCCCCACTGCAAATGACTCACATGAGTGGGTATACTTGCATGCTGACGGGGTGCTTCCATGGTGGCAGCTCCAAGGCATGCAGAGAATAGGGTGGTTGCACACCTGAGCTGCAAGCAGCGCAGCCTTCCCACCTTGAATATCTTGTCTCCCTCATGTGCTTCAGACGGAGCAGAAGTCTTGATGCTAGATACCCTGCAGGCAGAGGGTGGGAAGTCTGGTTCTCCTCCTAAGCAGGTTCTACCAAGCAGGACTCCGTTTGCCTCAGTGAAAATTCATCCCTGTTTATAGATGTATAAGTTTGGTGGCTAGGGAGGGCTCTTGTGAGAGACCTTGAGTTTTACATCATGTGTAGCACAAGTTTGGGAGTTCCGCCAACCTCACCTTGCATCAAGCCCAACAGACCGCTGGATTTTGAGAAGATAGGTTGAGCTCCTCAGCTTCTACTTCTCACAGACCAGAATTTCAGCATAGCAAGCAAGACTCATTTTGCCTGTACCACCTCTCTAAAATGCTAATCATCTAGGTGCCCTGACTGGTAGAGGGGCTGAGCACCTCCAGGGAACAATTCATTCTTTCCAAAGACCTGCGCCCAAGATAAATGGGATGAATTGCAGTGTAGATGCCCATTTCTTTTATGACTATAGAGAATGCTAGACCTCTCCTGTTTAGATGGTGAAAGGTGAGATAGGTGATTCCCATCCTGTAGCTCTAGAGACTTTCTTTGGCAGAATTTTTCCTGCTTTGGTGGGTGTAAATTATGACAAGTTTCTATTACATTTGATAGTTGTTTACAATTTCACTGTCTCTAGACACTCTGGGTCAGATAGGAGTTTTGGTACCGACTCTGGTGGGATGTAGCCCTCTCCCTTTTTAAAAGGGAACAAAAGCATTGTTTCCTTCTCCTCCATCCTCTTCCTGGATTGTCTCCAAGCCAAATATGAGCATGGCTTTTGATAATGCCTTGACACCTCGTTGACCTGCACTCTGAAAGAAAAATCCCCGCTCACATCTATTCCTCAGCATCTGATCTCTGTCTTCTCCTCCAGGATGAAGGATGGCTGATGGGCGTGAAGGAGTCTGACTGGATCCAGCATAAGGAACTTGACCAATGCCGAGGGGTTTTCCCAGAAAATTTCACAGAGCGGGTGCAGTGAAAGCCCAAGCCCACCAGCTGCATTTCTGCTGGAAGAAAGCAAGTTTTCTGGTAGCTAATTGAAAAAGAACAGCGAAATGAAAAGAGAAAATTTTAAAGGAACAGAAGCCTGGAAAAAAGTCAGCTTAAAGGGTGTGCTCTTCTCAAAGGGCAAGGTTTCAGAAGTAAATTGAAATTCAAAGTGTTATCAAAATATATACATATTAATAATAATAAGGCAAGTCAAATACCCTCTTCCACCTTTGGTTTTAACAGCATTTGGATTCAGAGGACTGATGCAGAAGCAGCTCAGTGTGGTTCTCTAAATACTGCATTGACTGAATTGGCAAGATGTCAGTCTGATCCCTGGAAAGGCAGTATTTGTCTAATGGCTTGAGAGTAGAAAGCTGCATTTGCTCTTGGGTGGGTTCATCTGTTTTGTCTTGAAGGTGGCTTGCATGGCAACCATAAAAATTCAGCCTTCCCTACATGTTCAACCTACAGTAGGCCAACCTTTCTGTTATGCTGTTGAAAAAAATATTTAGTGTATAGTGTTCACCAATACAATGTAAGTGTGTGTGCGCGTGTGTGTATTTTATTTTCTTCCTTTAAAACAATGTTACACAAACTGTGATTTTGTACATGTAAAGACAGAACAAATTACATGGAAATGGCATGGAGAAGATGCAATGTATGAAGCTGTGCTCAGTCCACAGTTTTTTCAAGTGCAGGCACCTAAATTCTTGCAGTAGTATTGGCCTGTGAAATGCTAAGGGGAATGGACAAATTCAAGAGGAGAAACAAGTCAAAACAAGCAGATGCCATTTAGATGGCTCTGAAATTTAGGAGATGGAATCCTCTGCCCCCAAAAACCTGTAAGTGGTTTCAGAAAAGCTTAGATTCATGTAGATGGAAGATAGCTCTAAAATTTGGCTGGTTAGAAAATTTGCTTTTAAAGAAAGAGATAAGGGAAGAAATTTTTTTTTCTGAAAGAATGTCTAAGAAAAAACACTGAGGAAAAAACAATTTGCTTTCTGTGGTTTTAGTTGGCTTTGTTGTTTGTGGACTTGTATTTCTTATTTTCCTTTGAAGAGTTCTGTAAGTGAAATATTGTTAGATCAGCTTTCTCCAGTGCTGTGCTGGTGATCAAGTTAACCGCTATGAAAACTGGACTCTTGAAATACTCATTTAAAATGGCTGCATGACTTCATGATATTTTAATGCATTAGAAAGGAAGGCAAGAATATCAAAGTGTCAGTGTCAAGAAGACACTCTGCAGTCTAATACTGATGCTGAGACCTTTCCTATACCTTTCCTTTGCTCCTGTTTGAGTTTTGTTTTTTAGTTTAAACAAGCAGATGACAAGGCTGTTTCAAAGTGCATATTACACTTGTTAAAATAAGCCGGTCTGACCCTCCAAGACCCTAAAGTCCCACAAAGGTACTTAAACTTTACTTGAATACTGATGCAGCTGGCAAGCAGGTCAGGCTATTATCATTTTTTACGGCTTCTCCCCCCACTCCACCCATGAACTTTTTGCCTTGAAGGGATTTTTAACAGTGAAGTTACCTCCTGCTGTAAAGGGACAGGATCACTCTCTGAAATAATCTTCCTAACTTAGGAGCTGGCTTTTGTCAAAGATATACAGAATGCTGACAAACATTACTGAAAATCTCACCTTTTCCAATCTGCTTTGGTTATTTGTAGGACAACAGAAGAAACATCGTAGGGCAAAATGGATTTTTTTTAATTTTTATTTTAGTTCAGAGGGACAGATCAGATTTTGATTAGAAAAATATATTCTTATATATGCAAGAATTGCTGGAGTTCCTTCTGCTTTCAGCTTGGGAGATGATCTGTGCTAGTTACTTACATTACTGTAACAGGCATCACTATCTGTCCTACATGCCCAAATCCCTTCTCCTTTTTTTTTTTTTTTAAACATGCAGAAATTTACATTTTACATCACTGTTACAAAACCCAGTAGTATTTAGGAGTAACTGCTCACAATACAGAAGGACTGGACTCCAAGTTATAGTATGGTGAGCTGTTGCTTTAGAATACTGCCCTGTTTGATTTTTTTTTTTTTCCTTTTTCTCTGGGGTTGTCTTTATTATTACTTTTTTTCCCAAAATATATATTTTTATGCATTTGTGACTCCCATTTAAAGAATATTAATAGAAAAAAGTATACATTTAAATATACATAGAAATATATATATTAAAAAACGGGTTGATCCAATTAACATAATGCTGTCAGCTTAAAATGTTTATTTTTATGCAAAACCTGTGGATTATTGTTCTTTTTTTCAAAAAAAGACAAGATTCTAAGCACCAGAGCTGTGATTTTTTTTTTTTTTTTTTTGTCTTGCAAGTAATTGTTCTAGAGAATTTAGAAAGCTGTGCTGATACCTAATTTATTGTGGGTTTTTTGCTGTTGTTGTTGTTGTTGTCTTCTGCTGTGTTTGAACCAGATGACTGTCCCAACAAAGATCCTTGTAAGGCCTTTTCATTTTATTAAGCTTGCAAAGCAACTATCCAGTACTGTATTGTCCCTGCGGAAGTGGTAACGCTCTGCAAAAAAGGGATGTTGTTTTCAGATCATGTGAGTGATGGTCAAATATTGCTAGTGGGAAGGATGTTGCATCCCTCTCCATTTGCTTCTCCCCAGCCTGGAAATCCCAACCCCCAAACCCCCTTGCTTTAGAGCAGGTAGGGTGCGTTACCTGGATCTTGCATTGCTCGCAAGTAAGTGGTGTCAGCACATCTCAAGATCCTGAAAATGCAAGATAGGACCCACAGTTTATAAATTGCCTTATATGAGAGTAGGATGGCGTAGCAGGAAGCTTGTAGATGGCAGTTTGTTGGAGCCAGGAGATCTCTCATCTCCTGGGTCATGTTCAGCCCATTGCAAACAGCCACAACTCCTCCCATTTTCAGTATTTTTACGTCTGCTAAATATCTTGATTCTGGTAGGTATTACCTGGTGAAAGGAACTTCCCATGTTCTTTGGTTTAGGAGATTAATTCAAATAGAAAGAGAGACAGTAAACTCCCAAGTAGGCTGTGCCCACAGAGGTTTTTCAGTTTGCGGGCTGAACTGAAAAATCTGGGGAAAAAAGTTGTAAGGTGACCTGCAGTTGTAAGGGTGACCTGAGACAATTTTTTTTTTTTTCCCATTTTCTCAGTGGAATGAAAAAGGGAAAAATCGAAACATAAAAAAAATCCTTTCAAACCAAAATGAAGCATTCATTTGTAGGGTTGCTCTTTCACTTTTTAAAAAGCATTATGACTTGGGCTACAGCAAGTTGCTTTGAAGCAAAAATGTGAAACCTTCTGTTTTGAAAATGCTTGAAGAAAATGTTTTAATGTTAGTAGTCTTTTTACCTTTGCTTTTTTTTCGTAACCTGATGACTGGTTTCAGTTAACCCTAAACTGCATTTTTTGGTGAATACATTATCCACTGAAGAGAACCAAAAGAAGCCTATTGCTCAGTTCTGCTCCCCTGACAGGTACACTGGACACATTTCAGGGATTACCTGGTATCTGGCCCAGCAAAGCTGCTGTTTCCCCATCTAATAATCTTCGACTTGATTGTTTAATTGGATGAACAATAAAAGCATCTCTCATCCCATGCCATTGACTGGTTTTGTAGCCTGGCTTAGAAAGACATTCTTGCTCTGTCGGTCTCAGTTTGGTCGCAGATTTATGGCTATAGATTTATGATGCTACTCCAGTTTGAGCCTAATCCCATTGTGCAGTGGGAATTATCATTTGCCCAACTGATAAGAAAGAAATAAGGCATTGCTTTTTCTCCCCTTTTCTATCTTAGCCATGTCAGTAATATATCTTTATTAGATAGAATTAGGGAAAGGTCCCAGGGTAAAGATGAATGTGTTGTTCCAGCCAAGACTCCTGCATACTCTGTGCTACTTTCTGTGGGCATTCCTCAACTGTCTGCTTTTACCACCTTTGCGTTTCTTGGCTGTGAAGGTGATACGGTAAAAGGGATTGTGCAGGCTTCATTCCAGCTGCTCAGAGCTAGCCCTGCTTTGCGGTCTGTTTGCCACAGTCCTTGAAGCTTTGTTCACAGTTGCAGAACCCTTTCCTGTCCCACTATCCAGAGGCTGTGGTCAAGGCAAGCACCCCCAAGTCAAAAGGTTGTCTCTTTTATGATCTGGAGCAGGTGTGAAGGCTCCATATTCTGCCTGGAAATAGGATGTCAGCTCTGTTAAGTTTTGCAATAGCCTCTTGAAGGGAAAAGGCCCAAGGCTAAGGAGATGCTGGGGGAGGATGGAGTGATGATAATTATCTTTTTCATTTTGGGTTGGTGCGCTGGCTGCCTCACCTCTTGGTTCCAGGAAGGTCCAGAATCCCTTTACTTAGGGCTGAGAACAAAATGTGTGGTCAAGATGTGCATAATCAATACAGTAACAGGCGTCTCTCTTGAGTTCAGAGTTTCCACTTTGCTGCTCTGTGCCAGACAGATTGAATGCTCTCTGCCCACTATTGTAGGTGTTCTGGATGCTGTGTAGTTCATCCCCCAAAACAGTGAATGTCCTTTGCTGGAGGATGCAGAGGTGTCTCTTTCAGCCCTTTCTAGAAAGAGCTACTGATCTTCCACAGACAAGGCCTGTGTGCTTCTAACACAGTAGCCTCTGATTTCAGTAGCCTCTGTGTCTTTTGGCACCTGGCCCCACTCTCCAGCTCCTCCTATTTCCCGGCCACTCCGATGCTCTGAGGATGACGGGAGCATAGGGCACTTCCCACCAGCCTAAAGTGCAAAGCTGGAAGATACACAAACGTGTCCATCAGCAGATCCTACACAGTGCAGCTTGATAACGCTGGTGGCAGGAAAACAGACAACAGCTTTTCTTCCCTGGGATGCCAAGAGAAGCTATTCCTTGCTGCACAGGTACCATCACACCTGGCAGTGGTGCAGACACCTCTCAGCTTGCATGCTCTGGTTTAGTCATTTTGGAATAGCAATCTCCTGGCGGAAGGGGGTCCTGTGTGGTGCCCAGGGCTGGATTGTGCCACCAGCCCTTGCAAAGCTTGGGGTCTGTAGCTGATGTGTGGGGGCTGACAATTAGAAGGCCATTTCAGAAATTTTGTTTATGAAACTAAATGGAGAAGCTACAGCTGTGAAGACTGGTCTGTATGAACTTGTACTTTGATGTGTCTTACGGCTATAATTCCTTTACCTGTTTTTACAGCATATTCTGCTAATCCTGTCCCTAGTCTGCATTTCATGTAGATGGTCCCTACTTGAAACTTGCCAGATGCAGTCCTGGGCTTATTGCTTCTCTTTAACTGAGTCAAAGGGCAACGACTTTGGCAATGTATTTGCAGTCTCTTTTCCTTCTGTTAATTTAGTCTCCGAGTTTAACCACAATGACCTGAGAAATGTTTGGGGTTTGAGTGTTTTTTTTTTAATTATTTTAATTTTTGTTTTGTTTAAACAAAGCTGAACAATTCCTGTTGTATTCAGAGCTGTGACGCCCAGTTCCAGTGACAAGTACTAGATGGATTTGTCCCATTTTGTTTCTTGGCAATGTTCAGAAATATAATTTGTGTCATCCCAAGTCCTGCGTCAGTTTTTCTCTCTCTCTTATTTTTTTTTTGCCTTTATATTAAGAAGCTGAAACAATTCACGACTACTTTCTCCTCAGAGAGGTGAGTAGCTTCAATGAGGCTTGGTTTGTCCAGGCACCATTAACATTGGGAATTCTTACAAACACACGGGATGGAGAGGGCAATGCTGGTCCTTCCCTGACCAAGTACAACAGCAGAACAAACGCTTCTAGCAGCCATCTCTGTTCCGATCTGTTGTGAGGACCTGACACCAATCAAATGCAATGTATGGAAGGATTTGACACCTTTGCTTTTTGATAGCTACTAGCCCCAAGGTGCCACTCCCTCGGGTGCTTCATTCCAGACAGGCTCAGCACAGCTGCACAAGGGACACGGGTGTGTAAATAGCAAGTGCTGGCCAAAGGTTGGAATACGATCTGATGCAAATCGGTGCCAATTAGCACTTTGATGAATGGACCCTCCGCTTTAGCATGCGGGTGTGCAAGCCTCAGAGCCAGCACAGGGAGCTGGCCAGACTGTGCTTGCACGGTTCCTTCGTTTCCAGATGGCCCTTCGTTTCCAGATGGCCCGGAGGGTTTATTGCCTTTTAGCCTCTCACCTCTGTGGCCCTGGGGTGGACCTGAATCAAGTCTTGCAGCAGAGGGAGGGGAAGAGGCAGGCTGTGTCCCTGAAACTATGCAGGCTGCAGTTGGCAACTCGGGCTCTGCCATGGCTTGGCGCGATGGCTCCTGCCAGGCTGAGCCAGGGCAGCTCTGCCAGGGCTGGGAGCTTGCGGGGCAGGAGCGAAAAC
This sequence comes from Sagittarius serpentarius, assembly GCA_034782735.1. Classification (NCBI taxonomy): domain Eukaryota; kingdom Metazoa; phylum Chordata; class Aves; order Accipitriformes; family Sagittariidae; genus Sagittarius; species Sagittarius serpentarius. The sequence goes on from JAVKLA010000001.1 coordinate 37,798,046, forward strand.
CTGAGGGGTGGGGGCTCTGTGCGTGCCTTCCGTTTGCCCTTCCTCGTGCAGTTTCATTCCTGTCACCCAGAAAGATAAAGAAAACCGGGGAGGGGAGAAGGCAGCCGAGGGGGAGCAGTGTGCGTAATTCATTGTCAGCCGCCTCTGCTCAGCTGAATAATTCATTCCCAGTGATGTCTTCTTGCTCCAAAGAAGTGGCACTTGGGCTCATTGGTCACGTGTGGGCTGTGGCGACGTGAGCCCTGGCAGCACGTTTCCAGCAGGAACAGGCTCACGGGCCCCTGGGTCCGGCCCTGAGAGCCCTCACCATGCTATGGGGAGAGCTAGGCTTCGCTCTGGGGCCGCAGCTGGAGAAGGAAGCCTCCACAAGATGGAGGAGGCACATGCGGCACCAGGTGAGGCTGGGGTGCCTGGGAGTGGGCAAGGTGGAAGCCAGGGAATTATATGCTGCAGGGGACTGGTATTGACTGGTGTCAGTCACTCCACAGCATCCCCACATGAAGGGAGAAGTTGGTACCAAGGCTGTCCTTCAGTGGCAGCCCATGCCACCTGGGAAGACCCTGTGGCAGGGAGTTTGAGCCCCAGAGTGGAGCTGGGAGTCACTCTGCAACCCCAAGGAAGAGAAGATGGGAGTTTGGGAGTCACTCTGCAACCCCAAGGAAGAGAAGATGGGAGTTTGGGGCAGCTCTCAGTAGTTTCTCCTGTTTGCTGGCTGGCTGAAGCCGCTGCCTTTTGCAGAGCAGGATTGCTGCTTCAGCAGGTGGAGGAGCCTCTGCTGCCCGTCTGCTGCATGGCCCAATCCACAGAGCCATTAATAACGGTGCAGGAACAGGAATTCAGCAAGTGCCCATGATTAATTAGCTCATCACAGGCAGTTAATGGCCAGCCTGCTCTCCTTGGCCCTGTGGTGCAGGTAATGGAGTAGGCATCACTTCTCACTGGGCAAGGCGCAGCCCTCTGCCAGGAGCGATGGGCAGAATTTGCAAGCTGTTTTGATGCACTGCTGATAGGTATTTGGTGAGATCATTTCTTCAGACGCTGGGCGGGTAGATCTGTAAAGCGACTTGCTAGTTATCGGAGCCAAGTACCCAGCTCTCTGGCAGGAGCCTAATCTAATATCAGCTTTTCTTTTCCTAGCAGTGGCATTATCCCATATCTTGCCTGCATTTGGGAGTGCTCCCTATTGCTGAGGCTGAGCGGCTTCTTCACATGTACTCTGCTTGTCTCAGCACTTTCTCATGAATTAATATATAGAAATTCAGGTACCACCTATGCTGCATCAGGCACGGTGGGCTGACAGAGCCCTGCAGTAATAAGGACATGCAAGCAAGGCTGTTTTTTGAAATCTAAGCAGGATGAAACAATCCACTCTACAGGTGACCCTCCCAGGCAGGGGGCTGAGCTCCCCCAAGTGCAGGTCATCGCCTCCGTCCCAGCTGCTTTGCAATAAGGTAGGAGAAAGAAGAGGTCTAGCAGAAGTGCAAGGTATTAAAATTAAATTGCGCACATTCACATTGTTTGGTCAGCATGACACAGCCCAAGGTGTGAAATGAATGTGAGGGGACTGAGGCTGCTGCTGCGCCAGTAAGAGGAGCGGTGCAAGCCTGTTGTCCTGGGCCTTAAAGGGGACCATGTTCCCCTTTAGGGCACCTTCTGTGACTGCCACAATGTTGGCTATTATGGCAGAAGTCAAGCGTGCTCGGAAACCCCTGTGCCACGGACTGTAATTCCTCCTATCTCCAATTCAGAGACATGTGAGAGCCTCCTGGAGTGACTTCCCCTCTCTAATGTCCAGGATTGCCACTGTACATCTCTATTGGAGGCTTCCAGGAGGGACCTGACTATTGATTTTGCAGAACGTGCTGTATTTCATAGAATCATAGAACGGCTTGGGTTGGAAGGGACCATCAAAGGCCATCTAGTCCAACCCCCCTGCGGTGAGCAGGGACACCTTCCACTAGGTCAGGTTGCTCAGAGCCCCGTCCAGCCTGGCCTTGGATGTTCTCAGGGATGGGGCTTCTACCACCTCTCTGGGCAGCCTGTGCCAGTGTTTCACAACCTTCATTGTAAAAAATTTCTTCTTTATATCCAGTCTAAATCTGCCCTCTTTTAGTTTAAGGCCATTTCCCCTGGTCCTGTTGCTATTTGCTGTTTAAGGTGATACTGTGGTTAGGTGTGCAGCGATCCAGACACGCAGAGGCACTCGTGGAATCTGCGAGTGCCTTACCTCAGCACAAAACATCCCAAATCTCTGATGAATACCATCCATATGCCAGACTTCTGGCCCCTCTAAAGAAATCTGAGGAAAGCTCATACTGAGAGCATCCGTGCTGGGAGCAGGCAGGGTGTTTTAGTGGCTGGGCCATGGCTTTGCTCTTGCTGATCATATGAAGGATCACGCTAGCCAGAGATGCTTTCAGCCCTCTGAGAGCTTTCCCCATAACCCACAGCAGAGGCTAGCTTTGCTCCTCTGTGACAAGCGGCCACCTTCCTAAAACCTCTGCAAGTTGCTCCTGGAGCCGTCTTGTGAAGTCTTGTGCTCATCTTCTGCCTCCCAAGCCCTCTCTCCCATGGGTGGGCACGTCAGGAAGGCTGTACATCCTGCCCCACAGAGGTAGTGATGTACCAGATCAGGAGGTCAGGTATTTTATTTTGCCTTTCCCTCCTCTATCTGGCAGCTGCCAGCATTGCTCACTGTGTCTCAGGCTTTCTGCTGTGTCTACAAAGCGTTGTTGCTCTTTCCCATACGATACAGATATTTTTGCAGGAGTGTAAATTACTTCCTTCCAGTAATTCTTTTATGAAACTCTTTTCCTCCACACAGTGAAGAAAAATGCAACTGAAGTTGGTAATTAAATGTTTACTGTTAAGTACTTTACATACTATAGATCATTCCATCCATTAAACAAACCATTTAACTCCCCTTAACAGCATTATTGTCTATTATTAGGTTAATCGGCATTCATATCCTGTAACTTTGCATTTCTATCTAATTAGCCTTTCTTTCTTACTTCATATTTCTATTTAATTAAGCTCAGCATCAGAGCTGAATTCCCTGTACTCAGCACTAGGAGAGGACTTGATCCCCAGGGGGGCTGAGGGGCCCAAGTTTTAAGCAGTCTCCTTGGATATCTGCTAAGGTTTTCTTCCCTGAGTCAGCCCCTGATTATCTCTAGAGAAATTTGTGTCCATGTAAGAAGCTGTAGGTTTGACACCTTCCCAATTACCTCAGATTATCAGAGTCCCCCTGTGCCTGGTGGCTGCATGCTGCAATGATTGCGTGGAGCATCCAGCCACCACTCCAGCAAGAGGACATGGTGGGTTTGCTGCTCTTGCCTTTGCCTCCAAGTCTTTCTGACCCCATGGATATTCTGCTAACAGGTCACCGGTAAATTTAGTGTCATACAAATGACTCTGTGCGTGGCATCCTTGGACAACGGCACCGAGAGTTTGCAGTGCTGGGAATCTGACAGATGCCTGTTGAAAGCTCTCCTGTCCCGCCACTGAACCAATGTAACCTGCTGTTAATGTACTGTCTTAACCATTTAAGATTAACTTAACCTTAACAGTTAACCACCATTCCTTACTATCCACACTGGCATTTGGGTGAAATCTTTGTGAATCCATGGCAGTGCTGGTGATATACCTGGTGTCCCTGCAGAAGAAGACCTCACCCTGAACCATTTTACGCTATTCCTTAAAGCACCAATGTGACAGAAGGTTTTGGCCCTTTTCCCCCCCTGGTGAAGATAAGATTGTTCACCAGAAAAGAAGAAATACAGAAAATAAGTTAAAAGGAGGTTCACAGATTTTTAAATTTGGATCATGTCATTTCACTGGGAGTTTCATTCAGGTATGCGTTGGGTTAGGAGTTTATTTTCTTCCTGGCTAGAAAGGCAGGGAGTTTGAGTTGTGAGCAGCTCACACTTCACTCTGGGTGTCGGGGTAAGGATCAGCAGCTGGGAATCATATCTTACCTGACCAGGGCAAAAAAAGTGCATCCTGGTGCTCTTCCACTTGCTCCCAGGCTCTGGCTGTGGGTGAAAGCTGGGGCTGGTGGGACAGGACGTAGTACCTGCCTATGCATGGGGTTTTGTCAATGAACATCAGTTTTATACGTAACTCTATGCGGCCCATTTGACAAACCTTTGCAGAGCTGCTCAGGCTCAGTGATCTCCAGAGGGATGCACTTTTAACTGTTGTGCTAGGTAGCTGATGGCACTGACCCATGAAATGGGTAGGTATGAGGAGAACATGATGCTGTGCACCAAGCCGTGTGAGGCTAGGCTGGGTTTTGAGCGCTGTTGTGACACTCCAGCTCACCTCATGCCTGCTGATAACATGATCTTTTGGCATAAACCTGTGCTCTGTTATCTCAATCCCCAAGTCCTGGGGTCTGCTACAGGAAGCTGTCAATTGTAATCTCTCCCCCTTACACATTTATGGGGATAACCAAGGCACCCAACGTGACAGCATCACTGGAAAGCAGAGTAAATAGCAGACAGGGAACACCTTGCTTGTCACCACTTAGCATCCAAGCTGCAATGGCTTTGAGGAATTGTCTGAGCCCCTCCAGAGTCCCTGAGCAGCTCTTTTTGCTAGTACCAGTCCAGAACAATCAGCAAATTGAGTTCTTTTTATTAACTTTAAAAGAAGACATTAGCCTCAGCCAGGAGAATAAAACCAATTTATGAGGCAATTAGCTCTGCAAAAACATTTCCGTCTCCCCAGAGCAGCCATCTGAGGAGCATCTTATTCCAGCTGCACAGCTTCTTCCGGCCTTGGGTTTATAGCACACTCCATTTATCATAAATAATAATAATGTATATACAAATGGTTTCCTGATGTGTGTGTGAGACAGCCAGGAAGGTCTTCTCTGCCTGAAACTAGACCACGTTGTTGGCTTCCTCCCTTCAGGTGCCATTCCTGTGGCCTGTTACTTGATCATGATTCATTTTGATGTTCAAGCTCTTTATAAGCAGTATCATCTTATGCGGGCTTTTCATGGGATTTGCAACAGGGTTAGTTGCAATCCAAAGAACTTGAGCTACATGAAGAAGCCATAGCAGCAGACTCGGACAGCTCTGTGTGTATTTTCCAAGTCCCTTTGCAGGAATTGCCCGTTAATGCTGTAAGTGTGGGCAAAAGCCAAAAATGGGGTCTTTCTCTGCCATTGTTGTCCTGATCAAATAAATTCTAGATGATGAAGGTGGTACAAGGATGAATGTGGATTGGAGTTGACACAAAAGTTTGATTAGCTACTTGTGGGCTAGACTAAGACTTCCAAATTTGCCTTAAAAGCAAATTGAGATGAAAAGTTAAAATTCAGTTTCAATGAGTTGATGCAAAATATCATTCTGCCGAACACAGAACTCCTATTTTCTGTATTTTCCATTTTATTATAAACATCTGTTTCCTGATTTTAATTACATGATGCTATTGTGGAAGTGAAAACTGTACTATCAAACCCAAAACACTAGACCATAACATTTTTACTACAAATATTCTCAGCAAAGTTAGTGAAATTCTGCAAAACTTTATGATTCTGTTAAATTGACATTTTTTGACATAAGGTGATGCAGCTGGAGGAGCGCTGACCAGCTTTGTTTGGCTTATAAAAGGAACAATGCTCAGGAGAAGAGCCCCAGGTTTGCACCATTTTCACCTCCATCAGCAGGAGGGACTCCTGTAGGGCTTAGCGTGCTTTAAGAAACCCAAGGGGAAAGAAAGTGCAATTGTCTGCTCAGTGATATGTGATCATATTAAAATGGCCAGAAAAAGAAAGGGCTAAACCCCAAATTTTTCAATATGAACCAGGATGCCCAAAAGACAGTTTCCTATGGAGAATTTTCAGGTGTTAAAATTGGGGCTGTCTGTACCTCTGTTTCTCTCTGAGCCCTGTTTCTGAATCTCAAGAAGGATGCGCCCAGCCCTGAGCTGCAATAGTCCGTATATTTATAAGGCTAAAGAGCACGAAAGGGCAGGGGAAAATTGATGAAAGCCAGTGTTCAGAGTCACAACCAGCACCAGTCCTGTTGGTCACTGTGAGTCTTGGATACAGCCATGGGTACAGCGTAGGAAGCACAAATCCCAGGCAGAGCTTCCCAGCCTTGAACATCCACTGCTGCCTTTGGTCATTGGATGAAAGACCTCACAGGACCACTGCCTCAGCTGTGGTGGCTGCAAGCCCTCGAGAGGCGAGCTGCTTGGATGGGGACTGTGTGAGTGACCCAGAACGCTCAAGCCTTTTGCAGCAACTTTCCATACAGTTTCCAGTTGTGCATTTTCCTCATACTCCACGCTGCAGATTAAGCGAGGGATTTACAGCCACTCAGAAGTACTGCCATCAGTAGCTTGACCAGCCCAAGTCTATCAGTGGCTTTGAAGGGATTTTTTTCTTTATTTTTTTAAAATCCTCTGCTGCCCCACTTCTTTCTCCATCATTGAGTTAAAGGCCTGGTTAACATCTCCTTTGGAATAATTCTGCCTTTAAATTTTGATGACTCAGTGAGTCCAGCCAAGGCTTTTTAAAAGCTTTTAAATCTAAGGTTTGGGGTTTTACACAGCTGGTTAAATCTGTAATGACTTTTCTTCATTCCCACCTGAACTTTCCACTGTTCTGGTGCTCTTTAACTCCTGCAAGGCCTCATTTAGGTTCCGTCAAAGTGCTTGCATGAGGAGAGGAATGGTTCTTCCAATACCCCTTTTTTATTAATGCGTGAGTGCATAAATAATGCTGCCACTGAAGGGACTGAGCGTAGCCTGAAAGAGACAGCACCTCCTGAGGTATTAGCTATCATGGCTGCAGCAACTGAAATGCTTCGTGTGTGTGTGTCTGTGTCTATGTGTCTGTGTGTCTGTGTGTCTGTGTGTGTGTGTCATTCCTGCCTCTGGCCTCCCTAGGCCTGTGCATAGTACTGTTTATTTTCCGTCTGTATGGACATGGATATTTCAACAAATCATTGCTGGCCTTAGAGGAAGGACTGGACTCAGCCCAGTTCTAAAAACTGAGGGGCTGGTTTTATGGTCAGGGCTGGTGCCAACCATCCCGTTTGCTGAGCAGAAAGATCTGGAGCTGCAGAAAACAAAATTATGCTCTCCATGGCTAAAGGTGAAGGGACACACTGGCAGAACAGTAGCAAAGAGAGCAACTTTTCAGCAGCCCTTCTCTTCAGGACGGATAGCCAGGGCAAGGCTCTGTGGCACGCCACTGCTGCTGACAGCCGTGGGGCGTCTCACAGCAGTGGCAGCCCTAAAGCACCTCTGCTTTGCCTGCCTTCAGGTGTGAGATAGTCACTAGGCAGTCGCTTGAGTGGAAAAAAAGAAAAAAAACAGCAAAGAAAACGGGGGGAAAAAGGGTGAATGAATACATTGCGTTGTACTTGGAAACTGTCTTCTGTTATCTGTGTTGTTACATGCATCAGCTTTGATAGGCTGCTTAGTCATCTTCTGGCCAAATATTCCTGTGCTGATGTACAAAAGCTGTCCCACTTTGATACTCACTCATACAAATGTTAGCACTGCTGTAGTGGAAGCAGCTGTCAGCTGGATAATTGCATGGAGGCTGCTGGGTTTTCGTGCTGATTATGAAACGATTCAGACATCCTAGTGGGAGGCTACAGCGTGATGTTTGGGCTGGATTTTCAAAGGTGTTTAGGTGCTGGAAGATTCAGATAAGTGCCTGCGGGGATTGACAATGCCTGAGAAGCCTTTGTGCCTAAATCTCACTGAAATCATGGGTGTTTTGGTGTCAGAGGTGCTGAGATGCTTCTGGAAAGTCCCATTTGTAAGAAGAAAAGTTGGTAACGTACCTTATGTCACGGAGAGGTGGCAGCTACAAAAATACCCAATGCCAAGGTAGAATAAACAAGATAAAGGTATAATTTGATGCCCTTGCCATTGAAAAGGGATTTGGGTCAGGGATTTCAAATATCAGAGATCATCTGCAAGGAAAGGTAGGTGAGTCAGGAAAGACAGCTCGGCTGGAGCAGGCTTCAGGAGAGCTAGCGCCCGTCTTCACCCTGCCCCAGACTTGCTGTGTGATCGCAGGAGGCTGCGGAGGCCCAGCCTCTTGCGAACATAGCAGTTGAGGCTGGTTTAGAGGTCTCTCACCCCCAGTCCTATTTAGTCCCGAAACAGGTTTTGATGACCACTGTATCCATCAAGAGTTGCTAACATGTTGGCCTCCTTTAGATGTTTGGGTAAAGCATGGTTTTCTGTTACAGAAGATTTATCTGCCCAGTTCCTTTGGTCTGCAGGGGGAAGCCCAGCCCCACGCCTGGGCTCAGCCCGACTGGGCAGGCAGCAGCCTGAGGAGCCATTTTGTACGTGCAAAACCTGCCCTCGAAGGCCACGTACCTGCACAACAGCCCTGCCTAGGAAGTGGCCATATGTGGCATCTCTCACCAGTGCATTCAAGGGTTTTCATCAAAGCAGACTTGGCGTTCTCTATGCTGTGGATGCAGGTTGCGGGCTGAGGGTGATGGTTACTTTCTGCTGGCTGGCACTGGGCAGCGGCCAGGGGCTTCCTGTGGGGTGGGATGGGCTTCTTCTCATCTCCAGAAGTGATACTGTTCATGTTTTCTCAGCGGGAAACCTGTCACAAAAAGCCCAGTATCATGGTAGGCTGATGTGTGTCTCCTAGGCGTTGATCTTCCTTTCAGGACAGGCTGGAAGAAACACGTGTCTCTTGTAAACGCCATTGCAGAAGGGACAAAATGTCTTTCAGCGTTACCAGAAACGGCACTGTATGTCACTGCTGCTTCGGACAGGAGGTTACAGGGCAGCAGGCCATCTTCAGCTGTCAGACCTGGAGAACAAGCGGCACCCTCCTCTTCTGGCTTCTTTCAGGCTTGATTCTTCCTTACGACATTCAGATCTTGGTCTCCTCTTGCTACAGCCAGGGTCATGGCTGGCTCAGCATCTGGCCTTTGACAGGGGTGAGTCCTTGCTTGCCAACGGCTTCTTTACAGCTCTTGTAGGACTCGCCGCTATAGCCTTCGGGGCTCTTGATATGACCCTGCTGCAGCCACCATGTTGTGGTTGCCTTCCTTCAGCAGAAACATCTCATGCAGATCTCAGCTCTGCAGTGTCTCAGCCTGGCTCTGTGTCTGGGGGGAAAAAAATTGGAGCAGGAGGGAGGCTGCGGAGCCCCAGCAAGAGACATGCTCCCCACATCCAGCCTCATGCTGTGGCTGGAAATTGTCTTGCAGGTATCACTGGTCCGTGGGATGGGATGGAGGAAAGCTAACGGGCCTTATCTCAGCTGGGGAAAAGAGCTCTGTAATTAGGATAAAGCCCTGCAGCTGCCAGCTTTGTAATTTCTTTTCTGCTTTCTTACTGTGGGGAAGCGTGTTGTGTCGCCTGCTCCTCAGAGGATAAAAGTTTTGTTGTCTGAGGCTGGATCGCACCCAGGAGTGTGGTCTGGTCATCAGATGGAGAAGGGCAGAGGATAAAGACAGCTGGGCAGGTTTTTCAGCAAAAAATAGAAGACGAGGCTGTCTTTTCCAAAGAAAAGGAGGGAGATGAGGAGCTGGGGAGTGCGTGTTACAGTCATTAGCCCAGATTTTAACAGAACCGGCAGCGCCCTGTGTTTTAAAGTCCAGTTGGTAGCACTTAATAGCCCTGGCTTCTTGCAGAACTCCCTCAGCCTGTTTGCTGTTGCTCCTGGCAGTGAGACTAGTAGATTTATACGATTTTACGGGGGTACAAAAGAGTTGCTTTGCGGCATGGTACCATTTCCCCTTAATGGACTCCGTGACAAAACAAATTTTGGTGGTGTAAAAGCGCCTGGGCTGCTGGACCAAAGTAGTCCATTTGCAACACCCTGCGGTGAGTGAAAGCCACAGGACCGGTTATGGCCACGCTGAAAGGTAGTGAAAGAGCTGATCGCACCAGGCACTTATAAAAGGACAGATTTATGGCAGTGACCTGTGCATTGTAAAGAATATTGTTCTTCCTGCTCCTGAATTCAGCTCAATGTTAAAGAGCCAGTGTGTTGAGTGTTGCACAGGACGTTGCAGACAGGGTATCTCCATGAACCACCCTTCAGGGAACCTGTGTGTGTTACTGACACACTTGTGCGAGGGCATATTTCTTCCTTTGAAATGGCTCAGCCCCTGTGAGGAAGCAGGGTCGCCTGGGAGCAGTGGGGCCTCTCAGCCATGGGGAAGTTGCAGGAGGCAAGTTGTGAGCAGGGAAGGATGCGTGAAGGGTGGCCTTGGCCGAAGAGGAATAGTATGCTGTGGGGAGGGAGAGGAGGTCTTACAGTGAAGGGTGAGACACAGCCACAGCTTATAGTTAAATACCCAGGTACGGGAAAGGACCTTTATGTCATGGCGTCAAGCTGAGTCTATTTCCCTTAAACACTTCATGTTTCATCTGTTTTGGAACTGCAGAATTTCTCCCCTTGAGGAAGGTTGGGAGGTTCAGCAATAGCTCTATCAAATTTCCTCTTCATTTTCTGTCTATGCAGAACAACTAAGGAACTGGGATTGATGGACTGGTGTTACAGCTGACACCTGACAGACTTTTGTCTAGACAGTGCAGATAGGGGTTCGACGTCTTGTGGACATGTTACTTGGACTTTAGGAATGAAATACATCTAATCTACCTTGGAAACATACAGAAGATGTCTATAGCTAAGCTAGCAGTCCAGTGCCCAAGAGGGGAGAGGAAAAGCATCTATAGGTTACGGTGCCTGGTGTGGACCAGACAAAATTGTCCCCATTGGCTGAAGAGGAATTGATAGCTCAGATATAGATAGCACCAGCAAGGTGGCCTGGCTTAGGTTTGGGGAGCTGAATTGCACCATGTGTGGACAGAAACGGTTTGAGTTGTTCCACAAGCATAAAGGAGGATTGAAGTTTCCCATGTTTGGCCAACATCTCCACACCCTCTTAAGTACCTGTACTCACAGAGAGCCGGAGAGCGGTCATACTACCTTTGTGGACACACGACCAAAGCAGAAGGTAGGCATGTCAGGTCTATTCAGATCTAAACCAATTTAGACCTGTTCTCCCTTTGGCCCTGTAGGTATCACTGGAGAAAGGTGACTTCTAATAGTCCTGTTTACACTCCAGTTCAGCCACCTGATGCACTTGCTGATACTAAGCTGAAATATCATGTAAGTTCCCAAACATGAGTGATGAGCCATACCCAAGTACCCTCAGAGGACAGAAGATCAGCCATATGGATGCTGGATATATGGCACTGGGATGACTTTGAATGAGTGAGTATATGTAGAGGGGCATGATCCCTGCTCAGGTCTCCAGAACAACCCAGTCCGCAGATACAGATGTCTGAGAGTCTGCAAATTGTGAGTAGCCAGGCTGGGAGCATCGAGTATACCCACACCACTGCAAGCACGTGGGGACTGGAGTGTCATTCCTGGGGTCCCACACCGTCTGTGGCTACACTACAGATAGTGTAACCCAAAGGTGATGCAGGGAGGAAAGGGGCTTCCTGAAGCTAGGAGAAGTTTGAGACCTTTTTTCGTGGCTATGGGAGCTGTTGCCTAGACCAGGAAACACAAAGATCCCGTTGCCTTACGCAGCTAAACTTCTTGCTCTGCCTTGCTGGTCTGCATATCCGCAGGAACAGCTCAGGGTGGCAGTGCTGCCTTGTGGTTTGAACCATTCCCTTGGTTGATTTCTTTTTCTTGCTGACACGCGGGGAGTCGTATCCCCAGAGTGAGCATCAGGGGTTTCGTATGAAAAAAACACAGATGCAAACTGCAGAAATCTGTGTCCCGCCATGCTGGGTTTAATTAAGGGCACGCTGAAAAAGTCCCCGTTCAGTAACACCTCTCTGCATTCACACTGTGTTGGAATTCAAGTGGCTTTATGGCAAGGCTGAGTTTGGGCTCACATCTGGCAATATTAAATCACTGCCCTGTAGGAAGAGAAGGTTATTTCTATTTTCTGCGTTTGGAGTGACTACATGTGCCAAACACACATTTCTGCTACAGTTGATAGAAAGAAAAAAAAAAAAAAGTAACTGCTGTAGGAAGCATTGGAAAGGAGCAATATAAAATGCCACGCCATTGATTGTTAGCGCTGCCTAGTCCCAAAGGAAAGCGTAGCCTTTGAAGGACAGCGCTTTGTCTCAACATCATCTGGCTGGGAGGTGGCAGCGGCACACGTCTCTGGTATGGACACAGCCTTGTGGTGTGCTGGTTGCTGTTCCACTGGTGCTCTCGGCACTGACCTCTCTCCTGGGAATGACTGACAGTGTTTCATGTGTTTGAGAATCTTCAAGCAGCTGATACATGGATTCAAAATCTGCCTACTAAATATGTTTCATTTATTTGCCTGTGCAATTTGTTGTCTCTGAAATCTATTTATCTAATACAATCTACCTACCTACCTAATTAGATACAGTTGTATACATAGAGATGAAGGCAATGGGGCATCACATTTTTTCCTAGGCATGTGCACTTCCACCCAAAAATCATTGTCCAGGTTGATCTTAAGAATTTCCCTTATTTTTCCCAGATTTCCAGTGTAGTCTGACTTGAAGTACCTGTGCTATATAGTTACTTTTCCCCTGAACAGGAGATCTGCTCTGTGGATGCTCTGTGCAGTTTATGTGGAACCTGTGGCCCGTGTGTTTAAAAGCACATATATTTGTCCAGGGGTTCCCAGATGGAAATAAGGCAGCACTCAGGATGTGTAAAGAGATATAGAAATACATTTATGTATCTATATATGAATCATAAATCCAAACACACCCCCTTTTACAGTGGCTCTCAATTTTGTGGTGGGGAATTTCAGGCGCCCTGGTAGGAAGGTGTCCTGTCGCAGGCACCCTGCTGCAGGGCACAGCATATAAGTGAGTATGTATATGCAGCTGTGTGCTTCCTCTCTGTAATGCATCATTCGGGAGTATTTCAGCCTCAGAGGTAACCTCCCATCCTGGCACAGTGGCAGATTTAAGGCTTCAAATATCCTCGAAGCTTTGTTGATTTGGGCAGAGAAGCACCTTTGCGTGCTCTAGGCAGCGTCAGGACTTCTTCCCCTGAGCTTTGGCAGTGCCCAGGGCAGTTAGTTCCTTGTCCAGCCGGAGGCTTCCCCTGCCAGTTCCTTTCCCCTTGCCGCGCTTTGGATCTGCTCTTTGTGCAGTGAGATACTAACCCTGAGCCACAAGGGGGGTAATTATTGTGCTTATAAAGCAGAGTGTCAGCAGTGCTTAGGCAGAGATGGTCATGGTGGTGGATGACCGTCTCTACTCATTTCCAAATCTGTTTTCTACAACCTTATGGCCCTGTGGCATCAAACTTGGTGTTGCCCAGGGGGAAGCGGCTCTACCAGAGAGAGGAGGGGATTCACTTTTTGCTCCTGCACTCACTTCCCCTAACTGTAAAACAGCAGGGATATTTTGCCGAGGCTTTGGAGACTCTTTGGCTTGGAATAAAAAAACAGGCGAAGCACAAAGAATCAGAAGAAGTAGCAATGTGTAAAATGGAGCCAAACACAGTTTTCTAGGATTTGCAAACCCCACAAAATCCAGGCAGGGCATTTTATCCCTCACAGCAGAGACAGCAGTTGCTTTCTTGGAGAACAAGAGATTCTGTTGACCGCCTGCAGCACGAGTCTCCGCGGCTGCACTGCTCCTGCTGCTGCTAGAAAGGGAGCACAAAGGCTCCTGTTTAGTAGACATGGCCAAGAATTTCTCCGAAGCATCAGATGTCAAATCAACATTTTCAATCTCCTCTCTGCCCGAGTTGCTTTTCCTTCATGTTTCTTTCACTGTTTGTCTCTTTCTAAATCCTCGCCCTCCTTCTCCCTGATCAAACCCTTTCTCTCATGGCAAACATCATTACTACCGCAGGCAGGATGAAATACACCTCAGTCTACCTCAATCCCAGTGCAGACAGAAACCCAAGAGAGAAGGGCAAAGAACAGCAAATAATGAGGTTTGCAGAATGCCAACACAGCAATGGCAGTGAGAAATACAAGACAGAGCTGTTAACCACATAAGGAAATAAATGCTCCTGTGGGAAAAATCATACACTAAAGCCTATTAGCTTAATAACCCTGTGGTTTAGGCAGAGGGCTGAGAGACAGGGGGTCTGGGCTCTGCGCGCTGCTGTGCCGCAGCCCGGCTGTCACTTGGGAGGCTGGATGCTCGCTCTGCCCTTGGTTGTCTTTGCTTTCAGCTTTGCCACTTTCCAGTGTAAAACAGGAACCAGTTTCTTCTGGGGCTGTCAGACATTGGCGGAGGCCAGCGACACCTGGAGGAGCCCACGCTGTTGGATGAAGGAGTTCACCACGTGTGTGCACACACTTGTGCAAGGGTCAGATCTCTCCCCGCGTACAGTTCCTCCTCTCCCATCTCGCTCTCTGTCCAGATGTTGGAGCTGAGTGAAGGTCTCCAGCACTTCTTTTCAGAAAGAGATTGCACACAGTGTGCCCACTCCAAAATCAAAGCGCTGTGCAGCTGTTTTGTTGGTTGGTGGGAGTTTGGGGACTGAACCTCGGAGCGAAAAGGCCACGGCAAAAAAAAGAATTAAATGGAAGCAAATGGGAAAGCCAGTCCAATGGAGAGCAGGAGATAATCAACAGTACCAGTTTACCAGGAAGTTTTATGAGGGAAGGAGAGCAAAGTTTCCCTTGGAGAAAAGATAAAGAGGCAGATTATGATATACTTTACTTCATAGTGCTTCCTGAAAAAGAGCTGAGGGCATTGTTTTCTGCTTTAATATTTTGTGTGAAACATTAAAGGGGTGAAGGCAAGGAGCCCAAGTAGCTGTGAGTTAGTCTGAAAAGCAGAGATTTTTAGGCTGGGGAGCAGAGGGACTTTATTGGTTATTATTAGACTTTTCAGCTCACAATGGACAAGTCAATTTTTTTTTCTTTTGACTGCTGCTGTTTCCTCCTTCAATTGTTAAATCCCCCCATCTGCCTAGAAATGCCCTACTTTGAACAGAGTCTGCTCGTACCTAGCAAGTGACCTAAGGATGCTGAGCATTGAGTCGCTGGGGCCACAGCATGTAAGTAACTCCATCTGAGCACTGCAGAGGCTAGACTTGGGGAGGTATGGGGTTAGTAAGAGATAAATACCCTGCTCTAGCTGTTAACACCAGGATTTGGGGCAAGAATGTATCAGTTCCCAGCATCCTTTTGCTGTGGGAAGAATGAGATCTTAGGGAGGAGAAATAAGGGGATGAAATTCTGTGTTACGGGTTATGAGTGTTCTGGGCAAGAAATTTTAAAGAGTGGTTGAATGGAAGTCCTACTGGTAATTCGGGGTATGAGACCTTTCTCACTTCAGATTTAGCCTTCTAAGGCTGCCGGGAGTTAACACAAAAGTAACTGTCAGGCAGTGGGTAGATGGTGATGTGGTGAACAGGCTTAGGCACCTTAGGGGAAAGAAGCATCTCTGCTGATGAGGGTGTGGCCAAACATTGCAAAAGGCTTCATCGAGCCAAATAATACAATTAGCTGTTGTTCGCTGCTGTTCCTTCTATTGCTTAAAAACGAAGGGCAAGGTTCCCTACACCACCTGGAAACTTCCACAAGCGTGGGGGTGAATTTTGAATAGACATTAAAAGAAAAAAAAGGGTGAAATTTAATATTTTTCCCCTTATGACCATGTCACGTCAGATTTACTGCCTTGCAGTGACTGGCAAGAAACTTATTAGGAAATAATACTGCTACCTCAGAGCTAGGATATTAATTTTTAATCGATTACTTCTTTGTGACAATGATGGAAGTGGAATATCAAAGATGGGCAAATAGTGTAGCACATGCCCTTGCTGTTCTGGAAGCACACACTGAGCCCCAAGCTGTTCTCAAGGCTTTTCTTTCCCAGCTGGCCGAAATAAGCCTGCGCCAGCCTTCTCCTGCATCCTGCTAGCGTGTGAACATCTCCAAGTCTCTAATGCATTCATTATCACCGTGCCACCACGGGGTGACGGATGAGGAAGCGAAGGCAGGAGGGAGGCTTAAACCCTTTGGTTCTAGCAGGAATGAATCACCGAAAGATGTTTTATGGAGTGGATGAAAATGGATAGAAATCCCCTGGCAGAGGAAGGGAGCTGAATCTGCATCACTCCATGATCTGAAAGGGACAGCCAAAGCAGGCACAGAAGAGCCAGGGTATATAGGGATGTGTTGGGAAAGGACTGCTGTGTGCAACTACTACCAGAGAGGCATGAGCACACGTCCCTGGCTCCTGCAAACGTCTCGCCACGACCGCTGCGCTGACAGCCCCGTGCCATTCACTTGCGTGTATCACCAAGATCCGGCTCTGCCGTTTGGGTATCCCTGGGCTTTCCCATGAGGTGGGTAACCGAGGCTCCAGCCTGCCTCCAACGGGCCCCGAGGGCTCTGGTTGGAAAAGGAGCTGCTCTTTCCCCCAGGCTGCCCTCTCTACCTGCCAAACATGTTCTTCACTGCAAAGTGAAGCATCTGTTGCCTGCACATGGTAAGACTGAAAAGCCAGCGTCTGAGGATGAAATACGAAGGGAAAAAATTACTTCAGTTGCAGCTGCCGGCGGGGAGCAGCATGTCATCAGGGAGGCTGGGAGAGCCAGTCAGAGGAATACCAGCCCTCAGGCCCTCACTCAGTAACGTCCCTGGCAATCCATGCTTGCCACAAATGGTCAAATATCTTACTTTTTAATATCCCACCCGAGGAAATGGACCCTCCGTGCTCCCACCCCCTCAAGGTGAAACAATTCTGCCACTAGTATGAATCACGAGTGCCATTTCCCCGCTGCGAGCTGTGTTTCTCCTTAGAAACTTCCCTTGCAGTCACGAAGCAACAAGCTTTGGCTTTCAAAGAGCAGGTACCATCAGAGCTTCTGGTGGTGGGAGGAAATTAATGTGCACACATATATGCACAGATGTTACAAACAAATTAGGGTTTGCTTTCCAAAAGGACTGAAGGCCTGATCTTGGTGTGTTTGGCTTTGTAAACTTAACAAGTCTTTCTAATGTAACAAATTCACAAAAAAGTTTTCAATCCCCCTTAGTATGAATCTGTTCTATCAGCTACACCACTGTTTACTTCAGTGTGGGCTGGGGAACACGGTCCCCAGCCTTCCCCAAAAAATGCAGGAGGAAAGAGCCCGCTGCATTTGACAGATGCAATGGATTGATACTTTGTGTGTGTATGTGTGTGTGCCTATGTGCACTTCATCCTCAGAAAATGTGGATCTGCAGCCTGTTTGATGAAAGAACTTTGAAGCTCAAACAGCAAAGCAAGCAAGCAACAATGGGAAGCGTAAAACAATTCCCCCCCCCCTTTTTTTTTTCTTTTGGCCTTTCTGATTCATAAAGAAATTCCCCAGTCAGTCCTAGTGCATTTGTAGAAGCTTAGCTGGTGAGGAAAACACAAGTTAAAAGTAATGCGGTGAGTTGCTCTCTGAAGCTTGTTTCATTTGTAATGATTATTTGCAATATACTGGATTGTACCAAGACAGTGTGTTTCACACAGGCTCACGCTGCAGTCTCTCTCCCGCGAAGGCAAGTCTTGGACCTCAAAGAATTCACAAAGCCAGTTTTGCTCCCTTCTTGCAGATGTGCTTTTAGGGGTCACAGGTGGAGGGGAAAGTTAGAGCTAAGTGTGCTTTCAGTTTCGTCTTCCACAGGGCTCATAGCTAGCGCTAACCAAGGTTGTGGCTCCTTGCCTGTTACGCAAAGCAAGTACCAGTGCATCTTAACACAAATTATATGCAGTCACAGACTTCAGCTTTAAAAAGTTCCCAGTGGGGCTTGTGACAGCACAGGCAAAAGGCCAGAGCCGGGGAAGGCAGGGGAACAGTCCTTTGGGAGGGGGCTCCCAGATTTGGTTCCACCTGAAAAAGGACTGAGAAAAGGAGGCAGCTTGTTGCCTTCTGTTTTCAAGAAACGGAGACGTGGAAAAGGCTTCCCAGTTGTCACCAGTCTTACCTCCTCTTCTGACTATTTGGTGCTCGTTGAGGGACGGAAACGCGCGCGTGGGGCACCTGACCCCAGCGGGAGCTGGATTTGACCACCCTGATTTACTCAAGTTAGAAATTGTCTCCTAGAAACTGGGCGAGGGCATCATCCATTACTGTCACATTTGGGTTTGGGTGGATGAGTGTCGTCTCTGGCCACAGGGACAAAACTGTCACTGGCCAGTCTGGCCTGGAAAAGAAGGAAGAAGTTTTCTGTGATTTCAGAGAAAGAACTGTCTACAGGCTGGATGCTAAGCGTGCTAGGCTCTTCAAAAAGTTGCCTCTTTTTACCAGTTCTTTCTCTGAAAGATCAAAAATGATTCAAGAACACAGAAAAGAGGGAAAATAGAACTGGGGCTTATAAGCAAAAAAAACTCTATTGTGTTTCAGGTCTGAACCCATCCCCTGGTTTACATTTCACTGCTCATCTTTGGAGAAAATTCAGTCCCGAGGTTTGCCTTCTCCTCTGCACTGAACACAGCAGTTATGTTCATCCTATTCAGATTCAAGGGTCAATTTTTCTGCCTTTTTCTGAAGCCTGTGCTGTTATTTTCCATCCTTCCACTCTTACAGTTAGCAAACGTACATTTGAGAGGCTGACTTCATTTGCTCTTTCCCTTGCGGAATAATAGATGTCATGGTGTTTGGAAAAATGAAAAGAAAAAAAACCTTTCCATGCACCAAAGGGTGTGGGGAGAAAACCATGTAAAAAATCCGCATCCTAAATTCCGTAATCTAGAGCTGACAAAGATGGTCACAGACTTATTCTCTTCTTCTGGCTCAACCTTCCTTTAGCCAATATAAAAATTTCTTGTAACTCCTGTCTCTCCAGGAAGTTTGACCAGCATTGCCTCAAGCTGTGTGCTTTCCCCGCTATTAATATGTACAATTCGTGGAAGTTTTGACTTTTGTTAAAATATTCTAACAAAAGATTTTCCAAACAATCACAACTTTTTTGTCTCTTTCAGTCCTGTCTCATATGTCGTTGTTGGTACCTGCGAAAGGCAAATAGACATCTGTGGAGTCTAAAGAGGACCTCTGGCAATTTTACACAGCTCCCTGCCCCACCTGCCTGTAATCTGACAATAAAATTGGATTTTTGGTATCTCTTTAACAGTCCAAAAAGTAAACTCCTTTCATAACATATCATTTTCCAAGGTAATTTGAAGATAATACCTTTCGCTTTCAAATTGCCCTTTAGCAGATTTGAAACCGCTGTTGTTTTGTGAAAGCTCTTGGCATTTAAAACTGCTTTGTAAGAAGAAGGAGGAATGAAAAAAAAAAAAAAAAAGATCCCAACCCTGGCTACTTCACGTTCCGTCTGATCTGTCCAGAACTTTTCAAGTGAGTGCGAACACGCAGACAAATGCATTCTGAAGAAAATCTCATTTCGACCCTAAATGGTGCTTCACAATTTCCAATTCATGCTGTTGCCATTTTTACAGGAATTGATGGCTGCCATTGTTATCAAAGCTGACAGGCCTCTGGTAGGTTGCACAATCAGCGCAACATGCTCGAGCCTTTCATTATTCCCAAGTGGCAGATTCTCATGATATCTCTCTTTTATAGGCACTGTTCATTTTTATTGTGCATTTGACATGGCTCCTCCACTCACTCACTGCTGGGGTGCCGAGATAAAACAGCTCCTCTAAAGTTAAAGGAACAACAGCACCGACGCACGCCGAATGTGGTTGGTGGCTTCTGTCCTTCCAGCATGTTTCAGATCACATGCTGCTCTGTCTATTGAAATTAGCAGTTGGGTAATTGCCCAACATGCAGGTCCGTTCTTCTCAGCCCTGGCATTCAGGCAGCGTTTTGCAGACATGCAAATGTCCTCTGGAAGCAAATCCAAATCAAAGGTTTTGTGGGCTTTTGTGCTTGAAAAAATAGAGAGGACGGTGTTTTCATTGAACTGGTTTTATCTAAAAGCCTCCCTCTCTTATCTCAGCTGGAAGAACCTGGAAGGATGCTGAAAATCCCCCAAATCATCAGGCTGAGAAACAGGATGAGTGGAGGAAGGGTGGCCAGCTCCCCAGGAATGTGAAGAAGCTGAATGGAAGATGAAACTACCTGCAGCCAAAAGGTGTTTCCCTGCACGGAGTACAATTTAGGCAACCTGAAAGGGTGCTATCCCCCTCCCTCCCACATTTTCTCATTGATAAGGTTCCAGCTAGAGGCTCTGCTCAAGCCTGTATAGGGCCTGTGAATGCCCCATGAATTCCTTGTTTGACACAGAGAGCACTAAAGGGTGAAAAAGAAGGAAGACCTTTTGACTAAATCTTCATAAACCTCATTTTTCAGGATATTACTGAATAAGATTTGCATAATGTCAAATGGGAGATTCCTGGTAGATCTGGGAAGAGATCTACCAAATCCTCGAATGTCATCCCAAAGGCTTTGTGTTTGTCCCCACCAGATTCCCATAGGATTCTCACCTTGCCTTCACCTTCAACCCCAGCTGTGCTTTCAGCATGATTTTTTATATTATTTAGCCTGGAATTGCTTTGAAGTTGTTCTTTATGAAGATAACTTCTCTATGAGGACACCACTGTGTTTGCGGGCTATGTCTGTCCTGCTCAGAAGGTGATCTGCAGTGTGTTTCTCCCAGCCGCTGGACTTGGGACAGCTTTCTGAAGGTATGTAGACACCTAAAGGCATCAACTGGGATATGAGGCGAGCTGTATAAATGTAGTTCTGTGGCTGTTACATGCTAGTACCTACACAGTTTAGAGGGAATGTGAGGGAGGAGGGATCTGTGCTTCTGCACCAAACCTGGCTTCTCTAGATTTGGTTCAAGTTTAACCAGCCTCTGCTAAGTGGTGTAAGTTGAAATCCTGAAGAAGTCAAATTTTGCCGTAGGGGAGTGCCCAGGGTAGATGCAGCAGTCAATGAACACCAAAGGCACAGGGGTGCAAGGGAAAGCAGGGCACAAACTCACAAAAACTACTGTGCTAGAACGGGCAAAAGAAACATCTCCCCTATCTTCTGGCCTTGCATCATGAAGGCAGCCAAAACCAGGGGCTTTCATGGTGTGAGCCTGCTTTCCTGCTTCTGGTGCTTAGGATCATTGTCATAAGGGAAAATCTATTGCTTAATAGAAATAAAGGAGGAGGAAAAACTGCCTTGAAGGTAAATTAAGAAAAATATTATGAACAAATAAATTAGCGAGCAGGTATTGACAAATAAGTAACTCTACAGCCCCTAGTAGCATAATCGCCATAAATACTCAAGACAAGATTGACAGACAAGGATAATATCTTTTATTATTAGATCAAGAGCCATATCTAGGAAGAAAAAAATCGAAGGATCTTGTGGGCACAACAGCCTTTCTTTGGGTCTGAAACAGAAGCAGCAAACTTCCAGGTAAATAAACATTAGGGACAATTGTCCTACTTTGATTTAATTACATGAATCAGTTAAACAATTAGAGAGTAAAGGGCTGCTAAAATCTCAGAGGCAGGTGGGAACATTCAGGTTTGATTTCCCAAGACAAGCTTTCATGATGATACTGAATCAGGTATTCAATCCCCTCCTTCCCCTTGCTGTTTGTTCCTGGTCTTATCTTTGCTGCCCAGCCACCCACTGCCTGTGCAAAGGTGCTGTGAGCAGGGTCAGAGAACTGAGTGAGTTCAAAAATAAGTCATGAAAAAAATTATCTTTTAAGCCTTTTCCTTTAGGTGACAGGACAACTGTAGGGGTAGGAGGAGAGAGCAGCCACTGCTAAAAATTTCAACTCATGGCCCCACTGCTTCCACAACTAATGCTATAAATAGCTGATGTCCATTTGGCTCAGCTGGACCTGGCATCACTAGAAATTAGCAGAAAGTGGGAAAGGGCTGGCTGGCCACTATCATGCCGCATAGGACGTGCCACATAGGACAAGCAGTGTTGTATCAAGGGCATGCTGTCCAAAGACGGTCATGTAAGTAGGAACCTAACACGTGGCATAGAAAGAGCCTGAGGATGGGAGGATTATTCATGGTAGATGACAGAGAAACAGATATATTTGGTATCTATGGGCAGAGTTTAAAATGGACTGTTACTATTTGCTTTGTTAGATTTGAGAACTAGATTTGACGAATAATGGTGCTCCATGTAATTGTGAGAGACTCGATTTCCATGAATGGCTTTGATATCACTGGAGGCCAGATGCGCTATGAGGATAAAGTGTTCTTACCACCATGGTGCCTTGCAGCAGCTTTGATAACCAGATCTTACTCTCCTGAGGATAAAACTCAGAAGAAAACACATTCCTGACCAAGCAAGGTATTGACTACGTTTCCTTCTTAAGCACAGTTGAAAGACCCAGCATGAGAGAGGTTCATACCATTTCTCACCTGACAGGAAGGCATGTAGGTACCAGCAACACACACAAACCAAGAGCCTACAAACAAACCAGGTGAGCAAACAACCCTACGCTTGTATCCCCTGCCTGTTCCTCATATATGGAAATTCTTGCTTGTAAATCTCCAAAGGACATGCTGGAATCTCACAGACTGACAGAAAACTGGTAGAGGATGCTGGTTTACAGACTCCTGCTACCCAGGGCACTCCGCTCACATCCGTGTTCCCTACAGTTCTTGCTGGGAGGTATCACAAGACACGAATTTCACACTGTTCACCATCACAGAACAAAGTGGCAGCTTCTTATTTGATGTATAAATTATCCTCTTTCATTATGTCAGATGCTTAAACACACCATCTGAAGACACATTCTTCTTTGTAATAAGATATAAGAGGTTTGACTATTTTTAATGTGTCAGAGGAGCTTGTTTAGAGGATAAATCCCCTGCAGTGCACACTTGCCTGGAAACAAGACAGAAAATATTTTTTCCTGTTAAGTTATCCAAAAGCAAGCCCCCAAAGGCTATGGATGCACATCCAATGTGTGGTTCCAGTCCATGCATCCCAAGCAAAACACAGTGGCCAGAAATCTATTGCTTTCATGGACAGCTCACAGCAGCTGCAGCAGTCACAAGGCTGTTGGTTACTCTTTATGTTCTGGGGGAAGGACAACCTCTGTGCTTTGTGGTTTTGTCCTGCCCCGAAGTAAAGCCCTGACCCAAATTTTGTCTTTAGCTCATTTTGTTGTGCTGCTGAGATGGAGGAAGGCTTTAACGTCAGAGCTTAGTTCTTCCTGTCTTGCTGAAGCCTTCTGCTTTATGGGAAGCATTATTTCGATGAGTGACCAAAAGCTGATTCAATGGCAGGAGTTTTTCAGTCGTTAGAGGTAAGGACTCAAACAAGCTGGTGCCGTGTATTCCTCCTCCTGCGTATTCCTCCTCCTGTGCTGCTGGTCCTTGCCTCATTCCTGGGTATTTGCTGTCATTACTCCT
Organism: Sagittarius serpentarius; assembly: GCA_034782735.1. Classification (NCBI taxonomy): domain Eukaryota; kingdom Metazoa; phylum Chordata; class Aves; order Accipitriformes; family Sagittariidae; genus Sagittarius; species Sagittarius serpentarius. Next base: position 37,821,308 of record JAVKLA010000001.1, read on the forward strand.
TGTCTTTCCTGCTTAATCTCTCACTGTTAACGTGAATGATGGGCCATATATGGAGCCTGTTATCTCTTCCTGTGGTTTAAGCAACATAACGTCTAGGTTGAAATCACCATTAGATGTTTTATTGAAGGAGTGTAATTTATATTGGGCTAGAGGCAAAGTGTACCATGCCCTGCTGTCTACCCTCTCCCTGCTCAGTAGAACAGCTCCTGAACCAAAATGATTCCTAATTTACCCTCAAATACCAGAGTTTTAATGGCATCTGTTGAAAAGTGACTTTTTATGGGATGAAGCAGGCAGTGCTGCAGGGTGACATCACCAGCCTTCTCAGCACGTTGTCTCCGTGGGTCTGATTTTTTTCCAAACCAAACTGGAATACATTTAGATAATTTCCCACGTGATTTTGTGGTGTTCCTTATAGCTCTCTGGAATTTTAACTTTGTCATTTCTTAGTGTTGGAAGCTACTACTGCTGATCATAGCTACACAACAAATCCTGCCTGTCAAGTGCAGGTCCAGAAGTAGATCTCGCTGTGATGATACCAAATGTCTGTGACATCTTGTTTTTAAGATTAGAAGGTACTGATTTTCTTCTACGGTATTTCCTGTCATTAACAGTAAAAAAGCAAAACCGTAAGTAAGTAAAACAGGAAGAGACATCTGTCCATCCATCCATCCATCCATCCATCCATCCATCCATCCATCCATCCATCCACCCATCCATCCATCCACCCATTACCTCAGCACTTTTTAACTTCTAGCTGATGCCTACCAGCCTGTAAACCTCCCTAAGTTTGGAGAAGGTACATTTAAGATATTTTGGCCTTGAACACATCCCTTCAAGCCATAGTCTTTTGATCTTGCAGCAAGTCATGCTGACAAAGGGGCTATACTTGACTTTGTGTGAGATCTAATATGGGGGGGTGTTGACCCATGTGAGTCTGTTCCATACTGTGCCTAACTCGTCGTTTTGGGGGAATGTCTGAATGAGAAGGGGTTTTTAAGCTTCCTTCAGATGCTTTTAGACAAACCCAGGAGGTGTTTTTGGAAGATGCTAAATAACATACTTCAGCAGTACTACTGTGTCGGCAGATTACAAATATTAGCCCTTTGTAGTTACTGCCTTCAAAGTGACAATAAAAGAGCCAGATAGGCACATCTATAAGTCATTTGCATTTTGTGTTATTTTTGTACAATTATGTGTTTGAAGAGAGAATGCTTTTTTCTTCTCCTCCCCCCCACCCCCTGCCAAAGCTCCCTTAATTACTTTCGGTTCAGGTTGACTTGCCATCTTATTCTAGGTAATGAAAGTCAGATCGGAAATAGTGAAACTTAGTCTAAAGTCAATGAGTCTGTTAAGTTGAATACAAAACGCACTTGTGGTTCATTCACTCCTGGTAGGGAAACAGAGATGCAGATGGTTCCCACTGAACAGCCAGAGAAGAAATGAAAAAAGATCATTAAAGCAAGTATTGATGCTGCAGATAGGAGAGGGAATGAACACAATGTGCTGCTCTGTCTGTGAAGTGCTGCTGCATTACAAAAGCACAGGAAATAGTTCACATGAATTTCAGAAGTTTGTATCTCTTCTTTTTTCCCTGCCTCCCTCCCCAAAAGCTCCATCAGCCCAGATTATGAATGATGGAGCGACACAAAGCAATGGTACTTTTATTGCAGTTTGCGTATTCATGTGGGGGAGACTAAAGTGAAGTTCCTGGGAGTTAACCTTTCCAGAGCTGGGGAGCAACCTGGGAAGGGAAATGGTTGTGTGCAGGGGACTCGGCTCTATCCTCTCTAGTTCAGAGGCTGGTGCAGAGCTGGGAGAGGCTGCAATGTTGTGGGCTGTTGCAAATAACCTGTGTGATCTCATGTTTTCGGGCTCTGTTCCCTACCGAGAGGGCTGTAGTTGATCGATAGAGGTCTCGAGCAGAGGTTGGCAGCTGCAGCTGGACCTCAGCAGCCTGTCAGGCTGTTCTCACCACCAGCATGTGCCTGCTTTTGGCAGCCAGGTCTCTTGGTTATTCCTGTCTCCCAGCTCCCTGACGAAGCAGCGTGGGCTAGTGGGACTGCAGACTCTGCCTGCTTGTCCAGCCCTGATCAGCTGAACAACTGTGTGCGTGCCCTTCCTCAAGGTGGGACTCAGAAGAGACCACTTCTAGTGCCGACGTGACTTTCCTTATGTGCTTCACTTTCCCTGGCTGTAAGATGAGGGAAAGCTTTCCAAACTCCCCCAGGCAGGTAATTCTGGACCAGTTAATGCACACAATATGCCACAGTGCGGTTAGCTGGGCACTGGCTCCTCTAATCAACTTGACTCCTTAGCTGGGAAGACCTGTCTGAGCAGAGACATCCTCATGTTCAGTTCACATCCTGCACCTTAAAGCTCCAGCAAAGTTTCCAAGGTGGGGTGGCATATGTGAAGTATTGTAACTGCTGATTTCTCTCTGGCTTGCAGGTGCTGGGTTTGTTTTCGGCTCATAGCCATTAATTGGAATGAATTTTAATGGCTTCATGTGGATTAGATTGGAGGCAGTTATAATTAATTCCATGTGTACACGGCAGATATATGAGTATGAGATATCTCTTGATCAAAGAATTGTTTCTTTGCAGGAACAAAAGCTGACAGTGCCAGCAGCTACCCAGCATCAGCATGGACTATGCAGCCTGAATTACTCCGTGGCTGCAAAACCAGCTCCGGTTATTCCTAATCCCTGAGACCACAGGCAAGGTCCCTCACCATGATGCACCCCAGCTCCCCCTCTCTGCAAGGATGTCAGTGCTATGAGTCACGTTTCAAAAAGGTTCTTGAGATCACTTAACAAAGCATGCAATGTGACCGAAACCAGCTATGTAGGCAAAGTGACTGGAAATCACTCCAGGAAAGGGGTGGCAGTTTCGCTCTCCATTACTATCATTTAGTGGCATCTGTGAGAGACAGACCATGGGGAAAAATTGCTCATCTCGACATCTCTCACAAAAGGGGGGCTCTCTTTACAGTCCTGATCTGAGTATCCTTTCCTCATGTGACAAGAAAGGGGTGGGAAGGTGGCCCTGTGTTAATTTTTCAGGCTTCTCCTGTCCTTTCCTAGTGTTCCATTTTTCCCTTTCAGATGCAGGGCTCTCTGCTAATGAAGATTAAAATGTCTGTCCGTCCTTCCTTGATGCAGGCACAGGACAAGTCAGTCAGTGTCAGTATGTCTCTGGCTTTCCTCAGCCCCTTGTGCAGGCAGCCCGTGGTCTCACAGGGAAGCAGGTGGGTGGCTGGTGGAAAGGACCGATTTGTCTCAGCAGGCAGAAGGTGTGTGAGAGCCTCCCGGATGGCTACGGCACACACACACGTATTCTTCTTTTAGGAGCTCAGAGTCAAGCGTCCCTTGTAATAAGGATGAGACACTTACATTTGCATAATTGTCAGCCTTAATGGGACTTTAAAGCAGCTAGAACAGCATAGGGATCACTCCTGTACAATTGGAGAGGCTGGCAAGATGGCCTGAGAGGAGCGGTGCATCTTTTCCGGGCGCGGAGGGTAATGCCTGCGATCCTTCCCACCACCGGCACAGGGTGCTGTCAGGAAACTTGAGAAACTGTGCTCCGTAAGGGACCACAGCAGAGCCCTAAGCTACACAGCCTAACAACCAAAACAGCCTCCAGCATGCATATTAAAAGAGATACTATGAAATATGGGGCTTAGACAATTTTCCAAATTAAAGCAGCTCAGCGTGTTACTGGGAGGCAGCTGGGCACTGGTGACTGCCCCTCTGTTCACATGCTTTTACTCTGCAACTGGTGCAGCATGATGTAACTTTTTTTTTTCCCCCTGGTGATAAACTATGCTGTACTATCTGGGATGTTACGGCGGGCTGTGGCGGAGGACAATTACTGTAGCCCAGCTGCTGTGTAATAACGTACTGATCAGCAGCTTGATGTTCTGCTCCGTCCTGATTTTGAGCCTGAGCTTTAAGTGTGATTCGGTTTGAGTGTCCCCTGGGTGGATTCACAGTTCGCTGTACTTCAGTTAAGTTTGTGGGTGACTTTCCATGGAGTAGCTTTTTTTCTTGCAGCCCTGACTCTGTGCTGTCCTTTTTCAGAGTGGAGGATGTGAGAGCCTGCAGCGGGGCCAGGGTGACTGACAAAATGAACCAAGACAGGTCTCTACAGGGACACTGTAGCTGAACACAGTGCCGGTCCTTTGGCAATCCACTACAGGAGTTTCTCTGAGAAGATAAGAAAGCGAGTATCCACTGCTGGCTGAGAGGAAAGGATCTTAATTCAGCTACAAAACTCTTCTTTGTAACTATTTACATTCAATTACAAGTGACAGCATTCTTGGACAGGCACTCGATCAGCCTTAGAGGCATGACATCTTTACCCAGCTTATCTTTTAGCAAAAGGTTCCCACAGAGGTGCCATAATCCCTCTAACTGGACGCTGACAGAAACCTGCCATTTTTCCCCCATGGCTACTGCTGCCCCGACCTACTCCAACCCTTCTTTGGGGATATCAGCAGGGCTTGGTAATTCTGGCGCACCACTGTGCTAAAGCAGAGATGTGGTTGCTAAAAGGCTCCGGTAAATCAGGGGGTGACCAGGGAGCTTGGATCCAATCCAGCTGTCAGTGTAGACACAGTAAATGATACATTGACCGAACTTGCCTATGTCCCCTCGCAGGGATCAGATCCTGCTTCCTGCTTCACCACAACTAAAGCTGCTCTGACAGGAGTGACTGATGCCTTTAGATCCAAGAGTCACAGTTCAGTTCGTGGGCATGACCCAGCCAATGGACTGTGGCATGGTTTTTCAGAAAACTGTTTCTTTGCAGTCTAGATTTGGTTTCAGGCTCTTAGGTGGGAATGCTAGTCCCTCAGAAAGGTTATTTTGTAGCTGCCTTTGTTTCTGTCAAAGCAGTTCCTTTTTTTTAATTGGAGCTGCTCTGTAACATCTACGATTATAAATCATATTTGACATAACTTTCCAATGCCTTAAAATTCCACTCATGTGGCCCTTGGTTTAGAAAGGGCTGATCCCACAACACCCGTTATCCCTTTTCTTGATGTTGGCAGCAGCCCCATTAGGACTGGAGTCTGAAGTGTTAATTGAAAAAAACATACTTAGTGAGAGTTTCATCTCCTTGGTGCAATCTGGGGACATCCCACGCCAGTGATGAGAAGTGAGTCCTCAAAGAAGAAAGCTGGATAGCAGCAAGACAGATTGCTCATCGGCCTGGTAGCCCCGTGTAAGCTGATAGATTCCTGGTTCTGTATATGTTTTTGGGTTCCGCGGCTTGACCAGGTGCCACAGTAGAATTCAGTCCTGCCCAAGATCTGGTGGCCTGCACGTGACTTGGTCTTGCAACCAACCTCATATCTTCTGCAAACCTGCGAGATACTTCGTGCCGATACCTAGTGGGTCCCTCAGGCAGGACCTGGAAGGACAGTCCACCCTAGGAGCGTAGGCAGTCACTGCGCTCCCTTAACCCTGGCTGTTTCTCTGGAGCATTTTTGCAAGAGCAGATGTAGTCGTGGTATGGATTAGGATGTACGGGTTAGGAGCCCAACCACCATCCGTTTTCAGATAGGTTTCCAAAGAGTCAGCGGCAGCTGGTCCTGCGGCACGCTACACTTGACTTTGTGACCTTGAAATGAAAGTGCCCTCATAACCTCTCTTTCTCCAGTGACAAGGAGTAACATGGTGTGATGCTACACTGGGATTTGCCCCCCGCTAGTGCAGAGCGAAGCAACGGTAATGCCTTAAGCTCTGCAGCCTTTCCCTGTGGAACAGTGAGGCTTGGAGGCTGCTGGTGGTGGGGGAGATGCTGCCTTTCTGCCGTGAAGCTTTGGTCAGAAGTGGAACCATGCATGGCTTTTTAAAGGAGAGTCGGTAGGCTGGAAAAAAAGGAGCAGGGAGCAGGAGGACTCTCTTTCTCTCTCTCTCCCCCACCCACGCCTGAAGAGAAAAACTCTCACAAAGTTTGCTGCTAAAAGACAAGCTTTCCCTGTGACTACGGAGAGTAGCTGCTGGCCAGGATAGCCTTTCAAGCACCTGAGCAAAGAGATAAACGTATATGTGCGTGCGTGCGTGTGTGTGTGTGACAGCTTTGAGTGAGGAAAAAAGCCTCACTGACAGTGGGAGAAAGCAGTGTAGGAGTTAGCGTCTTCAAATGCTCCCCCTGCTTGCTTTGAAAAATCACACCAGGCTGCGTATTTCCCTCACAGATTAGAATGAAAATAAAGGCTTTCCTAATGAACCTCACACGTGGTGAGGAAGGCATTTTCTATACATACATGCATACCTTTATACATAGGTACACAGCAACTTTACATATATATAGTCAAATATGTATACATGTATGTGTAAGAAAACTTAGATATTTTTTAGCCGTTTCCCTTTGATCATAACTTTGCCTCTGCTTCTTTATGCTCTTTTTTTATACTTTTCTTGCCCACTAACACATTCTCCATCTTTTCCCCGTATCAGAACCTGGGTGGCCAGGCCCTGTCTTTCTGCAGTTGGCTCGCTCATAGACAGAAGAAAAGAAATACAGGGCTTTGTGTGTGTGAAAGATTTTCTCTTTTCCCTGGGTAACTGAAAATAAATGGTGATTAGATTAAAACAAACAACCATGTGCTCCTACACCCCACTACTGAGACTGGACCTGAGAAATGGGAGTGATTGCTGGCGTGGGGCTGTAGTAATCATAGCTTGGCGTGATGGAGCACCCTTCAGGCAGAGGAAATAGACCCCCAGCTTGCTTCGTGTTTTATTGGTCTGATCCTGTGGAGCTGAGTTGATTTACCACAGCAGAAAAAAACTGTGTTTGTAGATGTGTGTTAGTGAAATCAAGTCACCCGCCCCGGAGCCCGGCCGGTGGAGGCTGAGCACAGCAGGGGCTCTGTGCCCGTGGCAGCAAGCGAGTGCTCAGGACAGCAAGAGAGGGATGGAGGAGGCAAACGGCATGAGGGTGGTAGGGCTTAGGATGTAACCAGGCAAGTAGGAAACCCCTGCAGTGATTCATGGTGATGGCCATTCCCCCGGCCCCGTACCCACTAGCCCCATGCAGGCACCGTGGTTGGGGCATTTTCAAGCCTGCGTCACTGCCGTGTGGAGCAGCCACCACTTGCTCTAACACCGCCGGGGTTGGGGTGCGGTGCAATGTGTCTGCTTCGTCCTGACATATGAAAGACTTGCATAGATTTATTTCCTCCTGTCCTGGTTTTGGCTGGGACAGAGTTAATTGTCTTCCTAGTAGCTGGTACAGCGCTGTATTTTGGGTTTAGTATGAGAAGAATGTTGATAACACCCTGATGGTTTCAGTTGTGGCTCAGTCGTGTTTAGAGTAAGTCAAGGACTTTTCAGCTTCTCCTGCCCAGCCAGCAAGAAGGCTGGAGGGGCACAG
>JAVKLA010000001.1:37833142-37853158 GCA_034782735.1 Sagittarius serpentarius
CTTTCTTTCTTTCTTTCTTTCTTTCTTTCTTTCTTTCTTTCTTTCTTTCTTTCTTTCTTTCCTTCTTTCCTTCTTTCTTTCTTTCCTTCTTTCCTTCTTTCCTTCTTTCTTTCTTTCCTTCTTTCCTTCTTTCCTTCTTTCCTTCTTTCCTTCTTTCTTTCCGCTCTTCTCTGCCTTTCTACTGGGAGTTCCTTCCCCTACCTTTTTTCAACTCAAATTTCTCAATCCTGCTTCTTCTCTTCCTTGCTCCATATTTGCTCTCTCAGCCCTCCTCCACTGAGACTCTCCATTGCAACCATTCTTGTCGCTTCCTTTGAATATCTGCCTGCTCCTCCTCCCATCCCCTCATCTTCTCTTCCCTAGCTTCAGTTCAGTCTGTTTGAAATCCTCCCTCAGATTCCCCATGCCCTGGTCAACCTCGTGCCCTCCTATATAGCTTTCTTCTCCTCTCGGCTGGTGACTCCTCCTTATTCCTCTTTAATTTTAGATTTTCTTTCTGCGCTTCTTTTTGATTCTGTCACACCCTGAGTTCACCTCTCCCATATTGCTTCATTGCAGGGAGGTTTTGTAGACTCTGTATTGATCAGCTTAGTCTTATCTTCTCAACTTCTCTGTAACAGGGGCTAAATATATTCTATGATGTGTAACGTGGGTTGAGTTTTCTCTCACAATGCCACTAAACAGTCAGAGGCTCCATAAAGGTATACACCTTTATACTGTATTATGGCTCTACAGCATAATCATGTTACCCAGCAGAAAAGGCTGCAAAATCTAAAATTACACTTCTTCCTACTAGATGGTGAATTGTGATTAGAGAACCCAACGGAAAAATTGGGTTGCTTCATTTAGTTCTGCTCTCAGTTCATCAGCCTAAGAGTTAATCTGTTGCCTGTAGCCACGGCAGACTGAAATAGCACCATTTGTTCTAGCAAGTGGGCAGAGAGGACATGGCTAACCTGCTGAGCTTCTCTCTGCCAACTGGCTGCTGTTTGGAGATGTGGGCTGAAGCAAAGATCTGCTTGTCTGTGGTTTGGATCTAATTATGTTTGTTGACCTTCTGACATTTTCTCTTGTGTATCAGATCTAAAATTGGAAGCAACATGCTATTTTAGTCCTCAGGCAAAAAGGGCTTCTTAGGTCCCGCCTGTGTCTTTGTGTGTCTGAGAGTAATGATGAGTGCTTTATTTTCCTAAGCTCACAGAATTAGCCCAACAGGGGCTCTAAGAACTTTTTAAAAGATGTCTTAAATTAGATAGCATGGTATTTGGCTCTTTAATTACTTTTTGGTGAGATTTCTATAATGCCAGGCAGCATGGATGGATATCGCAGGATTGCTATCATTATGGTTTCTTTCAGGAGGTGAAAAGGAGAGTATCCCACTTTGTTTCTCCAGCAACCTTAAATTTAATGAAAATTAGTTTGGCTACATTCAATGCTGTACAGTCTTCTATTGAAAAAGCTAGTAAGGTTACTGATCTGTCTTCTAAGAATCATCCTGGGTACATCAGCATCCTATCGAGCAACAAATGTTAAAAGATGGTATCTGGATACCCAGCTTCTCAGTAGCTTTTGTGCTGTTTATCACACTCCAAAGGCTTTTAATCATTACCTCATTAAGTTAATGGGTGAGATTCTAATTCCCTGAAGACCTGGGTTGTGCCTCTCTATCTCTGGCTTGCTTACTATTAGGTTTGAGTCGAGCGACATTAGAATAGTGCTATGGCATGCTGTTAAAAATTCAATGTAATCCTTTCAGTTTAGTATGGAACTTCTATTGGGGTAAATGAAAAAAGGTTCAGACTCTTGATCTGCTCCACATTTATGCCTTCTCTCTCTCTAGCCTGCATCTGTTGTCTTTGTTCTACTTTCCATCACAGATGAATAGGGATCTCCTCAAGCTGGCCGTTGTTCTATATTTTAAAACCATTACTAGCAAGAGACTATATTATGATACATCCAGTTCCAGTCAACTATGTTTGAGGGACGGATAAAGAACTCATGACTGCCAACTGAAGAGATACTAATGTACAAATGTGAATAAATACATGAATATATATATGTAAGTACATACAGAAAGGCACATATATACAAAATCATAATTCCCACCTTCGATTCTTAATGGTGCTGCTCTAAGGGATGCTGCTTCTGCCATGTTGTTGAAAGCACAGTGGTTATTTCTGCAGTTTTTTCCTCTCTCCTGATTTTTTTTTCCTGTTTCCTGATTGGTCTTCATAGTTCGTTTGTTTCTTGTTAACAGTCAGTTTAATTTTCTGTTAGCACAGCCCCTCTAATTTTTCCAACAGTGCAGCATGAGATAACAAAAGAATAGCTATTCTCACTTGGGATTTAATTTCTTGCAATATTGTGGACAGAATGGTAATTAAACACCACTCACTGGTTCAAGAAACTGAGCACAAAGCACTGATAGTTGCATAAACTGCTGGACAATTGGTCCATGCAGTGTCTGAACACTTCATAGCATTAAGGTACTTCTCTTCAAGACAACTTCCTCCAGGAGGTGAGAATATAATATCTGTTTTTGCTGATGATGAACGGATGCACAGAACTATTAATTGACTTCCTAATGACACGTAAGGAAGAGTCCCAAGTCAAACCTTGTTCTCTTGACTGCTGAACTTTTAACCATAAGACCAAATTCCTTTCAATGACTCATGTATGGTATATTTGGATTTAATAGATCCTCTGTCTTTTTGTTTGTGTGTCCATCGGATACTGCTGGCTATAATTTTGGAGTAATATCTTTTGGTAACAGTAAGTAGGGGGAAACAACTTCCTAAGTTTCTGCCTCGTTAGGAACTTCAGTGTTTGGCACTACAGAAATAGGAATCAGCTGCTTTTAGCCAATTACTTTTCCCAACAAATGCAAATTATTTCTTCCATGTTCAAGGCTTTAGGTTCATGTATTCTGTTAATTTATTCAACTGGAATGTGTTCAGAGGATGACGAGGCTGCTTTTGTATCAGGTGATGTGAAAATCTTGATAAGATGGTTGTGAGGCTAGGTGTTCAGACAGTCAAGGTTTTGATAAGATATGAATAGAAAAAATAGCCATGAAAGGTTTGGGAAAACATTTTAAAAAGTATTGTGACCTTAAAGATACTAAAAAGTATAGAGGTGCTGTTAATGTAGATTAATTTTTAATGACTGCTTGAAGAACTTTCATATATATATAATGAAGAACTAGAGCTGTATGGAAACTAGTTAGTCTAAGTTCTAAACGGGCAAGTGTGAGAAGCGGTTCTTTGGGGGTTTCTCTAGCATGAGTTTTTTTAATAACAACTGCTAGCCTAAGAAGTCTGTGAACATGAAAAGACTAACAAACTGCTTGCAAGTTTTTGGTTTGTCAGACTATTAACTTTTTTTTTTTTTTTTAAATAATAAAGGTCATTAAGATGGCTCTGGTCAGTTTGTGGCTGTGCCTTTCCACAATGAGCTGGCAGAATCAAACCTAACCAAATTAACAAGTGTTATTTTTAAGTTCTACCTAATGTCATGTAACATGATTGTTACTCCTCTGTTTTACTGTCCTCATCCACCCACTCCTCTAACCCCAATCATAAAGAATATTGGATGCTTCTTCCTCACAAGCCCCAGCTAAAGTCAGAAAATGAGATCATGTCTATTTTATGGGAGAAATTTAGGCACAAAGAAACTAAGCGTTTTGCTGGAGATCTAAAAAGCAAAGTAGAGAAGTGAACAGTTCTGCCTACAAATCTTAGTCCCCAAGCAGGATACAAAAAATGGATATTTTGATATTGTTTCTTTACTGCTTTAAATTTTGAGCTATTCCATTCACTGACCTCTATGAGGTTTCAGGGCTGCTGGTTTCAGGTCCCCAAGACCCCTTGCCCTTCATTAGTCTAAGCTGCAATTCATCACTGCCTTACCAGAAAACAAACAAACCCAAACTCTGTGGTGAACTGCCAGTCTGGAGCACTTCATTCCCTTTTTGCTTGATTTCTCTCTTCTATTACACACTACAGGCCTTCACAGCTGATGCTGAGCTTTCTGACACCAGTTTTCTGGAAGGGCGTGTCTACTTTCTTCTACTGGCTTTGCAAGAAAGTGGCCCTTCATGAGCAAGATGCATTTGGTCTCAAGCCAAGAAGATTAGGTCCAGGCGATAGCAGTGCTAGACCTACCACAGCTCAACAAGTTGTCATTGACCAACTGATCTGCAGTAAGGGACTGTAAGTCCCAAGCTCGGTGCAACTGCAAGCCATTCTGCTGGTTGGTTATTAACACATTTAGCTGCGTCAGTGCAAGAAGCTTACAAATGGGCCCATCATCAGGGATGGTGAACTGGAGGAGTGGTAGTAATGCATGGAGGGGCTGTATCACAACCTCAGATAATCAACTCACGAGGGAAGGCTCCCTCTGCAAAACTAGCTGTTCACTAGGTGGAGTACATCTGCTTGCCACAACTCTTGGGGGACAGCATGATCACTTTGTGCACTTCGTGTCTTATGGGAAAGGCTTAAAGGAGGTGTTTGGACCAGCCCTTACCAAAACCCGGGCTAAGTCCCAAGTTGCAGTTCACCTTGCCATGCTCCCAGGAACCAGTCATATCCTGAGTAACAGAAAAGCTTAAGAAAGTTGATCAAGAAATGCTGTGCAAGACTCCTCAGAGCTTGAACAGTGGACTTGCTTTCCAGTCCTCTGCCTAAGACCATCTCACAGTTCTGCTAATACACCTTGCTAATCCAGCCACGAGAAGTGAGCCTTATAATACTGCGTGGCAACCTTCCCCAGAAGCTCACTGTATGTACTAGCTAGTTAGGTAAAACTGGAATAAGGTTTCTTTAGCAACAGCATGTGATTCTGCTCATTGCAAAACCAAACAGGACAAGGTGGTGCCACCATACTGGTATGGTATTGCCCTCAGATACCACCTTATCTCTGTTTCCTTCCTAAAATATTTACTATTGTGTATCAGCAGAGATTTCTACAAATGTCATCATAGATCTGCAGAAATCTGGTGTCATGCTGCACCGACTTGTGTCTAAATAGACCTTAAATTCACACCAAAGGAGCACTGTGACTCCACACTATTCTGTCCTGTTGTGTCACTCTTAAGGACACTATGCTTTTTAGCAAGCTACAGCCCAGGCACACTCATTAGTTCAACCAGCAGCTGCTGTGAGTGAAAGCTGGTGGACAGCAAATGGATGAGGTTTCAGCGAAGAAGACATCAGGAAAACAACAGAGGAATGAGCTGTGGTAGTGGTTGTGTTTGTATTCATGACAACCTGCTCATTTGCAAAGAGCACAGAAGATCAATCAAAATCAAATGCAAACAAAGAAATGATAAATTAATCAATAAAGCCATGGGCTAATCAAATGGCACTCTCCTCAATTACTCTTATAGAAAAAGAACAATTGCTGGTTATGGCTCCTGGTTTAGAATGGCAGCCTTTGCAAACAAGCACTGATTCAGACGTTAGTTAATTAAGTCAAGTGAGCTGTATGGAACAGGATTCCACTTTGTTTTTTTTCAGTTAATGAGATAAATGGATCCAATTTCCCAGTTTCGTACACCTTCCCCAAAGGCTGCAAAAGAACCATGTACATGAGTTTGTATTTGTGTATAGCCTCACAGCTGTATTTCGTAAAGGCAGGACTACAGGACACAGAAGAGCTCTGCTCCACTGCAGAAACTTATGCCTTTACGCTGTGTAATCCCTGACATACAATCAAGCTTCAGCTTCAAAACCACTAATCTCTGCTTTTCTTGTTCTAGAAAGCCTCTCCTCCATCTACTAGAAATCATTTCCTGGTTTCCAGATTAACTATGTCTAAACTACCTTGTATTTAGTTCTTTCAAAACCTGAGCGTCTGTGGTTGGGGTATCTTCGCTTATGTTTGATGCTTACTTGGGGATGCAGTGGTGGGCATTTGTACCACGGAGAGAATCCACCTTGTCTGTCAAAGAGCAGGCTCTGGTCACTTTCTGGTCTAAACCTTTCTGAATTTACATGTGATACTCAGAAAAAATACAACTTGTTCATTGTTTATCTTCTAGTACAAAAGCAAGCAGAAAATTCTTATTTCAACTGATTTGAGTTGGGAAGGAAGGGGTTGTAAGAGGAAACTACGTAGATTTAGCCATGGCCCATTACAATAATTCAGGCAAAAATTTTTGTGCTTAGGTACCTGGGTGATCATACAATGGACTTTGGCCCTCAGCCTCTCTGAGTGGGCAAAGTAATGGATTTGATTCCCCCAGGTAAACTCCCTGAGGTCTGTAGAACAGCCTGTCAGTCATGTGCTTGTGTATTCTATGGCCATAGGTCACTGCAGAGATGCTATCTGGGTACTGCAACAACCTCTCTGCACTTCCATGTCCTTTGCACTCGGGATCCTTTCAACCAGGCAATGGGTGCTTTTACAAAGCTAGTCATCACCAATGAGTGCCAAACCAATGAAAGTTATAGTTTCTCCTGGATAATACTAGCATGTCTCTCATGCTGGAGTATAACAGCAATCTGTGTGTTTAATGATGACTCTTTCCACTTCTTTGCTGTACCAGACTAACTGAAAGTGTTTCCTATGATCTCCTCTTGTTCAGGAAGAATCTAGGTCTGGGAAACCAGCAGCAACATTTGCACAGAAGACAGCTGCTTTCCATCTTGTCCAGAAACTTTGCTCCCACAAAGTTTTCCATGAGTTTTTTAGTTTTAAATTTTTTCTTTCTTTTATGTGACAGTGAACCCTGTGTCAAGATAATGAGCTTCATGCATTCAAATCAGGGCTTGAGTGTTAATTAGGTCACTCTTACTAGAATGATTTATTGACCTATATTTGGTATTAGCAGCCCTAAGTTTTTCTCCATAGAGAGTCAGTGAAAATCACCTTCATCAATCTTCAAGACATTGATAATCTTATTTTTTTTCTCTATTTTAGGTTTCCAGAGCAGGTTAATAAATAATCTACTCTGAGGGTCTGACTGAGTAGTTCTTCAAGATGCTGAGAAGCCTCCACAGAAAAAAAAATCTTTACTTTTAGATTTTCAAAACAGATTAAAAACTATCAGCTTTTGGAAACTGATTAACTATTTCAAGCTGAACTGGAGGGCTTTCATTGATACCAGTAGTCACTGGATGATATTTAACATACCGTACATAGAGAAGATGGCCCAGCTATTTGTGTAGGAAAAGAGTCTTACAAAAGTCTCCAAAGCCAGAATCAAATATCTGATGTTCCAAAATGTGATGGATAGATTGTATAAAGAAAGGGAGTTCAGACTGAGAACTTTTATTCCCTTACTTTTCCTATTCTGTGTTTCAGAATTTTTTCAGAGCTTTTGACATAGGGGACAGGTAAACCAAGTACTAGTAGCCTTTGGATTTGTGTGTATTTGAACATCTAACATAGAATCATACAATCATAGAATGGTTAGGGTTGGAAGAGACGTTAAAGATCATCTAGTTCCACACCCCTGCCATGGGCAGGGACACCTACCACTAGACCAGGTTGTTCAAAGCCCCATCCAGCCTGGCCTTGAACACTTCCAGGGAGGGGGCATCCACAGCTGCTGTGGGCAACCTCTTCCAGTGCCTCGCCACCCTCACAGTGAAGAACTTCTTCCTTACATCTAATCTAAATCTACCTTCTTTCAGTTTAAAGCCATTATCCCTTGTCCTATCGCTACATGCCCTTGTAAAAAGTCCCTCCCCATCTTTTTTGTAGGCCCCCTTTAAGTACTGGAAGGCTGCTATAAGGTCTCCCCAGAGCTTTCTCTTCTCCAGGCTGAACAACCCCAACTCTCTCAGCCTGTCTTCATAGGGGAGGTGCTCCAGTCCCCGATAATCTTTGTGGCCCTCCTCTGGACTCGCTCCAACAGGTCCATGTCCTTCTTATGTTGGGGGCTCCAGAGCTGAAGGCAGTACTCCAGGTGGGGTCTCACGAGAGTGGAGTAAACGGGGAGTATCCCCTCTCTCGACTTGCTGGTCACTCTGCTTGTGATGGAGCTCAGGATACAGCTGGCTTTCTGGGCTGCAAATGCACATTGCCAGGTCATGTTGAGCTTGAACATAGCTCATGAGGCTCTGATGTTGGCCTCTGGAGCATTCTATGGGAGCATGAAACTGTCATAATGCAGTCTTAGAGCAAACAAAAGGAAGTCATCTTCACAAACATACCCTTAGGGTGTGGAGTTCCTTGCTGCAGATGCTGTAGATGCTAGAAGTTTACATGGATGTAAAACATAAGTGGACAAATTCATAGACAAAAAATCCTTTGATGGGTATCCCCTTTGGTTTGAGAAAATCTTTAACACGATTTTCTGGAGGCTGGAAAAACACTTGGAGAAGCATCATGGAATGCTTGCCCTGTTCTAATGTGCTTCGTAAAATAGCTGGCATTGATCAGCATTGGAGGAAAGATCCTGGATCAGCTAATCCTCTATCCTGCTCTCCTTGGCTTATGCGACTATAATTCCTGTGTGTGCTTAGGCATGTCTGTCCATCTTCTGCCTGCATGAATTTTTTTAGTGGGTTGAATTATCACCAAATTTGGAAGAGGGGTAGAAATCTCAAATATAGCCAGTTCCTACACATTTTGTAAAAAGAAGTGGCCTGAAAGATGTTCAGGAGAGTTTATCTGTATTGTCAGCGCATGATCAGAGCTTTTGTTAGACACTAGAGAGCCTACATAAGAGTGTGCTGTTATTACGGTCCAAGCTTGGGAAAAAGCTTCAGAGCTCACACTCTACTAGACATCAGAAAATCCAGCCAAAGACACAGCCAACCAAACAACTCATTTCAACTACCTTTCATCTCAGTGTTTTCTTTGCAGAATCAAACCTGCAGAAATTTCCCTGAAAGAAAATTGCCATCTTTTTCTTTGGGCCTGATTCTACATAGCAAAAATGGACTCGTGGGAGAAGCAAGGCCCTCTCTCCTCCTCATGAATTCAAGGATCATTAAGTGTTCTTAGGAATGATCCAAGATTGGTCTCTGCAAAGCCTCCATGCTACAGTTTTTATATAGTTCAGTTCTTTATTTAGATCTATAGGAAAGGCTTGCAGAGAACAATCAAGCCCGGAAGTCCTTGCATTAGAATACATGAATCAATAGGAAAAAAGAAAGGCGTGCTCCAGCCTGCAGGTAGGAAGAACAAACACACGCAAGGCCAGATGCTGCATCCTCTGCTTCTCCTCAGTGAGCAGGTTGCTCTGACTGGAGTCCAGCTGGGTGCAATGAAATAAGTCGGTGCCTAGGGAGGGGCGGCAGAAGCAGTCCCGTAATGGACTGGCCATAGGAGGCAAACCGGCTGCATCTCTGGGACCCAAACATGGGCACGGCGGTGTTCCTGGTCCTTAACAAACCCAGGCTGGGATGACGTTCCTGTGCTAACAGCCCCTCCTGGAACTAGTGCTGCTGCATTATACTGTACTCTGTGTTAGCAGGGCTTAAAGGCCACACAGGATTTCCCAGGTGGGGAACGTATACATATTTCCTGGCTTGAAATATAATCAAATCCACTTGTGCCAGCCCTCCCTTATCTCCCTTCACTTTCTAGTCCCACAGTTTCCTTTCTAATAAGATCGAAAGGGCATCTAAAAGTAATAACAAGATTTTTTTTCTCCCCTGGTGAGATTTCTTCTCCAGCATGTTGATACTCCTGATAACTGACCATGCCTTCGTATTTATTCATGAGCGTGATTCTGGCCCACAGATCCATAGCAAGAAGATCACTCTGGAGACGTGTCTGGACAAGAACAACTAATTGCTACACAAGGTTGGGAACATTTGCAGTGAAAACTCTTCTCAGGGGAGACTGGAAATGGTGAGAAATGTCTTCTGCTCAGCATCTCTGTAGAGGTGCATATGGATCAGCATTTAGATAAACAGGAAAAAGTAAGAGTGCACTTGGCTCTTTCAGCACCAGTATAGATTAGCACCAGCTAGTTATCATAAATTAACGCTGAATTTGAGCTGCATGAACTACATGTAATTAGTTATTATGCTCAAGTGAGTGTTACTGAACACAAAGAAAATGCTGATGACTGCATGGGTGAAAGGAGTGCTTGGGGGAAAGTGTTGTATGTATTCACTTGATGGGCATGGCTTATGTGTTGTGGAATGATACGGGGCTAGACACTTGTTTAAACCCAGACTGACTGTTCTTAGGTTCTCATATAACATAATAGCTAATAACTTTGACTAGAAAATCTATTTTCCTTTCATACATTTGTGTAGTAAAGAAGGGGGAGAATGAGATGGGTTGGAAAATGTGCACAAAAAAATGGCCAAAATGTAGAAGGGTTTTGGCTCTGTTCTTGAACTAGAGATGGAGTTGTTTGATTTTGTTGCTGCATTTCCAGCTTTCTGGCCTTTAAAAAAGTTTCTAATAAAAATCAAATCCCAGAAAGAGAGTAGCAATTTCTCAGAGGTGGAAAATAACATCAAAGTAGAAATGATTTTTAGAGCTAGCATTTCTGGGATGTTTAATGATAAGTCAAACTTGCCAGAGCAGAGAAAAGCAGAGCTAATGCACAACGACCAGAGATTTTTCCCTTGACTACCACATCTAATACTATCAACAAGCCTGCACATTCCCTACAAAGAGCAGATGGGAAAGCAACAGCTAATGACCGTGTGTACAATCTTGGGAATCTCTCCTTTACAAAAAGGCAGAAAATCCAGGTAAAAGTTTTTATTCATATATATATTTATGAGTAAATATTAAGTGAAGGTCAAATTCATTGGACAGAATCCTTGCAAAGCTTCTCTTATTTGCTGCATAGGGTTACTTCACTGCTATGGGAAGAAACCTTCTCTCCTTCCCAATTTGGAAATACTCAAATGTATGGGGCAAGATGGATGCAAAATCTGGTGGTGCAGTGGGTCATCAGGAGGAAGAAATCTGAATCAAGAGATGTAGGATTATCTGGGAAAGGTCTGGCTTGCTGACGGATAGCAGAGGAGGACTAGCTGTTGGACCTGGTAATGTTAGTCCCATCGAGCACTCAGGTGCATTGCCAGATTGGAGAAAGATGGTTAAAATCCTGCTGATCTCTTTATTGCCACACTCAGCAGGAGCGAGCAGCCGGTAGAGTTTAGCCACTCGAATGAGTTTAAATGAGGTGCAGAATGAGAAGAAGCACAGAAAGAAAGGGAGCTGCAAGCGTGATCTGGAGGAGGTATGGAAGGACTGCTCTGAACACATTATTTTAACGCAGCGCATGAGCCTGTTCCCGGTCCTCACACCTACATTCTGCTTGCTAAGAAAATAACATCTTTTTTTAATGAGAAGCCTATCCATTAACATGAGAATATGGAAAGGCCAGGTATAAGTGTTAAATTTAAACAGAGATTTGAGGAAGGCAAGCATTATTTTGGCTCTTGAAATTAACAATCTTTTTAAGATTTCCTGTCAGTATTGGGGTATGGCATGTATCAAATTAGCAAGTGCTTCTGGTTTGTGTGGAGGACATACTGCTGGGTTAAGAAGCTCATTAGCAATATTTGCTGAATTCATATTTATTCCCAGAATCAATACTTGTAATACACTAATTAAATCATCTGTTTAGGACAACCCCATGCTGTAGCAGGAGTCCGTTCCCATTGTGACACATGCAATACAGCATTTAGCTCCCATTATTATTAATGAGCACTGCAGGCTTAATTCCTGATGTGAGTCTCTGAACAGGCATGCACAGCCTCATCTTCTGCTGGATGTTTTAAGCAGCACCTTTTCCAGCAGTCAGGATGTGTTAACCCTTCCAGCGCCTTTGCTTTGGAGTCATGAATGGACTTCAGCAGCAGCCGCAAAACCACCAAAGGGCTCTTCATTATCTTGGTGAACTTTGGAAGAGATCCCAGGGGCCTTCAGAAGGAAACCAAAGGAATAAGTTGGATATGACGGACCTGTGGAACTTCACAGAAGAGTGAGAGCATTCAGATTTCCCCACATTCCTGGAGGGTGAGTCACTGCAAGAGGAAAGTAGTGCTTCTGGCTATTAGTTGTCTTGCCTTTAAGGTAAAGTAATAATGATTTTAATGATTCCCTATTCTCAGTACTCTTTATTGTGTAATGAAATATTTTATGACTTTAATTTCTTTAATTGTACTAGGGTACAATTTCCTGCCCTGGAATTTGGCTGCTGAGCTCAGTCTTTCCTCAAGGGACTCTCACTGTTGGAAGAAGACAAGCTCTGGAGTCTGCAGGTCCCAGCTTCCAGCGGCAGCTTCCCCTCCAAGACATGGATTTCTGCAGCTCTTCTGCCAAACCCTGACCAGTAGCCACCAGGAACAGGTTCAGCTTTTAGAGGTTATTCATTCAGCAGCTCCAGTTGCCTCCTTGCTGAAATCCAGGAAATGGAGTCAAGTCCTCTGCTGTAATTGGCAGAGGTTGGGTGTGCGTGGACATAGCTGTTGAGCTGATGCTTCCTCCTCCCGCTGCAATTCCTTGCTCCCCCTTTTTGCCTTTGTCAAAGCGTCGGGCGGGGGGAGGATCTCTCCTTTACAGTTTTGCATTTCACAGCTGCAAATTATTACAGCAGGGGTAAGTGGCCTCTTGCTCCAGGACATGTGGCAGCTCCAGGCTTTCACTCATTATTACAGCAATATAAATTCTTCTGCCATGACTAGACTTTATACTGCACTGGGACATTTCTGTTATAAAAGAAAATGCATGTGGTTGGCATTTTGCTCATTAGTCCCTCTTCTCCGTATTTCTTTGTTTCTCCTATAGGCTGAGACAGCTTCTTTGGAGCTTTCCTCATTCTGGGACTTTCTGGACATGGCTGCTCTTCTTGCTGAAGCTCTGCATGTCTGGCAGATACGTTCCTTCGAGCCCAGGAGATAGCATGTACAGCTGTAGGTGCTTGGTCCAGGCACAGAGCCTGAGCTGTGCAGACGTGGAAGTGGGTGCCCAGACAGCCAAGGGATGTCACTTCCATGTCACAATAGGTCTCGAAAATACTGACTGGCTGCACTGAGCGTGTGGGGCCTCAGCAGGAGGGGGTGGCAGTGGTGCTGCGCTGCGTGCGTGGGAGATGGGGACATGGTGGGACTGGCTGGAGGAGGAGATGTGTGGCTTGCGGTGCCTGTGAAATTGTGAGTTTCCTCTTAGACTAAGCATGGCACAGGTGAAATTTCCCCAGTGTTATCACAGGGATGCAGTTTCTTTTCTCCAGCTGGCCCAATTTAAATCAAGAGTAACTTCAGGGGCCCTAGTATGGACTGTCCTGATGTAACAATTGCAAAATGCACAACTTTTCAATGATGGGCCAACAAGGAAAATTCAGAGTTAGGATTTTTCCTCCTGTCTTTGTGCAGATTACTAGAAAACCTGGAAAAACAGATACTCAGCTAGAAGCGATACAAGTGCTGGGGGTTTTGTTTGTTTTGGCTTGTGCAGTGCCTTTGTACGAGTGTGTTTGTGTGTATTTTTGTGTGTGTGCACTGTGGTTGCTGTGTGTGCAATGCCAAACACAGTCAGCCACAAAACCTATTGCGTGTTAAACCCAAAATCTACTCTTCTCTGAGAAATTTGATCACTGCCTTTGATCAACCTGTACAACTGTCTCTCATGAGGCCAGCAAACGAACTGTGGGCACCTGGCCATATTCCTGGGAGTGCTGGGATTTCTATGAAGTTCATCCTCAAGATCCCATTTTGCTATGATGAAGGCAGATGAGGCAATGAGTGTATTTTAGACATTTTATTTACCTTGTTTTCACTGGTTGCTTTTTCTAATTCCATCCTATTCTCCCTCGCTCTCTCCTTTCAGGTAATTCTTAATATTAAAAAAAAAAAATCCCAACGCTGCCTGATGAAATTTGAGGCAAGACAGGCACATTTTATTAAGGACTGCAAAACACTTAGCGGCACGAGGGTTTTCGTGTGTAATCAGATGCAGCAATCGGCTTGATTGCAATTGCTTCTGGGTCTGTTGCGCACAAGCACCTGATTAGATTTTAGCGGCGCTGCCAATTCCGGAGGAGCTTTCAGCCTCGCAACGTGAACGGGCCTTGGGGAAATCATGTGCCTCGTCCTTCGTGCCGCCACCTGGAGAAGGGAGAGACAGGACGGGCAAACTGGTTCGTAAGGACCTGCCCGCTAAAGAAACTGTTGTTGAGTGGGAAAAATGGGTGAATATCCAGCTCCTCTGCCTGCCCAGTTTACCACTGGGAAGTGTTTTCTTATTCTTCCTTCAGTTTCCCAGTGATATTGGACAACTTTATGCCAGACACCCCCTCCTTGACCGCAGAGCTCTGTGGACTGCTGTATAGCGGCTCTGCTCTTCTGTCCCACCCACGTCTTGGGGAGGGGGATGAACATTGCCAGACAGGGAGGGACCCTTTTCCTGGCCCTCTCCCTTCATGTGGGTGGGTAGCAGGCGGCAGTGCCCACCTGGATGGAGAAGCGAGCAGAGTTAGCAGCATGGTGGCATCAGACAGCAGTCAAGGCTGGTAAAGCTGAGTCCTCAGTAACATCTCCTAATCATTCTGGGCCTTTACATTGCAGTACCACCTGTAGGTACTATAGGTACTCATCTGTATAGCCTCATTGCAAGGTCCGTGCCGTCTATTCTATTTACAGTCCCAAAATGCAGAGGATGTTGCGCATCTCTTCCTCTGCGCCTGCTCAAAGTGAGCCTCTTGTTGATCTCAGCAGATCTTGCAGCTCAGATGAGAGAGGCGAGCACTTGAGAGGGTGTTATGTTGTTCCCAGTCGTGGTGGAGCTGGGTGCCACTGCAGCTACCCTATGCAAGTGCCCAGGAATGGGAGTGTGGCAGGTTTCCCCCTACCCAGGCCATTCTGGGGACTCCTGAGACCCAGGGCCAGAGGTGGCCGCCGTCACTTCCACTAGGGATTGGGGGAAGTTTTTGAAAAGGTGTATTTCAACTGTGAGGAAAACCAAGTTTTGCTGAATACTTTGGCTCTGGAAAATCCCGGTTCTGAAATATCAAATTGATGAATAGTGACATCTTTGATCTAAACAAATGCTGATGTTCTTGGCATTTTTGAAATGTCAGTGCAAAGCTAAAATCCTTTTATTTGACTTCTCTCCACTAAAAAAAAAAAAAATCATCAAGCCGAAACAAAGTTTTCCTGTGAAAAATATCACCTGTAATTAAAAGAAAAAACCAAACTCTTCTTTTTCACAAAGGAAGTATTTTATTAAAAGAATTCAACCCACTGTAGGGTGGTAACTTAAGTATTCCTCACATCAGCCGCCACCCCAAGTGGTGTTTGAGGGATTACAACTTCAGCATCAGACTTTTTGTTGCCCTGGTGCAGTTACTTTAAGATGACCAGATTTTTACAGGTGAAATGGTCTGAAAATGACCCACCTTCTGGCTGGTTCAAGTTAGATGTTCAGAAATGCCCTGTGGCTCTGGAAACTCTTGATGATTTCCAGCCGCTTGGTTCCACTCTGGGAACTCATACATGCCCCTGCCAGTGAAACTGATGAGAATTTTGCCTGAAGAAAGTTTGCAGAATTGGACTCTGTTCCAATTTGTTTTTCATCATGTATAACAAAGTGCTTATTTACTTTTTTTTCACTTTGCCCAGCTTGGACAATTAAACCCCTGAGTCATTTTGCTTTTATTTCAAATCAGCTGCATTCCCCGGTTCACTGACTTGCCTGGAGTTTTATAATTCTCAGATACCAGAAGGGAAAATAGCATTAAAGCCCCTGAAGATGTTAAAATTCATATACTTGGATTTACAGTGCTGTAGGGGCTATCCATTAATTTGACGAATTTCTTGATTTTTATGTATGCGTGTAAGTGTGTGCTCTTATTAAGATTTTTAGCAGCGGTGAGATATGTTAATAGTCGCTCACCTCTTGAGAATAAAGCTGTATGATACAGCAGAGGGAGAAGGTGATCTCAGCCCAGGGGACATTAGTGGAGACCCTACAGCTGAGCAACACGGACAGCCCAAACGTGGGACAGCAGTTGAGCCCTAGAGCAGCCCTGGCTGAGATGTGTCGGCAGAGCTGTTCGTGGGGAAATCCTTGCCTACATTTAGCACTGGAGGTCTGTCTCAGGCAGGTGATATACGCATCTCATTCACATTAAGAGAAATAAGTGAGTGAAAATTAAAGCTTTTGTTGGCTGGGGGAACTTCTCCTTGGACTGGATTTAGCACCTGGTGACAAGAAGCATGGCAAAGCTTTCTGCTTGCTCTGCTGCACTGGCTGCATCTGAGGAGGGCTTTAGCATTCAGTGAGGGCACGTGGCCTCTTTCTTTCCATGGCTGGGAACACTTTCAGCACAGTTTGGGTTTGTTACATTCAACCAGTAAGACTTGGGGCCTTTTAACCTGAGAAGAGTTTGCCAGAAGCATGCACATAGATGGATGTCAGAATACAAGGATAGATTAGGTGCTCACAGCTTTATAAATCAAAAGTGTTTCCAAACAGTTGCAATTTGTTGACTCCTAAACATTTCCCATGGAGATGAAGAGACCTTCTGAAATTCTGCATCTGTGGGTTACTGTACAACACACATGAACGTCTTTTACTTACCTTCCTTTCACAGGTGCTTAAGGAATAGCTAAACTGTGAACCTTGGGATGACTGTGAATAGCTTTAAGCTTTCATAGTTGGAGATAAGACTTAAAAATGGACCCTTCCCAATATGAAGCAAAAAGCAATAAAATATTCCTCAATCTTTATATACATATATTTTTTTTTCCCAAATCCCATATGTTTGTTGGTTTTGCTTACTCTGTTTACAAGCCTGGATCTGGCAATCCTGTTCGAAGTTTGGCCCTTTTGACCCTTCCTACAGAAAGCAGAGACAGCTGTGATAAGAATGACAGCCAGCTTTCCATGTCTGATGAGATCAGGTGCTAACATAAGTATTGCCACATATTAATCTCCAGAGCACCTCTCCCCTGGGGGCACACTATTGGTTTTGTTTCTTTTAGTTTCATCAGTTATGTATCTAAATAAATACTCTGATTGAGAGGATGTGGTGCCCTGGGCCCAAATATTGTACAAACTCTGAACTTGTATAGAAGACGCAGGGACAGACAGGCATGGATCAGCAGAGACAGGCAAGGACCCTGTGAGCCAACACCGAGTATGAAAATGTCATGGCATATCAGAAGTTTATTCATTCTTAGGCATTACCCCTCCTCTTCTCCTCCTAGGTGACTTTCAGTGTGACACAGAGTAAGCCAAAGGGTCCGTAGGCAATTCTGCTTTCTTGTATCTAAAACTAATGCTGCTGTGAGACATCCATGGCCGCATCCTCTATCACTGCTGGATTTTGAAGACAGGTTATGAGCAATTTTTCCCCTTTACAAGTTGAGGGCCACTTTTCTCAGGAACTTTAGAGAGGGCCCCAAGTCAGTTTGATCCAGGTAGCAATTTTAAGGTTGTTATTTCAGTATAACCTGTTACTGGAAAGGGCACACTCCAAAGCCAAACCAAACCCCTGGGGAAGAAATAACCTTTGCACACCCAAACCACAGGAACTCAGACTCTGGGATGGCAAAGTCTGGCCTCAGGTTTTCATGCCATACCAGGAAGCTCGCTTAGTTTGCTGGGTGGCACAGATGTAGCTTCTGTCATCAGCTTTCAGCAGCGGAGCTGAAAGGCAGGTCCACTCCCCATGCATCACTACTCTCATGACAAGGTATTTCGCTCTTCCCCAGGAAGAACATTTCTTCTGCCTCTCAAGAAAAAGCCACACATTATCCACAGAGTGTTGTTGACCTGTTGACAAATAGGAAAGAGATGAGTCTTGGATGATGGACTCACTGTGCTACATCACGGTCAAAGCAAATGAACAGTCCCTGGCTCCGGGGAGGTGCTGCACGTAGCATCCAACGCCCATGCAATACAGTCACCCCCAGCTACCTGAAGTCATTTGCAGCCCACTGCCTGCCCAGGTTACAAAAAAGTGGATAGTTCCTCATTCCTTTGGTTTTAAGAGAGCTTTGGCTCAAATTCCTTGCTGTGAGCACAGCATTGTAAGTATCTTGGTGAAAGCTGGGCTTGCAAACTACTCCTTCCTCAGTGTGAGACACTTCATTAACTGCAGGGGAAAGACAGGAATGGTACAGTACAGATGAAAGGCAGGTCTGCATTTCACTGATGGGACTGCAATTAGCAGCCTCAGCTGTCTGTAGGAAGAAAACTTGGCAAGTCGAGATGTTTTCAGGGCTTGGTATTAGGAGGAAAAAAGCAAAAGAGAGAGAGGAAAAAAAGGAAAAAAAGGGAGAAGTCCAGGTCACGAATATAATAGAAGAGAACATGAAGTCAGCATTTCCCGTCTCATTGTTATACAAATCTTTTCTGTGTCTGACAGATGATAGCTGCTCCACAGCAGAAGTGACCCATATTACTTCTTTATTGTTTAAACAAAGAAAGTCGCCAATTAAAATGTCTTGAGTTTATTTCAGCAGTCTGTGCTCTGGGAGCCTCACTGATTGGAAGGGAAGGCACAGGGTTGTCTGCTCTGCTGTGAAGCAATACAGCCCTTTCAAGTACATCCTACTCGCCCAGCTTTTGTCAGAAAATGTATCAAATCACAGATATCAGACATACAGCAGAGACTCAAGAGACCTTCTAATCCATCCCTCCAACCCAGAGGCTGTTCCAGAGAGATGTTTTTCTATGCGGTTCATAAAACCCTTCTGCAAGAGTCATCACACTTTCCTGAGCTACCTAGTTCCTAATTCTCCTGATATCTAATTTAAATTTCCTTTGTTGCAGTTTAAGAGTTTACACCCACTCTTCTTCTCTGTCCCTAATGGATGCAAGGATATGTCATAGCACGGAATTGGGCAGGTGTCAGGTGAACAGCCTCCTGTTCAAAGCAGGGCTAACTCCAAAGTCAAAGCAAGGGACTTTCCCTCAGTCACAACAGTTAACTTATTTGAATACCATTACCAGATCTTCTCCCCTCTCCTCTAAGAAGTTTAGCAGCAGTTCTTTGAATCTTTTTTTCATAGATCACATTTGCTAGACTGTTCATTAATCATTGCTCTGTTATTAGTCATAGCTGTATATCTGATGGATGCTCTCATACATACATGCATGCATCCATACACAGACACATGCATACACAGCTAATTTTGATGACTAGAGCAACAGGAGTAGAAGCCTTTCCTTGGCAAAATGATTTGGTAAAGTGAACTTAATTCTGCATGCTGGGAGTAACAGACTGAGTTGTGCAATGTGAAGTGCAATGAAACATTAAATGGCAATATGCTATCCGACTACTAGAAGCATATACATCATGTAGTGTGATGGATGTAGCATGTTTATTGATATGGCAACAGAGTATATGCTTGGCTTTAACCTTTTCAGCAGTCCCTGCTGAAGGTAAGGATTTCTCAAATCTCAGAGCGTATTTACCTACTTGTCTGACTGGCATTGCTGTAGCTTTGACCATCGGCCTGATTTTAATCTGCTGTCTCAGTCAGCTCTTCAGCATCCCTATGCTCACTGATAATATGATTTTTGAAGAAATGGGCTGTGAACAGGAGCTGTTGCTGTTGGCAGGATCACCAACAGGGTTGCACTTTGGAGCCCGGCTGTGAGCAACAGGGATCACTTCTGTATGTTGACTGGCATGGCTGTGCAGATATCTTGATGGACAGGAGAACTGGTCCACAGTAATCTGGCTGAACGTAGCTCTGAAAACTCATAGAGCAAAGAAGCAAGGAAGCCAAACTGCAGTGCTAGTTTATTTATCTGGGAGCCACCTTATCTGTAAGAGCTTCCCTGCCTTAACTTGGCCCAGGAGCCATGCTACAATGCAACTACTTCTAAGAGATAATGTTATTTTAATATTTGCATATTTGTAGTGTGGAGAAAATCCAGATGTAGATAAGACTCCATTGTGTCAAGTGCTGTAGAAACACAGAGCAGGGAATTTAGTGATTACAAACTAAGCCTAAATAAAGGATAATAGAATGAAACAGGGGGACATATGTCATGGTTTAACCCCAGCCAGCGACTCAGCACCACGCAGCCGCTCACTCGCTCCCCCCCCACCCAGTGGGATGGGGGAGA
>JAVKLA010000001.1:37853258-37876805 GCA_034782735.1 Sagittarius serpentarius
TCATACTGAACTGAAAACACAGCGCTGTACCAGCTACTAGGAAGACAATTAACTCTATCCCAGCCGAAACTAGGACAACTTAGCACAATGAGGATATAAAGGTTGCAAAGCAATGAAAACTACTTAAAGTTTGCATAGTTTTGGGGAGCTGCTATGGCACAGGAGTGTTGTAAGAAGGACTCAAGGAAGGAAGATGAGGTAGCTTTCATAAATGAAGCCAATTCTGGTAGCTGCTCTGTAAGGAACATATTTGTCACAGTTAAAGCTTAGATTTTAAATAAGCTCAGACACAACTGATTGTACAGTTACTATGCCAATAATATGTGGGTTGATGTTGTCATGCTTTTAATGGGTAGGTATTTTTACTTTTATTTTACTTGTTACCTTGTTATTAAAAAGTGTTCATCAGGACAGTGCTATTCTACCTGCAGTTAGTCCTGGGTCTCTGGGTACTTCTAGGACATCCCTGAAAAAGGAACTAAGAAAAGAAAGTTTATTAACAGTTGGCTCAAATCACTGCAGGGGGTTTCACAAGCTGCCACCAGAATCCTCTTAGACCCCTGCAAACTGAAAGAGGTTGGAAAATCACTAGTGTAGCATGAATAAGCAGGAAAGAGTTGAACTTCTTTTCATCTTCCCCAGCAGATGTTCAGTTGTTGAAGCATCAGAGCCACTGGATGCTGGAAGAGGCGTTTATGAATGACCTGCTATTCCACATCGTTGCCTCTGGGGGTGCCACCAAGCTGGGCTGGAGGCGCCAGCAGCTGGTACCTCTCGGTGGGGTACTCGGAGTAATGGCTGTCATTTGCTGGACGGGTGGATGTCACGGTGGTCTTCTGCTCAGTCACCACCTGGTCCCTGTCACATGCCACAGAGATTGATATAAATCAAACCCTCTCTGCAGTGGAGGCCTTGAGAAAACAAATTGGTGTTTTAAAGCACAAGAAAGGAAGTGTCAGAGAGTGGCAGCCCTAAAAGTGAGATGGGGAGTTGTCACGCTGCTCGGGCTGAATGCTGAAGGAAGTTGTCAACAAGTGGGAACGTCTCTGGGAGCATAACTCGTAGAGTAAAGTCCAAATCAAAGGCCAGGGCAAGACAGAGGACACACCTTCTTTTATTGTATATAGGGCTGGTGAGCTCTGGGCTGAAATAACAGCTAGGGGAAGGGATGGACTCTACCTCTGAAGACATGCAGGCCAGATGTCACCTAAGGAAGTGGCTTGTAGGGAACAACTATTTGCAGGCTTCCAGGAGACAGGAGACCTTTGAGCTCAGAGACCGCTGTCATGTGTCTTATTTTGAATTGGTAAACTTTGACAAGCAGGTGGATCAAGGGATGTATCTTCACCCTTTCTGCCAATGGCCTAGGTTTGCTTCTTTTCTTGTTTACTAAAACTAGCCTCAAAATGTGTCTGCATTGTTAAGGTTAGTCTCTTGGAGCTGGTCCCAGCGGTGGGAGAGAACCAACAGAGTATTGTATGTTTACACCCCTTGGTGAAGTCAGGGCAGATATGGGTTCTTGTGCCCAGTATTAAGCAGGACATCCACAAGCTTTGTCTTCAAACTAAAAATAAAATTTATAAGGAAGCATACTGTATGGAGCGCATTTTCCAGGACTTCCATTTTTCTGTGTGATGTCTGCTACCTGAAAACAAAATGCAAATATTGTCTCATCCCATCCCTGGAAGGAGATTAGCCAGAGTCGTCAGTGACTCTGTTACAGATTTTTCTACAAACACTAATGAAAGAGACAGGTACAGATGATTCGACAGCAACCAGATCTATACTAAATTTTAACCCCTCTGCAAAAAAAAAAAAAAAAAAAAAAGCAGGAAAAATAAGTAATTTCTATCTTGATCAATCTGACTTATTAAAGTTCCCCACTGTAAATCACTTGTGGAGCACTAATTTTTATGCCAATCAAGGAGAATTAAGTGGCCTAATCACATTACATGTGCACCATTACAGGAACTGCAGAGCTTTTCGTGTATTTGGTTGGAGGCTATTCCATTTGGCTGGACTCTTTTGATACTGCTTTGCCTGTGTGTGCAATTAAAAGACTTTTTTTTTTTATTATCCAGTTTTTACATTACACTCAGCGGCCCCGTCACACAACTAAATGACCCGTTTAACAAGCATGATAAAATCCTCATTAGGGCCTATTATAGGATTTAGTGGAATCTTCCTGCTTCACTACAGCACAAGCCTAATCTAATTAACTCTGCCACTTAATTCTCTCCCTCCCTCTTCTTGCTGTTTATTGGGCTTTTTGTGGAAAACAGATCCAAAGAACACAATTAACGTAATTTATCCTGGAAAATCCCCAAACATTAGCAAGCTACAAATGTAATTGGAAAAGGCCTCACAGAGTTCATGCATAGTAGGCAATTACTCCAAAACTACAGCACTGCATATTATCGTGTTACTTATTATACTTTCCCAAGATGAGCAAGGA
This sequence comes from Sagittarius serpentarius, assembly GCA_034782735.1. Classification (NCBI taxonomy): domain Eukaryota; kingdom Metazoa; phylum Chordata; class Aves; order Accipitriformes; family Sagittariidae; genus Sagittarius; species Sagittarius serpentarius. The sequence goes on from JAVKLA010000001.1 coordinate 37,855,714, forward strand.
GGTAACTCTAACCAAGTGTGTTTAAATCCATAATTAAGGGTCATCTTTGTGTTTGAACAGCTTTCATATTTAATTGAGGAAAAATGTGTGCCTTCAAGAATGAAGTGTTTTGCTAGGGTGTGCAATATGGAAAGGAACTGAATGTTGTGTTCTTGAATTCATTGGTATAAATGTAGAGCAGCTCCCAGTTATGAAGTCTTGTGCAGTACTTTGTAGCCAGATTTACCCGTCACCAGAAAACAGAATTCAGCCACAAGACGTAGCTAGTCTTTTTATTTTTTTTCACAGCAGCAAGGTGTAGGACATTTATGAAACACAAGATGTGCTGCAATAAGTTCTATTGGCCACTAGAACATGGGAGGGACACTTGGGAAGACATCACCTTGCTACCCTGCTCTTTTCACAGACTGAAACCTCTAATTTGCAGTGCTATTAGTCCTTTTCCTAAGGGAGGTGAACTCCTACTAGATGCCAGCCTAGTTACACCACACCTGAGATAGCCAGCTGGTCCCAGAGGTGCCCTGAGGAGTTAGGGGCTGACCTTGGTATTCAGAACGGAAGATCTAGCCAGTTGTTGGGACTCCAGCTAGATACCCATAAGGTGAGGCTGCTGGCTGGATGAAAAACTTCTGACACTTCTGTGTTACCATTACCTAGTAGTTAAGATAGATGTAGAAGGTGACTAAGTTTCTGTAAGAAATGAGAGTAACCTCCACCCAGTATGGGAACATGGCACAAGATGCATGTGGCAGTGGTCAAGAGGTGGGAGGTGGTGCAGAGAGGTACAGGTCTTGTCTAGCTCTTCATTTTAGCAGATGTGTGTGTGTTTGTGTTTGTATGTGTCTAAGAATGAGAAAGAAGCCAAATTAACTCCTCAGAGATGGATGAAAGGAAGCAAAAGAAGATGAGACATGGGTCCAGAACGCAGTGAGAGGAAAGCAGAGGATTTTGGTTCAAAAAATGTCTGACAGGAGCGTAGAGACAGGCACAAAGGGTTGCCCGAGTCATCCCTTACTCAGAGGTAGTTGATTTTATGCATATTTGCAAATAAACCATGTGTGGACCTCAGCTTCCTCCTCCTGGAAGAAATGAGCCAAATGCTTTGGCTAAACTGGGCAGCAGCCAAGCGTGACGAGCAAATAATTGAAGCACAGGATGAAGCAAAGTTCAATCCGCATCTCCCATCTTTCTCTGAACTGACAGAGAAGGATTTTTTAACCTTGTATGGATTTGGCCTCTTCTGTAGTTGTCAAATCAGGACAAACTGCCTTTTGGGCAATGCGCTTTCATGCCACACTGAGTGCAAGATGGAATTACCTCATTTGCATTATGCAGGGAGTTGGACAATGATGACATGACGTTCCCTTGGGGTCTCCAGTATTTAATGCTATTAATCTTTCTTATTAACTTGGACCTGGGTTTTTGGAAGCTTGACTCCCAGGGAAGTTCAAATCTGATTTCCTTGATTGTGGCAAGCTTTTGAAAAATTTGGCGTAGCCTGCTGCTGTTCCTTCTGGAAACCCAAGCTTTGGTCCATCTTCTCTAGCACAGCTTCCTCTAAGGGCAAGAAATCAGAAGGATGCAACCTGGGAACAATCAGACAGACACTGAAACTCTAGCGGAAAGGACCAGAAGCCAAGGCTGAGATGTACGACAGCCTCCTTACCCAGGAGCAAGGGAGTTATTGTTTCTGAGCCTAATTCTTTCATGAATCAATGCATTTGGAATAATAATAATTATCCGTGTGGGGAAGGAAACCCTTAATTAGTTTGCAATGATCTGAGAGGCGTGGTGTGTCCACACACAGCTGCTCTGGCATGTGTGGCTGAGCTCAACAAGAATGTCTCAGCCATTTCTTGATTCCTCAGGGGACCTAGTGTCTACAAAATGCAGTTAGCAGCAGGAAAGATACACCGCGTGTTCCCTGGCTTTGTGGAGTCTTTGCTGAGATGGAAAAGGGTTACTCCTGTCAGCTCTCGCAAAACATCTCAACACAGTGACAGAGGTTTGACAGTCTGGTAGAGAAGAGGTTGGTACACTGGGGGCAGGTCACAAGCACTTTGCGCTGCCTGGAGTTAAGCTCTGTCCTCTCCACGGGTCCTCCTCCTGAGCAAGGAGCACTGGGTTTGCCCTGGCTTGCTGTTGCATAGGCGTGCACCAGAGTCAGAGCAGGCATTTTGGGGCCGAAGAAAGACGCAGCTTATGTGCTCTAGTGTTGGCAATAGCCCTGCTCCCAGCAGTAGGTAGGACTAGGTGACCTCCAGAGGTCCCACCCCACCAACATTTCTATGACCCTGTGTCTATTGTTTTGCTAAGTAGGCTCCGCAGCAATAAAATCTGTGTGTCAATTTATTGTCATTGGAATGGGTTTAAATAAGTTGAAAGAAAAAATGCTTTGATATTTAAACAGCCAGTGCATTCCATAAGAGCAGGGTTTTTTGACTTCCAACTTTGTTTTGTTTCTCAGATTAAGTAAAATAATGGTACGATTCAATGTTACACTGAGGTCACTGGAAACACAGTTGTGGTAAGCCAATAGCATATGATACCCTGAGTGTTTTGTGGGGTCATACTTGCCATATTTACCTAATTAATGATTACGTAAATTAGACTCTTAGAAGATAAAAATAATAGCCTCCTTGAGTAGTTACCTAAGGTGATGTTGGAGGAGCTGCTGTTCATCTTTTTTCCACTATACTGGGGCTGTAAATATGAGAAAGCTGATCTGTCATTAGTGCTAACATTGATTTTAGCAATAAAGGAAGTCGGCTCATATTTTGTTTGGGCTTTTTCCCCACGCAAACGCAATCCCCTGTGATAACTTAGTGTGAGACTACTAAAGAAACAGCTTAATAAAGAAAAATGATTGGAAGCTTCCCTCAACAATGAAATGGATCTGCATTCACAAGCACCATGGGATGGGGCATCATGGAGGAAAAGCACCCCAAAGGATGTGTAAGAACCAAACTTACGGCAGCTTCATGCTTACAGTATGGTGCTGTTTGTTACCAGTAAGCAGGTGTGCTCACAATGTGACAATATCATGGCTGATGCCAAGCCAAAAATGTCCCACTAATTCTTGCTGGAGTGTCATCTTTGGAGTGAGAATGGAGGATGTCCTGGTTTATTATGGGTACGACTGTAGAGGAAAGTCCCAAACAACACCATCTCCACAGCTGGGCTCAGCAGGAGTGGGCTTTGCTGTGCGGTTTGCTGTCTCTTTGAAGTGCGTTGCCTGCCTGATAATTATAACTCGGGTTTTGAGTTGGAGGGGCATGTCTCCAAGGCAGCGTGATCCTAGTACTTGGGCAGGGAAACTTCTTGACAAGGAATGAAACTGCCACAACAAAACAGTAAGGAAACCATGGAAGCTACGACTAAAATAGGCTTCTTACCCACAATTCACTGAGAAAAACTTTCTGGCCACTCCAAGCAAACCCCAACACTGCAAGTATTGTGATAAGCACCAGGTATGTTATCAGTAATTGCAATGGATGGATGACCCTTCAGAAGGGGTTGGTCTCTGGGCTTTCTGGGATTTCATCTGGCATCGGCTTTAGACTGTCCCAGAGCAACTGGTACAGGAAGCCCCTGAAACAACTACAGAAAATGAACAAGGCAGTGAGCTCACTGACAGCTCCCATCAATGATAATCTCCCTTCAGGTAAGCACAGCTGCAAACTTTCCTCTTTGAGCTGGGAACACGGAGGCATTCGGGTTTCAAATACGAGCGGAATGTAGGGACTTACTGCAAACCAGCTTGGCATTTGCTGGTAGACGCACCAGCGCGATGTGATCCGCCTCTGCTGGGAGCATCACATCAATCAGCCATGCTGGAGCGAATTCCCTGGCTCTGACCGGGCTGGCCTGAGGTTTGCAGATCTAGATGAGTCAGCTTGGAGAGGTTTGCCATTAACATGGGCACAGGGAAATGATGTCCATGCAGGGAATAACATTGCCTTCAGCTTGGAAGACTGAACAGACGGAAATACTTGGAGCTAATGTTGTCAGAGCATGTGCTCTCTAAGGGGGTCATTTCCAGATTTTTTTTATGCTTTTAATCTTGTGGTCTGGCTGTTTCTTAATTCAGAAGGTCAAAAAAACCCCACTGTGACTGTCTGTTCTGGTATTTTCTGTTTGGTGGACCAGACCGCTTCCCTGTATTGACTCTTGTTTCAACAACAGCTTGACTGGAAAAGCTGTCCAGTCTTGATTCCAGGTTTCCCAGTGACAGAAAATCATCACAAGTGCAGGCAGTCATGGCTCTTAATTACCAGAACAGTTACGTGTTTCCTTCTTGTTGTCTCGCTGCAGTGATGACTTTTGGGATTGCTTTTGTACCAGCCTACTGGTTTGAAGAGCGTGTTAGCCAAATATTGTTCCCCAGATAAGGACTGAAAGGCAGACAGCAGCTTTTGCCATGACCATCTCAGCTCTGAAGAGTGACAGCTTGTCTCTCAGGTGGGAAGTCTGCACGGGGGCAATTTAGCTGCATGGATGAAATTAAAGGAAGAGGGGGGAACAAATCTGTTGAGAGTCATGTCTGCCCTTAAAAGCCAGGGCCCAATGGTCAGGTCTTAATTTTTGCAAATGTGCTGACAGCCGTCTGATGAAAATGTGTTGCTATTTGTCATCGTAACTGGAGGCTAAATAAGCATGCTCTTGTTCATGCACACTAATTTCTGCCATGCTGACTCGTCTTGGTCTGTAGTTTTCTGGGGGGAGGTACCTGGGGCTTGGCAGGCTTTGTAGACCACAGTGTTTTGAAGGGCTCTGTGAGTATATTTGAGGGAGGGCAGCTATCTGCAGAGGCACTCGAGGTAAACCATTTCCGTGTAAAGGGAATGAGGACTGGTCTCCTCTGATCACGTTTGCTAAGAGTGCAGCACTTTCTTGGCTCTGCAAACTCAGTGTGGCAAGAAATTCCTCCACCGTGGAATCTCTTTGTTCTTTTTCTATTTCATTTTATGAAAAGAAAACTGAAGTATTAAGGAATTCCATTTTAACTCGTCAGCCCAACCTTGGGCTGCCTAATATTGTTGATTTAAGCCCTGAGAGTGTTTCTGTTTTCATGATGGCTTTTTGGTTTGCTGTTTGCTGGCATTATACTGGGCAATGACTCATATTCTCAGCACTGTGAAGGATAGGAAGGAGGGAATGCACAAGGTTTCATTCCCACCGGCAGACTGTGGAACGTGCAGTAATTTGAAGATCTGTCTCCCAGAGCAAGAGTGGGCTCAGGCACTAGAAAAAATGGCCAGTCAATTTTTCTGCTAATAAATTAGCTTTTCAAAATAAATGTATCAGTTTTCTGGGGAAAAAAATAGTTTTTGATAAAAATGTGAATATCGTGAAGACTGATTTCTTTTCTAAGTTAGCAATACCTCTGTGGTACCTCCAGGCAGCTGTACTTCATACCCTGTTTTCTTCTAGGAGAAAAGAGTTCAACCACACCTCCCACGATGCATGCTGCTGGAACAGCAAGAGTTCTGGAAAACTTGCAAAGAAAGGCTCAACTTGCCTGTTTGATGAGTTTAGTCTCTATAACTCAGTTTCTCTATGTATTAAAATAGGTGCAGCTGCTATGCCACTAGGGTACTCCGTAAGACATGGTTAGCTAAAGCTTGTACTCCATTTTGGAGCTGAAAAATGCTGTTTCCTTGTCAGCAGTAAGAACTGTCTGTGAAGCACTTCAGACTCCTCAGGTTCCAGCTCCATTATCACAGCAATCAGTGCTTGACTTTATTGTTCTTTGACATCTGCCTTTGTAATAGCCCAAATATCGTATTAGCTGCCTAAAGCACACCTCTGTTGGAAAGCGTGACTAGCTCAAGGGGAGGCACCTCTAACGTTTTTAAGCAAGCTGCCTCGAGTACCAGTAATGCTGTGGCAGCAAGAACTTGTTCCAGCCATTTGTTGCTTCTCAGCATGGGGGACAAGACCCACTGGCACTGGAAGGTCGCTCCTTGCATGGCCCGTCCCTGGCTGGCTTCTTGCTGGCCTGGGACAGGGCATGGGTGTGCGGAGGCTGTGGCTGCCTGGTGGGGAGGCTGGTCTGGACGATCTTTCCACTTGGGAGAGTGTCACCCCAGAGACCTCCTCTTTGAGGCAGCCCAGAATTGTGGCTACTGCATCTCTCCCATACCTCAGGATGTGGTTCTCCTGCCCCTCTCAGTTTGCTGCCGTACCTGACAACTGCTTTGCTTTGCTGGTGCTCAGGGTCAGCCTTTCCTAGGATGCAGCCTGGGCTGCAAAAAGCCAGCCAGATGACATGGACACTCAGACTGATCAGGAAAATGCCACTCATCTCTCCCTCTACAGCTGTGCAATATAGATGTATCCTTGGTCAACTTGCAAATCAAATTGGATTTCTTTCTCCTGTTCGAGTAATAAGGAGATTTTGTTGTTAACTGGCAGGTGCCACTTTGAATTTCAGTGGTGAAGCTCAAAGTGGTTTGTATGTAGGTCAAGCATGGAGTGCTCCACTTACAAACGTGATTTGGAAGAATTTAGTCTCAGAAAGTTTTTCTGCATTTCTGGGCATATGTAGGCATTGCTGTGAGCTAAAAGGAACAGAAATGCTGCCAGCAGCAGTGTGAATGAAGTCTCTAGTCCCTGTTTCATAACTGTAAACAGTTTTTAGATTAAAAAGAAGGAAAAGGCTTAAATTTCTCCCTGCTGCTTGTATTCTTCTGCAGTCCCTGTAAAAAGTCTTCAGTATAGTGGCCCTCTCCGAATTTTAACTCCCTCAGAAATAAATGAGCAGCAGCTTTTTAATCTATCCATGCATGAGATAAACATATGGAAGACAGTGACCATTTTAGTTGGAGGAGTATCTTTTACGGAGTGCTGTTATGGAGACAGCTCCTGGAATGAGATTATGATGGGAGAAGTGGAAATTGTGATTTTGCTTTACATAAAAGATGAATTTGCTCATGAAAAAGATTTTTCAAAATCACCTAAGAGATTCAGGAGTTTGAGTCTGATCTCCTGTTGGATGTAGGTGCTGGAGTTGCACAGGCATTTTTGAAGGTCTGAGCACAGATGGTGAATAACAACATGAAAAGATGTGAGGGGCTTTGTATGCATGCAAACTTGTCTTTTTTTTTAGCTTCATGAGTTGGTCTAATACTCACTTACATTAAGTTTGTGTTCCTGTAAACTGTTCTTGCTGAGGTACAGTGTTGTGTTACTAAACCTTGCAACTATTTCCACTATACTGTATGTGCTAATTTCTTGTCCTGGAACATTGTACCACTCTCTAACTGGAAGCACAGATGAGTGTTGGGATGGGTAATGTGGAAAGGTTGTAGGTTCCTGGACCTGAAAATGTTTAAGGACAAGTGAGACAAACCTCTCACAGGAGATGAACTATGTCTATTCTGTCCACTTATTTAAGGGGATGGAGCAAATCTTATTGAGCTCCTTTCAGCCATGAATTTCTAGCATCCTACCTCAATTTCTAGGATCCTACCTGAATGCCCTTCAGTTTTGTGTTAAGTCCTGTAGCATCTGCCTTGTGAGGTTTGCTTTTTCCTTCTCCATCTTGCTATCGGAAAGGGTAGTATGAGAAGAGGCATGCTTCTCATGAGTTTTGCCTTGTTTTCATTGCTTCTGTCACCCCGTGTCTCTTTTAGGGAAAACAGACTGAAGGTACATACCTGGTACTCTCCAAAACACTTAGAAATGTTTCTTGGTCTCGTGGGAGTCTGATCCGGCACATGTAGTCTGAGATAATTCTTTCTAGCACAGAAGAGATTTACAGTAGAGACACTACCATGGCAGGGGGAAGCCTGAGATCTCTCTTCCCAGCTGAGTGTCTGTTCTTTCAACGCGACACTGCTCAAGGCTCTTTGTGCTTAATATCTTCAGGAGCAACTGAAGAATGGCAATGAAACTCTGTGGGATGTGTGAAATGTGGGATTTGTAAAGCTAAGTCTGTGTGGGAGAAATCCCGCTTTAAAACAACAGGTTTGATTTTCTGAGTGCTTGAGGTATCAGGATCCCAGGCATTGTCGAATATGTGCAGTTGAAGATGTTGGGATCCAGCTGTCATTTCATTCTCATATTAGTACTAAGCAACTTTCCAGTAAGCTGTTCTGGATCCAACTTGAAAGTATGGCGACAAAATTGAAAGAGCAAACATTGAAAGAAAAAGATTAACTCTATATGTAGGAAGTTTTTTACCTTTACGTATATTTGTTTATGGCTCTTGGCAAAAGTGCTTCTTAATTCTTAAGTTTATAGCTAATAGTGTCAGAGATTTGTTAGACTAGAGTGGACCATGGTTGTCGTTCACTCAGACTTCCCACGCACCAGAAGCAAAGCATTGCAGCCAGTTTTCCTGTTTTGAATTCCAGATGTGAAATGTATTAAGAAACACAACCCATTTCAAAAGCTCTTCTGCCCATCGCAGAGCTGTAATTTCACTCCCAATTTATCGACTGGCAATAAACAAAAATGCTCATCTTCAATTTGAGGAACTCAGTTTTGTATCAAATTAGTCAGAAGCTTTGGGTTTTACTTATTTAGGTAGTGAAGGGTGGCTAACCTCAGAGAAGCAGATGTGAACCTTTGCAAAACCAGACCGTGTGAACAAGGAAATTGCAAGAGACCTCTGACAAAACTTCATTAAGTAAGAAAGGGTTTTTGTGTCTGTGAGTGGGGAAAGAAACTTGAAACTCAAGAGTTTTGATTCATCCAAAATGCATTAGGCTGCAATCCAATGTCTTCTTCCAGTATTTAATGGCACTGAGCAGAACAGAGGAAGGGGTGTAATTAAAAAGGAATCAGGACAATTAAAATGAAGGAAAAGCTCCCTCTGTGTTCACAGAGACAGTGGCAAAGGCAAGTGATTAGGTTCTTTTTGAGGGTGGTTTTGGATTGGCAAAGGGAGATTAGCTCTTGTGAAAGCCTCGCCCTGATTTATAATTTTTAGCTGTTTTTCTCATTTCTTCCAATTTTTCTTTGCTGTTGCTATGAAAAAGGCTTCAATTAGAGGACAGAAAATGAAGTGGGAAAAGACAGAGAAATCAGAAGACCATGTTTGACTTTCCACTCTTACCGAAAAAGTAATAATAAAAACCCTGCTACCTGTAATTAGGATAATTACCAACACCCCAACTATGATGTAGATTTGCAAAGGAACAGTTTTTTTCAGAGCTTGCAGGTGAATATCTGATGGAGAAAGACACAGATTCTATAATAAGAAACATTTGTTGAAACATCTATTATTCCACATCATCCATGAAAACAACTTGATGCACTTTACAAAAGAAATCACTTTCAATACTTCCATTTTGCAGATAGACAAAAGTGTGAAATGAATTGACCAGGGTCATTCAGGAAGAAGTGAACCCAAATTTCGTGGGCCCTATGAAAATACACCATCAGAAAGTTCCACTGTGCTTGGTAAGAGGCATTTATTCTCACTGGATCCCAGTGTGGTGTTGGTTCAGTGAGTAAAGATGGAGGATCTTGGCCCTTAAAAAGACTGCTTTGGCAGTCTGATGAGACAGGCTGAAACACGATGGTTGTAGCTCAGAACGGGATTGAAGGGGGTATCTGAGTTGCAATGTGTTGTGAGCAATTCCATTTTTGTTTTACGTATTATACATTGGTTGGGTCAATCTTATGAAGCTTAGAAATAGTCTTTCCAGCATCATGCTCAACTCAGGCTGTAGAATTTTACCTGTTTTCTCCTCAAACATGCTGAAATAGATCAAAGTTCTTTGATTTCTAGTCGGAAACCTACAGTACTAGAACAAGCAAGAGAATTTCCCATTTAAATGTTATCTCAAATATAACATTTTGCTGTGAGATGTGGGAAACTGCCAAAGTGCTAGACAGGAAAAAACAGACACCTTGGAGAATAAAAACTTATGAAGGAATCTTAACACTGTGTAGGAAGACTTTCCCATCAACAGAGAGATGTGGAAATACCCCCACGCAGTTGTTTATTCACTTGAATCAAAAGGAAATGACGTATCCGGAATTAGCTGTACATGGCCATGTCCAGACATGCAGATGAAGGAGTTATGTGGAAATCAAAGAAGATATGAGGTTGCCCAGAAGATACCTTCAAAAGAAGCAGTAGCAGAGAGAATAGATGGACTAGACAGGAATAGCAGCAAATAACTCACAGGAGTGGAACTGCCTAGTTTCAGCCTGAGAACTTACGTTAGGGAAAGAAAGGAATTTAGTGAATCAAGTGCCTATAGTCTTGACTTAGGGAGATGAAGAGATGGAGGAACCATGACTTCCTTTGATTTGTTAGTGCTTTAACAGCCATAAACATGGCTTAAATTGTTGGCTTTGCATCTACTTGGAATTTTCTTGCCTTCATGTTCCTGGCACTGGTCCAGTTATCTCTCTGTCTGATGTTACTGGTATACAGTACTCAAGACACTGGCCATACTTTCCATAATGGAGTGTCACTGTGCAGCATTTTCAGTATAAATCCATGGATGATGGACAGGCGCACTTGAGCGTTTCTCAACTATGTAATAAAATATAGGCAAAATGACTTCGCTCCTGAATAGAGTCAATGGAACAGAATGACAACAAGGAGAGTCAAAGAGGAATGGCTATTTTTTGTCCACCCTTTGTCATTCTGAGACAGTTATGTCCTCTTTTTTTTCCTGAGAGGTCTCAGTTTTGACTTAATCAAATACAAAGTGATTTGAGCATTACAGTAATGGATAGATATGGCTGGTTGTTTGGAGTGGGGTGTGTATGGGAAAGAGAGTGACTGGAAATGTACCTTACGTTAAAGCTTGGGATGTAAATCACCTCGATGGAGCTAGCCTAGTTGTAAGGCCATACTGCCCTAAGTAGAGGCTTCTTCAGTTTGCATCAGGAGGAAATAATGCTGGTTTATCATCATCTGTATAACAATGCAGAGCTGGCTGTGGGACTTTAAATATACACAGATGTAATATTTATTAGCAGTAATTACTTACCTTTGTTGGTACAGTTATTTTAACTAATTTGCTAATTACCTGTGGCATGGTAATTAATTACCTCCTGGAGTCCTGGAATATATATGGAGACACCTTAGGCAAAACTCTGCTTGAATGGGCATTTACTTCACTGTTATTCCATGAGCTGCTTTGAGCATTTACAAGTTATCACTGGTTTAGGTTTCTGATACTGTCATTATGGCTGGGCATCTGCATTTCACAAGACTATCTAGCATTGCAATGAGTCTTCAGTAAAGTACCTGGATTCATGAAGGTCTCCCCATTTAAAACAGAAGAACTGTCCCTGAAGATGCTCACTAGTCACTGCAGAGAGCCTCTTCTGAGGAGAATTTCCGTGCTTTTTGCACTGCATAGCCCAAGAGGAGGAAAAATCCCTGTGTGGAAATAGAGAGAGTCTCTTGGGGTTTTGTCGATGGACTGCTTCAGCTGTTCTCTGCTGCATGAAGCAGCACTTGAGTCTTATTTTGTGAGGTGAGTGGAGGGGATACAGAGTAAAATAATCCAGACAGTTTTAAGTATTTTGACTTTAGATATAAATTGTTCTCTGTTAAATATTTTGCATATAGAAAATGTTTCCCCAGGTGGCCTAGAACTTGAAAGGATAATCCTGAGTTTTAGTTTCTCAAGCCGATGTAAGAATCCCACCCATTCTGCTCCATTCCAAGCCTGAGCTGACCAAACTAAGCCATGAGTCTGTGTCAGACAAACCATGAACAAATGATTGCTCGTGCATCTCCTGTCACAGCCTGTATAATCTCAAGGCCAAAAGGAAGACAGGGACAGAAGTACACTGAAGGGAGAATTCATAGCAGAGGCAACCAGTGACACTGAGCTTCCTGTAACGCTGTGCCAGCGTCAGAACAGTGGAAAGAAACCTGTGAGTTACACAGGACTCACAAACACAATCTGGGGAAAAAAATATCCTAATGCAGGAAGAATCATTGCCTCTCAGATAGGGTAGGCTGTTTCAGGAGAGCAAAACTTCACAGGGTGCATCATGATCATTGGTTGATACAAGAAGGATACAGCAACCACTGCTGAGAGTAAAGGCAAACCAAGCCATAAAAATTAAACTGGCAGGAGAAGTTGTGGAAGCTGCAAGGAGGTCTCCAAGCCTGCAAGGCAGAGCAGTGGGGTGGCAAAGCCTGGGGAGTGCTGGGGCCGCCGTGATGTTAAGGCAGGTAAGCTGAGCTGTAGGAAAGGGAAATAGAGGACAAACTTGCTGTATTGCTAAACGCAAGCAAGCAAATTTAGAGGATGCTTCATGGAGCACACAGACAGATATGAGATATACTTTGGGGCTGTGTACCAAAGGGGAAAGTGGAATGATTCACACAGCTGAGCAGAGTTGCCTTCAGCTGCCTTGACATGAAAAGTTTCAGGCATGGGGCTGAGAACTCAGGAAACTGGTTAGAAAGTCTTGAAGTTTGAAGGCCTGAGATGATGCCAGTGCTTCTGACCTTGCTTTCACCGAGCAGTCCCTGCTGAGCAAATTCTAGCCTGGATCTTCAAAGTGCAACAGTCATATAATTCCTGCTGCTCCTGATGGAGACATTCTGCTGCCTATTCTGAAGGCAAGCTCGCTATCTCTGTCCTGTGGTCTCCAGTCGCATTTAGGTAAGTTGTTTGGTACTGGGCTCTGCAACAGCCCAGAAGTTATAGAGGGAGCCTACAGTAATTGCATTTGGGCACCTTTGCTCACTAATCTGTGTACCTTCATTACACGTCCAAAGGTAGGCGAAACTGAGTCTGGGCCTTTATGTACCAACTGGAGAAGAATTATTCCTTCCTTGGAAGAAGTTTTCCCTTTTAGGTACGTGACTATTTCCAGGCTGTTTCCTGTGTGTGTGCATTATCTCTTAACACTTCTGAAGTGTTTGCCAAGGAGTGGTTTGCCTTGAGACATTTTTACCTGCTTGTTTGTTCTTTCTGGACAGCTCCTATTAAATTAAACCATATATTCATTCATACAGACAACATCCCAGTAACCAGGTCAATACACACTAGTCATAAATTATTACAGAACAGGTCCAAATCCATCACTGAGGCATCCATTGATTATCCATACAGATACTCTCTGTAAGTGAACACTTTGTATGCAAGGTCACTATAAAATTCAGCTATTTTTAAAAGGCTGTTAATAGCAACACGGAAGCAGGCTTTGATTGAACTGGAAGTGTAATTTTCAATTAAGAGCCTTCACTCAGTCTTCCTTCCATTAGGGTCTAATTAGATTTCAGGAAGACACGAAGTTTCAGAGGCTTCAGCCCTACAGCCTCTCCATTAGCTGACACCATATGCTTTGCGGTTTCCATTGTGAAGTCTCGATTAATTTGCTAACGTTAATTTTAACTCTAGCTGAGATGCTTCACCAGGGACCTGATTAATGGACTAGCTGTAACCAGCTCATCCCTGCTTTTTTCTGCCATCAGTTATACAGTAATGAGGTTAGTGAACGTCAGACTGATAAGTTTTTTTCTCTACTACTGTGGGAAATGCATATATTTCATTTGGACTATGTAAGGAAAGGAACGGTCCTTCCAGATTGTCACCTGGATTAGCTTGCTAGGTCACAGACCCTCTCTCCCGACTTACTCCTTCCTGCATCACTTCCTCTCTCTGTGATACCTATAGTATACATACAAACCATGGATCTGTAAAGACACCTTGGACAGTCATTTTTTCATAAATTTTCCTTCCTTCTTTTCCACCCTTTTCCAAATGCTTTGTTTGATCCAAAGAGTGAAGGCTTCATAGAGCACATCTGGTGTGAAGCAACTAACTTTACTTCATCTGTTCTCATATTCTTTCAGCTGAAACAAAAACTTCCTGGGCTGTTGTTGCTGATATAAGTTGAACAAGTTCTTGTGAGTACTCCCAACAAATGCTGTTAATTTAGCTAAAGGTTGATTATGGTAAGAAGTGAACATTGGTGGCCCAAGAAGCATTAGCTGGAGATACATCTCATGTTGGTGATGAGTGATGCAAGAGACTCGTGCTCATTGGAAGGGTTTTTGCAACACAGACAAAATACTGCAGCAGTGGAAATCACTTTTGAGTGAGGACCAACTTTTGCTGGGCGCACACTAGATGTCACAAATTAGAGCTTTGGGTGATGGGGATTTTCACAGCTGTCAAACTGTAGGATTTACACCACTGTTAAGCAACTCTATTGAATAGGCATTCAGATATGCTAAGATATGGATAAAGGGTGTGACATAAGCAGACAGGTGATGGGATGCCTGCCAAACAGGTAATGAGATCACCTTGGACAGATTTTGTAGGCAGTTCTGTTCTGTACTTCAGCTGTAGAGCATTTGTAATACTTTTCTTGCAGCTCTGCTTGCTGTTTGGATTTCAGCCCAAAGCGCACCAGCTCTTCCGCATAAATCTGAACGATCTGCAGTAAAGAATCAAGTTAAGTCACTTCTGGCTTGGAAATAATCAAATCCACCACTGAAGAATAATCTAGTACAGTGATTTTTCAGTCTGTGAGGATCTTGTCTACGGCCTAAAGGGAGGAGAGCTGCAGCAGGGCTCTAGCTGGGCGGGACTGCTGCACTTCCCTAGCAAGTGCTGCTGTGAAAGACCACAAGAGCATCTAGGCTGTGCATCAAGTCGGTTTTTATGACATTCAGGTCCTGAACTGCTGCCTCAAACACACTTGGTGGATAAAGACAGACCTTCTGTATTTAGGGGATTCCTCCCAGTCCCCTTCTTATTTCTCTGCTTGGTTTTGGCTGCCAGGCTTTCCTTTAAAACAAGCCACTGCAATAATATCTTATTGACTTGGTTTTATGGAAGGGAAAGAGTTGTAATAACTTTTTATTGACGTTGCTTTTCCGGAGAGACACGGGAATAAATCACCAGCCTGCAGGAGTCAGAATGCTCTTGTGCTTTCTGGGACTGCAGTCCCTGGGTTTCCCAGCAGGAGCTACCCAACATTTCTGGGTATCTGCTGTCAAAAAACTCCTTCATCAAATGTAGCTGAAATGAGCCAAAAGGATGCAAAATTGATGGGATTATGACTGACAATAGGACAGACCAATAGTGCTTGAGAGCTGAGGCTCTCTCTATTGCAACCAAGAAGCTAAGAGAGAGTTAAGTCAGCACACTGCTGCAATGAGGTATCCCGTACAGAGAACCTAAATCCAACGTGAAACTTCATCAAAGTTTTTTGCAGTTGATCTTAGCTCTTTGCAATGTGAATCCTGGAGGGAATAAAGGAGTTGAGGGAGGGAAGAGAAGTTTATATCTTTTGGGTATAAGTCAGATAAAGAGAATGATTAACAAGTGCAGGTTTTTGCTACAGTATTTTAAGAACTCTGTCTATACGCTCCCTCCCTCTTCCCTTCCCCAGCCTCGATGCAAAGGCCTAAAATTAGATAGCTGATTAAGGAGAGCTGCAGGGCGATCTAAATACATCAATCTTGCTTGTAATGAGGAACACAGCTACATTTCTGCAATGATGATGAACCTTGGGGCCAAGGGTGGCTGGATACTGAATGTTCTCTGTATTGAACTTCAATGCAGCCGTTACTTCTCAGTATCTCTGAATGGCTGAATCTGATTACAGGAGCTCTTTGGGAAAGGAGGGTGCTGGGGATTTAACCGGGCAAGTTTTTTTTTTTCCCAAGGTAAAGGAAGCTGAGCAGCTCTCTAGACTCTTTAACTTGTTTGCCAGCAAAACAGGCTGCCTCGTGCCCATTTCCCCTTTTACCTCCCACCAAAAAATGTGTAGCAAAATCACACTGAAAGGTCCGTCTTGCCCTAACAAACTTTTACTTAGTCTTTTACACTTAAAGCCACATCTTACTGTTCTTTTTAAAGACTAATGGCCCATTTCACGTGCCAAATGAAGAGCTTTTATTAGCCAAAGAGTAAAGATGTGTCCTGCAACAGAGAAGCAGAAATCCACCAGGAGGAGAAAAAACCCAAACCTCCCGTAACAGCAAGAGGAAAGAAAGTTCTCCTAAACAATTTGTGGTATTTTTAAAAACAAACTAGACCTCTATTCTTAGTCTCTAGGCCAGCTCCAGAGCTGCCCTTTCTCTTGTAAGCAGAAACCCCAGCTGACCAAGGCTCTTTTTATGCCTCTGACACGGTTCACTCACATCTAGCAACTCATTTTAGGAAAAGCCTGAGGAGTCTCCTGGGATTTATGTCCCTAAAGGATGATTGGATGGACAGGTAAAGTGCCAAAATATGGAGCTGCAATCCTTAGAAGTATCCACTGCAGCTGCTGCCTTAACCTCACAGACTTTCTTTACTTAGATAGTAGTTCCTGAGAGAGGTTTCATGCCCCAAGCTGTCTTGGACTGAGCAACCTGTTCTCACCTAGGCCAGAAAACTAACCTTCACCTGCCCGCATTCCTGGGGGTGTCAGGAAGCTATTCCAAAACATGTAGCTGACAGATTAGAAGTCCCGTGATCACCCAAATAATGCTCAAGGAGGGAGCTGTAGCGTTCTGCCACCAGTGGGCTCAGCCCAGACTTTCTCTGCTCCCAGAATGAGGTCCGAAGTATTTATCTTGTCTATTATACCTTCTGTTTTGCTGTTTGTGGGGAGGAGTAGTTCCAGCAGCCAGCAGCACAAACAGGGCTAGAGAAGAAGCATCTCACAGCCTTTTCTGAGGCTGAGAACCCTGTGAGACCAAAAAATCATCTAAGAAGGGTAAGGTACGTCCATCTAAGCTTGTTGCTGCCATTTGGTTGCTCAATTTTTTCCACTGTGCTTGGGACCTGCAGTGGGGGAAAGCCAAGAAAGAGCTGCTCCTGGACATGAGCCTGACATAGCCAAACATCACACCCACAAGTGAGAAGACAGAAGAGGCTGAGAAAGATCCCCTTTCCCCTTCTCATCTCTTGGAGAATACTTATGGTCACTTAAATTCAAGGTTGAAAGCCATTTAAATCTCCGCTTTCTCTTAGAGAAAGGGCACTTACTTTCTGATGACCAGAACAGTGCTTTCGGACTCTGGGTGGCAGGAACACATTTCCCCTGTTCGCTTGCTTCCCATCACACCTAAGTCTTCTGGTTTAATCAGTGTTTCAGGGAGAAAATGGGGAGAAGTTCTGTGAGCTTAAAGGGCTCTTAAAGAGTAGCATGGGGAAAGAAAAGATACGAGAGAAATAATGCTTCAGTTTCATAGCTAGTGGGTTGTGTCCTTTTCAGTCTTCGGTTACCAAAGGAAAGAGGAGGGGAAAAAAAAAAAAAAAAAAAAAACAGGAAAAGAAAACCCGCCAAAGAAGAAAGTGCACAGGTCTCTCAGTTCAGACTTAAAGCTTGAGGAAAAAATTTAGTATTCTGCACAATTGCTTCCTTCTTATTTCTTCTTGCTGCAGTTGCTTCTCCACTTGCTAATTCATCTTAATTATAGAATATTTGGACAGCTCAGAGCAAAGTTCTTTGTTGACAGTACTTGAACAAGAGAAGGAATTCAGGCTCATGAATAGGTGCTGTGCTGAGAAAGTCTAATTGGCTTGCTATGACCGACAACAGTGCAGATTACACAAGTGAGGCTGGTGGCGTGCCTGGATTTTGCACAGGTTTCCTAGATCTTTCTGTTCTCTTGCTGGCTGTCCTATCCTCCTACCCTCTCTGCCTCCCTACATCTTGCCTTTCCCGCAGGATGAAGTAGCAGACTGGGGCGAAAAGGAACTTCAAGTACCTTGTGGATTTCAATGGGATGTTTAGAAACCAACGGAGGGTGTCTTATTTCTGAACAAACCCATATGCAGCGCTGCTTGATCTTGGAAGCAGAGTATTAACAGTAATATTAATAATATTAATATTAACAGTATTAGTGACTTGATTGCTACAGAAATATGGTCTCAAGTAAGGTGAATTTAATGACTGGGTAACTAACCAATTTTCACTTTGGAGCCACAAAAACCACCGGAGGGCCAAACAGGGGTGGGGTCAGGCTTACATCACTGTGGGTGCAGACTGAGAAGCAGCACAAGCCAACGCCAGGCAGCGTGAGGGCTTCCCTGCATCTCAGTGGATTTTGTGCCCCTTTGCCAGTGAAGATGCTCTCTGCACAGTGCAGAGATGCCCTCTGCTCCGAGCTTGCCCATTTTCCTTGGAGTCATGCAGTTACCCTACAGAGGAGAGTGAAATACTCTATTTTAAGGAGGTTGTTATCTCCCGGGACAACCAAAGTGAAATTGCCACTCTCCTTGGAAATAAGCAGTGATGCTTGAATAGCAGGCTATTCTAATGCATCTCTGCCCTGCTGGGAGTGACCTTCCAGAAACTTCTTTTCTCTGCAAGACATCTCACCCCCAAAGCCATCCCATTTTCTGCTGCCTATCTATGCAGACCAGGAAGGAGGTTTTATTTAGGTAGCTCTCTGTTTGCACTTAAAGCCAATTACTTTTTTGTGCGGAGAGCACAGGGTGGTCTATTTCAGCATAAGAGGATGTATCTGGATAGTTTTGAATGGTAGAAAACAAATGACACAGTTTACTAAAGAGGAGAAAATTTCAGGGATAAGTGGTCTAAAACGGAGCCTGCTGCTTTATGTGGTAATGTGGAAAAGTTTGTGTTATAGTTTGTATACCACTCTCCATCTGTTCCCCACGATGTCTTTTGCTTGTATAAGGTGAAAAAGTTATGCATTTTTCAGTCATGACAAACCCCAGAGTTAGCCACGAAACAGAGTTCAATCTTTGCAGTGTCCAGCGCTGTTGCTGCCCATTTCTACAATGGGTTATGCGGCTGGTTATACTCCTCACCATTCATAGCCACGCTCAGACCAGGCAGAGTTAAGACCTGGTAACTCATGTGGAACTCACCAGGACTGGCTTTTCCTACTGTTTGGACCCACACGACCATCCCTTCCTAGATATCAAGACATGCCCTTGATAAAAAATGAACCAGAATGGAGAGTAGCCTGCTTACTGCTCTGCTACTTAGATAAGATGATGTTAATATTAATGCTTTTATCACTGAAATTGCAATTTTATTTTAACAAACACAAAATCAGAAGCACCCAAAGGTCAAAATCTCATTGAAAGTCTAAGGAAGTTGAGCAACTTTTAAGATCCCCTTGAAATCCCAGCCTATGAAAGTGGAAAGCAGTGCTATTAAATTGGCCAGTCTCTTTTGGCACTGCCAAAGAGTAATGTTCCTTCCAGTGGCTGGAAAAGTGGCTGGAAAAATGTTTCTAGGACATAACTTCCTCCAAGGGGCACCACCTTCTGTAGTAAAAAATGCAGGAAGAAGGGACAGTGACACATCGCCTCGCTCAGATCCATCCTCAGGGCAGAATCAGGTTTACCCGAACTGCTCCTGAGAGATGTTAGTCTACGCGGGGCCTTGCCAGCTTTTTCCTGATGTCTCACTTAAATCCTCCTTGCTTGCTTTTAAGCCAATACCACCTTCTATCCACAGTGGACATGCATTTATTTATTTATGACTTACTCTGCAGCTACCTTCAGCACATGTGAAATCTGCTATTCTAATTCCTCTCTTTTTCAATCATTAGACTTAAACCAGTTCATTTCTTTCAGTCTTTCTCAATTAAGTCAAAATTTCTATACATCTCATGATCCTTGTTGTTGCACTGATAATTATTTTTAAGGTAGTTAGGCTACCTCCTTCTCAAAGAACAGTTTCCAAACCTGGGTGCAGCACTGCAGCAGGGCAGAGAAGGAACATTTCATACATCTGTCCTACAGCAACCCTGTTAATGCACCCAGTTTGATGTTTGCATTCTGTGTAGCAACACAACAGGATCCTAGGGCTCCACAGTGCTCTTTAAAATGTTGAGAACCAGGAATAAAAACAAGATGCAGTATTTTGTTTATATTTAATTGTGTGAGTATTTTTTCACTGTCTTTTTTTTTAAATCCTGGGGTGAATAAAAGAGGGGGATAACTTTTTAGCTCATAATGCTCATATTCCCATAGGAGACAACTTTTTGGCTGGTTCAAGCCTATTCTTAACTCTAGACCCAGCAACAGTCACACAGCAATCAGTGAGGTTTCTAAGACAGAGCATGTGTTTGAATGTTTTGCTAAACTATGACATTCAGGCAAGGGAATACAAAGTGGTTTCTCTAACACCTTTTAGATGGTGGCATCTCAACAGAAAATTTTGTAGTAGAATTTTGTGTGTGCGCACATGTGTATGTGTGTATATAATGCACGGGAGGTTTCAGAGATCAATATTATATGAAATAAGAACAGTATAGATTATTAAGTATAAAAAAGTAACTGACAAGATTAGAATAACGGAAAATATTATTACGAGTTGGAAATGGACATTATCTTGTAAAGGACTTTGAACTTTCTCTTATGTGCCCCTTTCCATACTCAACCCAAATTGCAATTTGCCTGTCTGCAAGCTTGAAGGCAGGCAGCAACATCCCCAGCAAGGGCTACTGTGCAGGCACACAAATGCATGGCAACTCTGTAATAAGTTAGTAAAAGACATGCATATATACAAATATCAATATATGCATATATATATATATGTATATGAAATCTTGTTACACACAGCAACAAGTATCCATATATACTATTTTTGCCACTAATGCTGAGACATGCTATAGAGCAGCAACTGGGATGACTATGAAAAAGTGTGAGTGGGAGAGTTACAACGTGCAAGGTAGTAGCCATTTTTTCTGTTTTCTATTTTACGATAGCTAAATATTATTGTCTTGCTAGTGTTATCTCAGTAACAAATAAGTGATACTGTTGCTTTTTATGCTACTGTTCCCCTAAACCTTGGTTGCAGGATACCACAACTATAGGTCACTATCAGGGCTGAAACAAAATTTGTCCCTCAAACCCCCTTGCTTTCTAACCACCTTCACCGAAGTGGGAGGCTAGGTGCGGCTGGGCAAGAGTTCCAACAGAAGAACACAATAACAACTAGAAGTTGTTATGATGAGGCATTCTTTATTGCAGCGCTGGGAACCACTGGGGATAGCTCCACCATAAGTGCTCCAACAAGTTGACAGACTTTCAGAGATTATAGACTATAGAGTTATACGTATTCACAGGATTTCTGAGAATTCGTTTGCATAAACATGAGATTTCCTGGAACTCATTAATATATGCAAATGTCCGATCCGCATGCGCAGTTGTTTTCTTTTACAC
>JAVKLA010000001.1:37876905-37892165 GCA_034782735.1 Sagittarius serpentarius
CTCAGAAAAAGCAAGAATGTTAGCCTTGGTTAAGTGAAATAAACATATTGAAGCCTTGGTTAGGAAAAGCAGGAATGCAAGCGAAATAATGCAAATGGAACACACTGAAGCTTTGGTTAGGCTTTTCAACTCTTTCAGGGCAGATGAGCAAAAAAAGATTTAAGTGACATTTATGAAGTTCTGGTGGGATTGGATTCAGCTGTTCCTGGGATAAGAGCTGCCCTTGGCTATACAGCAGTTTGGACCAGCTTGAGATGAATGAAAGACTAGAGATAAGGAAGAGAAAAAGGAGAGGAAATGTCTGCAAAATGAAAATACATATAATCAGGTTTTGCTGAGACAGGTGGGGAGCCCAATAAAGGCTGTGTTATCTGAACCACAGATGGTCTATGAGGGACTGCGGAAAGGGGGAAGATGAGAGTGACCTTTGGAAAACCCTGGTGAATGCAGTGGCTCAGCAGCAGGTCCCTTTCACCAGACTGCCTCAAGAACATTTTCCTACCTTGCCTTTTCTTTTCTTTGAAGTGAGGCACCGTCAGGATCGCTTGTACTTTTTGTTTTCAGCTGTCACCCAGTCCTGCTGCAGTCAGAATTGAATTTATCAGCCCTGTCATGGAGGTGCAGCAACTGAAATAACTGCAAATAGGACAGGCTTTGAGTGCTGAGGCAAACAGCTGCTGGCTGGCTGGGCCGTCCCGAGAAACAGCGTTCAGCTGCAACCAGAAGGAATTAGGAAGCTACTGGGTAGGATAGGCTGTTTTCCCAGGAAAATATATCTTCCTTGTTTGTCTTGGTTTGTGGCAGCTGGAGAGGGATGGATGGTGCGGAACGCACCTTTCCTTCATCCAGCCCCATGACGTGGCTCAGCCAGCATCATGGTGGTGGGAACTACCTGCTGCAACGGCTACACTGCCAGCGTCTCCCACTGGCGTGGGTCACCCTGCGCTGTAGCTCAAGGGATTGCTAAGGTCCCCTTTCTTGTCCCCTGGAACATGTACCTCCAAATCTGGGCCGTAAGAGTGGAAGGGGAGCTCAAGCCCTGTACCCTGTTCATTCCAACATCTCTCGGGGGAAAACCCTACAAAAGGAGCTCGCTTAGATTAAGATGCCATGAGTAATTTACTATGGAGATTTCTGTGTGCTAAAACCTCTTTGGTAGCAGACTTTGGGCATGTTGTTATGCTGGGGTAAATGTTTAAATGCAGAAGTTGATCCTGCTGGCCAGGCTTTCAAGGGAGATGGCCTCAACAGCTGAAGAGGTTTCTCCATTTTGAGCATCCCCACTACTTTATGATTGACTGATTTTTTAACTCTTTTTTTTTTAGCTTTGGCATATCTGGAGGCTGGAAGCTCAGCAGAAACCTCACAACTGCCCTTTCTCTTTTGAAACTCCTACAGGGCCAAACAGCAGCCCCAGCCACACTTGGCAGGATGGTGAAGTGCCGTGAGAAGGACATGCACCTCCTGTCCTCCCTATTGGTCTGAGCTTCTGTATCAACACTTTACAACGCTGCCATTTATTGGCAGCAAAGCTCAGTGAGGAGTTTATTAAAGCTTTTTGTGGAGGAATGGCAAAGTTGTTTTGAATGTCACTGCTGAAGGTGAGGAAATGGGAGTAGGCGGTAAAACACCCCCCTCAATATATTCATGGCATGACTTGGCTAAGAAGGAGCATCCCCAACTTTATGGCTCTTGGAAGAGCAGCGGCAGCTGCAACTGACCTGCAGATGTTGGCCTCTCAGAGGGACCCACTGGCCACCTGCTCCAAATTGCTTTTGCCAGGAGCTGGCTTGAAACGAAGGCGCTGATGGCTCCGGAGGGATGGAGACTTTCTCCTGACGAACACCTGATCAAATCCAGCTCAACAGCGAGTCATCAGAAATTATTCATGCCGCTCTTCCCTCAGATGGTTGCTAAATTGCGAGAAACACTGCCAATGTCAATAGTTACCCAGAGGTAACTACGGAGCAAGGGAAGAAAGCAGGGATTCTTCTGCCAGTCCTCTTTTTCCTCCAGAGCAGCAGTGCTCAGGCAGGTCTGTGGGAAGGAGACTGCTCTCCTCCTGTTCCTTCACTGTCACTCCTTTAGAGCTCTGTAGCTGAGGCTTTACAATATACAAATAAGTAGCTGTGAGGAGATGCAAACACAGCCAAGACATTCCTTAAATGCTTTGCTGCAACAGCTTTTTATCCTTAAAATTTTTGGGGATGCAACTGTCCTTTGCTAGTGGATAGGCCAGGATACAGCACTGGTTAAACCTTCTGCAGGCACAGGAATTGTTCTGGTTACCTCCCCTTAATGTAATTTAACAAGATGCAAAAAGATTTAATAAACCATGTGTGTATGAGTGTGCCTGAAACAGCAAAAAAAGGAAAGTTTTCCAGGACCCATTTGGTGAAAGCAGAGCTGCATCTCACAGATTATAAACCTATTACACATTTAGTATTTTTCCCGGGGAACGAGCCCAGCTCTGCAAACCTCGCACTGTGCAGAGCGTCCCATTATGAACTGTGTGAAACCAGCAAAACAAAACCATCTTCTATTCTTTTTTTTTTTTTAATACCTTTCTGAATCTTGTTAGCTATGAAATACCTCACATTTGCTGCATACTGCGGCAATAAATACAAAATGAAGTGAAAGAGGATGTGGATTATTAAACTACACTCCTTAATAGATTTGATTGCATCTAATGTCTAAATCATGCGGCATTGCTGAGACATGAGCAGCACTTCCTGGTACAGCAGAGCCCTTTAAATTGAAGGCCTGATGAAGGAAAAGTCCCTCTATGGGAATACATATTCAATGTATGATAGCATAATGCCCTATTATAATGGTAGGACACACATCTTCCTTCCCTCTATGGAACCGTGATTACCATCCTGGACAGAACTGAAGTGGTCTTCATAATTTGAACATCACTTGCTCCTGCTGTGTTTTTCTGCTTTTAAATTGGAGATATTTGTTGCAAATCTCTCCTTTTCTTGCTGTCAGAATCCTCACATCAGAAGAGCGGCTAATTGACAGTAGGGCTGATCTAAAAAATAAAAATAAAAATGGTCACTGAGGAAGCCAGCAAATGTTTACCTTTTTGGTTTAGATACAAAATTTTAATCATACTAAAAAAAACGGTTGTAACTGTTAAAACGTGTTTTTGAAATAAATCTGCAGGGGTGTGGGTAATGAGATGAATAATTGTCTTCAGAAATAACAGAGGTAGCGTCTTAGCACTCAAGGTAAAACTCACATGGGAAAGGACTGCCAGGGCTATGGGCTGCTTACCTGAACTGTTAACTCCAGGGAGGGTTCATGTGACTCAGGGAACTTTTACGCAAGTGACAAAGACCTGGTGGGACGGTCCACTCTCTGTAAGCCCTGGAGATCTTCTCCTTGCCACTCCCACCCCACAGCAGAGAAGAAGCTGCTCCAGACCTTGCTAGCCTAGCACGAGGTGCAGCACCTGGTCTAGTGACCGTGCACAGTGCCAAGCCAGCCATTTTATCTGGTCCTGCTCACTTCCACCTTCCCCGAGCAAACAGCTGGGTGGCCTCTACATGTCGCTGCTGGGGGTGCTCCTGAGCTCTTGCCCCCCACTGCCTCCTCGCCCTTCTTCAAGGCATGGTCTTGCTTCCTTGCTGCATCAGTTCTTCCCTTCCCTTCCTCTTTTACTACACCTGCTTGTGCCATGGCCGCTTTCCTCGGGGCAATGGATTTCTGAGCTGACTGTTGTTATAACCACACGGTCTAGCACAGCTTTGTGTTAGCATGGGGCTGTGGACAGTCTGACAGGCCTGCCTCCTTGCTGCCACTAGCTCTGGGGTCTCTCTGGGTTGTACTCCATGTTGTGCTTCAAACTGGCCTTCAAGATAACAACAGAAAGTTTTGGGGTTCTGGTTATAAACTTCTTGCAATCGCCAGATGCTTCATTTTTATTTGCTCACCTCCCTCTCTTCCACTGACATTTTAATGGCTATTTATATGCTTTCTGGAGAAAAAAAAAAAAAAAGGAAGCTCAATAATATATTTTTCCTATACTTTTTTATTAGGCCACTATCGAATTAAGGTATATTTATTTTTATTAACAGTTATTTTTACTGTTCTTTTCCAGAACATAAGAGGCACCAGTAAGTAAGGCTGTACATCAGCCCATGACGGAATGTGCAAGTGTCACTGCTGCATGGAGCTCCTTCTCTTGCTCTCCTCCTTACTGTGTGTCACCTTCACACCACCGCCATCAGCTCTCAATCACTCCCTATGACGGAGGTCAAAGAGTACTTGCAAAGTCTTAAGTCTTCCTGCTGACAGTCCAAGGGGCTGCTGGAGCACTTGAGACAGGCTTCCTCTCCCTTTCTCAGCCTTCATAATGAACACTTCTTTTTCCTGACCTTGAGGTACTTAATATTTCTTTAGTGCTCTGCTAGCAATGGTGTCAGCTGGCAAATTATTGTGACTCGGTTAGCCTGACTTTTTCTGGGCTTATTTCTTCATAGGTGTTCATCATAGCAAAATCTGTATGTAATTTACTACATGATTTCCTCACCTTTACCAAATCTTCAATGCGGGTAAATTGGAATAGATCCTAAATTCAGTACCACCGTTGCTAGGTTCTGGCTCACAGCAATGGACTTCATGTGAATGTACTGGATTAACAGTTAAAATGCTTTGTGATATACTTATCAAAAGACCTTGGGTCACTCATTTAGTCTTCCTTTGTTTCCACTTGCCACTCATAAAACGGACATCACACTCTTCCTTCTTCTTGAATAATCCACAAAGCTTTAATGATTGTTCTCTAAACTATTTACATGCTGTTCACTTTCTATGTATTTGCAGGTTCTTTGGGACTGGGAGTACTTGGGGTCTCTTACAGAGTAGCTTTGCCAAATAAAATGGCAAACTGTCTCCCTTAATTTCTGTGCAGCACCCCATGATTTATCCTTCTGATTAAGGAAAAAAGTAATATGAACATTTAAAGGAGAATAATTTCTAAAAATTCGAGTGTATTTGGCATCAAGACTATCTCCCTCTGCAGCCATGAAATCCCACCAGGAATGGAGAGTTTAGAGAGAACAGTGAGCCTGAGATATCCCACCCCATCTCCATGTCAGGCAGGTACTGGTCCACTTGAGTAGCCTGCTTAGACTGTGCAGTCTAGTGGCTTTGCTTGTATTGCTCTGGAAAAGTGACCTCTGGCATTTTAAAAGATGGCGAGTGCGATATATCCTTTCCGAAGACAGGTAACACGGCTGTGTCATACATAGCCTGCTCCAGGCAGTGTACTCCAGCCACATCTAAGACCTACCTTGCCACTTACAGTCTATGTGGCAGCCCAATCTGACTGTGAAGGTTGCCTCAGGGCTACCTTTAGCGTGCAATGAAGATGACCCAACAGCCACACAATGCCACAGGGCACCCTGAGCACACCTGCAGGGCAGCTATCTCCAGCTAGCTCCATTTCTATGAATCCTATCCACGGTCCTTCTGACAGGTGCACTGTCCTGCCATCAAATGGTTATTTCTCAATAATTTGGGTGGTACTTGCCTTGGCATGAAGAGAGACATTCACATTTCATCTGGGCAGGAAATCTATATTCTGTATTATTCTTGTGTTAATAATACAGAGGGCTAAATCAAAGGTGAATTGATTTCCTGAAGCTGAACAGACTTTTGGCGTTAGCACAGATACAGCCACAGTCAAAGAGCAGACCTTTCAATTTAGTTCTTCTGCTGTCGATGTAAATAAAATTGCTCATGAAGCAAATTGCAGCCAGTTATTGTCTGTACTCAGAACCATTATGTTCTTTGGAAATGATCATTTATGTTAGACAGCAGATTATGTTTCTATGAAAGTGTGTAAGGCAAATGCAAAGCACAATTTACCTTGAAGGTCAGCTGAATATTACAATCGGCACTTACAGGTCATTATTATGCAGCTAAAATGATCCCAGGGAAAGGAGTGATATTTGTGAAACAATACAAAACCAGAGATTCTTGATTAGCTGATACGAACCAAGAGAAAGAGCCACATGGGCTGTTAATCCATATGACCATGGAGGGCTGGAGGTGCAGTTTCAGCATAATTGTCTGGCTTGTGTAAGCAACACACAGGTGTGGGAAGGCACCCCTGTAAGGACATGGCAAGGAGAGGGAGAGATCTTCCCTTTGGTGCGTCACATCAAGAGAAGGACTTAACTCCAATTTACGTACCATTAAAGGTGGGGATTTGGTAGACAGAGCAGGAAAATAACCCTGGGCAGAGAGGTGGCCTTGCTGGTAAAGCAGAGCACCCATCTGAATATTTCTGTGCATGTTTTGGTGAGCAAAATTACTGTCACCTGAGAAAAATGATTAGCCACCCACCCTGACGCATGGCCTGTTCTTCTGCCTCCGAGGCAGAAGAATGAGTTACAGCCAACTACAGTCAAAAGGCTGGTGGTTACACTGCTGTGAAATACTATCATTCTGCTCAGGTACAATCTTTGTACTGGTGCTTGTGGCTGCATAAAAGTCCAGTCACCAAAGTGCTCTTTCGCTCTGAGTACACAGAGCAGCAAGAACTGGGTTACTGTGCCTCCACATTTCTCTTGGAGGCAGCCTGAGCTCAGCTGGGCTTCAGGCTGCCAGCCCATCCTGTGAGCCCTGGCAGTGTGGGTGTCCTTGCAGTGTGGGTGTCCTTGCAGGAAAGGCCCTGAGCTGCACAGCCTGCGTGATCTCAATCGCACAACATTGCTGCAGAGGCAGAGGGGAGATTTGGAGATTGCCAAGCAAGTACCCCGCAGAGAGACAGACGCCATCCACACGGCAGTGCAGTTATCCTTGGAGCACACCCCGAGGTGCTGGGGTCCTCTTAGGTTCACTAGCTGGGTCACCCAAAGCTAACCCTCACCACCCCTTTCACGTGGCTGGCCAGCAAGGAAGATAGAGCAGAGTCTCACACTCTTGGGGTGAGTTCCTCGACAGCTGATTTTGGAATAAGGAAGCTCTCAAAAGAGAGGATGTCACTTCTATCAAGAGTGAACGATCATAGAGAAGCATGCGCACAGGGAGCTCTGCTGGGAGCTGCCTCTCGATTTGGGCACAGAGACCGATTCCCCTGCACAACTGGCTCGTGTAGCCAGCACTCACTGGGTGTGCATCCTCTGCCATGACAGCCCAGGCTCCAGCAGGTTCAGGGATGATTTTCAGCATTTATTGGAGATCCACAGTGGCATTCTGTTCAGCAAAAATGTCTCTTTTAAAAGTGCTTTGCGTTCTGGAAAGGAAAACTCCAACAGTCATGCCTCTATTGTCGCTGGCTAATTACAAACTGCCTTGTACAACCCATTTCAAAATCCTGCAGGCAGCTGCCTTGTGCCTTTACAGAGAGCAAAAAGAGTCCTGAGAGCTCTGAAATGGTGACTACTAATCCTGGTGCAGGCACCTCCAGAAAATGTGAAATGGTGGACCTGGCTGTCAGAAGGAATCATCTGGAAGACATGTCCTAGTGCCTTTTCCAGGCTAATTGGATGAGATGCTGCAATCACTTCCAGTACAGGTCTGATGTTTGATGGAAATAGCACAGCCATGACCTGGCAGTATTGGTGGTCCCATGCTAACGGTTCATGGGAGAGAAAGGGACTGTTAGTACCACTTTGATGTATAAAACTGGCTTCTTTTACTACCAAGCTTACAGCAGGAGGCAGGATGGGAATTGCTCTAAAACACTGCTGGATACAGAAATAATAAAAAAACCCTGAGTAGATTATAAGTGAATGTCCTTTTTAATGGTGCTGTCCCTAATGAAGTATAGCTCTCCAACCTCTGTCAAAAGTTTCCTTTTTCTGCCTGTTAACATCAGACAATCAATCTTGTCCCGTCGCTTCAGCAGAATGCAACTCTCTCAGCTCACTGGGGAAAGACTTCTTTTTTTATTTCCTCTTTAATTAAGCTCTGCGGCATGCTGCTTTACTTGCAAGGCTCAAAGATGTATGGACATTGCTTGAAACAAACCATTGGAGAGAAGAGCATTAAAGATAGCCCTCTCTAACACTAAGTGGTCCAAAGCCACAGGTAAAGTAATGCACAGGCAACAACATCAGCAACAAAAGGAGATAATGATACACAATTACTGGATTTGCAAATACTCTGCTGGGATCGGGGCATCTAAACACACTATACCAGACTGCCAAAATGTACAAAACATTTTTTTACAATTGCAAAGCAAGAGGGCACTTAGTAGCAGCACACATGGTATGGCAGGTTCTTTGATTAGCATGAATGCCTCCGTCGAGATAGTAAGAGACAGGAACAGATAAATGCTTTCCATCCAGTTTTACTACCGTCTGCATCGTTGTTCCTGTAATGTAGTCAGAGGTGATTTTAAACAGTTGTTAACAGGTAGAGGTTGGACCATTCAAATAGACGTTCATCAGGCACCTGCCTGATGATAACCCAGGTCTCTACAGATGTGAGCTGGTCCCTAACCACTGCCTTCATTGCTCGCCATCCATGCTTAGCCCATTAGCTTGCTCTTGTTGTTCAAAGCAGTCAGTCCCCCATTA
The DNA here is from genome assembly GCA_034782735.1 of Sagittarius serpentarius. NCBI lineage: Eukaryota > Metazoa > Chordata > Aves > Accipitriformes > Sagittariidae > Sagittarius > Sagittarius serpentarius. Next base: position 37,885,443 of record JAVKLA010000001.1, read on the forward strand.
CTGCCTGCTTATGCCTGTCTGTTCAATAGAGGTGGCTGGCTGCCCTTTGTCAAACACTTCAGGTTACCCTTGAAATGCTTTTACTTTCCGTGCTCTGTTGTGCTATCCAGGCACCGCCTGGGCATTCACCTGTTGACTATGCAAGCCATATGCCTTCCCCTGCATCTGGACCATCATTAGAAAAACTGGTAGACATAACTACTGACCAAGACTTCACAGCATTATCTGTATTGACAGCCTGAGACATTGCTGGTGGGGTAGGTAAGGCTACATAACTATAAATTATATAAATTAAGCAGAGGTTAAGTATGCGATGCAATGCTTTTGGCCTTCCTGACTCCATGCCCTTGGTCATTTATTGTTTCTCCCATGACAGTGCTTAGAGGTTCTCGTGACACATAAGATGCTGTACATCAACAGAGAAAGACAGACACCATTACAGAGAATTTGCCGTCTCAGTAGGCAAGCAAATAATCTTATGAGTGTCAGAGGTCAGGACCTGGGTCCTTGGCTTTTTCCGCTTATGTTCTTCTCTATTCATAATATCTCTGTGCTGGAGACGCTATACTTTCCTCATAAGGACATGTAGGGTCTTCTACCTTACTGCCTATTTTCATTCCAGCAGGAACTCGGTGTCCCTGAGACCTTTATACTTTACTAAATTTGGTTGAAACTGGTGGGGGAAAAAAAAAATCTGCTGTGGAAGGGCTGAGTCACATGGAGTGACTGCATTGATACTATCTCATTAGAAGACCAGGTTAAACAACATGGAAGAAATTACTGTTTTAATCTTTGCTTTTCTGGTGAGGAATGTAAGCAAAAAGCAATGCAGTTTGAAAGGGTTTGAAATATAACAAGCAGCTTGACTTGTGAATTCTCATGTTACTGGGCTGTTTATGAAAATCTTTTTGCACAAGAAAGTACCTGGTGGCTTTAGATTAGATTATACATACCTGTTAGGAATAAAGCAGAAGGGGATTCTGATAAAAAGACCAAAGGCATAACCCATAAATCAAGAAGCGAAACAAAAATGGAACCTGCTGTTGATGGAATTTCCATTGATTTATTTGAACAGCCCCAGTATGAATAATAACTTAATCTGTCCCAAGACTCTCTCCCCACAGCACACTGATTTACAGCAGCCATCCATCTCTTTTCATAATTAGCAGGCTCTGACAGTATTTATTCTTCTCTGCCCACCTTCATTACCATTAAAATTTAGACTTCCTCCCCGCTCTGGAGCAGCCAGCATTCATGCTGTCTGGTGCACTGGGATTACTCAACAGCTTGATTTGTGGAGGTGTTTTCTTATATCCCACCTCCTTTGCACTGGCAGGTAGAGTCTACTGCTTGCAGAAGGAAACTTTTCTAGGAATGCAGCAGAAATCAACACAGCTTCGGTACTGGGTGGCAAAAAAAGAAATGGGGCTATAAAGCTGCAAGTTAAGACATGGAGCAACCAAGTCTCATCTGCCTCCCCTCGAATGCTCAACAGAAGCAAAGGGAACCAAGCTGGCCAAATGATTGGTTAATGGAGTAAGTCAGGCTCCTTTGTTATAGGTGATTTTCTTCAATCTGAGGTTCCTTTCCAGTCTAAACTTTAGGGAACCCATGTTGTCTAACACACCACAGAAGCAGATGACAAATTTATTTGAAGCATAAAAAGCATAAATTAAGATGTGTCCTTTAAATTTGGAAATATTTCTTAAATAGCTGAATGTAAGATCAGGTGATTTTCTGTGTCAGCATAATTACATTGATGGCACGGCATTATATCACTGGATAACGTTATCCTAGAGTTGATTTGGTAAAGAGAAAGCAGCTGCTTCTTCTTGGACAGACTGCCTTTCCAGAATGCTAGATGGGCCTGAAGTTTCATAACCAACCTAATTATACACGTATTGCTTATTAGTATGGTAAATCAAGAGATGGTGTTAGGCATTTAACTGGCACATAATACTGATGTGAAATTAATTAAATAATCATTGGCAGATGTATTTATGTGACCATTTTTGATTATTAACTGAAATTTAATTAAGTTGCTTGTGGCAACATGTGACATAATCTCTGAACAGTTTTATTGGATATACAAATGGAACCTCATGTTTTAACCAGTTATTTTTGGGTTCAGAGCTACCTCTCTCTGTCTATGGAGTGTCACTGGTTGAGCATGGGCCTTATGGTAGATGGACAAATGCGACTTTATTTGCTCAGATCATTCTGGGTGAAACATTTTGCTCATTTTTCTCTCTCTTTGTAGGAACTGTTAGAAGGTGACAGGGCGACCAAAGGAGGTATCCCAGAGGACACACACTAAATCCATTCAAAAGTGCAAACTGTGGTCTCCTTTTTTGTAAGTCAGAAGGACCAAAGTCAAATACATCATTTATTGCAAATTCTTCTTTCTGCTTGAATGACCGTGTCCATTTTCTGGATACGGCGACAGAATAGAGGCGAAAATGAAGTGCCTGTCTCACCCTGTGAGCACGCAGCTGACATGATGATGAAATTTCACTTTCCGTACCCTGATTGTCCACCTTAATCACAGGCCCATACATGCCAGCTTCATTGAGAAGCTGATTGCTCATGAATGTCACCCAGCCCCTGAATCTCCTGCAGAGTATCTCATCACATGTGCTTATTTAGATAAACAAATATTGCTGAGAGCAGCACAATGAATGAAACCTTATTTGCACAGCTTTGTGACTTGTGACTGAGCTTGCTGGTGTCTAGGAAGGGACATACTCATCCTGCCGAGTTTTTGTCGGTGAGGATACCTGTAGGCTCTTCTTCTCTTTTCATGGTGCAAGTATTCATGGAACTTGTAAGTGGGCATTTGAGAGCTCTGCTCCTGTGTCAAATTTGGCTGCAGACAAATGGTGCTTTCAGAATTTACTGTTGGGGGGAGACCCAGAATCTGGGCCTTCAGACTGATACTAGGAGTCCATAAACGCTGTTTTCCTAGACAAAATAGGCTCGAACGATCCCTTACAGGCAAACCGAAGAGCAGCAAAACAGCAAGCCTCATTTTGCTCACGCTGTCTCAGGCAATCATACCGCAGTCTTTTCCGTTACATTTATTATAACAAATCCCATTGTGCCCCTCTAAGAGGGGCACCTCCACAGCACAGTTTGCTGACAAGTTATTTATAGGTCTAAGTGTGTCTGTTGGTTTGTCTAGTCCTTCAGCACAAGAATGATTTTCAGTATCGCTGCTCTTTTTTTTTTGTATCTGAGCTAGTTTAACACCACAGGTGCTATCTTAAACATCACTTAGATCCCTTACCTCATTATTCTACCATACTTCTCTCTTTAGTTGTGTTTACCAGGAGAACTGAACTAGAAGACAAACCCCTTGCTGATTTTTGGTTATAGTGTGAGACATTTGCTATTGGGCATATAGTCTTGATAAGGGAACTCGGAGAAAGCTATTAAGGAGTAGTTTATATCAATGGTCAATGCCCTTTATAGTACCACCTCTGAAAAACCTCTTCATTCAGTTGCTCTGTCAAGCAGCAATAACTGCCTCTACTGATTTGTGGCAAAGCCAACAGAAAGAACAAGTACTTCCTCACCTTTGGTGTGTGTGAAGGTGTCGAGGTTTAACCCCAGCCAGCAACACAGCACCACGCAGCCACTTGCTCACTTCCCCCCCACCCAGGGGGATGTGGGAGAGAATAGGGAAAAAAAAAGTAAAACTCATGGGTTGAGATAAGAACAGTGTAATAGGACAGAAAGGAAGAAAATAATAATGATAATAATGATAATGATGGTAGTAATGATAATGATAATAATAAAAATTACAACAACAACAATAATAATAATAAAAGGACTGGAATACACAAAACAAGTGATGTACAATGCAGTTGCTCGCCACTCACTGATCAATACTCAGTTAGCTCTCGAGCAGTGATCCGCCATCTCCCCCCAGTTTATATACTGGGCATGACATCCCATGGCATGGAATACCCCTTTGGCCAGTTTGGGTGAGCTGACTTCGCTCTGTCCCCTCCCAACTTCTTGTGCCCCTCCAGCCTTCTTGCTGGCTGGCCATGAGAAGCTGAGAAATCCTTGACTTAGTCTAAACACTACTTAGCAACCACTGAAAACATCAGTGTGTTATCAACATTCCTCTCATACTAAATCCAAAACATAACACTATACCACCTACTAGAAAGAAAATTAACTCTACGACAGCCAAAACCAGGACAGTTGTGTAAAAAGGTAAAAGTTAATTTTTTTTTATTGAAATACAAAGAGAGCAAGACAAGTACCTGCCCATTGTGGTGGCTGACTTTTATAGACACTTGTGCCACAGAGCCAGAACTACACAGTTGTCAAAACAGTACTTCACCAGTTTTGCCAGCAGTTTTTGCAATATTGGAAAAGTGAACACTATGGACAGGAAGGAAAATCAAATTTAGTTAAGCACATTTGGCTTAATAGGATTATCCAAAAGGGGTAGTGACCTAAACAGCCAGATGTACCACCTGGACCACACATTTAATTAGAACCACTGGAACTGTAGAATCTGTCACAATTTTTATTGTTAATATTCTGTGTAAGATTCCAGAGTTTTAGACTACCAAAACTATGATCATTTGTTATTGCTGACTTGTTATTGCAGGTCCATGAGGATCTCCGGTCAGAACCAATACGAGCTTATACTGTGTTACATTTAAATTCAAACTGTGTTTGGGTTTGATTGTAATAGAGACTGTAATCACAATTGCTTGCTTTTCCCACCCAGGTTGAATTTGTGCTCATGAGGGCATTCTAATGCACTATGGGGGCTCTATCATAAGAATATGCCTTGAAAGATTGGTGTAGATAATTTGGAGTGTTGGGGAGTAGGTGTGGCAAATCAGGTTGATACCAAGATGCTTTGGAAACAGGTTCAACTAATCACCAAAAAAATGACTGAGGGTGGTGTAGGCAATGCCAACAATCTGGTACTTTACATAATTGAGAAATTGTATTCATAAATTGAATGATAGGATTATTGTTCCATTCTCAGGATAAGGAAAAACACGATACAAATAAGGATGAGCACAGTACCACAGATGTTATGGTCATCTTAAGGTTATGATTTCCTGTGTGCACCCTAGTCCCATTCAGGCCAAAGAATCCATCCAGATACAATTTGTTACCAGAAAAAGATAAGAGATTAGCGAGTTTTGGAGATAAGCCAAGCTCTAGTGATAGTGAACAAGAAATAGCCATTTGGAATAATGAACAAGAAATAGCCATTTGGAAATGGCTATCTATAAGCCTTTTTCTTAAGGAGAGAGTAAAGTAACAGATATTTTACCAGTGGAAGATTTCTTAATAATAATAGTATCACTCTGAGAAAAAGGACAAGTTGACAGTGGGTTCTCAGGAGGTTTTGTGGGGTAGGATAGCTGGAAAATGAGCTCACTTCACTGGGTATCCAGCGGGTGTTTGTTGGTTATTCAGGCATTGAATGGCCTCAGGTCAGACTTTGGCCCATCTTCCTGTATATAAATTTTTGTCTTAGATCTTGTTTTAAAAGACTATTCCAACTGTCAGCCATACCATTACTTTGAGGTCTATAGGGCAGTTGGAATACCCAGGTGACTCCACGGCATTCATACCATCCTTGGACAATTTTATTTTTAAAGTGTATGCCATTCTCATAGTGCATAGCAGAGGACATAGGAGTACCAGCACACAGTTAATTAAGCCTTGCCACTGTGGGAAGACCATCTGCTGTTCAACTGTAGAAAGCTTTCCCTAAACCCGATGCCATTCAAATCCAGTAAGGAGGTAGCGCCACCCCTCGGGTGTTCGAGGGAGAGGTCCAACGCAATCAGTTTGCCAAGTGACCAGGGAATTTTACTATCTCTGAGGTTAGTGAAGGTTTGGCCTTCCTTGCAATGTTTTCTAATTTCTGCACATATTACACAGCTGGATATCAAGGTACGTGCTTGTCAAGTGGTTAGTGACCACCCCCCGTATGCACTTAGTTAAATCATCTGTACCAGTATGTCCTAATGAGGCACGCAGCCAGTGGGCTAACCAGTTCCATTTAGTGAAATCAGGGTATATAGCAATATTAATTCAAGCTAGCCAGTCAGCTTTGGCATTGAGTTTGGTTGGCTTAGTGTTAGCATTTTTGTGGGTGGATGTATGTCCTGCTCAAAGGGAACTGGGCAAAGCTAATTTTTATAGTTTTTCCTAATATGGGCATCCTGAAAGTTCTCTTTTCCATACTTGCCAGTCATGTTGTTGCCAGTTTTCCAAGCCACTGCTTGGATCCAACCCAGACAGCATAGGAGTCAGTATAAACTGTGCTGGCTCCAACTTCAATATTGTCACTGCAAAGTACACTACCCTTACTCACCAACACCTCTTATCATCACTTAGCCACACATGCCAGTAAAAGTGAGTCTGTTTATTGTTCTCAACTTATTATTTTAGGAAGGAAATCTTGTAAGAATGTAGCTGCTAATGTTTCCAGAATTATTTGTTGGACTTTGTCTACTGGTTTCTTGCACATAACTCTGTTAGTTTTGCAGGGCAAGGTTTTGGTGCTACAGAGGTGGCTTCTGTGAGAAGCTGCTAGAAGCATCCCTTGTGTCTGACAGAGCCAGTTCCAGATGGATCCCAGACAAATCTGCCACTGACCAAGTCTGAGCCAATCAGTGACAGTGGTAGCACCTCTGTGATAACATATATAAGAAGGCAGAAAAGTTGCTGCAC
>JAVKLA010000001.1:37905131-37917908 GCA_034782735.1 Sagittarius serpentarius
CCTTGCACTTGGCCTTGCTGAACCTCATGAGGTTCATACGGGCCCACTTCTCAAGCTTGTCCAGGTCCCTCTGGATGAAATCTTTAGATATTGGTTCAATAAACATGATTCCAGTAACTGCAGAGGAATATAGCGGGAGCTGGCTTTAATCTTAAGCATTTCTTAGACATGTGCAATCTCAGGCACCAAGTGGGAGGTTCACCCCCTCGCTGCCCAAGTGTGGGTCACCCTCACTGGTCCATGGAGCTCTGCATCAGCCCCTGGCCCTCCTGGGCTTGAGATTTGACATCTGATCCACTGAGGCTGGCTCATGTGATCCTGAAGTGGGGAAGGTCATGATGTTGCCCTGGCACTGATGGCACAAGGTCTCCTCGTAATCTTTTAAATCTCTTAAACTTTTAAAGAAAGCTTGTTAAAAGGTGATCCCCATACACCCTAGGCTTACCACTCTCATGTGGCTGAAGTAGCAGGGTCCACATTTTGGCAAAGACATTGGAAATCTATTTAAGGACCAAATCTGCCTCTGTGGGAAAGCAAGGAGCTGAGTAGCCCCAACCAGGCACAGCATCCCGAATGTCAAATCGAGAAGGGACTAACTGACTCCAGTTGTTACAGCTTTGGCTCAGGGCCCTGTGGCCAAATGCAGCCCGGATGGGTGAATTTGCCCCCCATGGGAGCACAGCTCTGGCTCTGGAGAAGCCTTTTTCTAAACTAAAGGTCTCATTTTAGGCTGTTTTCCATAAGAGGTTGAAATATGTCTCTATTTAATGATGGTGAAAATTGAAGGTGGCCAGTAAAGCTGTTGTAATTGTGTTTAGTGCTGAGACAATGAACCTAGTTAAGATTCAATTTGCTCTTCCCCTTTGTTCCCTCCTTTCAGTAATAAATATTTAATTATCGGTTTCAAAGGCTCAGTGAAATTCGTCACCTTGCAGAAATTGCAGCGATCTCCATATTGCCAGAAAGAAGTGTGACCCCATTGTTTTTCCAGATGAAAATATTTATTCTTTTACAGAAAATTCTAAGCAATCTTCTGGCTTGAACTATCAAACCATGGCCTTTCCCCTCCTTGATTGCAGGCGTGGAAGCTGACAGAGTTGTGCTCACATGCTGAGTGCCATGAACACGAGCTTCCCGCAGTGCAGCCTCATCCTCCGTGTTGGTGTCTGTGTGACCCCCTTCTCCTCTGCCACCAGGAGGTACCTGGCAGGGCAAAGGCTCAGCACCAGACCTGTCCCATCACCATGAGGGAGAGGAGCCCCTCAGCAAGGTCCCACATTTATGTCCTCATTTGAGCTGACTTGTAGCAGAACTTACTCTAAATATTCCCATTGCCAAAAGTCCCAAACCCTACAGACCCAAAGCCACTCAACCCCAGCCTGATCCATACTTGCTTGTCTTAGAGGAAGGACCAATAGCCCCATGGGTGATTAGGCTGACCTGTTCCCTTTGCTCTGAGCACTGGTCCCTGCATTACAAAAGTGGGTATTGTAGGAAGTCATTGCAAAACCACTGTTCATTTGTTATCACCTGTGTTCCGTGGATCATGAGGGAAACTCAGCCTTGAAATTTTCACAGCTTGGGCCAGAAGCTGTCAAGTAAGCTAGCTGCCTATATGGTTGTTGACTAGAGTCTACATTTCAGTCCCAAGTACTGTGAGCATCACAGTTAGGATTTCTTTGTTTCTTTACTTATTAGATGCTGAAACAGACTGAATTGGTACAACCAGGCACAGGATATCAGTGTGGTACTCTTGTTGCCACTATGTTATTCATCAAGATTTCCTGCAAACAGCAGTAACTGCTGATTCTCTGAGCCAAAGACACTGTAAGCACAAAACTAACAGAACCTTGCTATGTAAATGATGAGTGCATTATAAATAGACAGTGGTACCCATCTATTCTGTTTTACTATATGCCACTCCAAAACTCCAGGTGCTTTAAAAATATGAGTGAAAAGTATAATGATTTTCAAAAAATAGAATTCTGAGGAAACATAGCAGAGCATAGAAAAACCACAGCACAATTTCCATTTTGTAGCCTGCTCTTCCTTTCAGGCTCCACATTTCCTCAAGGAAGTAATCTGCTGACTGGGATTATTACCCAAGATAGCTTCCTCAAATTTAACAGCCTTTGCACTGCAGGACAAAGAAAGGGAAGGATGTGTCCGAGTAACTGGGAAATCTGCAGCAGGGTCAGGATAGATACTAATCTGCTGAGCCTGGCACTTTGCTGCACAAAAATTACATGTGTAAAAGGCATTTGCATCTTTTCTCTGTCCCTGCCAAGTCGTGCTCATAAAACAATTAAAATCGCACCTTCTCCCTTGCAGCTGAAAAAGAAACAAACCCAGAGCAACCCTCTTCCCTTTACAAATATTCCCCCTACTTCCAGGAATGCTGACAAGCATCATTCAGGTCTAACAACTTTGGGAAGATTAATAATTAGGATGCACAGTCATTGAGCTAGGTGCTCAGTGTTTAACAAGACAGATCACAACAAGCATAGTTCTTGTGAGTTGCTGGTAACACTGAACACTAGGGTTACTCACTTTCTGTCAGTCTTTTTCTCATTCCTTTCATCCCTTGACCTGTCCTTCTACTCATTCCCTGTTCAGCAGAATATCTGAAGTTGGCATAAACAGAATTTCTGTAATTGGCTTGTATATAGAAAGCAAGGGATATTTCTCTTAGGGAATAAATTTGATTTGTAATTGTTTTTCATAATTAAAACCCCTAAAGAGTCTCAGCGTGCACACCAAATACATTTTCTCATAAACTTTTGGTGCCTTCTTGCACTACAGAGTCTCCATTCTGGCTTCCCAGCTGTCTGTAAAGTAGAATGCTTCCACAAGCTTTTATTCATTACAAAATGATAGCTGAAAAGCAAAACAAGAGGTATCGTCACAGTCTTGATAGCAGAGTGCAGGAGCTGTCTGCAATCTAATGGCTCCTGCAATTACAACTTGATTGAATGCACTGATGAAGATGCAGACCCTTTCTTGAGTGCCATGTTGTGGGCACTTATTGATGCCTACACAGGTACTCATTAACATGCCATGACACAGACTTGACTGAGGATTACAGTTTGCACAAGTGAGAAAAGGAAAGCCTAAATGGAGGAGTATTTGCTTAGATTTTACTCATGGTCTTTTTGGAAAGTGTCTTGCATTGGACGTGCAGCCAACCAGTAGGGCATGAGGAAAGTTATCGAACATTTTTCCTTAACCAAATATTACTATGGTAAGCACCTAGAAGCCTTTATCAAGACTAGGTCCCAAGCAAAACTATTTTCCGTATTCCAAAGCAAGAACCAGCTTTGGTCCTAAAGTGCTACCAACCTAAAGAGACCAGGCAGGGAAACATATTGTGAAGGTCCTCTTCATTATGCAGGAAAATTGAGGCTCAGGACCCCAAACGTCACAGACAAGATGCTGGGGTAAGGCTGAGAGGAGAATCCATTTCTTCTGGTTTTAGATGAACTCCAAGTGGTGTGTGACTTTGGCAAGGAGGACTGATTTATGCATGTTGACACACACCGATGCTAGATCCTGCCTCCATTTGCTATCTGTGGCCTGTGGCTGCCTTATTTAATCTTGTTTTAGGTGTGTTACGACTTCCTCTCTCCCACGGCTCTAGAGGACGCTCAGTCCTCACAGCCCTGAACAGGCTGAGCTGCTTACTGCTTTCTTGAGATACCATAGCAGGGTCCTGTTGGATGCTGTATGAGACAGTGTAAAAATAACTCATGGCTACCAGAACCCCTGTCTCTCATGCCTGAGCCAGAGCCTGTTGGAGACAATGGGTAATTTTCTACTAATTCTGACGCACTTTGGGTTAGGCAGTAAACTGTTGCCATTTCTTCACTCCTTCCTCTGCTGTCAGTGTTACTCTGCCAAACAGGTGGAAACATGTTTTTAAAAATCAATAGTTCTTAGAGAAGTGAAGTAATGAATGAAACCTAAGTTATCAGTTTGGAGAGGTGGAGGAAAGATTTAAAGACGTGAAGACACTGACTAACAAATCAGTCCTTCCCTCTGGGCTGCTGTCACTGAAGTCCAGATGGTACCTGAGCGTCTCAGATGCTGGAGCCAAAGACCCTGAGTTCAGACAGACAGTTCATCATGGTGCAGAGTGGGGACCGGCTGCACAGAGGAGGGTATCTATTACCATGTTGCTACAGCTGCTTCCTGCTGAAGTGTGCTACATGCCCATTGCTTTGTTAAAGGTTAACTCATGCTGGGGAGTTTTAATTGTCTATTATCTACCCAGAAGGAACTAACTATCTTAAATAGACCAAGGCAAAAAGCTTTTTTTTCTGGCTTTTCTTTGCGTGTTTTTGAAAGAAATTTGTACATTAGTCAAACTCATGAATGAACAAAAGAAACATAATGGCAGGGATAGGTTCATTGGGGAAGGAGACCCTGGGTTACACAGATCCACCAGCAATGAATCTAAATAAAGTCAGGGAGAGTATCACTGACGGCTACACTTCAGTTATTATTGCAGTGATTGATAATGTGGTTGCTCAGCTAACATGGCGACGTGCATGGTCTAAAGGTCAGCAGCACAGCTGGCGAGATGGAAAACCATGCTGTTGTGATGGGATGGGCTGATCCCTCGTGGTCTGATACGCAGCCCTTGTAAATCAAGATTGATTTGGATTACAGTGCCCTGGTCCTGGGCTGTCCCGCATGTAGTAGCTCTGCAGGACTGGTCTGCAGTTTGTCCAACTTCAGCCTTTCCAAGTTCGGTTGCTAACTTTTACTGACATGGCCATTTCAGTTAGGTGGTGCAGCTAACCCCACTCATATCTGATCCCTTCCCTTAAATACAATGTAGGTTTCAGAAGAGAAATAGAATGGATTTATCTGTTTCTGTCAGAAAAATAGTAACACAAGTAATCCTTTTGTAGGGATATGACTGGCTTTACTCACTTCTGAGGAATACAATGTGATTTAATAACTGATTTGGAGAAGGGAGAGGTGTAGTGAGATTTCTGGTAGTTCACTCACTGAGGTATCATGGGCAGAACAGAAAGAGGTGGGAGACCTTATGTGAATGCTAGATAACTTGTAACGATGAAGGAAAGAGTACAGTATATTAAAACATAAGTGGTGCTAAGGACACCTTTCAGTGCACATTAATATCTCTGTTTTATTCCAGCAGTTCAAAACATTTAAGATTACAGATTTAGTCAGTGACTAAGCAGCATGAAGTTGGAGTAATGAGCATATGACATAATGAAAGAACAGGAAACAGGTATGCACTGATGAAGGCAAATAAAGGAGCTCTATGCAATTCTGTTCCCACAGCCATGGCTGTCATGTCCAAGTGTAACCCATTGCTTTAGTCCAAAATGAGAAGAGGAGGAGAGAGACCCACGGATTTTGTTGAAACTGCTGAATGCAGGGCAGAGCCAGGCACTCAGAAAGAATGAAGGACTGGAAACTTTTGCCACAGTAACAACTGTAATTAGCACCTTCTTATTTATCATACCGTAATCAGCAACAGGGACATGAAATAGGATTTGTCCCTGAGATTTGACCTGTCTTGGTAAAATGTCTGGATGAGCCATGTATAGTTACACTGCACAGATGAACATTTTCTTTTGCTTCTCGAATTTCCTCTCTGGATGTTTTGAGACCTCATACGTTTGGGGCAAGCTGTCTTCTGGTACTAAATTATTCAGGCTGAAATCACATAAAAATAGAATATTAGACAGTTTTAAAGGCAACTAGAAATCTGAGTACCATCTTTATTTATTATCAAATGGGGAACAAATTTGAAGCTGCTTTACTGCATTGTTCTATAAATATTGACTAAAGTATTGCTGTACAAGGAAGCATGTAAGTTATTACTCAGTCCTCTAAAGACAGAAAGGGAGAATCTTTCATTCATTTCATTGTATTGCCAGTATCTTAGAAGTCATTCATTCCAGGAAGAAGAGACATCTTACAGGTAATTTACTGTATTTGTGCCTTCTGTCCCATGGGCTATAATGCAAGACTAAGTGTCAGCTACTGCTTTCAGTCTTCATTTCTCTTAGATTACTCCATCCTCTTTCTATGAGGTGCTCTTCAATGTAATCATTATACTTGAGTCTGGCTCCCTGCAGGAAGCTTGAATGGTATCACTTGCAATAAAGGCTTTGGTTGGCTCCTTCATCTAAGGGTCTTTTCTGTTCCTGGAAGTAAATGGAGAAGCCAAGAGAAGATTTGTCTCTAGAGTGGGGACACTGAGCTGAGACCCGTTTGTACTCTGAGGCAGGAGAGGGGCACTGTGGTGGGGGTCTTCATCAACACGGGCAGTTGCTGGACATGGAGAAGGGCCAATGGAATAAAAACACAATTACTGAATTTGAGATGCAGATGAGCCTCTTTCTGTAAAAAGTCAAGAAGTATGTCTTTGTAGATGCTTCCATTTATATGTGGGATTCATCAACTGGGCAGTGACTTCTTTTAAACTGGACACAAAACCACATGCAAGTTTGTGATAGCAGATCATCATGAACAACACTGTTTCTTATAAAACAAAGAAGAATATCTCAGTGGAAACACAAGAGGTGCCCAACACCCTCTTAAGGCTCTGCCACTTATAGTGCTCAATTGCTGTAGACTGTACCAACATTCAGCATTTCACATACTGGAAATACAAAGATCATGAAATGTTGGTCCTCCATACCCTGAAACACAGACATCTTTGGGGGAAACCTGGTGGCTATTTGAAACAATACAGGGGTACTGAATGAGAAGAGAAGGATAAAAAATAGCTCTCCTTAATGAAAATTACAGGGAGAATTTTGGGCAGTTAGAAAGTAGCAAGGACTCTAGCTGAAATTAGTCAGGACATTAAAAAAAGGTAACACTTATGGGAAATGGAAGCGCAAAACTTCCTGGTGATTACAGTCATGGGAGGATGTCTGTGTTATCTTCAACTAAAGCAGAAAGTAGCTTTGGCCCAAGAGAGAAGAATCCCATTCACGGATAGGATTCACAAGCAAGTGTGTGAAAGCCAGCTGACAAACCATGGACATCTCTCCTCAGTGAACCTGTCAGCAGGACAGATGGTGCAAGCTCCCTTTAGATTAAAAAAATCATTAAAATAGCTCCCTTGCGCTCTTTTCGTGGACAGATGTTATTTCATGACTGAGTGCTCAAAAATGTGCCGGGTGTTGGCCTGTAGACAAAGGTCCTTGTCTCCCAAAGCTGTTAGTAGAGAAACCAAATGTGTGTGACGTTTCTTGTGGGGTCTGTGGCAAAGTAGAGGCATCTCCTCCCTGGGCAGGCAGGACCAGTGCTTTGCTTCTCGATAGTCAGGAGCAGGACTGAAAAGGTGCTGTTCAAGGGAGCCATTTGGTCCCCAGGGAACTACCTTTTTGGCAGTGCTGGCCACTGACTGCTGCAGGAAATGTCCTGCCCCTCACAGAGGGCTGCTGGTTATCTTCTCCTTTAAACAGGGAAGAAGCCACAGTGCCGCATTATACAGACCAGGCTGAGGATCTTCTGCTCATGGCTCTCACCCGAACTCTCCTGTGCCTCTGTTCATCATGTAAAAAGAGGAGCTAACAGTCCTGTTGTACCTGTTTTGGAGTAAAAGTGTCTCTATCTGTAGGCACAAAAGGATCCTACCATTTGCCAAAGATCCTTGGTGCTTCTCTCACAGTAGAGGACAATCAATAGTTAACACAGCTATGAGCTTCCCCTCAAAAGAAATTTAAGGTTTGTCTATATGCATGGGAAAAGCCATCTTCTGCATCAAGATGAGAGAGCAGAGAAAGACATAGAGAAAGAAGGAAAGAGAAAAGCAGAAAGGTACCTTGTTGGGGTACGGCAGGGGGAACCCATAGTAATATGTTCTAAGACTGAAGAAGGATAAAATATCAGGATAAAAGCAGCACAAATTTGAGTGCCAGAGCATCATGTGTGCATATGAGAGTAAGGTAGTCTTGCATGATTGTTACAGAATCCCATGCTGTAGCAATCCTGTCCCTTATTCTGCATTAGAGTCCTGGTGCTGGGAAAACAGCAAAAATCTCTTCATGAAGTCTTCTCCCAGTGAGCCCTTCCCTTTTGGCAAAGCTGAAAAAAGCGTATGCTAAGAAGGGTATATAATGAAGAAGGGTATATAAAGTCAGATCAAAGGGCGCAGAGAATGATCCCTTTCAGTGAGGGGAGGCCCTGGAGCCACTGCTTGGAGTGAGGAGATTCTGGTTCCTGCACTGCAGTTGACAGGTCTCTCCTCTGCTGTGAGGAACACAGGGAGCACAGGAGCAAAAGACATTGTGGGTCCCTTCTGGCTGGAGGGGGAGATGGTGAGGTGCACTATGCTGAGAAGAACAGGGCTTCGGAAACTTGGTTTAGGAAGCAGAAGAGTTGTCCCATCACAGCTTCAAGTCTTGTGCTCTTTCTGTGCCATGAAGACCAAAGAGGTTTGTCCCTGCTGACAAGGAAGAAGGCAAATGACTTGGCTAAGATGAGAAAAGGAGGAGAACTTAAACCTGTGCTTATGCCTAACTTGGGTGTGAGGTTCTGCCTCCTCTGCATTGCTGCCTGTGCGTCTGGGCAGCCCCCCTAAAGTGCAGTCTGCAGCATGGGCAGCAGTTTCCAGGTATGTTCTCTGCTGCTCTGAGACCAGATCCATGGGAGCACAACAGGCAGACAGCTGGGACCAGCATAAGAACTCCCCTAAAAGAGGACAAATTCCCCACAGAGCTGGGCATGATAGCAGGAGCCCAAATTAGCCATGTCCTTGCTGGGTCTGCCCCAGGGATGATGATTTGGAGGTGAATGGGGATGATAAAGCTGTGGTGCTGGTCTTCGGTTCCTCCCCTGTCTGAGGGGGATCAGTGACCTATCTCTTACCTCTCTGGAGCCCGGGGCCTGGCAGATGCCTTTTGCAATGCCAGTGTGCAGCACCGTGTCCCTGCAGCAGCCTGGGAGAGCTCTGGCATATGTCACAGAACAGCCCCTACACTGCATGCACCACTCCGTTAAGCCACGCGGCTGTTTTAGCATTGTCCTGTGCTCATTTCAGGGACAGAGTTAAGGTTTCTTTGATCTCTTGAGAAGTAAGTTTATAATATTTTATATATAGAAAATATATATATTTTTTGGCCTCTGGAATATTTCAGCATCCTTCTCCTGAAATAGTTTATTTGCAATTTATGGGATCCTCTGTCTGCCTTAGAAAAAAATGTAATTTTTTTTCTCTTCTTTCTGTGAATACAATGTTCTGGTTTGTTCTTTTCTGTTTTATTCCTTGTGCCATGGTTACCCCTGGAGGTACCTGAATATCTCCAGTACCAGCGGGGGTATTGCATGCCCTGACTAAGCTCAGAGGCTGAATTTAAAGTGGAATTTAAGGAGGGATATGACACGTAACCGGCTTCAGCTCAGGGTATTCTCCATCCCTCCCACTCAGAAGCTTCTCACCCTGTCCTGTCCCCCACAGAAAGGTGCAAGACCTCAGTGAGTTTAGCTGAAGTCTTGGGTGTGGAGCCCTGGAGACTGAACTCACAGTTAAAGCAGGGCTTTGTTCTCAAGAGCTGTCAGTGTGACATCATGCCTTGATACAGCAAGAAGGTTCATGATGCCACCTTAACAGGAGAAAACAAGGTAGCCCTAAGCTGTGTTTCAGGGAATAAAAGGACTGAACAACTAGGGGAAAATCCATCAAATAAGATGAAAAGAAGATACTCTGCTGAACATTAAAAAAAAAAAAAAGGGAGAAAAAAGAAAAAGAGAATGAAAGAAACCCCTGTGATGTACTAGACTATGAAGCACAAAAGTAACAATGAAAGTAGTAACTTCAGGGAGCACTATTCCTTGTTCAGACTTGCCTTTGGTCTTTCTTTTTGATTTTCACAAGGGCATCTTCACAGCCCTCGGATGCAGAACTGCTGGCACTCAGTTTCCAGCCATGGGAAGGCCAAACAGACCACCCTGCCCGTATGATCTACCTTTGCTATGGCACGTCCGCGTCACGCAGCCCCTGAGCTAGCCACAGTCCCTGTAGTGCATGCAGAGTGCAGGTACTGGCTGAGTTTCAGAAAGGGAGGACTGCCCTTGGCCAGCCCCCAGAGCAGAGGCAGTTTGTGCACTGTTCCCCCTTCCCATTCCAGTCCTGCAGGGTGGTCTCCGTGTCTCTGCTCAGCATCTCCTGGGCTTCTTTACCTAGGGCAAGCTCACGTGCATCTTCACAGACCTCCCCGGTTCTCCCTGCAATGGGGCTCCCCTGGGAGCGTCTGCACACACTGAGTAGGCAGGCCCAGGGTTCCCTCCTTTTGGAGAAACAACCTTTGGGCTTGTTTCCCTTATGGTTTTAGAAAGCAAAGGAGAGGTCAGAATAATCCTCAATACAGAAAATGTAGCATTGCTCATGGCTACCACTGTCTCTTCCTTGCTTGCCATTTACTGATGAGAAGGACTCAGTTAGCTGTCCCAGACTGTAAAATGAAGCCACCC
The DNA here is from genome assembly GCA_034782735.1 of Sagittarius serpentarius. Lineage (NCBI taxonomy): Eukaryota > Metazoa > Chordata > Aves > Accipitriformes > Sagittariidae > Sagittarius > Sagittarius serpentarius. The sequence continues at coordinate 37,915,596 of JAVKLA010000001.1, forward strand.
TGGCTGTTAGGAAGGTCAGTGCTTCTGTATCATGACACCAGTGCACAGGGGACTCTGGTGATGGGCTATATTGAGCGTGGTGAGGCCTGGAGAGATGATGACAAGGATTTTTTTTAAGCAGTCCTGAGGAATTTCAGCCTTAAGTGCCAGCAAGAAAGCCAAACCTCTCTGTTTCTTTCTCTGTTCCCTGCATGAGTCAGTTATTGCATATTCCAGATCAGTTGTTTTTCACATAATTTCCCTGGGATTTCAGTGTTCCTGCCATTAGCTGAGCTGGCACCTGTCCATATCTGACACTTTGAAGTCCCCCTTTGCTGTGACTGTGCAGTGCAGTTTTAAGACCCTGCCATTTACCACCCGTGCTTGCTTGTGGTGTCTCTTCAGGCTGCTGCCTCGTCTCACAGACACTGCCAAAAGGGAGCCTTCAGCACAGTGGCCAGTCTCTTGGCTGAAAGCCTAAACTCTGGTCCCCTTTTTCATGGCATTCTCTTAATCCAGCCCACCAGCTCTCTCAAACCTATTTGAGCTTACTCATCGGCCACTCATATCTAGGGCTTGTAGCGGTGCTCCAAAAACTTTCTCCAGTGGGAAGCATATCTCAGCAAATGAAAAATATCTGGGCTTTTCTCACGCCGCTCTCTATTGACTGTGTTGACTGTGCATCCAAAGAAGAGCAACAAAGCTGGTGAGGGGTCTGGAGCACAGGTCTTATGAGGAGCGGCTGAGGGAGCTGGGGTTGTTTAGCCTGGAGAAAAGGAGGCGCAGGTCAGACCTTATCACTCTCTACAACTACCTGAAAGGAGGTTGTAGCAAGGTGGGTGTTGGTCTATTCTCCCAAGTAAAAAGCGATAGGACTAGAGAAAATGGCCTCAAGCTGTGCCAGGCAAGGTTTAGATTAGATATTAGGAAAAAATTCTTCACTGAAAAGGTTATCAAGCACTGGAACAGGCTGCCCAGGGAAGTGGTTGAGTCACCATTCGTGGAGGTATTTGTAGATGTAGATGTGACACTTAGGGACATGGTTTAGTGGTGGACTTGGCAGTGTTAGGTTTACGGTTGGACTCGATGATCTTAAGGGTCTTTTCCATTGTAAATGTTTCTATGGCTCTATGATTCTATGACTTTTATTTTCAATCAGTTCTGCCGAGCCACTTTGTCATTCATTTAACAGTCTGCAAAGGAGAGCATTTGAACAACCAGCTGAGCTTCGCTCTGAGCGAGCAAGGAAGTTAGAGCAGAAGCAGGAGAACCCTGCAAAGCCAGTGTTTGATTAATTTCAGCCAGCTTTAATTAAGAAGTATTTCCTCCTTAGTTAATTATGTGTTTTATGAGAAGTGGATGTGGTTATCTGAAATCAAGCAAGGGATGGTGTTTTTGTCATCTTGTCAATACAGGGTATATCAGTTCTGGGAAGCAAGACAGCGTTAATAAATAACCAGATACAGAAACACACCCCCACCAGACACTAATGGGATCCACCTTTAAATTAATATATGAATTTACTCCAGTGTACCACATATCATGATGTACCATCTTTCATATTACACGTTATCTCTCTTTCTGTTGATTACATTTTAGTTTTATTGTAATGCTCTGTGTGGAAAAGAGGATTATTCCGAACTAGAGTATGGCTCATGCTTGAAATGTCTGAAACAGACATGCCTTTAGATGCATTGTTTTCAAAGCATTAAAGCATTCAGCTTGCGATCTCTAAAAGTCTCTCTCTTTTTTTTTTTTTTTTTTTAACCCAAGGAGTGCTCAGTCTTCCCTTCCCTTCCTGGTGATCAGGACTTTTTAAAATGGCTTATGTTGGCACTCGGATACCAGGCACTCTAAATCAACTGTAATTGCTGAAAATTTAGACCATGTTTAGGAAAGGATAATAATGTATATGCTCTTCATCTGCAGCAAATGTATATGTACCAGCTGATGTCGTTAGTAACTTGATTATGAGACTGAATGATCAAGTCAGCATTTTTTGGCCCTGGAAGTTTTCAGTCTGACTGACAAACAGGATGCAACACATGAATGATGCAAATGAAATGGGAGGTTGACAGCAAGTAAAATGGGATCACCAAAAGAGTAGGAATCACACAGACCACTGCCTGTTTATTCTCCCTGGACTCTCTGCGTATCATAGAATCATAGAATAGTTCGAGTTGGAAGGGATCTTAAATACCACCTAGTTCCAACCCCCCTGCAATGGGTAGGGACACCTTCCACTAGAGCAGGTTGCTCAAAGCCCCATCCAACCTGGCCTTGAACACTTCCAGGGATGGGGCATCCACAGCTTCTCTGGGCAACCTCTTCCAG
>JAVKLA010000001.1:37918008-37934625 GCA_034782735.1 Sagittarius serpentarius
CCTGGCCTTGAACACTTCCAGGGATGGGGCATCCACAGCTTCTCTGGGCAACCTCTTCCAGTGCCTTGCCACCCTCATAGTGAAGAACTTCTTCCTTACATCTAATCGAAATCTACCTTCTTTCAGTTTAAAGCCATTACCCCTTGTCCTATCACTACATGTCTTTTTACAAAGTTCCTCTCCAGCTTTCTTAAAGGCCTTTGTATGCCTTTGTATGTCTTGTAGGCCTTGCATGCCTTTCTGCAACACATGCAGACTGTAGAAATCTACAAAGCTCCGCCTTTATGGCTTTGAATCTTAGCCATGAATTGAATAATTTACAATACTGAAGAGTGAAATGGTGCAAAGTGGTTTGAACATGGACGTAAATGCAAGTCTTTTATGAGAGACACACTTTGCAAAGGAAGGGTGTAGGCAAGTCAAGATGTGTAAGCAAGACACAGAATAACCTCAGTGGTGATGTGCTTAAGCTTCAGTGAATAAATAACAGAATGATTTTATATCCTTCCCAATAAGCTTTACAAATATTACTGCACCGTCTGAACGTATTTCATACTAGTAAGCTAACAGGATGTCAGGAATGGCAGCATCCATGCCAAGACTCCACTCTGCCATACTCCCCAGTTAAGTGCAGGGACAGTAAATTTCACAGCATCTTTACTCTTTGTCTCAAGTGTAAATAACTTCTCATGGGCTTTAAAAAAAATAATTAAATAAAGTCCTTGCCTTCTTGCAGGTTTAATCTCAGCGCTGATGCCTGTTGATGGATCAAACACTCAGTCCCCAATTTTTAAATCATGTAACTGGTTCAATAGCTGTCTTATCCTTTGCTTTTATAGTTAAATCAATTCTTAGGAAAGAAAATAAGCTTGTCAGTGAATCATAACCACAGTGGTCTACCCTTCCTTAGAGCCAGTTGCAGATGATATAAAATAAATCAACTCTGAACTTTCTTAGAAATGGAAGGGGGTGAAGAGAGAAAATGCAGGAATTGCGAACCACAAGCAGTGAGGGGCCTATATGTTGCCATCATGGCAACACAGAGTCAATCACCATAGACAGCCATATCTTTGTCATTTACAATGAGTGATTGCCATCACCATGCTGTTCGTTTCCGTATCTTTGTAGAGTAAAGCGCAAATGTATGAAGTACAGTAGGACAACTCTCGTGCAAAGTTAAAGTGCTTAGAGTTTCCTTAGGCCCAGGCTGGAAATCCTTCCCCAGGAGAAATCTCCATGGGGTTTCACTCTGCAGAAGGACCTCAGCACTGGGCAATGTGTCTGTATGCTGGTCAACACTGTGATGGACATCAAGTAGCACTGGAATTTGCTTCGTAAGAAAGTGGGATAACCTTTGCCTCTCTCCCTTTCCTATACTGCTCAATAGTTGTGGCTTTTGGTCTTCTCCTAAAAGTCTAGTCTGTCATGAGATACCAGGGGGTGGTTTATCAAAGGATGCCTGAAAAACACTTCTAGATGAAATTTCTATTGCATTGGTTCTTGGGATCGCAGGGCATTGGACTTGAGGACCTAAATTGTAGGGACAAACTGAGCTAGAATCAGAATACAGAGAAATGGTCCCGTGTCCTCTAAAATAAGACACATTAGTCACTTTGTGTCAGAACGAAGTCAAGACAACAGAATAAGACTTAAAAGTGCTTCTTTCAGTTGCAATTTTTGCTGCCAGCTACTTAATCTCTTTTTGCCTCAAATATTGCAAAATAAAAGGCTTACTTTCAAAACTTTAACTTCTGAAAATCTTTCTAATTTTCCTTTCTTTTGGAGGACAGAGATTGAAATAATTTTGACAATTTATTTATTTCCTTCCCAACTGAATGCACTATGAAGGTTTATCTCTGTGGTTGCCTTTCTTGGTCTCTCCAAATTTTCACAGATTAGCAAAAAGAAATTTTGTGACTTTGTCGTGTTGGCAAAATTTTAAAAAGTTACACAGTGGAGAAATAAAAAAATACATAGAACAGAGCAATAGAATGAAAACACAAGAAGACAGTCTCAACACTCACCTTGAGAACTGAGACACTCTGAAAATGTAGTTTTTCCAGGACTAAAAAGAAAAGTTGGATTCTACCACTGGAAACTATTTTTTCATGCTTTCTTCTGTACACGCTGGTATATACAAGTCTGATATCAGAATTTGGGCCATAACGCTTTTCCTACTGGAACATTCTTTTCTGAAATGAGTCCTGCAGTGCCTTCCAATGGCATCCTCCAGTCCTGTGTTATAGCCATGCTTGGAAACAGACTACTCTAATAAACATAAGCATTCCCAGAAAAGTCCCTAAGGGTTATATATACAGATTAAACATTTGAGCAGCATTATTTGCTTTTAAATGAAGATGGATTTTAACTTGCTGCTTCGAATTAGAATAATAATAAATATTTTCCCTAATGATAACAATGGTTAATAGTGTTAAATTGGAAATGCAAAAGCTTTTTCTGTTGGTACAGTATAAGTTACAGTATCATTAAATATATAATCAGCCATTTATTGCTTTTGTTATTTTTGAGGCACTTAAATGAAAAGTTGATTTGTCTCTTATTAGACCTCAATAAATGTTCCTTTAATAGTCATAGGGTGTTTTAATGCTTTACAGAATCATTGTCATTAAATTGAATGCAAGACATTGGACTTAAATAAAAGAGAAATGGAAAAACTCTATAAATCAGGATAATAAAAGCTTTTCTTTGTGTTGTTTGCATTGTGCCAAAATGGATCTATCTCTTAAACTGCCTTACAAAGGCCAAAGTAGCCTAATTGCTTTTGGGCTTGATTATGCCTTCATGAGTCAGCTGTGAGACTGTGGTAGTAAAAAGACACATTTCGCCAGAGAAACTTGAGGATGGATTTTGCTGCTGCGTTCGTAGACTTCCCCCTGAAACAATGGCCAGGTAAGAAAAACATACTGCAATGATTTCTGCATTATAGGAGTCTCCTATATCAGGAGCAGGTGGAGAATGGAGAAGGCACAACACTTGGGCACAATTTCTTGCCCTTTGCTATTGATTTCTCCACCTCCTATGGTTTACTCTAGCATCCATTGCCAACACACACACCAAAAAGTGACTCTCAAACACTTCATGAGATATATCTTAAGAGGTATATGAAGTATATATGTGATATGAGGTATATCCTAAAATGTAGTGAACTTGGAAAAGTCTTAGAAACCATCACTTATAAGCAGTGGGAGATAAAATTGCAGAAAGGATGCAGCTTGGGGTTTTGGGTACTGCTAAAGCTGTCTGAGCAGCGAACAGTGCAAGAGTAGTGAGACAGTTTCTCCTCTGTAAGAATATTAGGAGAGGTATTAAAAGGAGACAAAAAAAAAAAAGTTGGACAGGATAGGAATAAAAAGCACAGAAAAAATTAATCAGGATCTGTAAAAACGTGGTAGGACCTAAAGTTCAATCTTCCTGGTCCATAGCACAAAGTGGCTTGCTCATATTTGGCAGTGTAACTTTTAATATAAAAAGGCTGGATGCAATTTCAATATAATTTCTGTGGGCCAATGAAGAGAATGGCTATTGTTTTTAAAAATGTGGCTGTGTGAGAGAAGGTATTTTTCTCCACACATCTATCCCTTCTTGGCCACAGAACATCTCTTAATGCCCCCAAACACCAGACAGTATTGCAGGAGTCTCATTCAACGTGAAAACTGACACTCTGATCCCAAACCAAACTAACTGGTAAAAATTTTTGCTCTGGAAGAATAGTTGAAAGATTTTGGTTTTTTTTTCAGAATGGAAAGGAAAGAAGTATCAACTTGTGGGATATCACCCAAGGACCTTTACCAGTCTGCTAGGTCTGCCTGTGCGCTTAATCTAGTTTTAGATTGGCTGTCTTTACTTGGCTGTCCCAGAGACATGTCAGAGCTGGGTGTAAGAATTGATTGTGGTGCACTGGGGAGCCCCAGACTTCTGCCTACAGGCAGTGTGGTGCTCAAGGATACCTGGCATGGCCCCATCCCATCTGTCCCACAGTGCCTACCCTTCTTAGGCAGGCAGACAGCGGCCCTCACTGTGCACAGTCTGCACTGTCACCTCTTTTGGATCAGGGCTGCGTCTGCTCTGGGCCACGGCAGTGTCAGGCTGATGTGGCACCTGTTGGTCCGCTTGGTCAACGTTATTCTGAAAAACACATTGATACTAATAGGTGTGACTTAAACATCTCAGAAGTGTTCTCTTTGAATGAACTTCACTGTAAATTTATCACTGAATTTTTCTGTGCATATGATCAAAAATGTTCTTTTAAATCATACTTTTTTGCCAGCACAGTTACCCAGGTGAAAAGTAGAATTTTGTGATGCAAACACAAACCATTAATGCTCAGTCTTGTCTGGCTTTGATGGATAGTGATTCAGACAAACAAGGATACAGAGGGACCTTATTGAGCCAGGGAGGCGGGGGTAGCGAGACAATCTGTGGTTGTCTGAATGCAAGAGTTAAAACCTGAATGGAATTGCTGCATCACTCCAAGTACTTTGCTAGCTGCGTAAGATGGTATCATGCATCAAAAGCCCTGCACTCATCCAGTTGCTCTAAAGTCTCTGTGGTTTCTTTTATTAGTTCAGTTAGAAACCTCTAAACTTGGAAGTCGTCTTCTTCTTGGTAGTCACTCAGCATTCAAATGAGCTAGAGATAAGGACACGTGAAACCCTTGTCTTCCTACTTTCCCCTGTATTATTTGGTATTTAATTGGTTAGCAGGTATTGTTGCTTGTGGAGGAAAAAGAAGGGAGGAAAAACATAAAAAGGGCCCAGTAGCCATGGCAACAGAAAATATTTCATTTAGTTACAGAGTATGTATGTAGAGATGGGCAACAGGAACCTTCCTGGAATGGCTGCCAAGTCACTTATCTGGTAAATAGGGAAATAAACACAGAGGCATAAAAATCCCTGAGCAGTGACATGGCCCTTTGCTGGATGGTTTCGCTTCAGATCAGAACAGTCTATCATGTCTAGAGTCTGTTTACTTTCTTCTGACCCAATATGTAAATATTGCTCTTACCGGTGTGCTTCCCCCTATTTCATGAACGACCAAGCTTCCTAATGCTGAGAGCTTCATCCTGAAGAAATAGGACAGATCTGTATATTACTGCATAAAGTAAAATATTATAGGCAGATAACTGCTAATGTCATGCTCTAGAGATTGTCCAGGTCAGGACTCTGACATGGAGACTGATGATTGCTTGAAAAATTATCTCAGGTTCAAATAAATCCAGTGCATACTGGTCCACAAAGCAGTCCTTTGCCTGTGCAGAACAGACTGGTTTAATAAAGCTTGGTTGTGTTGCACATTTTGATGCTCATGGCACTGTGGTGCACACCTGTGAGTATATACACAGCCACAGAGTTGAAAAAAAATATAAAAGTATAAAAGCTGAAGACATTGCGATCATGAATTTTGCAGAATCAAGAGAGTCAGAAGAGACTCCTGATGGTCACGCTATTCATCCCTCTGCTCCCTGTGCAGGAATTTTCTATTTAAGCTGTATTCCCCACCAACTTTCTAACCTCATCTTAAAGAAGACCTCCAATGCTGCTAATGTCAGTCCCCAGGCAATCAAGACCAACTCTTCATTGTCCTTGTTGTTAGAATATTTCCTCTTATGCCTAGCATGATCCACTTGCTGTAATTTAATGTGGTTACTTCTTGTCCTATTCTCAATGGCCACAGAGAGAATTCTTTCTTTCTTTCGAGTTGCTTTTCATGTGTGTAAAGCTGTCTTTTCTGCCTTCTATACTTTAGACTGAGGAACACACCAATTTATTTAGTTTATCCTCATGAGTTATTGTATCTGGATAACCGACCATCGTCATCACTCTGCTGTGTGCTCTTTCACCCAGGTCAACATCCTTCGTGGTGTGCAGTGCTCAAAAGTGGACACAATTCTTTAGTCAAGACCTTGTCTGTTCTGAGCGGGACTGATGTCATTTGCCAAAGTTGTTCCTATTTAGATCCTACTATGCTATTTTCATTTTTGATGACTACCCAAAATTATTCACGCATGCTGGCATGGACTGTGGTCACCTGCTTTGTAGCAAGTTTGATTTATGAGGTTGTGTGAACTTACTCACCGCCTGTGCTTTATAGACAGGCCCCTAGCAACTGCGGTGCAGAACTTCGCTGGAGCAGAACCTCCATTTCATGTTTGTACAAGTAGCCTGGATTTTTTTATTCTCTAATCCCATTTGAAATAGACTACAAGGAGAGATGAGGAGCAGGACTGGTATCAGATGGTCATAGCTATAGAGAGATAAGTTTTGATCTCAGTTATGTAAGTGTAAAACCAATCCATTTTCCTAGATTTATCATGGTGCAAGAACAGAATTAAGATAATTAAAATTAAAACAACCCTACCAGTTTCAGGGGGATTACAGAGGTGTCCTAGGAGATAGAATGTAACTATTTGTTCCTGGGATGGCAGAGCCACCTGCACCCAATTATTTATTTGTATTACACTTCTTTTTTCCTTTCTATTTTATTGTATTTGAGCATATATTTTTTTTTTAATTCAGGTAGCAGTGATCAATCTCTTCTTAAAATAAAAAGCAACAAAGACAAAACACAAAAAAGATTAAACAAAAGACATGACAGAGTGGAAGATCCTTCTCATGTTGAATGTTGAAGACTCATCAACATTCAAAACTAAAAATTTGCAGAATATCTTATCATCTCTGCTTGTCAATGGTAAATGCGATATGCAAGTTAAAACAGAATCTTGTGCTTTATGAATTTTCAGTTTTAAGTACAAAAAAGACATGATAAAAAGAGTAATGAACTAAGGAAGAGCTGGGAAGAATTTAGATTAAAAGATAAACAGCCCTTCTGCTAAATTATGTCTGACTCCCAGGGAAGAAAAGTTTGTTGCTTCATAAATGATGACACGGCACTGAACAAAACTTTCATGAAGGCATTTTACCTAAATAATTACTTGTTACCAAGTAGTGTGGGAGTTGGGTGACTGGAGGACTTAATGAGACATTTTTGTGTGACTCTCCTTAACTGTATGTGGCAGTCAGGTTGTACAAATCATTTCAGTAATGCACATTGTAGGCTAATAACAGACAGTGCTATTCCCAATTAAGGTCACAATTCCTGCTAAGTGGGCAGGTAATACCAGGGCTGAAGGTCTGAAGAGATAAAATTCTGGAGGGGAATGCTCTTGTGTGTGGATGTTGTGAACCCCTGACAGATCATCGAGTCATGGAGGAAGATTTAGGTACACAAACTTATTAACTCAAGTCCAACCTTGCCCCCAGGACTAGATTAATTTGCCATCCATAGTGATACCCTCACACTTGCATCCTGACATGAACACAAAGCTGATGGACAGTTTAGCACATTAGCCTGTCTATAGTCTCAGGTATGTGGTAAGGACAGATCAAGCATAAATAAAGTCTACTTCACCAAAAAAATACTTGGATCCTCTCCGTTCCTAAACACTGTTTGGGTTGGGGCTGTTTCCCCTAACTTTACATGTCTCCATTTAAGCTACTCTTTTTAGAGTTAACAGAGGGAAATAGAAGATTTGGGGGATTTTCTTTAAACGGTCTATTTTAGGATGAGATAAATAGCTTTTCCTTAGGTGCTTAGTTCAGATGAAGGCATTCACAAAGTGGACGTCTTCTTTTAATCATGTACTTTGAGCATGAGATATATAAGGGCCACAGTCAGGAATGCAGGTGGAAAGCATGTGTGTCACAAAGCTTGTTGTGTTAAAGCCTTTCTCTTCTCATGTAAATGTTGTCTTAATGACTGGAAGCCTGAGGGCATGGCTCAAATGCCTACTGGGGCAAAGTACAGGCTTCGGAGTCCATGGCTGGATCAGGATTGCTAAGAAAATGTGGTCACTTGCTGTCTGAGACTACTGGTCCTCTCTCACGTCTGGACTTGCTATTAGACAGCAAAATTTGAGTAATGGTAACTCAGTACAACTTTTCATTGCTGAGAGATGCATCTAATCCCTAACAGTCCACCTTATTTAGCTGCTCATTCACTTTACCAGAGAGACCAACAGAGAGGCTCTGCAACAAACCAGCAGTATTTTGAAGCTGAAAAATGAACACATGCCTGGACAGATTTGGTCTTTCTTCCATCAAGTGTTGCCCTTAATACTCCTTAGAGTCCCTCTCTGCAGTGGTGTTGCACCTAGCATCCCTGGACTGCACTTGAGAGCTTCTACCTCCACTGTACACCACACACATCTTCCTTGATTGGATGGTATTAACTAGTTATTACCATGTTGGGTTTGCATGCTCAAACAAGAAATCTCCTGGGTTGGAAAATATTCACTTTGACATTTCTTCAAATCACAGCCTGATTTTTTATCTCCTTTTTGTGGTTCACTGATTGCATTTGCTGTCACTTTAGGTGTTAAAAATAGAGCTTCATGTGAACTCTCTTCAAGCCTCTCTGTAGTGATTATGTTACACACTTGTACACTCTACTTACTGTAAGTCAGCTGGAGCTGAACTGAGCTATATCCCAGGCAGAAGTTATTCAGAGTTTTATTGGAATAAAAATTTAATAATAAAAATGAAGAACCAGCCCCAGGTTAATAACAGCAGGACTAACTAGTCTTCAGTGGACCTGAATGTAAGCTTTTTCAATGGAAACATTTCCAGAAGAACTACGTGCAGTAGTCTTCAGATATCTGAAGAACTACGTGCAGTAGTCTTCAGATATCTGAGAAGATTTCTTCCTTGAATTATTGTAAACTAAAAAAACAGTAATGGAAATCATTAAAGCAATGGGTATTCAGAATTTGCTAGTTTGTAAAGGAACTGTGTCTCTACTATCCAGTTGAGTTTTACAGGTGTTCTCAATGGTCCACTTTTATTGACTACAATGAGGTTTCAGGGCAAAAACCACCCAGTAGATGAGACAAGAACTGAGGCTGTCAGTGAAAGGCTGTTGGCTAACATAGGTGAGGACCAACTGCTTGGGAGAAAGGTTCAAGAAATCTTGTAAGACTTATCTATACTGTTATTGTTTCCAAGGGAAATTCTAAGCCTTACTAGACCCACTGACTTTAGAAGTAAATTAAAAAGGGAGACTGGATTCAAGTAGTTAGAGTAGACAGATAAAGAGGCTGCCTTTGTTTTACCATAGTGCTGCAGCTCCTCAGTTTCACTATGTACTTTCCACACACGTAACTCTACTGTCAGCTTCCACCAAAGCATGGTGCTGGCTTTAAATTCATTTGAAAAGCTGTTCACCAAAGAACATAGAGAGTCCATCTAGCCCAGGGTCATCTCTCCAGTAGTGGCCGCAAGGGGATACTTAAAGGCAAGTAAGCACAGAACAAACATGTATGATACATATAAAATATTCTACCATCCTTTTCAGAGCTTGGGATTGCCTGAGCCTCTTGTGGTTGGATTGTTCCATAACTCTCAATGGATATATCTTTTACGTACATGTTCAGTCTCTCCTTGAAGTTCTATGAACTTGAGGTTTCATCATCCTTTGGAAAGGAGCTCCCTGGGTCTACAATGCTCTGTGTGAAAAGCAGTATTGTTTCCAGTTCTACTATACATTTTTAGAGATGTGGGGACCAGAACTGCACACACTATTCAAGGAGTGGTCAAACCATGGAGTTATAGATGCAGAGTCACACTTTCTGCTTCACTGATTATTCTTGTCCTAACAATGCCTAACATTTTATTTGCTTTTTTCAACAACTACCAAGTACTGAGCTGATGTTTTCATGGGACCATTTGTCATAACTTCAAGGTATTGCTCCTGAATGGCCAGCTCAAAGTTCATCATTTTTATGTGGTGAGGATTGTTTTTCCCCACATGCACCATTTTATATTTTTCTTAATATTTATTTACATTGACTTTCACCTCTCATTTTAATATTCAGTCACTTAATTTTCTAAAGTTCCTCTGTAATTTTTCACAATCTGTTTTCTTCCCTGTTACCTTGGATAACTCATGTCATCAACAAACTCTTGTTATTTCTTGTATGCTTGTCTCCTTTTCCACACAATTCATGAATATGTTTATCAGCATACATCTTAGCACAGATCTTTGTGGAACTCCACTGCTGACTTCCATCCCATGTGAGAATTCCTCACTCACTACTACACTTTCTCTCTCTTCTTTTAAACACTTTTTTTTTCTGTCTTTCCCTGTTACATCGGTTAGGTTTCCTGAAAGTGTCCAATCTGTTCACTCACATCTACCTGCTCTAAAACCTTTTCCAAGAATATTAACAGAGAGAAAGAAGCAACTTTACAGTGAGATTCCTCCTACCAGTGTTGTATCCCTGCCTCAAAATAAATCCTCTCTGGAAATTTGTTCTTCTTCCTTTGATTGTGGTGGGAGCCTTCATGCTCAACCAAAGAGAGATGCTGAATATTCAGGAAGCTGTCATGAACCCATACTAATCTTTAAAAGTCAGTATCTTCAGATGGTGAAAAATTGTAAATTATAGGAAAGGCCAAAGCCTATCTCTCTCCAGATCCTGTTGAAATACACAAGAAAATTTGATTCTATGAAGTACTAAACAAGGACAGAATTTTTTCATTCTTTTGACAGGAAACTTCTTTTTGAGACAGTGAAATGAAGATACGTGCTTTTAGAGAAAATTTAGATGTCTCTTGTAGGTTCATTCTTGCATTTCTGTCAATATTTGTTGACCTGGTTTGCAGCTGAAAACATTGGGTCTTTTATCTTTTGACCAAAACTTGAGTTTTTCCATATAAATTATGACTGAAATAATTTCTAGGGATGAAGATGACAGAGAGGTTTCATATACATTTTTTAGGGGAGAGGAAAACTAGAAGCAGTTTCCTCAAACCTGTAAGCTAAGGGATTTATCTGTCTGTCAAAATTCAGTTCATTCAACACTGGTCTCATATGAATTACACTAGTCCTTATACTCAGTTTCTTGTCACCTTTTACAAGAATCAGGGAGATGTGTTGGCCACTTGTGATATTAAAGAAAATACATTTCCAAATACAAAAATTATTTTGAAAGGAAAAATTGAAAAATCACTGAAATAGACATATTTCTGCATGGGTAGAAATCTTGTATGGCATTTCAAAACCATTTCATGGTGGAAAGATAGATGTTCCATGACTTCAACTTGCTTGAGGTGGTAACTAATAGGCAGAGAAAGACTCCAGTGATTATTTGCAAAGCTCTGTGGGGTATTGAGGCAATTGATTCCCATTAACAGTCATAGGTACTGGTCATTCAGCTCCAAGAGACAGTTTAGGAAGTCTCAGCCCTGCTGTAAAGTGTGAAATTGTAAATATTTGCCTGAATATATCAGTAGCTCTTTATATTCACAGGATCTGGAGAAAGCCCCTGAAGAGAGATTAAAAGGCTGGAGGATTTAGAGCCTCATAGCAATATCAAGGACTATCAAATCATCTCTGAGCACTCTGTGCGAGAGAGCAGAATTGCGTCAGACCATCCCTATCTCTGGGAGGGAGATTGGTCAAATCTCTTTGTAGGGAAGGGGAGCACAGTCTCTGTTTGGATTATACCCAGCAGGAGACAGTTTAGCTCCTTTCTAAAGAGAAGCTTTAAAAGTTTTCATCTGAGAATCAGTTAGCTCAGAAAACATCGTATTACAATATAGGACAATTAACATCTAAGGAGAAGCCTGTGGAGTTCATGCTTAGTTTATGCTTCTCCATCTGAGGGGGTCTCTTCTGTGCTCTCTCTGCCAGTTCCCATTAGCTTGGATTATACTAAGCTTAAAGGATCCATGCAAGCAAAAGGTAATTACTTGAAGAGCAGCAAATCCAACGGAGACTCCCAAGGATGCTTTTATACTTTATCTGGTGCCTACCAAATGTGTTGCCTATGTCTGTTACAGAAATACTGGAGTAACAGTTCAAGCCACGTTAAGAACTTTAAATAAGTACAAAGATTTTTCAGATGAGATAAGCAGTTTTACAAAGTACATGTGGGACACCAGCGTGATTGCTGTAACAAAGTGGAAAGCCAGGCTGAGACCACTGCGAGTTACTCCTGAGCTCTCAGGGTCTCTGCACCTCCAGTGTAAGTCCTCCTTCCATTCTCAAGACCAGTTAATCTGCCTTCCTGAAAAACCCACTAAAGTGTAGTAAAAGGGGATGAAAATGCCATGTATTTCTCTTCACACAATCTCTTTCCACTTCTCCAGTCCTGGGAGATGTATTTGGCCGTTAAGAGGATCCTATCTAGATGTCTTCACTCTTCATGAAAAGTGGTAGGTCTCTTGTCTTTGAGAAACACATCTGGATTTCAGTTTAGGACCAAGGTACAAGGCTCCTCAGTGGCTCCATGATCTCTATTTTCTTTCTATTACAATCAGGCCATGCTGATCAGATAGTCTGCATTCAAGTTCAATGCCTTAACTCCAATGTCATGCTCTGGTAAGGATTCGTGGAAGAGGAATGCTCTGTATGAAGTTGCCCCAAATCTATTTTGCTGAAGTCATGGCTGTTTTGTGCCAAGGGACGCTGCTTCTCACCAACTGGGCCAGGCAATTGAGGGAACACTTTACCTACCCAACCCTTGATTTGTAAATGAGGTGGGCATGGCAACTCCTATGGTATGGCAAATACTTAATACAAATCACCACAGCAAAGCACAAGTAGAGTCACGCACTACCTCAGCAGTCACTGAATGTGTGATTTCACTCTCAGTAACTACTGAAGATGTTTGATTAAGTCAACATCTGCTACAAATATGCAAGCCACAGTTAACTGAGGTTTGATTAGACTGAATGTATCTCTGTAGAGGAGTCTGGGTTATTGTGTTTTTTTCTCACGTCCTTCTATTGTACCTTGATGTCATGCTGTTCCTTGATGTTGTAGGCTCAGGATTCTCTTTCTCTTACTATTTCTCTTCTCCCCTGCCCTCCATAGTCACTCCTTATAGATTCCTAGACACTATGCAATATTACTTCCAAGCTTTCTTAAGTTTGTTTCCATCTACTTGCTGCAGTCTTCAAAATGCCTCAGCCTAGTTCAGGTTTCAGTTTACACAAGTTAGGTTACATGCAAATAATGCAGTCTTTGTTTTAAGGTCAGTTTTTACTAGTTCCTTTCCTGGCAAGTACCTGGCTGGTCTGTTTTGTGACCTGCAACACTGATACAACACCTCCCACCGGGTTAAGTAAAAGGTGCATTTGCAGCTTTTGATGTGCTGCTAAAGGCTTTTAATCATCTCTTTCTTACAGTCTCTCCTGAAAAGCTCTGTATGCATTGCCCACCCCACCAGGGTCTGGAGTTAGGTGGAGCACTGTGGTAGTTGGAGCTGATGCTACTCCTTCCTCCCAAATGAAGGGACAGGTCCTTTGCACTATCTCTTTTATATCCGGAGAGGGACAGATCTTGTCCACAGTCCCAGTTCTTATTCTTTCTTGAGAAATCTGTACACGCTGCCTTTCTTTGCAGCCATCTCCCACCCTTTAGAACGACAGGCCCTTCCTTGCTCTGCCCCTGGGATTTCTCCAGGGCCCAGTCACCCACTTCTTGATGGGTCAGAAATGGCTAATAAAAAGGGATACTACTGAGATTACTGATGATTAAAAGGCATTAAAAAAATCTGTATGGAAACATGATATTTTAGTAGGCAAAAGGCTGAACGAGAAAGATTTTAAAATGTTCTTTTAAAGTTCTTAGTTTTTCCCAACTGAAAACCTCAAAATTCTTCACTTTTGGTAGTCATAAAGACAATAAACAAAGTTTTGTAGTTTTTAATATGTGGAAAGCTCAAGACATTTTTAATGAAAAAGATTTTTAAAGGAAGTAGTCATTTTTTATAAAGGGCATGTATTTGATTCACTTTCTGAACACAAGATGTTGTTTGATTTCAGTTTTGCTGGTTCTATTCTGAACATAAGACTGATCACGTTTTCCAATCTATTATAGAGACTGGCTGGAAAATTAAAACATATTTTGGAGAGAGATTTGAAAATGACCAGGTGCGTCTCTTGTGATGTGCTGTCCTATGCCACTATAATAATTTATACAATATTCTATTATATAAAGGTTTTAATGGAGTTGTTCCTGGGAAATTAAAAACGCGCCCTATAAGAATTACCTGGAACTGTTTCTTCTCCTTACTCTGTCTCCTCCTGGGAAAATGAAGATGAAGAAGTGACAACAGAGAGAAGGAGGGGATCTGCAGCTGCTGTTAATGACTGATGACTAATTATTACTCTTGGAAATGGTGCAGAACAGATAGATGTATATTCTCTTCTGACTTGTTTGCTTGACAGATTCCTTCCTGTGATTCATGTTGTGCTTTTTTTTTTTTTAATTGGAAGGACCTAATTAACACAAAATTTGCTAAAATGACTTCTTGGTTGCTTCGTTAATAGTCTTTGGATTAAGTACCATAGCGTCTAGACCCTGGACAGTCATCTGAGGTAGGAACTGAGCTGTTGCTTAATCCCTTCTCCACTATAAATGTGAGTAACAGAATAGTATAAGATTTTTTTTAACCAACACTTTTGAAAAAATTCATTAGGGTATTTATTCACTGCTCATAAATTCCAATGTAGCTTTTGAACCAAAATTTATCCTTCTGAGTAAGCAGGAGGGGACAGAAGAGTTCAGTGGCAGGAGTTCTGTTTCTCCCTTGAAATCTAATCTTATGGGTAATTCCTGAACCTGAACTGACTCAAGGCAGTGACACAGAATTGCATTTTGCTTCCCTGAAGGATGAAGGAGTGCAGTTGAGCTTGCTCATGAGAAAGGGAAATGACAAAGCTGGGGCAAAGTGGTGCAGGGAAGCCCTAGAAACCTGGGTTTACCTCTTGCCACTGGGAGGGCTCAGGATGGTACTTTGCTCATCCCGGACCTCCAGGAGGATCAGCAGCCCCTGCTTACTGCCACCTAGAGCTGTGGCACAACCAAGCGAGTTGTGGGGCTAGCGCTGCTTTGTTGTGGTGAGCACTGTTTGCAGTGAGCCGCATCAAGTACTGAGCATGTGATGTGTTGGTTTCTGTGAAATGGGTTGATCTGGATCCAGTTCTCAGTGAAAGGGTCTCCACCTCACCACTGGTGCTCCTTTCATGTTTCACTTGTCATTACACTATCTTCTGAGCTCAGAGATGGGGAGGCAGGCATGAGGGAACTAGACCTCTGATTGTCAGAGGAGGGAGCTATTCTCTGGCTGGGTTACAGCACTTCTGTTCCCAGACCCAGAACAGCTGGGGGAACTAAGTTTGGGAAACAGCACAGCTGTTTCCATGAACTCAAAAGAGCATTTGGTTTAGACCACTCTAGTCTAGTGAAATCCCTCAGAATGTCCCCAGATAAGGATGAGGCATAAACCTATGTTTCTTTGGAAAGAGAATAAGTTATAATTTAGTCCTCATGCAAAGCAATTTTTTCTAGGAATCTGTTCTTGTGATGGAAACTTTGAAGATGCAAGGAAAGCAGGCTTTTTGCGAACTCACTTTTTTCCTTCCTACAGATTGTGCCCTGGTGCTAATTATGTTGATAACAGGAAAAGTTGCAGGCCAATTGAGTGTCCAACCTATTAGGGTGTATATCAGAAAGGTAATAACACCACAGGTCTTTCAAAGAATCCCTTGAAAGGGATACACATGGAAAAAAGTCCAGAGTTGGAATTAGATGTTGAGGGAAAAGGGTTAGGAGTGGTGGTGCTCATGGAAAGGAAGTGAGTCAGTCAGCTAAACACAGCACGATATCTTAAGCAGCTTATTGATCTCCTATTCAGAATTCATGCAGGGCGACTCCTTGTCATAAAACATTCAGCAGCCAAAATCAATAAGAGATGTGGAGCACTGAATCTTGCTGCTTCAAAGTCATACTTGAAAACAAACAACACAAAAAAATCACTGCTGCTCAGATGTCACCAGGGCACCAGCTTGGTTCAGACCCAGCTCAGCAATTTCAATAATAAAAGTTTGCTTCCTGTTTTTCCAAGGGGGAGTCCAGCTGGAAAGTGACAGGAACTGGATTCAGCTATCTGACAGGGAATCTATATTCTGCTCCTCTCTGTTTACAAAGGAGGTTCAAGGAGAAAGATAAACCTAGACAACATGAAACATTTGCTGAGGTAGAGCTTGTCTTGTGCTGTGAATTTGCCAATATTTAGCAGTTCCCTGGCTAAGACCACATCCTCCGGCTGCATGGCAAAATGCAAGGGGACTAAGAAACACGTCACAAAAAGCTTAGATTATATTGTCTTTAGAGACATACCCTCCCCGATATGATAGATGCCAAATTGCTCTTCAGCTGTTTCTTTGTCACCAGTGTTCAAATATAACATCTAACTTAGAAAGGTCTGGCACTAGGTTTCAAAATTAACCAAGGTCCAAGTCAGTGGATTTTGGCTGTGGATCCTGTTCTCAGAGACATGTGTGTTCTGTTCATCCAAAGGGAGGAATAACAAATAGGTGCCTGTACACAGCCTCAGCCTTCTCCATGGGAGCACCTGGAACAGAGGTTTCACATGTGCATCAACATGTTACAGATCTGCCACCCTTTCCTCCCCATTTTTGCACCATGTGATCCTAGAAATCTAGAAGACATTTGTCCTGGTTTCGGCTGGGATAGAGTTAATTGTCTTCCTAGTAGCTGGTACAGCGCTGCGTTTTCAGTTCAGTATGA
>JAVKLA010000001.1:37934725-37951314 GCA_034782735.1 Sagittarius serpentarius
TTCTATTAAACTGTTCTTATCTCAACCCATGAGCTTTACTTTATTTTTTCCGATTCTCTCCCCCATCCCACCGGGTGCAGGGGGAGCGAGTGAGTTGCTGGCTGGGGTTAAACCACGACAACACTTCTGGAAAAGCTTTCCCTTGGTCATTCAGTCCCATCTGCTGCTCCTGGACAGGAGAGGCTTAACCTGAATCATTCTTGGGAAACGCTTGTCTAACAGGTGGGACAGGCAGCTTTACACGATTTTCTCCTGCTTCCCAATGCTTCCCTATCCTTACACTGAGAAAGATTTTCCTAATACCCAGTCTAAACTTTCCCTGTTGCCCTACAAGCTCAATATTCCTGTCATTTCTCAAGTGGCTTCTGGAGAATAGATTGCCCACTGAAGCTACCTTTTACGTATTTGAATGCTGTTGTCATCTATCTCATTACTCTCTTCTAGACTAAACAACGCTAAGTCTTTCAATCTCTCCTCTGAGGTCATATTTCCCATATGTTTGTGCTTCAGCAAAGGTCACTGGCATCTGACATAGTCCTATGGCACAAAAAAGTAATTCTGCTCTTGCACGGCTCTGAGCCCAATGGTTACCATCACCTCATTCAGTGTGAAGGGGAGGGTTGCTTTTAAAAGTCAACACAAAACCTGGGTATTTGTTTAATTTCTAATAATTTCCAGAGTAACTGGTGCTGCTATAGATGAATACCTTAGAAATACACAAATCGGACAGGCAGACAAAGCGACAGACAGGGATTCAAGGGGGAATATGCAGCACTAACTGATGAGATCAGAAAGAAACTGTTGTCACACCACCATCCCTCTGTGGCAGATAAAGAAGCACAGAAAAACCTGGACGCAAAAACAATAAACATAGGCATCAATGAAAATTTTGCATTTGACTTCCAGAGGACATGAATGGCTGTACTGTAGGAGATCTGTTTTGGGATGGTACCATGAGGTAGCTTGTTCTATAGCTATGTCTACACTGCAGAGTGCCTGGGATGGCTATAAAAAAAAAGAGCACAAATTGAAAAGCCTTTGAGAAACAAAATCAGCTTGCTTATGTAAAGCTCTGTGTGATTACAAACAGCCTGTTTCTGATATCAAAACTAACCTGTTTGGAGTGCTGGTGGTTCATCCATTACTTACATGTTGATTTTAGTATCTGTGTTTATTAGGATAAAGGGTTAGTATTGTCTGGACAAGCAATGAACCAAACTTCCATAATGCTTTAATAGTTAGACTGGGAGACTGAGTAAATATTTTGACAAACCACACTTTCATTAAACATTTTTTCAATTTATTAAGCCGTTGATTCCCATTCCCATTCATAGGAAACATAGATAAGGCTTGTATCCTGCATTCTTCTCTGCTTTTCTTTTCCAAGAATGGTGACTGTTTCTGACTGTTTCTGAAGGAAAGTTTCTGAAGGGTGTTCTTGTAGGTGACATTCTAATTTATGCTTCTGAAGGAGGCAGGGGGGAATTAAGTGACATGATGGAAAGTTTGTTAAGTGTAATCAACAGTGAGGATAAATGCTGTTAGAGATTTCTGCATATTAATCTGTCTTTACTCTGAGCTACTGCAGCACCTGTAACAAAACCAAAAGTTACGGATTTGGAATCATAAGCTTTGCCTCTCTGACTTTGTGTAATATTATAGATCCTTAATCAATAAACTGATTGAGCCTAACTGGACTGATCTCCTGGACACACAGTGGGTAGTGTGGGTATTTCACTTCTGCAGTGCACAGCACGTTGTAACGTTGTGTATAACCTGCCTGACTTACCACCGTGTTCCAGAACAGTATGACTTTCCTCTAGGTACTGAGCCATCTCTGGCAACCCAAGAGGATGTCTCAAATGGCACTACAGACCTACGCTTGGATAACTGAAACTTGCCTCTGTGGGATTCAGCTCCAAGTTAAGACCTCTAGATACAAATACTCAATAGTAAGTGTTTGCATGTGAGACAGGGACTGAGTTCAATTGCTTAAGCCAGAAACCTAGAGCCATTTGGGACATGGTACCATGTCTGAGATTCTGTATGGGGTAGGCAGTGGTGGCACAAGAACTGCAGGAGATCTGTGCCTGCCTCGACACCATGAAGTGTGGTTAGAAAGGAGTCACAACAATAACTAAACACATGTGCATTGGAGGCTTGGCAAGAGATGGATTTTCTGTCTAGCAGAAAAAGGGTGGAAATTGAGGACTCTTAAGCCCAGGACATCAGTGCTTGATTCTGGTGATTGGAGACATCTTAATTTACAGGATCATAATTGCTTTAGTAATGTCTTCTACATTTGTCCTGCATCTTTGCCCTCACATAAATAATTTCAATCTTTTTCCTTTTCCTAGATTTAGTTATTCTGTTTCAGACTATTTATCTTGCCTACCAGTTCTCTAAACCATTCATTAAAATTCTACTTTATAAATCTTAAGTTATCAAAAATATGAAGAAAAAAAATTACAGCTTAATGAAAAAAATTTTGCAAATAATAAATTGTCATTACCTGGAAGTGTCCCTGATCAGATATCAGGAGTCATGATTCACCCTTAACGTTCAGATAAAAAAATAATTGTTTTTCTAATTGTTAGGGCAAGTAGTCATGAAACTAAACTACCAAAGGCTACATTGGATTCTTCAGTGCCAGACGTTGTTTTATTAAGATGGAATGTATTTTTGAAAGAGATTTTCATCTTCATCATATGTAAATGTATCTACAAAACTGTGAAGAGCTATATGTCTAGTGAACAGATGAGTCAGATTCAGCTTGGAATGAACACTAGAGAAGCCAGCTCTTTCATAGTGATGTGAAAGAGGCATGTAATCATCAAATTGCCCATATCTAAGGAAGATGCAGTTTTCTGCTGACTGACCCTTTGGACTTTCTTCTACCCCCTGTTCCTCTTTGTGGGAATGTTTTCTGTGCTTACAATGCCACTTGCAAGCTCAGGCAAGGACAAAGTAGTACTTTTTGCTGCTCACCAATCTGTTACTGGTTCCTGCCCCTAAAATTATCATCTCCCTGCACTCCTGGTCATTCCTGTGCAAACTGTTTCCACTCTGAATGATCCACAGACCTTCAGTAAGCACAGATGGATGCTGCCCCATGCCCTGGGCTCCAACTCATGTCCTGACACATGCATCCTTATTGTGGCCTGTCCCTCTTTGCAGGGAGTTTTTGTCTTAGGCATCTGCATGAAAGGAGAGACACCATTCAACCCTGTTTATGGTGAAAACATTTTGTCATCATGTGAGAAACAGTGTGAGTCCTTGTTTTCAGATAAAAGATGCTGTTCTGCTACCACAGAAGTTATCACAATCATTTACTCCCTGCACTAGGTTTACCAGGCATCAAAAAACATATGGCTTTTGTTCTCCATCAGTCCCCAAAGGATGAATAGTGACTGAGAAAGGACTCTGCTACTCTCACAAATTTTTCCACTCCATCTTATAGTCTTACAGGAAGCAGTGATGTTATTTTGGGGAAGTACCATCCACTGTAGGAGAAGATCAGGTTTGACACCACCTAAGGAACCTGAAGGTGCACAAGTTCATGTGACCTGATGAGATGCATCCACAGGTCCTGAGGGAACTGGCAGATGAAGTGGCTAAGACACTATCCATCATATGTGAGAAGTCATGGCAGTCAGGGGAAGTTCCCACTGACTGGAAAAGGGGAAACATAACCCCCATTTTTAAAAAGGGAATAAAGGAAGACCTGGGGAACTGTAGGCCAGTCAGTCTCACCTCTGTGCCCAGTAAGATCATGGAGTGGATCCTCCTGGAAACTACGCTAGAGCACATGTCAAATAAAGAGGTGATTGGTGATGTGGTTACAGCTTTGGTGGATAAGGGAAGAGCAACAGACGTCATCTACCTGGGCTTGCACAAAGTGTTTGACACTGTCCTACATGACATCCTCTCTAAATTGAAGAGACATGGATTTGATGGATGGACCACTTGGCAGATAAGGAATTTGGTCGGTGGTTGCACTCGAAGAATTGTGGCCAACGACTTGATGTCTGAGTGGAGACCAGTGATGAGTGGCATTCCCCAGGGGTCAGTATTGCAACTGGTGCTGTTTAACATCTCTATTGACAACATGGACGGTGGAATTGAGTGCACCCTCAGCAAGTTTGCCAATGAGACCAAGCTGTGTGGTGCGGCTGACACACTGGAGGGAAGGGATGCCATCCAGAGGGACCTGGACAGTCTTGAGAGGTGGGCCCGTGTGAACCTCATGAAGCTCAACAAGGCCAAATGCAAGGTCCTGCACATGGGTGGGGGCAATCCTAAGCACAAATACAGGCTGGGCGATGAGTGCATTGAGAGCAACCTTGAGGAGAAAGACTTGGGGATGTTCGTTGACGAGAAGCTCAACACAACCCAGTAATGTGCATCTGCAGCCCACAAAGCCAACCATATCCTGGGCTGCATCAAAAGGAACATGTCCAGCAGGTCAAGAGAGGTGATTCTCCCTGTTTACTCCACTCTTGTGAGACCCCACCTGGAGTACTGTGTTCAGCTCTGGGACCCCCAACATAAGAAGGACATGAACCTCCTTGAGTGGGCCCAGAGGATAGCCATGAAGATGATCAGAGGGCTGGAGAACCTCTCCTATGAAGACAGGCTGAGAAAGTTGGGGTTGCTCAGCCTGGAGAAAGGAAGGTTCTGGGGAGACCTTACAGTAGCCTTCTAGTGCCTAAGGAGGGCCTACAAGGCTGGAGAGGGACTTTTTACAAGGGCATGTAGTGATAGGACAATGTGTAATTGCTTTAAATTGAAAGATGGTAGATTTAGATTAGATGTAAGGAAGAACTTCACTGTGAGGGTGGTGAGGCACTGGAACAGGTTGCCTGGAGAGGCTGTGGATGCCCCATCCCTGGAAGGCCAGGTTGGATGGGGCTTTGAGCAACTTAGTTGAGTGGAAGTTGTCCATGCCCATGGCTGAGGGTTTGGAACTAGATGGTCTTTAAGGTCCCTTCCAACCCAAACCATTCTATGGTTCTGCGATTCTATGATTTTACAGAATAGAGGGCTCATTAAATCAAAATACAGCAACATTTTCAGCTGCTTCATTGCTATTGTTGCTATTGTTTGAAGAGGCTGCTGGAAGCCGGAAAAAAAAGAAGGGAGCAACAAAGCCAATAAAGAATAGATATCCCAACATATCCTGAGCTGGAGATAAAGTGCAACACATCTCCTTTATGGCTTTTAGGTAGTTGGTAGTCTACCACTGCATTCATAATCATCCTGAAGAAGCAGCAGTGCCACTGAGAAGGACAGAGGAGTTAGGATTTATAGAGGGGATGATAAACTGGAAGTGACAGAGTCACAAAAAAAGGGAAATGTTGTATTGAGGTTGTGTTAATAGAAGTATCATGTATTACAAGCAGAAAGAGGGAATTTATTCCACTGCCATCACAAACTTATCCAGAGCCAGTTTGGGGGGTAAAATGTGTTGGTTTTTTTTTAAACAGAGGGGTCAAATTGTAACAAGTGAGAGAGCAATCAAGCAAAACAGTAAAAGGAGTCATGCGGAAAGAAGAGTGGCTTCCAGCTTCTGGAAGAAACAGAGCTGAAGGGTGACCAAATACAAAGCACAGCAGGGAGCTCTTCTGTGTTTGCTGGGAACGCTGCAAGAAATTGTGAAAGTAGGAGGATTTCTCAGTAGTATGGAAATCTATTCTGGGAAAGAAGCAGCGTGAGCAGGAAACTGGAGATGGTTAGCTGTACACATTCATGATTTTAGGACACGCAGCGGGTAGTGAATGTAGTAACCCAGGAAATCCGTTTAGTTTTTTGATGTCCTTAAGTAGTAAAAATCTGTGTTTCTAACTATTATTCCTCGTATTTGGAATACTAACAGCCATCTCTTTACAGGCCACCTCAGAGCCTTAGAACAAATAAAATTACAAAGCAAACAAGGAAAAAAAACCCCAGGAGTTTCAGAGACAGATTGATCTTTGGGTCCCTGCCTGCTATATCTTAAAGAGGTTTCTCCAGCAGAGTCATGAAAACCTGCAAAAAATCTCAAACTGGACACCCAAAGTTGTGTCAAGTGGCTTTTGAAATTCTTGGTCAAGGCAATCTGCTTCACAGAACAAACAGTCTACAGATGTAATTTTCTGTTCCTCACCAGGGTCACAAATGGGTAAATAGGAGCCAGGGATGAAAAAGGATATGCATAGCCGACACAAGAAGAAATGTTGCCTTCATTAGAAATATATTATCCTTTTCAAGAGAGTTCCACAAACTTAGGGTCTCTGTAGATATAAACTGTGGCATCTAGACATATGGGGAACATGGAAGGTATGCAGCCTCCAGGAAAAATCAGGAGTGCAGCTGCCCATTTTCATAATCTCTTTCCAGAGCTTGTTCTCACACCTTGCTGTTTCTCTTAGTTATTTTTCCATTGTTCACTTTCTTCTGATTTTATACCTTGGCAGCTCAGTGGCAGTGGTTGACTGAAGGATGCACTGGGGGAATAAAAGTTTCAAGAGGACATTCAGTGAACAAGGCAGCATAGAGAAGTTGACATGAATATGAATGACAGTTATTATTTCCCAGGAACTCTCTTTGAAATTGAACACAAGTGTTACTGCTGGACCTGCATAAAAGTTAAAATATCCAGCGTATAAGAAAATTCTGGATTCTCAGCACTTTTATTGTCACCCAAAATTGGGAAAAAAATTACTTTGATTTTTCTTAGTTTTTCACTGACACTCCAGAAAAGCTTAGTAGATGGATGCCTTTAAACCAGCTCATGGAAAGAGAAGCCTGTTATTAGAGAAACACTGGCTGTGTTTTTTCAGGCTTGACCTACCCACCCTTTAGTAGCTGTGCAGTGACCATCTGAGCTTTTCCATCTGCAGAACTAACTCAGGGACACTCCTACCTTCAGTTACCTTGCTTGCCCTCCACAGTGGACCTTGAGCAAGAGCATTGGTGTGGGGTTTCCTTTTGCTTGGGATTGACACCCGCAGTAGCAAGGTGCCAAGTAAACGCATTGCCTGTGGTCCTTGGGGGGTTAGCCTGCAGTCAGGATGTTGTGACACCTGTCAAATGGATTTTCACTTTCTGGATGACTAAAAAGCAAAACCTCTCTTATCCATTTTCAGTTATATTGGGGATTTCTCAGGTTTCAAGGTCATGAAAAGAGTGATGCTTATCCCCTCCAAGGTTTTAGGACAGTTTTGACTGCTTTTGCACTTTGCATGGATCTGATGCCCTCTCCTTCCTTATCTCTCAAGAGATTAATTGGGGTTATTCATGCATCAGTGGCAGCCTGTTGGAAATGTCATAAACATGACATGCTGAAATGTAGGACTGGATAAGACTTCTTGGGTCATCAACCCCAGCCTGGGTAATGGCAGGCATCATATTATTAAACACAGAAGTGGAGTGTAGCAAAAAAAAAAATATTGTGGAAAGACTAGTAGAAATGTAAGAAGATTCCCAGATTTCCATTGGAGAACTTTTGTAGGACACTGGCAAGCTCAAGTTAGTACATAGGTCCTAGCATATAGGTGCTAGTATATAAGCTCTCTTGCCTTGCAAGACATTAAATAGCTGTTCACTAGGATTGTTTGCATGAGAGAAGAACAAGGTGAACCTGCTCCTTTGGTTAGGAGAGTGGAGAAGGCAGTTAAAAATGGTCCTCTTTGTAGCACTCATTAACAGTTTTGAAGGCTTCCTACTTTGCCAATACTACTGCATATAATTCTATGCCTGCACAATATTTTCTCCTGTTAGTGACATAGGAACACAACTTTATTGCTTATCTTGTAGTTAGGAGACTTGTTCTCCTAGCACCTGTAAATACTGAGAACAAAGGAGACAGTCCTCACCCCACGAACATCTCTGGTTTGTACCGTTTGCAAAATACTGCTTTTCCAGCAAGTGAAATTACATACGGTTAATTAACAATGCAGTTTAGGTGACTTTCCTGCACACCCCACTTGCATGATTTTATTTTGACCTTAGGAATTTAATAACCATCAAGAACTGCTTTGCAATACAAAGCCTTTTGTATTGGCTGCACTCAGCCAGCAGCCAGGCTACTAATGATGATGGTGTTTTAAAAGTGGATTCAAGCTTGTTCTTGCGATCAGTTCCTGTAGCTGCTCTGACTTAATGCCTTTGGAGTGGATGAAGAAGAGTCTTGTTGGCTGCATTCCACCAGCAATACAAAGTTCTTTGTGAAACAGTGATGATCCTTGAAGGATTTGGGAGGCACAAGCATGGAGCAGATTCTCATCAGCTGCAGCGTGCACTGCCATTTTCAAGAAAAAAAGGTGTATTAGTGCATAGGCAAAATTGTGTAGTGTAACCTCCAAAGATGATAATGGAGTAAGATGTTTTGCTCTCATCACAGTTCAATGTTTAAAGCTGTAGCAGAGCGGTTACCCCAAAAGCTGCCCTTCTCAAGAGGTGAAGAGGCTGCAGCTGTGAAACCTCCTAGGCTCCTATAACACATAGTTGAGGTCTTCCTGTGCTGTCCCTGACCCCACTGCGTACCTCCCTCTACTTCCATCCTACACTGGTACTGAGCACGTCTGCCAGATCCACCTCAGGCAGTGCAGGATTGACAGCCAGAGGAAGAGAGGTTGTGAGGGAACAAGAAGGCTCCATCTCCCTCTGGAAGTTGTAGAGGCAGGTGGAGAACAGAGCTTGGTAAGACTGTATCATCTTCTACCAGAGATAAGCTCTCGGCAGTCTGACAGCCCTGAGACCCTCAAGGAAGATGAATCCCAGGGCATCCACCATTGCATGGCTGTTGTTGGGTGTCTCAGGTTGTCTCCTTTCTTCATGCTTGCTAAAGGTCTTGGTCTTCTAGCCCTTAATAACCTGCCCCTGTAGACAACTGCCTACTCTGCCTCTATGTAAAACAGGTCCTGGTGTACAAATTGGGTATAAATTAGCCATTCCAGTCCAATGACTTGCTACCCTGGTAGGCACAAATGGTGCCATGAGTTGTGAGAGCACAGAGGATCAAGATCCTAGTCTTAAGTGTAATGCCTGAAAAAAAGCAATAAATACAAGAGGCAGAAACAGCATGACCAAAACTGGAGTATAAATCACGCTGTGGAATGACGTGCAGTGATTCACTTGCTACGCCGGGTGCTGCTGCCCTGCAGACTATCTGACAGCACAGCAGAAAAGAAATGCAACACACCAGAAATAAATACTCACCCTCAACTGACACAATGCAATTCATTTTAGGTTAATATATTTCTTCTTGAAATTCAGCAGAAACCCATGGCATACAAATCATCCCAGCATCAATACAAGGTAAATGTGTGTGATTAAGGAAGGAGAGAGGAACATCAGCACAGTTGCAACCCATAAAAGTTAACTATTATTGGGTTTCCTCTGCACGAGCACATGGATCCTCTTTGACAGTCCACATACACTGGTCTGTCTTTCATTTACCCTTAGGCCTTGTCTCTACATTATCGGTCACTTTAAAAATTGCTGGTTCCATTTTACAATATTGTCATCGGCATGACTAGTAACACGGTACAGCAAAGACAAAGAAACTATAAAAATTGGCAAAGACAAACTTAGAAAGGAGTGCAGATGAGTTATTTTAAGGTTGTGAGTAAAAAGTCAAGGTACCTTGAGAGATGGCCACTAAAATGGTGAAGGTTCCTGGATCTGACTCTCAGGTTTGAAAACAAGCAAGGCAGAGTAGGCCAGGTAGTATTTGGGAGCAATGTCTCCTGCCTTCTGCAGCAAGTACCATTGGGCAGGAGGGGTTCTCAGCGTACCTCAGGAACTACTTGCCATCTCCCAGAATCAGGCTCTTAATTAGTAGAAATGGAAGAAAGCAGCATTGTAAATGCAATGGTGACTACCTGCTGCCAAACTGAGTCCTTTCCAGAGAGGACATCCACCATTTGCTATGAGTGTCCCTGATCTGTGGGCTGCTCAGAGAGAGAGAGAGAGCTGCTGAAGAAGAATGTCACAGCAAGGGTAGGAGGTTAGTCCACTGCTTAGAGCAAGGAAGTCAGGATCCTTGGGCAGTACCCCTGGCTCTAGGAAGGAGTGTGGTCAGGACCAAGCAGACTAGTGTTTAAGGCCAATTAGGAGGGCTCTTATGTTTTATTTATTATTCAGCAAAAGCTAATGGAGGTATAAGCCCTTCCATTTCAGAAAGGGGATGTGAGAATTGGGAGTGAAAGCTCAGAGCAACGAGGTGCTTTTTATAAACTTCTTGCTAACTTGCTGTAAGAATCTGAGTTAATCTCTCTGTCATCCAGTAACGCGTGTATCCACATGATAAACATGGAAAGTGCTATTTACCCACCTGGAGGACTGTGAAGGCTGATTAATACCTTGTAAAAATGCTACGAGATTATTTGGAGAAAGTAACTGTCACCTTCCCAGTCTCTAGCAGTGGACTTGGCTGCTGCCAGCTACAGCAGGAAGAGATTTGTCTCCTTCACCTCCCCGTTCCTCCTTCCTTGTATCTGGTCTCAGTAAATGCTTTCTTGCTCTTGGTTTTCTCTGATGGAAAAGGGACTTGCCAGACCTGGAGGCCAACAAGCACTTATCTTCCATTTTCTGAATTACCCTCTAGTCACTGCCTCTCACAAGGGCACAGCAGCAGAAAAACTAGTTCATTTGGTCTTCCAGGTCCCCATGACAGGATGCTACTTTTAACTCATAATTTGCACAATGTTCTTTTGCACTCTATATTCCTAGCAATATTTACATCCTTACTAATCTTTTAATAACTAATATTATCTGCAAAAAAAAATCTGTAAAAAAATTGTGATCCACCAGCAACATGAGCGTACTATGATAATATCAGGGGAAATTTACCTCATAGCCTTCTCCTCCAGCCCTTTCTTTGGTCCTTCAGATCCTCTGCTGTTTTTCCAAAAAAGAGCCTCTGCTCTTGATTTTGTGTAGATTTTCTGACATGTGATTATCTAAAGTTTCAGTTTCAGGGAGAAACGCTCTTAGAAGGGTGCAGGTCGTCTAATGTGTGAATTCATGAATGCAAATGGGGTGCAGGTACCCTTGCACAGAAATAGCATCTTTGGGTTTCAGTTGAGGACCAGTGCTGCATTCAGCCCAGAGCCATGGGAGCACGCTGCTAACCTGCAGTCCCTGCCCCAAGGATTTTACGGCCCTGTCACATGGTAAAAGAAATGGTAAAGGAAACACAACACTGATAAAAAGCTGAGGTTCCAGCATACTGAGCACACAAGTGGTTTTGTCCAGTATTTCATGGGCACCACAGGTAAATTGAAAGGAGAGAGGCAGAAAGAGGCAGCCAACAGCGCCAGAGATTTACAGGTAACGTGCTGCAGAAGGTGGGACCGTGATGGAGCCAGAGAGAAAACTGCACAGATGGGTTGAGCTTCTCCAGAGCATGCATGAACTGGAGCCTCCTCAGTGAATAAAAACACAGAAGAAGATGAAACCATATTCGAAATCCCACTTGAGTATCACTTTTGCAACTGTGAGTCAAGTACCTCTGACTCAGTGGAGGCTTGTTGCAGGGGGTAGCTTTGCTTTTGGGGTCTGGGACATTGTGGAGCTGGGTGTGCGAAGGTGGCCGTGCTGCCCCAGGGCCAGGGCAGGGAACAGACCTTGCTCTCCCGTGTGTGACTTCATCCAGAGAGGCGCCTCAGATGAAAAGATTTTGTGAGAGTTCTCCTGAAGTTTAATCCAGGCGGATGTTTTCTGTGCAGCAGAAAGATCCCTGCAGTGCTTTGTCAGTGCTCAGCTAATGAGGGAGAGAGTGTGTTTTATCTTTGTTACCACGGAAAGTTAACCACAATCCAACCAGTGATTTATAGATAATGAGTCCTGTCACACTTACAATTCGTGTCTCACAGGAAAGTCATCAGCTGATCAGAAATCCAGGTATCTATCTCCATGTTTTATTCACAGTCTAATTATCTGCCAGGGCAAAGGCTGGATTTAAAGCTGATTGCTATCAACATTTACATCTGGGAATGCATCTCAGTGCCAAGAAGCATTTGGGAAATTGGTTGTCAGATGATTGCACCAGAGGATACCTCCATAGTGTGAGGTGGGAGGGAACTTTGGGGGCTCAGAGGTGACTTGGAAAGAGTTAGGAGAAGGGGAGCAGAAAATAAAAGTATCTTTCGTGGACACTATGGCGGTGGGACTGGTGGCAAGCAACAAAAGTTTGCCCTGGCTCCCCCTTGCCCGCAGCAGGATGGGGTAAGTATTGCACACACGCAGTTGGCTTAGAGAGCTTTTCTTCAAGAGACGAAGTAAAATATCCATGGCCTTGCAAGAGCGCTTGTGGTTGTCTACAGATGGCCAGATGGACGTCAGGATCTGATACCCACTCAAGGGGAGGTATTCCCCCCCACTGGACACGCTGGCTCCAGCCTCCCAGCATGAGATTCCCTAGGCTTGCCCATGACGATGAGTGTGGGGAAAGGGCGAAGAACCCCTCTGCTGCCCTGACTGGGGCAGGCAAAGGGAAATGTACCCATGACAAGGTGCTGTTGGCTCCGGTGGCAAGGCAAGGCAAGGCAGGAGGTGGAGATGTGAGGCTCGTGTGTTCATCTAATTAGCTTCTATTCTGCACTGCTCTGCAGATACTCTTTGGAGAGCAACGCTTCTTAGGAGCATGCGCTCTGCTAGCAAATCTGGTCTTTGAAATCCTAGGAATTAGCTCACCTTCATTTGTTTAGTGGCTTATCAGCACCTATCACAGTCACTGAGAGTTTTGTTATTTCAACAGAAGCAGAAACAAGTTGTGCTTTATTTTACTTTTTTTTTTTTACTCTGTGAGACAGAGGAGAGGTTATGAATTTATCAGCAGAGCTGTGCTAACAATTATTTACTTCTGTACCTTGGGGAAAAAAGACAAAGCAAAGCAGGACACGAGATGTGTCACTTTCCCTTATACTTCTGCTGGACATACGTGGTGAACAGAATACATTTTTTGCACTTCATGTGAAAAGTCATCCCACATAGTGAATTATTTTTCACCTGCATAAACAATATATTTAATAAAGGAAAACACATGGGTATTTCCAAAATACAGTAAACTTTACATAAAATAAAAAAGAAAAACACTGTCTTGCAACACGAAAATGCACCAAAAGAGTGGATTTTCCTTATTTTTCTGTTTCTCTGATTATTTAATTCTATGTTCATTTAATTTTATGCTCTTTTTTAAAAGTCCCTTTAAATTTTTAAAGTAATAAAATGTAACTATAAAAACGTTTTTCCTCACTTGTCTTCTGCAATACGTGCTGACTATGTTCTTAACAAAGTTATCTAAACCTACATGCAGTATGCAGTGAAGAGACTAAAGTGTTCTCCAAATGAGATGTATAACTTGAAAGGCAAAGTGTCAAAATTTCTCCACTAGGATTTACTGAAAAATATCATATCTAAACAATTTTTGACAGGAAATTGGATTGTAAACAGTTTTCATGTTACGTACGCCAGATTTCTGCTCTAATCTGAAGGTGTCATTGCAAAAAAAAGAACACAAACATAAGCAAAACTCAGAAAATATTTGATTTTCAATTTTTTGAACATAAAACATTAACATGTCGCAGAAAGAACAGCAATGATTTCATTAATGACATTTTCCACGGAAAAATCAAATCTCTCTCTGATTCATCATACTCACAATGTTTCACACAGCGTACAATTTCCCTAACAGAAAATACCATCTTTCCTTCAGCAAAGAAAATGTATTCACATAGAATCATATTCAATTAAAGGCCTGCAAGCTGTCCGATTTAAAACTGATGTAGCTACGGCATTCTAAAAAATTAAGGTCTTTTTTTTCAGGAGAAATAATGTTCTTTTTGTGTTACCCTCCAAAGTGCTTGAAAGCCTTCTTTAAATGATACATGCCCAACCCTATTTTGTTTGAAGGTGACAAAAAGAAAAACTCACTTAAAGAAATGGGGATTGATTCATTGCGGGGATCATTAACCATTTGCAGAGTGTGGGATTACAGCACTGCAGCTCCACAGGGACTTCAAGAATTTTTTTTTCTCCATGTGTTATTGGTAAACATTTATAGTATTTTTAATGGATATTTTCCGTAGGAAAATGTAGACTTTACTTTTTCGGGGGGAAAGAAAAAAATTGTCAGAAAATCAGGACGAAATGCTGTTTCAGATTGCCTCAGGTCAGTTTGTGCTTGCCTGAGCTGCCGCAATACCCAATGGGAATTTTTTGTCAAGCACCTCAAGTTTCTGCTTCCCGCCGACGGAGGAGCATGGCTGACGGCCGCGGGGGCATGGGCCACGCAGGCTGCAGTTCTCTGGCGGCACAAACAGACATAGCTTAAAGTCAAGCTGAGCCCAAAATGTTGCAAATGACATTTCTTTCTGAGATGCTTGCTGCAGAAAAAAATGTCACCATTTCTGCTTCTTACTTTAAGACTGAAAGCACTGATGGAGTTTGCACTTTTTTTTTTTCCTTTGTCTTTTACGAGGCAAAGGAGGTGATAGAAAAGAGAGGATATAGCTGGGGCTGTGAAAAATTCAGGTTTACAAAGTGTAATTGCCTAAACCATAGTTAAGCTGATGGCATGGACTAGATCTAACTCATGAAAGGTATTTTGAGGCTGGCAGAGGCTAATCCTGATTAGCCCTTGATCTTATAAATATGACATTTGAAAGATGATGAGGGGTATGAGGAAGTTGTTTAGGTTCTTTGGGACTGAACAGTCCATACTGCCCTGAAGAAAGGCACAAATTATTTATATAAGTGCTCAGTACTTTGCAGTATCATCCACTCTAGAGGGTATTTCACTGGGCAGTATGTGATCGTTTAAGCTTGCAAGCTGGAAGAAAATGTGTTTGAATCCAAAGCGCCAAGGGAAATCAGATGAGTCAGAACTCTGCTATGTGAAATACTTTAGCCTAATTGACTGATGCCTCACTTTTGGGCTGTTTTTGCTATTTCTTTGTTATGTTGCTTTTCTCTCTTTATTGAGGAAATTAGTTAAAAGAAATCAATCAGCATTTATATTGTAGGCAGAAGCAATATATTTTCAAACAAACAGAAAAGGGGCATTTTTGACTGAGCTACCCAGAAAGTATTACCTGGTTTGCTCGAATGAAGAAAGGAAGAAAGGTGGAGGAATTTCTAAAATATTTTTGGTATTTTCTTAGGCTGCAAAAGGATAATTATTTGGAAAGTGGTCTCTCTGTTGGGCCTTGACTGCACTACTTAGCGCTGGTGCCTGTGCCAGAGCTAGAACTGGGAGGGAAAGGACAGCTGGGCTGGGGCTGGAAAATGGGCTGAAGTTCTCTGAAGTTTCTGAAGTTTTCTTTTACCATCTATTTTGGTAATCCTGGCTGGATGTGAGTCTGGAAGAGCACACAGATGAGTGACCAGCCTCCTTGTCCTGTAGGCTGTGCGGCATATTGAAACTCTCACAATGATGAAAAAGTATAGTTGATGGTTCGATTTTCAGAAAGATTTAAGAACTACGCCTCAAACTGAGTTGAAAAAGCAAGACTATAAAACTACGATGCTTTTTTTTTTTTGGTAGATGCTTGTCTTATAATACATGCTAGGAGGCATGTTATTTTATGGGAAAAAGGAGGAAGAGTGTGGTGTGGTGGAATTCATCCTCACACGCAGTGATGAAATTTGATTGAAGAGCCAAAATGAGACTGACAAATGTGAGAGGAGCTGAAGAAAATCTGGAGCACAAAATCATTTGCAGCACGCTGGGATCCCAGGAGGGCAGAAGGCCAGAGGGAATATTAAAGCAGCATGATGTCAATTAGAAATTGGTTTTATTTTGGGATAAGCATCCTTCCAAACCCAGCATTAATGGGAACCTCTAAAATACTGAAGAGGGTGATAACATTCAAATATGATGCTTTAGTTTCAGTCTGGATCCTGGGTAGAGGGAAATAATAACAGTAATGATGATTGAAGTAATGACAGTAATCACAATAAATATGACCCTGTATCATTCTCACTATGTTTATGCTTCTCAGAAAGTTTTGAGACTAAGCAAAAAAGGAAGATTTTTAGGCTTTGATTAATAGGACTATTATATCCCAGCAATTGCAGCAAACTGCTTCACACATCTGAAGCCCTGAAAATAGCTCGAGTTTGCTTCAGAACACCCTGTACTTTAGGCCTTTGCTGTCCCCTGTACTACAAATTTGCATTGTACTCAACAGACAAACACCATTATTAGTCTGAGCATTTAGGCAATGAGATGCAGTCAGTTTTGCTTCATGCCAAGTTTCAGTCGGCATCTCACAGTTTCAGTAAATAGCTTCTTAATGTGATGTTAAATCCCTGCTTTTCTGCAATTTTCCCTCTCTGGACTGTGGCTAGCTTGGCAGCCCTGAATGAGCACACAAAAAAACCCAATGAGTGAGCAACATGGGCAATCGCTGCACTACATTTGAACCTTTTGCTAGGGGGCTGTGTTAGCCTTGGAAAAAAAGGCTTCTTCCAGCTTGGCAGCACTAGGAAGTTCAGTGGGTCTTTTGGAGCTGCAAACTCTGCTCCTTGCCACTGCCTGGTGAGGCCAGCCCATGCCGGGGTGTGTGTGTGTGTGGGGCGGGGGGCATTGCCCCTCAGAC